>BQMF02000023.1:0-1200000 GCA_027922465.2 Turritopsis dohrnii
AAAATAAAAAGTTTTTTATTGATAAAGATGTCTACACTCTCAAAAGATGTTGTTGTTATCGCGACTTCAGCATTATTTTGAAAACTCAATGTGAGGGATGTATAATTACAGGTAGCACACGTTCGTGTTAAATAATGAACTGATTACCTGGTTCTTATTCACTAAGAGATAAAATAAACAACAGTTTATAATATAATAGACAACAACAATTTAAAATTCCATATTTATTTAGCAAAAGCTTTTCGGACTATGTCCATCATCAGTGCATAAAACTACTGTATACAGTGGCAAATTTATTTCAATCAAACAACAGTTTGTTCTCAAGTTGCTACAAATAGAAACCATCTGCCTATAATTCTTTTTTTTGTTTAAGTTGTTCCACCACTGTTCACATAAAAGAACATGGTTCATATTCAGTTTAAGAAAAAAGAAAAAAAAAGTTTGTTTTAAAGTTTACTACCAATAGAAACCGTCCCTTACAATTCTTTTTTGAGTTGTTCGATCGATATTTTGTTTTATTCCTTGGGGGAAATGTTTATCAGAATTTTAATCAACTTGAGTGAGTGATATAGAATCAAAAAAGCAATTCATTAGAATCGGAAAAGCGATTCATTGGAATCGGAAAAGCGATTCATTAGAATCGGAAAAGCGATTCATTAGAATTGGAAAAGCGATTCATGTGAATCGGAAAAGCGATTATTTGAAGCTAAAAATTGATTTTAAAGAATCGCTTTTTAGCTTCAAATAATCGCTTAATCGATTAAGCGATTCAAATCGCTTTTTCGCTTGTTATCCTTTTCCCATAAACCGTCACAATTCTTTTGTCTTCTAATAAATTAAATTGCTGGTGTGTTACGATTAGACCCTATTTACACGAGTTAGTAATTTTAAACATTATTATCGTTTATGCCTGTTTTCCACCAGTAATATATCTCAAGAAATAACGTTTACAGAACTTTTAAGAACTTAGTAAAATTTCGAAAGTATTCTTGTGGCAAGTACTTTTGCTGCTACCGTTTGGCACCATCCGGCTCTTGTTATCATTAATATTGTAAGAAAAAAAACTATTATTTCCATTGATAACTTAAATATATGTAATATTAAATTTACAGGATCATTCTCGTTTTTTATTATGGATCTACAGGCTGTCAGGGAACATTCTGACTTACACATTCACAGAATAAAGATCGCACCAAAACATTTAGTTTCTAAATTATTGCTCTTTGAAACTGTCCTGAAAACAGTGTGAGTTAAATTAAAAGAAGAAGTGACCTTTTATTTGTGACAAGGAAACCATTCCGTGTAATTTTACTTTTTCTTATGCTTGATTACAGAGTAAAAAATTTTTTAAGTAAACATATTCTTATGTTAGCATAAAAAATTGTGTGGTTTCATCACTTCATGCTAACACATTATGCTTGACTGCTGTTTGACAATGAGTCTATGAACAGAGGTAACCATTTGTAACCTTGCCACGGGTTTCCCAAAAAAGGTTTTTAATATAATTTAACAATGTAGGTTTCTACTTGTGGTTGCTTTTGATCCATCTTCTGTATCTTTAATCTTTAACTGAATATGAGAACCAGGTAATCAAGTTCAATTTAATACGCAAACAGGTGCTACCTGTTAATGTATATTTCAAATTATACACTAGCAAATCAAATAACATGGTATTTTAAAGTGGCTTTTCAGATTTGTGCTGGAGGTACCGGAATAACAAAAACCGCCTTTTCAATGAAAGTGTAGATGTTAAATCTTTATCAACGAAATAAATGCTTTTCAGAAAATTTTTATTTTGTAGAAAAATATGTCCACTATCTGTTCATTCATTATAATTGAATGCATCAGAGTTTATAGTGTCATGAACGCACAAGTTTGTTTTGAATTTTATTTGGCAAAATAATACTAAATAGTACCACAGTTATTTCAGAACTTCAAAAAAATGACACAGAAATATATTATACGACTTGAACAAACTGTTTTAACGATAATAACGGTGATCTGTGCTCTACGATATAACAATATTAATGATATAAATTAACGATAATTACGTTAATTTCTAATTCCACATAAATAATGATATTCACGTTACTAATATGGTTTGTTATCAAAATCCCCTAGAGAGTGTCACATATTATCCAGTCAATTCTTTGTTAAGAAATCACAATTATTTTGAAAAATATTCTAAGGGGTCATTATATTCTATAGTTTGTTCACTATACTCATGTACAACATGGCTGAATGTTTCGGTGACCTTTCAAATTTTAATGATCGCTATCATAAATAAAGCTAACTCTATGTCTGAACTTTTAGAATTTTCAGGAGGTTGGATACACACATCGTAGATAATTTATGAATACTGAAACATCATGTGTCTATAAGTTGTTTTGATGAAATTATAAGAACAATAGGCTTTTGTTGAAATGTGAGTAATACATTCAATGTAACTTATTTCAAAAGAACAAGAAGGTTTTTTTAAGACACAATGTAGTACCGTCTATCGTCCTAACTTCGGACATCCTTCCAAACTTCGGACATAAAAAAAAACATATCCGCAAAATACAAACCACATCAGTAAAAGTCCATACTGCACTGTGAATTAAACTATAGATCTAAAACTTGTCACAACTATAAAACTTAACAAAAATGAAACACTTAAATCAGTTGACTGTACCCTTGAGACGAACGTGATTTATAATTACACCGCACGTTTAAAGGCGAATATCCACTATGGATAATTGTCCACGGACATAAATACAAACATACACAGGTGCTCATTACGTAGAGAAGAGTATTGTAAAATCATCATACGCATTTGATTAGTATCAAAGAAAAAAGTCGAAAAAAAATGTAAACAAAACATTTCGCTAAATGATATTCAATGCTTGGTTTTCTGGTTACCTGGTTCTCATTCAGTTACATATAAAAGATTCAATATTATAGTTATTTCAAAAGTTAATACAAATAGAAACCGTCTGCTATAACACTATTTTAAGTTGTTCGACAGGATTGCTATTGCAATCCCTTGAGGATGACGTTTATCGTTATTTTCAAATCACTTATTTTCTACACGCTTATTTACGCTTCACGCTGACTCTCTTGCGTTTGAACACATTATTTTATCAGCTTTATCTAATATTTTAGTATTTATTGTGACTTGGTTTGATTGATTATGTACATTTCGTTTACCAGACAGGTCTGTTTATTTAGCGTGTCCGAAGTTTGGAAGGATGTCCGAAGTTAGGACGATTGACGGTAGCAATTATGGAAAAAATAATCTTTGTTCAACTTTTCCATAGAATCATAATGTACAAACCCCGTTTTAAAACATACTATGGTCGTATTTTTCATGTTTTATATTTTTTAATTTATGTGCTAATGATGAAAAAGCTTATCAGACTGAAACGAACGATTTGGCCATGAATGTGAACAGACTATACAAAGCACATGCTATCAAAATATTCCGCAAATCATTTCATAACAAAAGGGTATTCCCCATAAGAGCG
The DNA here is from genome assembly GCA_027922465.2 of Turritopsis dohrnii. Taxonomy (NCBI): domain Eukaryota; kingdom Metazoa; phylum Cnidaria; class Hydrozoa; order Anthoathecata; family Oceaniidae; genus Turritopsis; species Turritopsis dohrnii. The sequence goes on from BQMF02000023.1 coordinate 3,507, forward strand.
GAGGAAGATACACAAGCGATTCGGCATCGTTTTTCTAAATAATAATCTTTTTTCTGAGACATCTACTTACAATTAATATGTATTTCAACTGTGGGCTTGGAAAGTAAAATTCAAACTTTTTTTATTTTCTTGATTTTGTTTGGATATAATTAAAAATGGTAGTCTTAGAGATGATGAGATGTGATCCTTTTCTACAGACCATGTGTCGTCAATCACAGTTCAAAAAGGACATAAAGCGTAGCGCTTTTGAGGAGGAGGAGGAGGAGGAGGACGTCGTCTGTAGGGCTAAATTAAGTTCCATCTAAAACGAAATGTTAGATATCATGGCAGTTTTGACATTACAAGAAAAGTTGAATGCAATTAGTGAACGTGTGAAAGAATGGCAGCATTCAAGGGTAAATAGTGGACTGATCTAGTTGTGAATGCATTGCAATGCATGAGAAAAGATGAAGAGCTGCAGCGATGGTGTATGCGCTTTAAAAGCAGCGTGTCAGCCCATCATTAGGAGCCATCGACTGACTGCAGACTGGCCTTCGGGCAACTTAGAGCAATGCTATATGTATCTCTGGTGGTAAGTCAACTAATAGTTGCAAGTCGGCGGGCGGAAGAACCAACCATTACGGATGGAAGCCCAAGGACTAAAAACTCCCGTTACTTACTTACTTACTTACCTAAGAGTTTGATTTTTTTTTTTCGAGGCAACCAAGAAAGCATCCAACTCAATCCAACAAATCTGAACACCAGTCTTGCTACGATAGAGAAAACGCCAAAATTACTCCATCCTCCAATGCGTGACCAGCTATGCAGTACCAGCCAGTAATGCATACCATTCAGATTGTTTTAAGAAAGAAATTTTGGCTACGCAAAAAAAGCCATCTGATACCTCAGTTCATTTTCGACAACCTGTCTTTTCAGGCAAGAGACCCTGGGTTTCGAGGTTAGATCTTCGTGAAATATGGAAGGTGCTTCAAAAATGTAAAAAGAAAAACGGCAATTGATAAAGAACGTCCGGACCATAATTCTGATCGTACTGACAAGTGGTGCCTTTCGTATTTCTTATCGATTGGATTGGCTACGCAGATGATATAGCACTAGTCTACGAGGATCAGGGGCGGACGCAGCATTATTTTACAGGTACGGCTCAACCTTGTGGATTCCAATAAGAATTCCGATTCCCCGATTTTTCGCGGAATAACCCGATTTACGGACAAATGCATCCCGAAAATGGGGGGGGGGGGGGGGGGGGGGGGGCGGTTAGGAGATCAACGTTCATTTCCAGTTAGCTACTTTGAGCCCCCAACACCAAAATTAGCCTACACTTAACATTTTAACCAACGGTGGTAGAAGAATAGAAGCTGAATACAATTGTTTTTTTGAGATTAACACAGCATATACATAACAAAATAATTACAGTATTATATTAACTGCATCAACGTCTAAAATACCAAATACACTGTACGATTACACATCCCTTTCGTTGCACGAAGACTTAACTAGCATTCTCATTTTCAAAAGCAAATTTATTTCACCCAAGCAAAACGGAGTACAAATTGAACTAAGAGTCTAAAAAACAGTATAATTTTAAAAAATAACGAAAATTGGCACCATAAATTTTGTCAAAACTAATCTCACTAAGAATGCAGTTTTCCTAAACTTCATGGTGCATTATAATGTTCGGCTCTCTATGTTGATTTTCGTCCTGCACTCCTCCTTGACTTTTTACTCTTCTCGACATCCTTTGACACCTTTCCATATACACCTCTAGCGCTTCATTAAATCTAGGTCGATCTGTTGATGTTTGTGCTAAAAAGACAAAAGGTGAACAAATTCAAAATTAAAATATCTTATATTTGGTGAATTAGAATTAGTATGAAGTCTCCCGCCATTTATTTATTTTTTAAATCCATAAATAAAATAGTATGTTCTCATATAATATATATATATAGTCAATAGAACTGTCACATAAAATAATTCTCCCTATTCTACTTGTATGTTTTCAGTAGACAATCAACCACACTTCACAAAACAAAATCCTATCTTAAGACAAAGGCTTCTTAGTAAAATCATAACAGACTTTATCATCAAGTATATATAGGAAAAAATTTGTTTCTCTTTATTTCTTCTAAAATCTGGTTAGATATCAAATTCCCACAATACTGATTCAGATCACTTGGGAATTAAAGTATATAGTATTCTTTTTCTAGATAATTCCAAATCACATTTATACAATTTGATGCAAACTTATATCCATTGAATTCTACCATTTGTTTCATTCAATTACCAATCATGACATGCATGGAATAAAACTACCAGAACATAACGACCTTGTCAACACATGAAAACATTTCTTTGACTAAAGCAGATTTCCCACCAACGAGTAGTTGGGGAATTTCAAAACCAACAGAATAAGCATCTAGCCATTTCAACTGAAATGGCCATCCATCTGTTTTGTCTTTTCGAGCTCAAAAACATTGACAATAAATGATTTTATATCCTGGGGAGAACCTGCAGAGGACGTGTCAATGTGGGTTGTAACATCATCATACAATAATGCTAATGCTTCGTGGCTTTCCTTAGCTTTGTCTGTAGAAGAAGATAAACTCAATTTGCATGTTGAAAAAATTTGTTCAATCTTGGGCAACTATTCCTTCTAAGCTGAAGGTTTTCTTTGAATCTTAGATGTTCCTGTGGTTCCTTTTCTTTTATAAAGAAACCCAGGAACCAACAGAACATAGTGATTATGCGAAAAGTGCTTGAGATTATATATATTATATATATATATGTCCCCTCAAAACAAAACAAAATATGGATTGTGAGATAAGATTCATCCAGCTTACACTAACAGGCCACACATATAGCATTTGGTTTCAATTTTATTCACAAAGTGGGTGCATAATGGGTGCATGACTTATGTATGACTGGTGGAAGTCCCAACAAACACAAGACAGAACACCAATTTTGTTCCTCGCAAATTTGCATTGCTTGTTCCTCATTAACCCTCATTTTCCAAATAAAGCTAACAACACAGCTATACGAATGCTCGTCATCAGTGAAAAATCTCAAAATAATTGCATGATATATCTAATGAAATTAAATATCACAAAATAAAGTTAATGTATACACGCAAACTCTGTAGTTTTTGATCACCGCCAGAATGTACCATGTTTAAAAAACATAATAAGTTTGTGTAGTAAGCAAGTCCAACGACTCTGAGTAAAATGGAGTTTAGCAAGGCAAAAAAATAATAAATAAAAAGAAGCTCCACATAGAAATTCTTCAAAATTTATAAAATTTTGTTTTTTGTCAAAGTTACAAATACAAAAAGCCTTGCATGTGAATGAAAATAAAAAAAACAAACATTGAATCCGCATTCACATATACTTTCAGAGCCTTTTTTGTTGTTGTTGTTTCAGTCATTAAATGAATTTGAATTTATATAATGTATATATATATAATAATTAAAAAAAACTAACACTTACGTTTACAAAGTAAAATATAAAGAAAAACATAAACTTACTTTAAAGCAATGACTGTGCATCCAACATGATGTCTCCTACCACACTATGTTCTGTATTTCTCTCAGCTGTAAAGTGCTTTTTCAAGGCTTTACCTACCAGATTCATGCGCTCATTGAAACACAAAAACCACAAAAAATGATATACTAGGAATATCAAAAGGTGTGAAGTGATATACTTAGTATATCAAGTGATATAGCAAGTATATCATTTGATATTCTTAGTATATCAAAAATATGTGACAATCGGCTTCCATAATGATGCACGTGTGTGAGTTTTGAGCCGTATTTGCTTACTCTACCGACAACCGAAAGACTTAAAGCCTAAGGATTTGTTCTGATACGTATTATCGTTTTGCGTACTTTTGGCACGACAGCCGCACTTTCAAAACAAACGGAAAACCGAAAGAAGTACTATGAAGCTGGGATTAGGGTATAGGTGTCCAACTACCGTAAAATCGGGAATTGAGCAGTAATTGAAGATTGTGCGAGGGCGCGGAGCGCCCGATGTGCAATCTAGATTTTATTAATGAAATTTCCGCCCGAAAACGTTCTAATACTGGATATGTTTACGCCCTTCGCTATGTAAGATGATGGTTTACTTTCAACGACACTGTTCTGAAGTTTCCTTGGTCTGACTTTATTAAGCTTCAATCTGTCGCAATAATCACTTATACAATATATGGGAGAAACAATGAAGAGACAATAGAATTAAGTCAATGGCTCTTTCGTCCAAGTATCTTTTCTATACTATTATATGTACAAGTATTAGTAACCTCCTCTCGTACCACGCCCACGAGCACGGTCATTATGATAACCTGAAAGATAAGAATTCAATTTACGTTGGGTTGGATGTGGGAGGGCAGTATTAGAACGTTTTCGGGCGGAAATTTCATTAATAAAATCTAGATTGCACATCGGGCGCTCCGCGCCCTCGCACAATCTTCAATTTCATCACATGAAATTTCCGCCCTCCACGTTCTAATACTGGATATGTTTACGCCCTTCGCTATGTAAGCCGAAGGTCATACTTTCAACGACCTCTCTTCAAAGCCGAATTTCTTTTAAGACATTGTGTTGGTACGTATTTTCTGGGTTCGTAACAACCAACTTGGAGTATCGTTTTTGGAAAACAGAATCATTTGACCAATGACCTTGTTTTAAAATGTCCTTGGTAGAAACACCACAAAGTTTAGCTTTTGAGCTGGAAGCAGATCTAGTTGAGTGACCACTATAAACAGTAGTATCGATTCCAGCCTTCTGTAAGATACTAGTGATCCAACGAGAAACAGTTTTAGTAGAAACAGCTTTATGTGGTTTTTGATAACTCAACAATAACTGAGGTTCCTGACCTCTCCAATCCTGTGATCTATTCAGATAATCGTCAATGCAAGTGCAGACACACAAATTTTGGTCTTCCCGAAAATGAAGAAATTTGATAGGGGGTCTTAGTTTCCCGACTTTAGCCACTTTAGTTAATTTGTTAAAAGAGAAAACATACCCAGAGTGGTGTCTTTCGAGAAGTTTCATATTAAGATAGCAAACTTCATGCGCTCTAGCTGCCGATGTTAGGGCTAGTAACATTGTCAACTTTTTAGTTAGCATCTCATCACTTAACTGGTTGTTATTGCCTAAACCTTTCAAATAATTAACCACTATTTCAACATCCCATATGCAGTGATACTTAGGTTGAGGAGGTCTTTCATTATGCACACCCTTAAGGAGAGCAGAGACCCTGGGATGATCTCCAATTTTGAAACCCTGGATAGGTATATGGTAAGCAGAAATTGCTGATCTATAGTTTGCGATGGTTGCATGCTCCAGTCCTTCAGAAAATGCATCTGATAAAAATTCCAAAATCATGTTCAGAGGACATCGAACTGGATCAACTTTCCGTTTATCACACCAGCTGCCCCACTTTCTCCAGGACGATTCGTAATGAGAAAGTGTGCCGTCTCTACGGGAAGCAGTGATAAGTCTGACAGCTTTCTCTGATATTCCTTCTGTAGAAAGCTGTTCCCTGAAAGAGTCCATGCCACCAATTGAAGATTTTGACATTGCACTAGTGGATGGACTTCTTTCATTGGGTTGACTAATAAATCCCTTGTTTTCGGAATCAACAGAGGATTTTTTACTGAAAGTTGAAGAACTTGTGGATACCAGGCCTGGGTTTGCCAAGCTGGTGCTACTAGAATAAGTGATGCCTTTTCCTCTCTGATTTTCTTTAACACCCTTGGAATCAGTGAAAAAGGAGGAAATGCATAAGCTTGTAGATGTCTCCAGTTTGTTTGGAATGCATCCCTTCCTAGACTGAAGGGATCGTGTTTCCAGGACATGTATCTGGGAACCTAATGGGAATGGCGGGAAGCAAAGAGATCTATTTCTGGAGTTCCCCGAACATTGCAAATTCTGCGAAAAACTTTGGGACATAGTTTCCACTCGCTGGAGTCCCTTACAGACCGAGATTGTTGGTCTGCTTCTATATTCATTTCTCCTGGGAGATGCTCCACTGTCAGAGTAATTCCTTTGACAATCAGAAGTTCCCATATCTCTTTGCTTAGTAAAGACAACTTTTGATTTTTGGTACCCCCCCCCCCCCCCCCCCCCCCCCCCCCCATTTTCTTCAAGTACGCCAGGGCAGTCATGTTGTCCATCTTCAGGTGGATGGCTTTGGATGTAGGAAACATTTTTATAAAGGTCAAGATTGCTAGTTTTGCTGCTTTTAGTTCCAAAAAGTTTATGTGATTCTGTCTTTCTAGTGCACTCCATGGACCTCCTGTCCTCTGGCCCTGACAGAATGCACCCCACCCTTGGGTTGATGCATCTGACGAGATTACTAACTGATGACTGTTCTGGATTAATGCTTTCCCATTGCTGAGTTCCAGATTGTGAACCCACCAATTCAATTCCATTTTTACCTCCCTGCTCAGGGAAATCTGAGATTCGAAATTTTTCCCAGAGCTTAGTTCCCAGATTTGTTGGCGTTGCAGTGCTCGATACTGTAGGGGAGCTGGTAAGACCGCAATTGCTGATGATGTTAGCCTGCCTATCAAAGAAGTTAGTTCCCTTAAGGAGATTGATTCCACCGACAAAAGCTTTTGACATTGAGTCACAATTTTGGAGACCTTGTCCTGAGGGAGACTTAGAGACATTTGTACAGAATCGATCTCTACCCCTAAAAATTGAATCTTTTGTACCGCTTGTAACTGTGACTTTTTTATGTTTATCAGGAAGCCCAAGTTTTGTAATAGAAAAATCAAAGTATCCCGGGCTAGATAAAGGTCTGGTATAGACTGTGCTAGTACAAGAATGTCGTCCAAGTAAATTATAAGACGTACATTCAACTTTCTCATTACTGAGATTGGAATTTTCATTAACTTTGTGAAAATTCTTGGTGCTGGTCCGAGACCGAAACATAGGCATAGAAACTGGTAAATATTGCCCTCCCATATGAACCTGATTTTGTCTTGAGACAAAGTGTGAAGTGGAACTGAAAAATAGGCATCTTTCAGGTCCAGCTTGCACATATGATCCCCCTTTTGAAGAAGTTCTTTCAAGAGAGAGAGACTTTCCATCTTGAAGTGGGCATATGGTATGTACATATTCAAGTTCTTTAGATTGATTACAGGTCGGGATCCCCCATCCTTCTTGGGAACTATGAAAATTGAACTTAGAATCTGTCTTTTGGAACCTTGTACTTTTTGAATTGCCCCTTTTCGGAGCATCTCCAAAACTTCTGTACCTATCAAGTCTTCCTCCTCCTTGTTCAATTGCATTGGAGGAAGAAAATGTTGTTGTGGCTGACAAACAAAGGGTATCTTGTAGCCCTGAACTATGTCTAATATTGTTGGGTCTTGAGTCAGTTTTTCCCAATTGGAAACAAAGTGTTTCAGTCTTCCTGCAGCTGGAAGGTCTTGAGGTATTGGAGTTAAAAACAGAGACCTTACATTGGGATGAACCCTGGGAAATTGATGAGATGCTAACAGTTCTACTTTTGAAATTGGAAACAAAAGAAAGAGACATACCTCTTCTGGCAATTTGACTGAAGAACTTCCCCCTACCTCGTGTGCCTTCTGAATGTAGGGGGCCTTTCCGAAAGGGCTGCTTCTGCCTTTTTTATGTTGATGTTTGATTGTTGCCTGGATTCTTCAAACCAGTGAAGACACCATTAAGCTTCTTCTCATTTATTGATGACTTTGTCAATACTTCTTCAAATTTATCCCCGAAGAGAAATTTGTTTGCTGAATCATTCAATAATTCTGAATGATCTTTTAATAGTTCAGTCACTTTATTAGAGTTTTCTATCAGTGTGGATAGCACATTATATCGCCTTTGATAGGTTATTCGATGAAAGGCCTGGGCCTGAAGCAGAACAGTTTGTTCAAACAAACTCGATATATTTTGGAAGGTGTTCACAGCTGAAACATCTTCTGGTTGTAAGTCTTCTCTTTCCCCTTCAATGATAAACCATAAACGAGAAAGCGGTCCCATTGTATTCCTCTCTCTCTCTTGTATACCTTTAAGTATTTTTTCGGTGTGCAGGGTAGAAGTCTTGTTATTTTCTGATAACAAACTTTTGATATACCCATCTAGCTCAGGAACTTGCCGGATGTTGCGTGGCACAGGATTAACATTTAAAATCTTGTCTTTAAGGTCTTTTTCTGACACCTTTACCTTGACATATTTGTCAAAGTATTCTGCCATGCTAGTTGGTAAATTCCAGCATGTTTCATCAGAATCTTCATCTAGCTCAAATCTGGCTATTTTTTCTGGAGGTACAAGGCAATCCTCATTCTCATTTGGTGCTGGACGTTTTTCTCCAACAGACTGATGTAATTCACCATTATTTGGGTGGTCATGAGTTTGGTCATTTGTGGTTTTATCTCCCTCGACAGTATCATTTATTGGCCTGTGAGAAAGAATTAAACGAAGCATATTAATATGCCAAGGAATAAACTTCACAACATCTAATTGTTTGCAAAGAAATTCCTTATCAATTCTTAACAGAAAACTTTACAACATCTAATTATTTGCAAAGTAATTCTGACCACAATGCGACGGCAACCAGGAAACTTCACAACCTCAAATCGATTGTAAATCCCTTATTTGACCACAATATCTGAGGATTACCGTGATTAATCAAGATTAAAGAAAAAACTAAACTTACAATAACACTTGCTCAGATTCAGACATCTTGTTTTTTCGCGAAGGAATTTTAAAGAGGTCGTTGAAAGTATGACCTTCGGCTTACATAGCGAAGGGCGTAAACATATCCAGTATTAGAACGTGGAGGGCGGAAATTTCATGTGATGAAACTTTGAGCCGTATCGAAGAGCTGCAATACGGCTCAAAACTGTTAGTTATAAGCCCTATCATCATTGATCACAAGGAGCCGATTTTTGAGCCGTAAAGAAGAACAATACAGCAGTGGGGTTTGCAGTTATAGCTTACCTAAAATTTGCGAGTCAAATGGGGCGCCAACAAATAATGCGCTAATGCATAAGAAACCTATTTGATTGATTTTTAAACGACGCCGTTATCGCGTGATTACGTCACGGCGTCAAGAATAGACAAATTGACAAAGAAAGCACGGCAGTAGATCATTTTTAGTAATCATTCTTGACGAAATTTTGCTACGGCTAGAGCCGTATGAGCCGTACCCTGCGTCCGCCCCTGGAGGATCCCAAAAACATGCAACGTGGTCTCAACATTCTATCAGAAACGCTAAGCAGATTTCACCTCGAGTTGAACATACCAAAAACAAAATCAATGATACTTAATCATCAATACCTGAATTCGAACTATCAATCTTCAATTCTTTCCATAAATGATATCTCAATAGATAATGTATCAGTTTTCAAATATCTTGGTTGCCAAATAAAATTTGACGAACCATTGACTGCTGGGAATACCGAAATCGAACTTCGCATTGATTCCGCACTAAACAAATTCTACGAACTTGGAAAGAAGCTTTTAAATCGGAAAATCATGCTGAGTACTCGTGTGCAACTGCTTAATGTCCTTGTACGTAGTCGCTTAATATATGGCTGTCAAACATGGAATCTTACAAAACGACAAGTAAACCACATCAACGCAACGTACAATACAATGATCAGGAAAATGGTGAGAGGCGGATATCGCAGGAAAGAAGGATCATTCAGTTACGAACTTACGAATGAAGAACTCCTACAAAAATGCAAAACAGAAAGTATTATTCAACACATACAAAGACAACAACGAAACTACGTTGCACACACCATTCGTAAACCAGACACCAGCATTACAAAAAGATTGCTCTTCAACAATCTTCAACAACAACAAAGGAACGAAACAAGGTCGGCAAATAACACTTTACAACACAGTCATCATAAATGAAAGTACCACACCGGAAGTATTGCACCGTAGCGCCCTCTCACGACTCTATTAAGAACAGATTTGTATTTGGTCGGCCAGTTAGGTTTCGACCGGTCAATATCTAATGTAATTTAGATTGATCTAATAATATATAATGGCTACGTCCGAACAATCTTTTTCAAACAAGGAAGAATCAAAACTTGGATTGGATCAACTATGGGTAAAAAAAGATTCAGTTCATTGTCAACCTCGAACCGCTATCCGTATATCAAAAAGGCAAGAGACCCTGGGTTCGAGGTTGAGTTAATTGTCAATTTTGAATGCTCACACTGATTAGTAGCAGCCGAAAGACAAGCGTCGGAGTAAGTTCGGAACTCTTTCGATAATACAGATGGAGAATACATGGAAAACAGCCATGCAAGTGGATTACCCTGAAATACTATTATTATTGTTATTATTATTATTATTACAGATTTATTACAATAAGTGCCGTGCCTCAAATGCGATGCTTATTCATTGGAGTTACTCATAATATATGCGGCACTTACTGCAGTTATTTCGACAATAATAAAAAATAACAATTTTCATGTGTAATCAATTCTCTTTTTTTCAATAAAATTATCCATATAAAGTAAAAATATTCAACTTCTATTTATTCTTGAAGCAGTATCTGAGCCAGTTTCTTTTTCATCGAAATTTTGCGGGATCAACATCCCTTCAACAACAGAGAATGTCTACAGGAAAAGATTCGATAGCAAACGTCCCCATATCAAACCCAAGATCAAGCCATCGCCCATCTATAACCAAAGAATTTATTGTGGCTTTCGAAGCAGCTCCGAAACGTTACTACTAAGACTGCCTGTCTAAGAGGCTAAAGAGATGTTGTTTCGTGGTGAGGAGTTAAGTGCAAATTTGGAAAAGAAAACAGAAAACATATCTAAAAAGTCATTATAAACTATAAATATATATACAAATAACTAAAAGAAAAAATGGGTTAGCATTTTTGCAATGCTGCCTTTTTATAACTATTTTTAATGTATGAGATGGAGGGTCTTCGCTCGTCTCTTACGTTGACCTCCTTCCCACTTAATGTGTAGTAAGTGAGCTCCGCATTATTACCGCCATTTTTGCCCTTGTTTTCCTCCTTTGCTGCCGGTGATTGTACTCCAGCGGTTTGCTTCAGTTTTTGCCAATTTCGACGTAAATTTACCACTTCCACATTAACTCCTATGTAAGTAAAAAACAATTGGTTTAATGATTTGCTTACATGAGACTGGTTAATTTCTAAAATTCTTTTATATGGTAAACAACTAATACTTAATTTATACCTTCTTCTAACAATGGTATTAAAACAAAGGATTCGAAATTGAGAATACAAGAGATATGCTAATTAGCCAAGAAATTGACAATACAATTCCGTACACTGAACCAGGAACATTCGAAATTTACAATAGAATATTGTGTTCGAGACTGATTCAAAACCGATTCTTTAATAGTTAACACTTAAATAAACGCGTGAAATTAAAAAACGTTTTCAGACTTCAGCTAAAGTGCTGTGGTCTATTGAATTTGATTAGACATGGGGAAAGCTTGGAGTTTATGGAAGCTCTTAGTTGCATGTTCCTGTCTCTATACCACAACGGACGGAAAGTGCAGATACGAATTGGCTCACACCTGGTTGGTTAAATGAGAAATTTTGAATTGTTTTTGTTTTGAATTGCTTGACAACATGTGTCGACATTTGCTTTATTTTCGTGTTATTTGCAACTTGCTTCAAATCGTCTGCCGGTGATCTTTGTTGACAATGTACCGGAACCGAGTTACTCTTTGTTTTGCTGTTGTTGTTTACGGGCGGCAGGGAACATTTGTTATCTTTTGCGCCCGGACAGAACTTTGTTGTTCCTGGCAGAAAAAACATTCGATGTGATAGAAAGATGACGTAGAAACGAAGAGGAAAATGCTGAGGGCATGCTGATTCAGATTACTGAAAATTCGCAAAGGACATATAAATCATTGGTACCTTTTAGCAGATCTTTTTTATTTCTCACATTCGAATTTGTATTACAAACAATGAGTTTCTTTGCTCCTTTGTTTGGAGAGAGCCTGTATGCTGTTTCAATCAAACTGTCTGTCACTTTTTGAGATACACCTGAAAATTTAAAATAAAACAAAACGTCTGACACAAACAAAATGTTTATGGAAAAGTAATATCATTGGAAACCTTTAGTTCTCCTCCAGCATTGGAGTTATATGACTATCTAACTCTTGGGACGGATAGTCTCCGGAAGAAGCAAGGTGAGACACAAACATTACATCGATATCCAAGGTGAAAATAAGAGTTTTATTTACATTGAGATCTGTTAGGGGGAACTCCGACAGTCCTCTTACCTCCAAAGGCAATCTTAGTTACCGCAAGTCCAGCCTGGTGATTATTCGGGAAAACTCCAGCATTACCAACAGGGCTTGTCTTGGCTGACTTTTCCGATTTCACACGTTCCTCCCAAAATCGGGATAAAATTGTTTCAGTCTCGCTAGCTTTTGTGTTGCCATCAGCTGGCTTATCACTTGTCATTTGACTTGGTTCACTGCTTTTTGTAGCCCTTGAATGTAACAGCTTTTGAATTGCTTGTGGTTCAGGAATTTTAGCAATCCATCTCTCTCTTTGAAGCACTATCAAACAAAGTATGTTAGTTGACTCCTAGTGTAAACTTCCCAGTGGGCAAAATTGTCAAAAAATTAATTACTGTGGAAAAGGACATTTTTATAGAAAAATACATACTATTTCAATAACACTGCTCTTCATCGTAGAGACTTTCTGACAATTTTGCCTACCGGGTTATAAGTTTGGTGAATTACACAGATCCGTATTATCATAGAAAAAGCTGGCATGGTTCACGAAGCAGAATTTGATTGGCTGTTTTCTGGTTTACAGTTTCCTTACCTCTTTGGGTATAGTTTTGGTAAACAGCTTTATGTTGTTGTTTGTACTTTTCCTCTGTAACTTTCGGTTCATTCGTCACCACCTCGTCACTCTTTCCGTCAGGTATACCGCGTGGTGTTCTCTGTAAAATAACAACGTTATCATCTACCTGAAGGAGTGCATTTCCATAGAAATATACACACTATTTCAATAAAAATGCTCTTCATCACAGTGGTTTTTTGAAGATTTTGCCCACTGGGTATGTTTTCGTAAGAAAACCCTTATACATCACGATATTACAATCTGTTCGATCACTTACGTCGTTTGCCGGCTCTTCCGTCATCCATGGATGTCGTATGATTTCGCTGAGTGATGCACGTTTGCTGGGGTCGGCAGTCAGTATTTTACAAACCAAGTCTTGACATGCTACAAGTGAAAACAAAAGATATTCAAGTTCTATTGTTGTTTTTTAAAGTTTTGTTTAGATTGAACTATAACACGAAACGTTATTACGTTCATGTTCCTGTAATATAAACTGTTCGTCCAAACAAACAACCCAGTTTAGAGTTTAAAAGCTAACCTGCTGTAACATTAACGCGACTTGAAAATCTTGGTTTGATTTTGGTTTGTGCTACCAGCACACGAACATCACGATCGTTGTAAGGAAGACGGCCATTGATCATGGCGAATAATATGACTCCCCTGAAAACAATCAAACGCTAGGAATATAAGGTTTAACAACTTACAGGTTCTTTATAGGTTGGATAATCATTCAATTTCTTTCATGAGAAACTTTGGGTTTGCTTTTTTTTTTTTTGCGTAAAATTCTTTGTTTTTTTCACGTGATGACAGAATTTATTGAACCAATGAGAAAATGTCTTTTATGTAAAGATGGTATTCAAGTATTAGGGAGATTCGTAAACTCGACGAGCCTGTTACACGAAAAAAGTCAATTACTGGTGAGAGTTCTACTAAAACGGTACTTCAGAGATTTAAAGCCTTTTTTTGTATCAAAAGAAACATCATTACTTTGCACGCTTATTTCAAGTGTTGATGTGAAGTTTCTAATGACTTTGTAGGGAAAAATTCACGAACAACTCTACTAAGTTGTATACAATTCCCTACAAATCTATAGAAAAATAGTTTCGTGTAAACGAAACATGATTTTTCCGAATCCCGCTAATAATATCCAAGTTTTCACTTGTGCACAGTACATAATAAAGATGTTCGTTCACTGTGCATTGCAAGGCGGACATAGGAAAACATTCGAAAATGCGCATGCGTCAGATAAATCTCGCAAAAATACGAAGAGGCAAGCTCTCGAAGTCCTCACACCAACCCCAAATTTTTCGTCTAAATTGGGGAAAATACTGCGTATACTGGAATGTAATGCAATACAATTGAAAGGTAGGTAACCAAGGATTATGGTTAAAGAAAAGTTTTGCGATTTTCTGACGAGAACTTTGTTTTTCGCGGGAAAGTATCAGCAAACTTTATTGTCAAAAAAAGCTTCAACTTTGAAGTTGAAATACACCTTTTCTAAAGTTTTCACAGTAAAACCTATCATTTACACATTTGCTAGAACCCTCCCTCTAAGTATTAGTGTTGGAATCATTGTCCTGTATTTTTTTGTTTTGAAGAAAATCAAATATTTTTGAGGAACCCCAAAATCCATCATGGCCGATGCCTCACATGAAGATAACCTGCAAATACATGCAGAATATGTAGGAAAAAGCTGCCAAACGACCCAGTGACTTTCCATGGTAATCCCTCAATAATCTGCAGAATCAATGCTGCCTGTTATTTTTTAAAAAAAGAGTGGCCTATAATTTTACTGACAGATATGTGTGCAGTCTGTTTGGAGAATGTAAAAAAGTTGGTGAAGCTGTTTTGTTCAAACTGTAACAAATTATTCCAATTCTCTGAATGGAAAGAAAAATTTCATCACAAGGAATGAAGCTAGGGTGAAAAACCTAAGGCATAATTGTTCCAACTCCTTTCAAATAATGATACGACACACCACAAAACAAGCAGAAGGGGTTTCCTTCCATGTTTTGCAAAAGAAATCCAATAGCAGTTCAGCTTTCTAGCAGATGTTAAAACCACAGAATATTTACATATCTACAGAATATTTACATATATACAAAATTTTGCATAAAATATCGTTCTTTTGCATAACAGGTGGTTACATACATTTTAATGTCCTTACGGGAAAAAATTGTTTGCGGAAGAAATTTTTGCGGAATATATTTTTGCGGATAAATGACCCAAAAATGCCATATTTTGCGGAAGAAATTTTTGTGGATGACGACTTCAAAAGAGATTTTGCGACATTAATTTTTGCGAATGCAATAAATTTAATAAAATCGAAAATAGAGAAGCACCTAATTCAGTGCCTGAAAGAGCAGATTATGGAATAGCATCTATTTTTCATCAGTTATAATATCAGTTTTACATATTGACGAAGAGTAATAATAAGTCCTTAGATGTTCAATAACCTCGACCTTTTTCCTTGCGGATGAAAAATTTAGAAAATTTTGCGGAATTTATTTTTGTGAATGACCAATATTTATTAATTTTTGCGGAATTAATTTTTGCGGATTTGAGCGAAATCCGCAAAAATAAATTCCGCAAAAAAAAAGTTCCGCACAAATTTCTTACGCAAACAATTTCTTCCCTTAAGGTATCCGCAACAAGTGACAAAAAAACAGAAAAGTGCTGCTACAAGCTGGTCACGTGATGATATAGTTGTTTTATGAATAACAAGTCAAAGTACAAAGGCCAGCATTGTGATATACCTTAAGTGTATAAAATTTGGCATGCACTTAATTTGGCGAATGACAAATTTCATAAAATGTGGCGAGGATTTAATTTGGCGAAAGGACAAAAATGCTAAATTTGGCGTGGATTTAATTTGACAAACAACACAAAAATCTTATTTTATCTGTGATAAAAATTTTCATAATGTCAGAATAAATGCATAATAAACAGAAGATATTAAGACAATTTGTATTGATTAAGTTTTTAGGATGTGAAAGTTTTCTTGCATTGGAAAAAGAAATTGTAAAAATGTAAAGGACATTTTTTGGGGGAAACACTCTTTTTTTCGTTTTTTGCAAAGGGGTTTAATTTGGCGAACAGGTAAATTATGTTAAATTTGGTGGGGATTTAATTGGGCGAATAGCGATTGTTTACAATATTGCCAAGTATTTAATTTGATCCTGGCCAAATTTTATACACTTTATACACCAACCAATGCACATACTCAGTCATTTATAAGCAATAAAATGAATATCTTAATACTTTAAACAGAGAAAGCATATATATATATATTGCATATAGATTACCATGTTACACATATTCTTTTTAATAAGAAACCAGTTTATATGAAACTAGAGGCTTCATACTAGAAACTTTCAGTATTGGATTTTTTTATATATCATCAAAAAAATTATAAGAATTTTGTAATTAAACAAATATCTTTCCATGAAATAATTTGAGTGTCAATTTCAAGGGCATACGTAAGAATGCGTAAGAATTACGTGTCAGAAATGAGGTTAAGAGCAAGTGTTCAGAGAAAATTAATGTCATCAGGTTTCATGTTTTCAAGTTTCAAGAAACGTTTAGTTACTAAAGTCATTAAAAATTTTAGTTCTAATGTCTTTCACTAGGCTTTAATAATGAAAAAAATATATGTAATTTAAATGTTTCCTTAACTAGATTCAAGGAACAAAATGACAGGCTAACACGTAAATCTTAAACACAGATTTAATGAATAAAATTCCTACAACGAATATTATGAAATTGAAATAAATATTCTTTTATTTCCTGTAACTCATTTTACAAAACAAAAGGATTCGACTAATTATGTTTGGCAGTGTGCGAAATACTCTGTGCTGTTAATGGGTTTGTTAATGGAGTTTGTCTTGCCACATATCTAAAACAATAATGAGAATAACTCACATATATGTTATTGAAAATTTTTATAAGGACACTGGAAAGGAGAATGTATGGAATGTGTGGTGAACAGGGTAGGGAATCAATTCACCCAGAATTTAACAACATCCATCAACACTGTTTTTTCGTATAAAAGCAAACCTTTCAAGAGTTGGAAGCACGTGTTGACATTATATTTGGTTGCTCCCCCAAGACTTAAAATATAAAAAAAACAACTGAAAACTAGAGATGGATGAAGTAGAAAACTTACTGGTGTGCACACTTTTGTCTTGATGACAGATTCATTTACTCTGTTTAGAGACTCTGCAAGTTTTTTGTCTGTAGGACATTCCAAAACCTTCCTGGTGTTTGAAGGGAAATAACTTTCAAAAGAAAAAATACAGGTCAATGCGGTTTTTTGTAGTTTCTTCTCCTGTATGTGCTCTGCCCTTTTCCATTTTATTTGACACTGGGAAAACTTTAGATGTCGTTAAAATTCCAATTTGCCTCTAACCCCTTCAGGATTCCATCAATATCACATATTTGATGCATTTTCTACGTTTTTCCAACATTGCGTCGAAATGTAAACAAACATTAAAGAAGTTCCATGACCATGCTTTACTATAAAAGCCTGGAAACGAATATTTCAGTAAAAATACGCATAAATTATGCCACGAAAGTAGAAGCATCCTCTCCACGCGCCCGGTAAAAATTTGCGCCACTCTAACCGCCATATTGGATTTTAACCAAATTTCACGGAAGCACCTTAGCGCGTCCGCAAACTTAAATGTCCGCCGTGCATTAAAAAAGACATATATATCTGCGTTTCCAAGAGAAATATATGCGTTTCTAAGAGAAGTATCTGTGTGGATAAAAATAAAATACTTTTCTCTCGAAGTTACCCTGGTGCATTGTGGGTTGTTAAAATCTACTTACAGACTCCATATGTCAGCTTGTTTCCCATCATACTTTTCGGCTTGTAAGATTTCTGGTGCAGCATACGCGTAACTCCCGCAGAATGTCTCCAGTAATTTCTGCTTATTGGTCGGAAAGCGCGTGGCAAAACCAAAATCTGTAACGACAAAAGGCACATTATCCAACACGATTAACGCGACGTAACATAATGAAACAGACGTCATGACGTATTACTTGCCGGAAATTTTTAAAATCTCCTCTTCACCGTCGACTAAAATGTTTTCACATTTCAAATCCCTTAAATAAAAATAAATAAATAAATAAAGAAAAGTTCACTTATTGAATGTCCATGATTGAATTGACCCACAACCCTGAAGTTCATAAGTAGGTATTTCTTGAGTTTCAGTTCAAGCATCGATAACGAACTATTATATCCCTCGTTTTCGAGAAAGTGTAACATTAAAAAATAAGAGATGAGAATATAGATTTGTCGAGAAATAGTTATTGAAACCCGAAAATCCAAAAGCAAGTCTGAGAGAGTTTATTGCTATCTTTATTTCGTGATAAAGTTCACGTCTGAATGAACGAGGCAATAAGCAATAAGTTTTTTCCTTGCTTAACACAGACAGGAATAACATCTCGCGTATTAAAAAAAGTTTCTGACTTAATGTTAATCTGCACACCAAGAAGAAACTTCAAGTTCCTGATTTACCTAATTAACAAGTTTTGGAAGCGGAGGAGGAAGAGAAGGGACATACAAGCGTGAACTTCAGCTTATATATATAGACATAATCTTCACCCGCTCTTCTCCACAGGCGATAACTTACCTGTGTACAACATTACGTCGATGACAATGTTGCACTCCCCCGACTAGCTGTTTAAAAAACATCTTTGCTTTGGTTTCTCCAATTCCAGGACTTTTACTTGCCCTTGAGTTGATATATTCCAAAAGATCTCCTTTAGAAGCATATTCCATCACCAGATATACTCGTTTTTCCGTACGAAACGTTTCATATAATTGAATCTATGATCCAACATGATTTCATATTAGCCTGATACAGCCATTTGAAGTTGGCGCAAGAAGGCATGTTCAACTTCCTTTGTGAACGTTTGATGCTAACTATCAAGTTTACTATCAAATGGAATCAAATATTTTACTTACGACTTGTGGGCATCTATATGTTGCATGTAAAGATTCAATTTCCCTTGGCATAAACTTGTTAATATACTCCTTTGGTGCGTTTTTCCTTGAAATAATCTTTATGGCGACCTATTTGTAAGAACAGCATTGTTGATCAACTATTTAAAACCTTATCTGCTTAAGTAAAATCAATGCTGATTTACATCGTTAAGGAATCTTGTGAGAGAATCATTTGCAAGATATTTCTTATAAGAAACTACTTTATATACCAGGCCCATAAATATTTATAAATTTATAAATATAATTCCATCGTTTACACAATACAAGAAACATGTCTACAACCAAGAAACATTTCCGGAATGAATGATCAAGTACAGTCGAACCTCTAGAATTCGAACCTCAATAATTCGAGCGAATTTCATGGTCCCTTCTACTCGTTCTACCTATTACATCTATTCAAATGAACCTCCATAATTCGAACTTTTCATTAATCGAACGTTTTTTTGGGTCCCATGGTTATTCAGGTTATTAAAATTAGAGAGAGTTTACTGTATTCGTTTGGTTTTTCGTCCAGTAAAGCGATACACAAGATAAAAGCATTCACCGAAAAGAACCTTTCCTAACTGAACTTTGGCATTTAAAGAACATACCTTATTCGTTCCTTTTTCTTTTAACTCATCTGCTAATCTTTTATCTTTTTCTAGTTTCGCATTTGTGACATAGGCAAGTTTTACGCGTGCATAGGCTCCGCTTCCTAAACATGTTTTTGTCAATTTGTACCCTCTTCTTTCGCAATCGAATTCCTCACTAGTTTTCAATGTTTTATCTTGACCAGTAATTTCGTTATACTTCGAAACACTCGCGCTTATCTTTTCTGGCATCCTGTTGCCTTTCTTAATATCTTGAGTTATGTTACGTTAATAAACTTAACTGACGTCAAATTGATAACGTTTAAGAAACTTTGCGCATGTCTTTCTTTCTAACACAACTATACTCTTCGAAGACGTTAAACTTAAAGTAACCAAAGGCTAAAAGAAAGAACTTAAAATAAGTTAAAGTTAGAGCATATGTTGCAATATAACGTTTTACCATTTCTGGATATACGACTTTAAACATTGGCTTATGAATTATTGACACATTTCACTACATCCCTCTTATCTGAAACAATGCAAAACAGTTCTTCTTCGGTTCAATGTGAATTTTATTTTGTATTTCATTTATTTTTGTAATCTAATTTTTCTTCCTGATTTTTCCACTTGCAGCATCAAATGTTATCATTGACGGATTTGAATTTCATATCCCCGTCTCACAAACATCTCCCTGTACACTTCTTTTAATTGGTATAGGACTTTCTTATCATACGTTTGATACTTTCGAGGAAAAATTCTCTTTTTGTCAGGATATGAATTGAACCAAATTACCAAGGTTTCTACAACCTTGTTCCCAGGGTATTCTACTTTTTAAATGTACTGGATAGAGGAGAAGAAATCCAGTATATTGCAAGAAAGCCCCCGGAAATGCGGTTGACATATTGTTTACAATATTTTGTCCACTTTGTTCGATAAAGACGTTGTTGGTATGATGAAGTGTATTCATATCCTAGAGGGGTCATCAGAAAAACAGAACAAGACACTGGAGGACGTAAAACGTCACGGGCGGTGGGCGTACTGAATTTACTGCTACTGCTCTTCACTTGCAAAGGTTTCTCTTACTAATAAAACACTGGCAGTTTCATTCAATCGCAAACAGAAAACATATCAGTTTGAATAGTTTCAGTAAGGAGAAAGTATATAATAGACGACTTTCGACTGTTCCGAAAATGGCTTAAAATTCGAAGCATTGATTTTAAGTAACTATTTTACACAAGGTATTAATTCCTCAATTTCTTCACGCCACCACCTCTGTCTCTTTCGTTGTTGACGTAGGATTTCTTTAACCCAGTTACATCTTCGATCATATGCACTCTTCCATGTGGCTTACTGCTCATGTCTTTCTTATAAGCTTCTGTTTTTATGCTTACACTCATCTTATCCGGTGAGTGCTCCGCAACCTCTTTCGGATCTATATAATGGTCCGGATTTTTTATATAGATTTCTAACTTTCCCGATTCGGAATTTACAGCTGTATAGTTATGATCGGTATGCACGTGCAAAGCGCCGGATCTACCGTGTACTCGCATTTCCTTGTCGTTAAGTGTTTTTTTGTCGCCAGTTACATCGTGTACTTTCAAACTATGATCAGTAGCCTTGAGTCCTTTGAAGTTATGACCTTTACGTGACTTAATTTTGAATTTCTTGTCTGTATTAATAGAATTTGTTTTGATCAACGACTTCTTCATTGCTTTCTTCTTAAATTTGTTTGTATTGGTGTTCATGAGAGCACCTGTATGTATCAATGTACGTTTTGATGACTTTCCTGTTGACAACTCTTCCGTGCCAGGTTCAAGGACCATTTGTACTGAGTCAGCTACTGCTGTTACCTAAAATAAATACGGAATCCCAGACAAACCTCTCTGAAAGTTCAATTCCAGGTTAATTACAACGATAACCACAAGTGAACTGTTAAGAGATTATATCTAGCCAGACAGGAAAGTGTTTATTAGAAAGATTTAAGCATGTTGCGTAAGTCGTATCACCCACGTTCATACAGTGTTCAACGTGGAGACAGGCAGTCCTTGTGGTCACACTTTCCACATCGATTTTGTCTTTCTATTTCCTAATGTAAATAAGGTAAGGTAGACACTGTACGTATATGAACTTATTTCGACGCCAAAATCTCGTTTATCAAGTCGTCGAATCGTTTTAGATGAACACTCGTTTTTCAACTTAGGCGCTTTAGAAGTTGGGGCCACTAGTTGCTGTGTAATTCAAAAGATTATAGCTTCGAAAGATTAGGCCTTTCAGATGTTCAGTCGGTTCAGAAAATGAGGCGGTGCAACCTCATTACTTTCATTGTAAGCTCTTAGACGAAAACAGAAGTTTGTGTCATATTTACTCTTGACATGAAAGACCGACAAATTTTGGACAATGAGTATTCATTTAAAACAACTCGACGACTTGAATGTCGACTTATTGAGAACCATGTAAACTTCTAGAACGATTAATGACGTCACGAATCAACATCTAGCTAATACGGCTCGACAACTTGCCAAACGGCGCCAAATTAATTTCATATACGTAGACAGTGTTACTAACCTTTGCAGATAGTTTGGTTGCATGAACTTCTAACTTGCCTACTTCTTTATCATGCACTTGAAAGTGAGGTTGTTCTTGCGCAAAAGCTGGTTGTAACAACACAACCAACATTAACGTTACAAGGAAGTTCACCATGATGGTGCTAACTGTACGATGTTCTCTTCCTTGGGCGCTTCACAAAAGAATTCGTCAATAAACTGTGCGCATCCCTTTTAAATCGTTTCAGCACAGCATTTTAAGTTTCATATGCTATGGAAAGCAGTGTTTGACATGAAAGAATTTTCAAAAACCCGGTTTCTATGCTGAATCATTAATGAAAGTGTTATGCTTCAACACAAGTGTGAACCGGGTCTAAAACTGAGACGGTCATTCATGCGTGAAACATTCAATGAACTAGATTTTTTCATTTGTTCCTCTTTGATTCAAAATACATAAAACTTCCTAGAAGAGCGAAGGGGATATTTATGATTTCTTTTATAACAATACTAAAAATTTCAGTGAGCCTCAACATTTTTCGTGAATTTTAATTTTGAGCCTCGAATATTCTTAACATACCGTAAATATCCGAACAAGCGCCCCCCTCGATTAAGTACCCAGGCAAAAAAATCCAAAAATTTAATAATAGCCCAGGGCGCTTGTCCAGATAATTACGGTATTCTTACGTTATTCCCTACGGTATTCTTATAATACGGTACACCTTATAATTTACAGACAGAGGAAACCAAAGAAAAATTATATTCTAAATGTATGTTGAAGATGATTGCTTTACTTTTTGAGCAACAAAAACGTACAAGTAGAATGCTTAGTCCAATAAAATTGTTTCAACATCATCTATCTCCTCAACTCCAACACAGCAGTTTTTACTTAATATTTGATCCTCTCATTGTTTTATGATTGAGCTGTGGACCATTATGAGTCTGAATATTCTCACAAAGTATATTCTTATTTAAAAAAGAGTGTTTATCAAAATACAATGCTTGTTCCTGCTAACATATAAAACAATATAAATTCCATCGTTAAAAGCGCTTGTTACCTTTTTTCCTGAAAAACTTGGAAGCACAAACCTTTAATTTCGGTTAAAGTTTGTGCACTCCCCAGTTGATTTTTACTGGTTTAGTTTTGTGAGTGCATATAAATGTATATATGAAGATCGATCGTTCCAAGGTCAAAAAGGAAACTTCCGAAGTTATTTTATAAAATATTTGCTTATCTTCGTGTTTTACTTGATATAAAGATTCAAGAACCATCAAAAAATATATTACAACAGCAGATTCAACAAAGTAGTTAGATATATCTATGTAAATTTATAAAGTAGACAAAAAGCTCATAAAACATCAGACCATTATGAGCCTGAATATTCTTAAAAAGTATATTCTTTATAGAAAAAAGAGTGTTTATCAAAATACAATACTTGTTTCTGCTAATCTATAAAATAATATAAAATGCATCGTTAAAAATACTTGCTACTTTTTTTACGCGAAAAACTTGAGAGCACAAACTTTTAAATTCGCTAGACGCTTGTGCACCCCAGTTGATGTTTTTGGTTTAGTTTTGTGAATGCATATAAACAATTTATAGGAAAAGTCTACTTTAAAAACAGATTTCCTTTAAAATATGTTAAAACACATCGCTTCCGAATTTCTGTGAAACGTGGACAACTCAAACATAATGTTTGTGGATGATAATACCTTCTCATAAACATGTATGTGACGATAATCAAAGACTGCTGATAGGTTCTAATTTGAAATGGTCTGACAGTAAGCTAGGTGCTTGTGATGTAGTGTGCGTTGTGTCTAAAACAAAGAATATTTACCGTGCAAACATATGCTAATTTTCTTCAATCAATGTACATTGAACTTAAGTGTTCCAAGTATTACCGCATTTCCACTCATAAGCAACTCCCGCCCTCTTTTAGTTTCAAAGCAACGGCTAGGGCGCTAAACAGGCTAGCTAGAACATGTCACGGATTTTCGAAGATCTCAATGACAATGCATAACAATAACCCAAACATGGCCACTCTGCTCAGTTAAGAAAATATGGTAGGGCAGCAGTTAATTCACCATGTTGCAACTTTACTCCCAATAGAGGAAATACGGTACTTTACTAGAGTTACAAATTAGTTTCGAATTAAAAACAAAATCTGCATTACGGTTAAAGAGCGAATAGATAATATAAGTTGAAGAAACATTGTGGAGGAGAGCAAAGTGATTCATTTAAATAGACTGAAAACCGTTCAATTACAAATCGTATCTATTTATTCGAGTTAATCCAGTTTAATCAGTCGAGTTAGTAACAATGTCGTTTTTAAAGGTTATTTATAGACTTTACCTGACTTAAAATCGTATTGGTCAGTTGCGCTACAACCTGGAATATATGAGATATATATGAGATATATGTGAGATATATGTATATGTATAACCTTCATTGTCAGTTAGCCCAGAAACAATATAAAGAAATAAACGCAAAAGTTTTTAAAAATGTATTTATTCTCTTAAAATTACGAAGCTTTTCGTTACTTCAGTAACATCTTGTATATGTATAAGACACAAAGTTTTAATAAGACACAAAGTCACCATCCACAAGGCATGTCTAGCCAGAGCTTGAATAATGATGCCAAAAGCTTTTAATGGTTTCAAACCAGTTAATTCTTAAAATTGTCTGGAAGTACGAGCATAGCCTGACCCCTACCCTCATTTATTCAAAGAAATTTAACGAAGGATTAAAGTGCGAGTTTAGCTAGCACTAAGATGATTGGTCTAGGGCAGTCTAAGCAAGCAAGTAAGTAAAATCTTTACTCACAGCAGGTGTATCTACTTGATTTCATTGTTGTACTTGTTTCGAATCCGCAACCACCGAAACAGTTTATCCATTGCCTTCTCACTTCCTTGTTTCTCAGACAGTAGAAGACGAAGATGAAGAATCCTTGTAATGAATTGAAAATACAGAACAGCCATTGGAAAAAATCCCGCAAGTTCCCAACAGCCAGTATAGCAAATATCCAGGTCGAACCAAGTAAAACGGAACAACCGAAAGTTATACGAAGTTGCATCAACTCTGCGTTCTGTAATTTCTTGGTGTGTTTGGGAAGTTTTGATTTGTCTTCGATGGCACGCAGGACGATGTATAATATGATTAGGTTACCCAGCATGATTGAAACCACAGGTAAAAGGAGGGCGAAGTAGAACGCTGTACCACGAACAACACAACTGAAATCAAATCAACAAATATCCGTGAGATAGGAGTCCTTACTGAATAACTACCGTGTATACAAAAAACGGAACATTTCCTTACATCCCATATTGAATCCGATTTTCATTACCCACAACCATAACGAAAACCTAATAATACATCACTTACTATTGTGGATCGCCATCAGCTTCTGGTCCATAAAGGTTAGATGCGGATGCACCAGAGACCACGACAATTAGCAGAGGTAACCCTATGAAATAACCGATCTCTAAATATTCGAAAAAGATCAAAGTGTAACAAACATTTACATGAGCGAACAAACAGTGCGTCTGATATTATCGACGGATACAATTCGCAAAACAAAAACGATAAAAATGATACCTTATCGGTAAAAAAAAGTTGGCAAAAAATAACTAAATTTTGGCTAAGTGACTAATATTTTTTGCCGACTTTTTTTGACCGACTAAACATTTTCGCCGAATTTTTTTTATCGACTTTTTATCGAAACTTTTTTACCGATTTTTTATTTATTTATTTTTTTTTTTGGTACCATGAATATCGAAATTCGACTGAGAGAGAGAGTTAGAGGTGCATCTGATATTATCGACGGATACAATTCGCAAAACAAAAATGATGAAAATGATAGTAGGGGAAGGAATGTTATGGGACAGTAAAACAATAAAAGATGAATATAGACATAGGATCATCTTCCTTAGCAGAATTTCGACGTGTCAGCAAGTTTCCAAAAACTACGCATATTTCTTACCCCAACCAAATGCAGAAACCTTTTTTAAAAATTTCGAACTGCTACCGCTTTGTGGCATAACTGTCACAAAGTTCCGATATAAATTCAATCCTTCTACAGCCATCCAGCAGAAAGAGGCTAACATGAAATAATGCAGCATTCCTGCAACCACTTGACATCCGATACGGGATTCGGTTTTCTCGATACCAACGAGAAACACCAATAGTAAACCCATCAATGACAGAGATAAACTTATAAGAATCTTTGACGGGAGTTTCTTTCGAACTTTCCTGAAAAAATGAACAGAACATGTGTTTTTAATGAGGAAAGTTCAGCCAGCACCGTTAAGAAAAATGATGATGCAAAATACTACTAAACAGCAAACAGGAAGTGCAGGTCTACTTACGGGATAACAGCAAACGTCACTACAGTTAAAAACAATCCTGCCAATGAAACCGCGCAGCCGATCCGCGAGATAATTAGTAACACCAAGGGGTTGGAACCCGACTGATCGATATCGAGAATAATGGCGAAATTCGTTAAATGGTCGCATTGACATCGAATTTGATTTGGGATTTTCCCTATTGACGTCACACAACCTTTCGTCGACCAGCCTCCTTCAACACCAGTTGCATGGTCTGAATACGAGAGTGATAAAAGCATGAAATTGAATAATCATAAAATACATGACCAGTCACTTCAATGACGCAAAAGAAACAATTTATGCTCAAGATTTCAGACATCTTGCAATGAAAAGAAAGGGTGCAACTCACCAACTAACGAGAAATTCCAGAACTTGCAAACGCGAGTTCCACGGACATTTAGGACGTTGGGCATAAAAAGCATTTCAATGGGTGTTGTCAAGCCATTAACACTAATATTGCCGATAGACGCCGACATAACTACGCTTTGCACGATGGATCGTTTTGTCGCATTTGATTGGGAATCTGCTCTTAAAAACAACGCGTCTGATAGAAAAGTGTACGAGTATACCAAATGACCCTCGGTGTTTAATATCACCTCTTGAGGGATTGTTATCGATGACTCCGGCAACTGACCAATGCCGCCGACTTGTTTAGAACCGACCTGCAATTCATTTGATTCCGATCTGACGGAGTAAAACTGAATAGATCTGTTGCGTATCGGGTTTGCAACGGTGAGAGCCAGATGCTTTTTGGATACAATCCTAGATTGGTTGACATCAGGAAGACTTTGCTTTTGTGCTAATGTTTCTAATTGTTCGAGAAGAACATTGGAAGTATTCCATTCTTGGTTAGCTTGAACAATCAGGCTGCCATACTCGAGAGTTTTATCGATGGTTCCAATAACATTCTCAGTTACCTACATAGAAATAAAATCTCTTTTCGTTCATGCTAGTATTAAGGTTGGGGGGTTATGCCAAAGTTGACGCTAGTTGACGGGGGGGAGGTGATACTACTGTTAACGTCAACCTTCACAATTTTCAGAACCTTGATTTTTCCAATTAAGTAAAAGTTTTTATGAAAATGTGAATAAATGTTTTCTTTGATGTGGTCCGTAGTGTAGTCCATATTGCTTTTGTCGGCTTCGTTCCGTTCCACCGTTTTTCGCTCACGTGCAGATTGATCAGAGAATTACACGAAGATCATTGCAACTATTTTTACGTCTAATTAAAAATGCGTAAGAAACTAAGATACAAAAGGACCAGTAAGGTGGAGGCTGTTTTGGGTTTTTTTTGGAGGGAGATGGGGGGGGGGGGGGGGGGGGAGATGAGGAGATGGGGGTTATAATAAACATTATAATCTTGTTGTTATCATCTTGTTGTAATAATAAAAAGGTCAGTATAGGCAAAAAGTTCTACTAAGAAGTGTACACGAAAAAAAAAAGATTCAAAACGTTCAATGCGTAAATACCCTCGCAAAGGATAGTACCAACTGTACTCACTTCTTCTGTCACGTGATCAGAATTAACCACATTGGTGGTAATACCAGTAATTAGATCAATGTCGTGTTTGGTCGTCAACGTTCCGTTGTGTACTATGTCGTTCATTTGACGTGACGTGTTTTGAACACTTTCCTCAGTCACCAGTTTCCTCTAAACATTTGAAAGTTCTCATTGGAAAGTCATTTACCGTAAATCCTCTAATAAACGCTCAAGGCGTTTATTTAATTTTTCGAGTTAGGGGTTGTTAATTAGAGGGGGTGTTTATTTTAAAAATTTAATTTTGTGCTTTTTTCTGAAACCAAAATTTTGCAAAACTTTAACAAAATTGCCCTCATCTGAGAATGGAATAGAATAAGGGTTACGTTTCTCTATCCCTTGTGGGATGTTTCTTAAGAATCGGCCATGTTGTTTTGGTTCGAGGGAGAGCGGTAGGTAGGTACTGTTGTGTGTCAAATTGAAAAAAATATGAGTATATTCATCTGACAATGCCAGACCATTAAACTATTCGGTAAAAACCTTCATAATCGAGTTTGAAAGAACAATACAAATGTTGTTTCCAAACTCAATCAGCTAAGTGTCTTGCTTAACACGAAGGTCTTAAGCAATATTTTGCTTTCTTAGACCAGGTAAAAATAACACTTCACCTCAAAGCTGTTTGACTAACTGTGACTATTACCTGAGATAGGTCAACCAGAGATTTCGTTGTTGATGTTTTTGGATTGCAAATGGTAACATTTAGAATAGACCAGACAGGCTTGCCAGAGGGACCATAAAAACAGAAGCGTTGGATTTTTGCGTTGGACACCTCCGAACCATACTGGCAGTCCAATGAAATCAGCGAATTGACAACCGTGACCAAGAAAACATATCTCCCTTTAAAATTCTCATCACCTTCTGTGATAAACTCACAATAGTCTAAAAAAATAATAGAATGGCATAATCACACAATTCTGTTAGTTTTGACTTCTAAATTGCATAGATTGTGTTCAGTGGAAAGTCGGCTTTATCTGTTTCTATAGCATTAGTATGTCATCCGAAAATTATTCGTACAGTTTACCATGAAATAATAAGCAACTTTCAATAACATTCAACTCCTTTTTTATGCTTTGTAGTAGAAAAAAGTAATGCTAAAATCACAGCGTATTAATTTAAACAGATTTTGAAGAACATAAGGTGAGAAGAAGGAAAAGTGCATAGAGAAAGCTTTGATGTTGTTCCAAAGAGAACAAAATGTTATATTGTATACAACGATAAAGTATATCTGCCTGAAATTTCAGTCGTAGTAACAGGTGACTTTCTGGAAATAGCTCAGTGTTTAATGAAATAAATATTACTATTAAAGAAAGGATTATTAAAGAAAAATATTCTTAACATCCTTCTTGCAAAATGAAAGAGTCATTGATCCTATACCCAGGTATAACCCTGTGTTATTTTAAGCAGATAGTGTCATATCATTTTTGGCTTTAGCTACGTACTTGTATTAGATAATTGGATATTGGTTGCTATAGACAACTCGTCTGCAAGTACTGTTGCAAGGTTTTGAGTCAGGGTTCTGTCCTTAGCAAAAATTATTCCATCGACTGTAGTTATTGATAAATCTCCACTGCCAAAAGAATAATAAAAAACATAATTTGAAACAATTTGAAACAATTCTAATAAAAAACAAGCTATTTATACAAATACTGTTCCGTAAAATCACCAAATTTAACACCAAAGATGAAGATATAAAATTGTGTTATTTATTCATTTTATCATTAGTAAACATGGCAAATAATTTGAATTATAGATGAAAGTATCATTCAATGATAAGCAGTATACCTTGTTTTTAAACATTATACACCCACCTGAAAAATCTATTAACAACAACTTTTTTGGGACTTGTTTGAAGATCCTTGTTTAATGCATTTTCAATCTATAATGGCATCATAAATACATCAAGATACTTCATAAAACTCTGGTTTGCAGGAGTTTTAGCATTTTATAAATACAACAAAGTCATCATGGTGTGGTAATAAAGTTTTTTTACATCGTATATAGACCAAGTTACAGTTTGATTTCTTAATTTTAAGGTAGTCAAATTTTGGTGAGCTATCCAGGATAGAAAAGTAAAATAGGCTGATGATCTAATAAACACTTAAGAAAAGGAATCTCATTACACTGTACTCTTCCACCTTTTTCCACTCTTCCACTTACCTATGGGTCTATCTTTGATAAATCTATAATAATTCATGTATAGAAGTTGCTTAACTTATGAAATGAAAACAAGCTATCATATTTTAAAGAAAAACGAAGCCCTCCTCCATAGTGTAATATTGAAATTGAAGCAAACAAAAACCATCTATTGACTCTTGATTATTCAAAAATGTAATTAACTCACTTAGTATACACAATAGATGTTACACAGCACCTGCTTTAGGAAAAGAATTACCTGCTCAATAACATTTGTAGCAAGTACTTGATAATCTGATGAACTTTCATCACTAAGCGATCGGTTCCATGGTTGACGACTGAGATCAGCAACAAATCCTGTTTCAAAAATATCTATAATATAGAAACAAGAATATTTTCAATACTTTAGTAATTTTTCAAAAGTTTCATAAAACTTAGTCGAGTGTAAGGAGGGATAGGAGAGACTGTGGACTAAATAGGATCAAGGATCTAAATAGGATCAAGTTTTGTAACTAACCAGTTAATAGGACTTTCTCAGATTTAAACACTTTACTTTCTGGCTTAGTTATACATTGATAGTACCCTTAGTCAAGGTAATTCTATTAATGTTAGTCACTAGCATCATTATAGGTATGTTAAGATATTCAATAACACTTCATTATGCCCCCTATCATCAAAGGCTAAGAAAAAACAGACAAAGAAACAAAAGAAAAAAATGTAGAAAATGTTGAAAAAACATTTTAAAAACTAGTTCTATTATATTAGTAAGAGATACACAAAACCTTGCATTTCCTTAGACAACTTGTAATATCCTTGATCTTTTATTGATCTTAGATTATAATGAAGATTGATTCCAAGGGTAGATGGCAATAAAGTTGAAATCCTATTCTGGATTTGCACATTGCCGGCTGATACCAATTTGTTATAATGAAAGAAAGTGAATGATGGAATGTTTTTGGTGCCATCTAACATTTTTTTTTTTTTTTTTTTTTTTGACATTTATTCGGGTTCCATTATACAAATGGTTCTTATCCCTATAATAACATAATAATAACAACAATAATAATAAAAAGTTGTTTAGAACAAAAATGATACAAGAAGCATGGAGATCTAGGTTTCAATAAGAGTTGTAGATTTTGGTTTTGTTAAATGGTCGTTGATAGATTAAATAGAGGAAAGGCATAGGCTGTAGTTGTATATCGGCGGAAGGTCTCCTTCAACTCAGAAAGACATCGTTAGAGATAAAACGTTGGCTGTGTTGAAATAAACAGCTCATTGAAACCGTAGCAGCCAGCACTTATTGCATAATGATTTTTTTTTTTTTTTTTTTTTTTTAGAAATGTGATAACTATATATATATATATATAAAAAAAAAATTCTATAATATAAAACCCAAGCATAGGAAGGCTCACTGTGGAGGCTCAGAGATTATCGTATGGTTCGATATGTCTAAACGAGATTTGGAAATAAGAAAATCTTGGTAACTTGGTGAAGGTTGAAAAATATGGAAACTCGTGACCCGCGCTGTATAGAGTTGGTTTAGCAGAAATTGATAAGGAAGTGCTTATACAATCGGAGAACCTAGCCTTCCCTTGCTAAGGCAATGGCGATTGATTTATCTAAAAAATATTTTTTTGTTTGACTGTAAAATGTTGAAATTGAATCTAGGTTACGTATATTTTTTGGCAAATCATTAAAAACTTTAGACACTTGGTTGTTGAAAGTGCCATTTTCACCAGGTTCAATCATTATTCCATTATCAATAGATCGGAGAGTCCTTTTGAACTTGAGCTTTTTCATAGACAAGTAGTCCGGCCACTTTTCATCGTTTAAAGCTTTGAAACCTGCGATCGAGAGGTCCAATTCACAACGTTGCTCAACAAGAAGCCAACCCAAACTTGTCACATCTTTCAGGGTGCAGTAGCGACGGAGAACGTACCCGGCTGCACACGACTGTACACGTTGGATGCGCTTTTTCAAGTATTGCGGAATTTGAGCGTACACGGTATTGCAATAACTCAGTTTGGAGAGGACAAGAGATTCCGCGAGTGTTTTCCGAACTCTATACGGGGTGAATCTCTTGAACCTTTTTATTGTTTGTAAATTTGCGTAAGCTGACTTTGTTGCATAATTCACTTGAGGTAACCAGGAGAGGTTTTCGTCCATTTGGATACCGAGTATCTTAACATACAGTTCTTGTCTTACTGATCGGCCTTCTGAACGTAGGAGGTAGGATCGATCTGATGGCAGTGATCTGGGTTTTCGAATAACCATCATTTGTAATTTGTCGCTGTTGAAAATCAGACCATTATCTCTCGACCAGTTGCATAGTGATGTTAGGTCTAGTTCAATTGCCTTGATGGATTCGAAAAGGTTTTGTTTGGGACATGATGTGCAGAGGGTCGTATCATCGGCATATTGGATGGAGGGTGTTTGGATTTCATTTGGTAGGTCGGCAACGTATATGTTGAATAAAATCGGGCCAAGGATACTTCCTTGCGGCACTCCGAAGAAAATATTTTTGGTTTGGGATTTTCGGTCGTCGACCTGTACATATTGTTTTCTGTTCGACAGATAACTGACGATAAGTGAAATAATTGATTGTCCAAATCCTAATTGGCTCAGTTTGCGTACCAATATTGAGTGGTCGATGGTATCGAACGCTTTGGAATAATCGATCATTACTGCGATGGTTATGTCATTTTTGTTCATTGCTTTTACAATATCGTCACGCAGTTTCAAGAGAAGAGTGGTGGTGGAATGTCCCTTTCGGAATCCTGATTGTGTCGTGTTGTATACTTTGGATTCGACGAAGGTTAGTATTTGGTTCAAGATTACTCTCTCGAAGATTTTTGATAGGATTGGTAAGATGGAGACTGGACGGAAGTCTTTTGCTACTGTTGGATTCGCAACTTTTGGAATTGGACAGACGCGTGCCAGTTTCCATAGATCAGGGAATGATCTTGTGGTGATGCAACTGTTTATGATGTGAACAAGTGGGGACGTGATGTAGTCATGGACTGGCTTCAGGAATTTGACAGGGATGTTATCATGGCCGCTAGAGCAGTCACTCCGAAGATTTCGAATGATCTTGTTTACCTCTTCATAGGTTGTTTCGTGCATTTGTAGTAACTGTTCGGTATCAAGTGGTAGTGCAGATATGAGCTGTTTGGGATTCAAGGGAACGTTTTCTTTCTCGCAAAGACGAGATGCGAGTGTGGTATAGTGATCATTCAGTTTATCAGGATCAAACTTTATTCTAGCGGTTGGTGGTTTGAGAATCCTGTGGATAGTTTTCCATACTTCCTTAGGATTACTCGATGATAACGATTTTAGAATGAATTTTGACTTGGCTTTTCTGATAAGTTTTTTGTGGTTGTTTCGGAGCTTAACGTAATCACTATTGTCTCTAGGTTTGGTTTTTCGTATCTCTTCGAGAGCATTTTTGGAGTTGTTGATTATAGGGTCTTGCATCCAGGGAGCAGGAGGTCTTGTGAATCTGGTACGTTTCAATGGAGCGTGTCGTGATAAACATTCAGTAATCAGATGGTTTAGCATTGATACTTTGTCGTTCGGATCGTCTACTGCGTAAACGATGTTAAACGGTAGTTGCGAAAAGTCAGTAATGTAGTCATTTAGCGAAAAACGTTTTTCATCGCGAATGACTTTGTATCTTGGTTCGAACCGCTGTTTGCGAATGTTTATAATGACGTAACCGAGGTCATGATCACTTATTTCGTCGGTTTTGATGACGTTCTGGTGGATGATTTTCTCAGGTAGGTTCGTCGAGATATGGTCGATTAAGGTCTTATCTTTTCTTGTTGGCTTTGTAACATGCTGCGATAAGTCAAACGTATTCAAAATGTTCATATATGTTTCTTGACTGACCGATTTAGTGAGAAGGTCGATATTAAAGTCACCACAAATGACGATTGGACCGTGCCATTTTGCGTAAACTTGACTCAGGAGATGTTCGAATTTGTCACACCATTCTCTTTTCTCGCCTTCTTTGGAGCTTGGTTGGTATATGCATCCGACGAGATAGTGAGAGTTTTTGTTCTTACCGTTGACTTCAACCCAGAATTGTTCGATGGAAGGATCAATTTTCGGAATATCAGTTCGTTCTTTACAGGTTATTGATTCTTTTAAGTATATTCCTACACCTCCACCCTTACTTCCTCGATGGTTACCTTTGAATACATAGTCTGGGATTTGAACATATTCTTCTTGAGTTTTGTTCTGGAGCCATGTTTCTGTTACGCAGACGATATCGAAATTGTAGTCTTCAATCATTTGTTTGAATTCGGTGAGAGATGAAAGAAGACTTTGTGTGTTGATGGTCGCTATTGATGTGTGATTTCGATTATCACGAAGAGCTTTGATGTGTTCGCTTGAAACTTTCCAGTCTGCAGTAGGTTCTACTTCAACAGGTGGATTCTGATCAGTGGATATGTTTTGGAAGGGTAGTTCTGAATGCGTGCATTTTGAACAGATCCAGGGTGTTTCCTCTCTGGATGGTAGCGGTTTGCGGTTGACTGTTGTACATGAAGCGTGACAGATGTTCATGCAGGAAGTACACCGGAGTCTCTTTTGATTGCAACGAACAGTTTTGAAGCAGTATTGACAGGGTGAAGGGCCTGGGTTTGTTTCAATATCGGCAGAGAGGTAGAGGAGTAGATGAAGTAAGTGTTTATTGTTTAACTTTCTCGTTTGCAGTTTCGTACCTTGAGCCCATAATGAAGTTAAGGTAAATGTTTCTCGGATGCTCCCGTAAGTGGTTTCGTGAGATTCGATACCATTTGAAGTGATAAACTGACACTTACGGATTAGAAGTTGCGTGAGGAAGATTGTAGAGAGTAGCGTCAATCTCAAGGATGGTCTGTTTTCTGACGTTTTTCTCATTTTTCTCTGGAACCGTTGGACGAATTGATGCCAGAATTTCACAATATGTGCACCTCACCTTCGAGCAACTTTTTGAGTACTTTTTGTGTGCAAAGCAGCGATTTATTCAAGTATGTGAAGCGAAAACTAAGCTTTTTTACTTTAACGTCAGTTTGTTTACGTCCGTTAGGTGAAGCCGTTGCATTGCGTTGAATGATTTATGATCAATTTCATATTGTAAACCTGACATGGGAAAGTTGAATGTCCACTTGAATTTATCAGTTTTATAATTTTGTACATTAATAATACAAAAACCTTTCACCCTTCTAGCAGCATCTTGAAAATATATTTTGCTGCACCATAATACTAGAAAAATAGAAGTATACTATACCCTACATAACCCTTTTATCATTTACTCACCAATTGAATTTATTTTTGTATATTATTACCTCATGTGGGTTCATTTTGGAGTGGATTAAGTTGGCCACTGCTAGATGTTCATATTCCAGGGCATTTTGATAAGAAAGTGTATAAACATATATAATTATGTAATGTTATTCTTTTTTAGTTACATTACTTTAACAATTTCTATTGTTATTTTTTGATTCTTTTTAAATTTACAAAGTTATTCAAATAAAATTTTATGGTTTGCTATCAAAATCCCCTTCAGTGTCAAATATGTGAATTAGCTTTTGTGAAAAGACAACTTGTCAGAAATTCTATGTTGATTCATATTAGTAATAAAAATGTATTCACATGAAAATTACTTATTGAATATCTAAATACGATAAAATACACAATTTTATTAAGTAAAAGCTTTTCGGCTTACGCCATCTTCAGTATAAAACAAATTTGTGAATTTGTGTTCTTCACAATTTTTTTAATTAACAAAATTGTGTATTTATCATTTTCAAACGTGGCAAATAATTTGAATTATCTATATATTAATAGCCGATTCTCTGTCTGTCTGTTTGTTTGTTTGTTTGTTTGTTTGTAAGTCACGCAAAATGGTAGATTGAGTTGTGAGCGAAATTATTTCTTTTTTTGTGTGCGACGTGAGTTCGAAGCAAATACATTGCAACCCCAATCGAACGTGACCTTTTTTGGCTGATGAACTAATAGGAATAACGTTTTGTTTTTATCATTATTGTTAGTTTTATATTCCACGTTGACTTGGCTTTGAAAACAATACATCAACTAAATACAAAGAAACTAACTGATTAAACATTTTGGACAAAAAGCAGCAGTGGCAGAACGTGGCAGCATATGTTCGGTTTGCCACTAACTCTTGCCTGACTGTCTGAGACGGGTGAACTTTTTTTTGAGCAATCAGAATGTTTAAAAACCGATAGGTAAAAAAAGAGTATCATATCAAAACAAAATGTTTTTTTTTGCTTTTCTTTTGATAAATTAATTTGTTCTTTTAATTGTTAAGCGTTCTAATCGAACGTTTTTTTATTCTATTTATTCATTTAGCACGTGCCTTTTTTCTCTCCTCCGTGTGAACTTTTTAAGAAGAGAAACCATTTTCCCCCTGTTTGATAGCACCCATGTTAGAGCGTGTAACTTTTTTAAAACAAAAGCTAATAAAAAAATGAAGTTTTCTCTCTCTACGTTTTGAGTGTATTGTTACACTGATAAAAGATTGGTTGTGACTTCGAATCCTGGTTGAGCACAAGTTGTACGAGCCGTTTATAAGGAAATTTGACGTTTATTGATACAGTGATACAGAGCAGGTGGATATGGGCGGCGAGCGACGCCGCCTTGGCGGCTAGTCTATATATTAATAGCCGATTCTCTGTCTGTCTGTCTGTCTGTTTGTTTGTTTGTTTGTAAGTCACGCAAAATGGTAGATTGAGTTGTGAGCGAAATTATTTCTTTTTTTGTGTGCGACGTGAGTTCGAAGCAAATACATTGCAACCCCCAATCGAACGTGACTTTTTTTGGCTGATGAACTAATAGGAATAACGTTTTGTTTTTATCATTATTGTTAGTTTTATATTCCACGTTGACTTGGCTTTGAAAACAATACATCAACTAAATACAAAGAAACTAACTGATTAAACATTTTAGACAAAAAGCAGCAGTGGCAGAACGTGGCAGCATGTGCGATTTGCCAGTGTGTCTTAACGCTTTCCTGACTGTCTGAGACGGGTGAACTTTTTTTCGAGCAATCAAAATGTTTAAAAACCGATAGGTAAAAAAAAGAGAATCATGAAACAAAATTTTTTTTTTTTTGCTTTTGTCTTAATAGTTGTCTTAATTTCTTTTAATCGATTTCTTTTAATCTGATCGAACGTTTTTTATTCACTTCATTCATTTAGCACGTGCATTTTTTTTCTCCTCCCGTGTGATCTTTTTAAGAAGAGAAACCATTTTTTCACCTACTTCTGACAGCACCCATGTTAGAGCGCGTAAAACAAAAGCTAATAATAAGTTGAAGAGTTTTTTCTCTCTGCGTTTTGAGTGTATTGTTAAACTGACATTTGATTGGTTTAAAATCGTAAATAAAAACCACATGAAGTTCACGTTCGGGATGCCTACTGACATTTTAAATGCGACCGCGACAATGAACGGCTGAGTTAAGAACATGCAAGATTTGAAACACCAGGAACGTATTTCTCTTCACGTGCAAACGAGCTTTATTTAGCGATAAAGCCAGCAGCAAAGGAAGTCTTATCGCTGGTTTTAAGTGCAATAATTTGGAGCAGGTGGTGATACAACGCAGGCTGAACATGGGCGGCGAGCGACCCCGCCTTGGCGGCTAGTCTATATATTAATAGCCGATTCTCCGTCTGTCTGTAAGTCACGCAAAATGGTAGATTGAGTTGTGAGCGAAATTATTTCTTTTTTTGTGTGCGACGTGAGTTCGAAGCAAATATATTGCAACCCCAATCGAACGTGACTTTTTTTGGCTCGTGAACCAATAGGAATAACGTTTTGTTTTTATTATTATTGTTAAAAAATAAATAAGTAACACGTAATGAAAAACCTGAAAAATAGTTATTGTAACACTGATGTAACAGTGACTGCACACCAGAGGTTGTGACTTCGAATCTTTTCCAAGTTGTATGAGCCGTTTATAAGGGAATTAGACGTTTATTGATACAGTGATACAGAGCAGGTAGACATGGGCGGCGAGCGACGCCGCCTTGGCGGCTAGTAAATATCTAAATGTTTTAACATTTGAATTAAATTTTTCAAAAATGTAATTTGGTTTTAGCGATTTAGTTAGGTAAAACATTTGCGGTCCAAATTTCAGAATCACTCTTTGAATTCTGTGTAACAGTTCAGGGGATTTTGATAAAAAACAAATACTAAAATATTTTACAAAATACATTGAAAAAACAATAGAACATGATAAAAATTTTTTATTAAAATTCGAAAATGTTTCATGAATTTGAAAGAGAAAATGTTTAAGTGTTTTATAAGCTGTTGTGTTTTAAAAAAGTTTTATTGTTTAAAACTCATTTTTATTTTAAAGGTCCGTCTCATAGTAAACATAAAGTTAAGAAAGTTCAAAAATAACTTATAAAAACATAAAATGATATTAATTTCATAAAATCAGAGATTCAGAATAATAATCATTCATTTGTAGTCAGCGAACAGTTAATTTGGGAACTTTTTAGCTAGGCCGCCTTTCTAGTTCTATCTTCTATGTAATCCCATATTTTTTAAAAATCTTTCAAGGGAGAAAAAGCCAGGATCAACTTTGTTGTCAAACAGGGACATCAAGTTTCATAGATGCTTTCTGAAATTACACCAAAATATAATGAAATTACTCCTGTTATTATGCTCTAGTAATCCTTCACAGTGTCGCGTAATTTTAAAGTGTTTGTCTTGTAACGAGAAGAATTAGGATGATTATCATTCTCTGTTTTAATAAATGATTTATTCAAATCCTTTTGGAGGGGAATGCACGAAAAAGTAGGCAAAATTTTCATAGGGAACAAATTCGGCTGAAATTAGTACGAAATTAGGATGAATTACAGGCAAAATAATGGATCATGCGAGTCAAAAGTCCAGGAATCATGATACCGCTATTTAAAGATCGATCCTCTAACTCCAGTACATGCAATGAAAAGTAAATGGAGTAAAATTAAAACCATTTTGCTCTGACCAGAAACAAAAGAAGTAATAATTTGTCTGAAATGCGAAATGAAATTATTGCCCACATAGCATCAAGGAACTTTCTTTATGTGAAAAACTATCAAAAACAAAACTATCCTCTAGAGTTCAAAATGTAAAAGAAAACAACTCCCTGTTCAAATTCAAGCTATCCCATTCCCTATGTCACAGACATACTAAAGTGACTAGTGACTAAAGTGTCACTATTGATACTAACAGCAAAATGACGATAACATGTTTTAACTCGTCAATGATAATAAACAACCAAAAGTCTCTAAAGCCGTGTAATGGAAAATTCCCAACACTTGATCAAGTAAAATTTCTTATCACAATACACAGACAGTATCTAATAATTGAGCAATTTTTTTTTTTTTTTGTTTTGTTTTGTTTTGTTTTTTTTGTTGTTTTTTTTTGTTTTTGTTTATTTATTCGTCTTTTTCTTGCATTTTAGTGTATGGCTCTTTTGCTATTTGTATTATTTATTTTGGTGGCCACCTCCTCTGTTTAGATAAGTCTATTGGGATGGTCTCCAGTCAAATTGTATTTATTTTAGCATCTTAGTATTCCTTTTGTTTGTTGACAAATAAATATTATTCATTCATTCATTCAAAAAAGTTACAACAAGAGACTCAGACAGACTGAATAAATCAACAAACATACAGAAGGAAGTGAAATTTATAAAAAAGTTAATTCCATAACATCATAAAGTAATCACACAGATAAACAATATCTAATGAAGTAACAGGAAATGATTGAGTTTCTTCCACAAAGATCTGGATGATCCCAACTTAAGTAAACAGATATAAATGAAACTTCCTGGTTTCTCTGTTGGTACTACAAAACATTCCATAAAAGTTTCTCAAATCTGTTTACAATGACACTATAGAAAGTATAATATTCTCCTGGTTAATGAATTAAACAACTAGCATTTTATTTCAAACTTACCTCTTGATACAACACGTTTATCAATAGAAATAGGAGGACCACCTCCAGCACTTGTGAAAGATTGAACAGTGAAAGTGTATAAAATATACTCATGAAGCCCAGAAACCAAGATGCTGCATCCGACAGTAGTTAATTCTTTCTCCACCTTTTTCTTCTCTTTATGAAAGATTTTAAAAAACACTCTTCCATTACTGGTAATTGGCTTGATCCATGATAATTTCACACTTTTTGCAGTGACATTACTGACAGTCAAATTTCTTACTTCTGTTGGGGCTGAAATAAACAACAATCGTATTATAGAGCATCTAAAATGTTTCACGTCACTTCTTTAGAAAGAACATTACAGGGGCTATCGCTGTGGCTATCCCTGGCTTCCTAATGAAACAGTCTCTCAAGACTTCATCCAGTTAAGACATTGTCTTATAATACAAAATACAGGGTGGCCCAAAAAAAAGCCTACCCTGGTTTAAATAGCTAATTCAGCCAAAAATATTTACATTGAAATTTTGATTCTTATACCATTCGAAAGAAAATTTTATAAGCTTTCTAAAAATATATGATACGTATCTTCAGCATTATTACTTTGCGAGAAAATCAAATTTTTATCTTTCACTCAAAGTAATTAAGATTTAAAGATCAATTAAAACACTTTCAAAATAGAAATTAATGATACGTTAAATTACAAAGTAATAAACACAACAAAGAAAACTAATAAAAAAGTAAAACTAAGGGTAATGTCCTTCTACGTGGTGTCCATTTCTTTGAATACACAACACAGATCTCCTTCTCATTTCTCTTATTGAGTTTTGGATAAATGGAGTTTTGTGTGAGTTGTGTACATGCATCTTGAATTCTTCTTCTTAAATCAGCAAGGGTTGCTGCAGGTGCCTGGTAAACTTTGCCTTTCAGATAGCCCCAGAGGAAAAAATCAAGCGGGGTCAAGTCAGGGGAGCGTGCAGGCCATTCTGTATTCTGCCCAATAGCAATTACATTTCTGCCAAAAATTTGACGCAGTCGATTGGTAACATTTCTTGTACGGTGAGCTGGAGCTCCATCTTGGGCCCACCAAACAGAATTGAAAAGAACAGGATAGAATCTCTGCAAATTTGGCAACGCAAACGTATCAACCATCTGTAAGTAGGACCTTCCATTAACGTTCCCATCAAAAAAGTAAGTCCCGACAAGTGTTCCGTTCCCACAAATTCCTGCCCATACTGTCAGCTTACGACGATCACTTGACACATCAAATTGAAATGCGGGGGGGTTACCTTTTTCTGCATACATTCGCACGTTATGGTTATTTACCTGTCCATTTAAAGCAAATGATGCTTCGTCACCAATCACTAGGTTGTACAAAAACCTTGGGTTATGGCATTGATTTTCAAACCATTGGCAAAATCTGACTCTTCTCACAGAATCTCCTTGTTTTAGCTGATGCCGGACATGCATTTTGAAGGGACGCCACCTTAAATCATTCTGAACAATCCTCTGAAACGTTGAACGGCTTACTGGAATTCCATTCCTCCGTGTACTTACTCTAGGATTGGCAACGAGAGCATTTCTTACAATATTCACATTCTGAGGCGTGCGAGAAGATCTACGTCGACCCGAATGTCCCTTATTCATGTTAAGACTTGTACCATTTTGCTGATATTTTTGAATGTTCTTGTGTATCGTTTTCTTGCATGGGGCGGCACGCCCGGGAAACCGTTGGCGGAATGCTTCCCTAACAGCAATGTAGCTTTTTGTTTCATGATATTTTGTTACCACAAAGACTCGTTGCTCCACTGTCAACTGCATTTTCAACCTCTTTAACATGCAAAAACATTTGTTTGAAACATTTGACGGACACGTCATATTTCATTGTCCTTTTCATTACTTTGTAATTTGTGTTTATTACTTTGTAATTTAACGTATCATTAATTTCTATTTTGAAAGTGTTTTAATTGATCTTTAAATCTTAATTACTTTGAGTGAAAGATAAAAATTTGATTTTCTCGCAAAGTAATAATGCTGAAGATACGTATCATATATTTTTAGAAAGCTTATAAAATTTTCTTTCGAATGGTATAAGAATCAAAATTTCAATGTAAATATTTTTGGCTGAATTAGCTATTTAAACCAGGGTAGGCTTTTTTTTGGGCCACCCTGTACAACTACTAATTGTAGTGTGCTAGGTGTATTTGCTCTGCTACAGTGTGTTTCGTAATGTTGGAAATGGAAATTTTAAAGTTGTTTTTTTAAATGAATATACCGAATTTCAAAATAATTTTTGCATCAATGGAAAGCCGTTTTCAAGCTCTATTGGCTAGTATATTTTTGTGAAAAATGAAGAAGTGGGTTTTGAAAAAATAAGGAAAATGTCATAGAAAAATGTAATTAAATTTTTAATGGTCGATTAACACGTAGTTTAATTACATCGTGCTTATTGTTTCAAACACTGAATCCATTCAAATTTTTTATTAATTTCATATTTGCGCTGAGACCCACAAATTGATGTTTTAAAACATAAAAGTTTAACGTTTTTCGTGAACACACAGCTTAAATTTGTTTGTTTTTCAAATCGCTGTCATTGTTTTAAAAAATCTTTTCTTTTCATTCACATCTTAATCGACCATTAAAAATTTAATTACATTTTTCCAAGACATTTTCCTTATTTTTTCAAAAACCACCTTTCCATTTTTCACAAAACTATACCAGCCGAAAGAACTTGAAAATGGCTTTCCAACGATGTAAAAATTGTTTTGAAATTCGGTATATTCATTTAAAAAAACAGCTTTAAAATTTCTATTTCCAACATTACGAAACACACTGTATGATGAAGGTATTATAGTCTGTTCACCACCTTCATGGCCAAATTGTTAGTTTTGGTCTGATAAGTTTTCTTATTAGCACATAAATTAAAAAATATAAAACATAAAAATGCGACCATAGTATGTTTTAAAACGGGGGTTGAACATATGATTCTATAAAAATATAAGAACAATAGGCTTTTGTTGAAATGTGAGTAATACATTCAATGTAACACTTATTTTAAAAGAACAAGGTTTTTTAAAGGACACAATGTAGCAATTATGGAACAAATAATCTTTGTTCAACTTTTCTGTAGAATCATAATGTTCAAACCCCGTTTTAAAACATACAGTGTGTTTCATAGTGTTGGAAACGGAAAATTTAAAACTGTTTTTTTAAATGAATATACCAAATTTCAAAATAATTTTTACATCAATGGAAAGCCACTTTCAAGTTCTTTCGGCTAGGATATTTTTCTCGAAAAATGAAAAAGTGGTTTTTGAAAAATGAAGGAAAATGTCTTGGAAAAATGTAATTAAATTTTTAATGGTCGATTAACACGTAGTTTAATTGCATCGTGCTCATTGTTTCAAAGCGCTAAATCCATGCAAATTTTTATTAATTACATTTTTGCGCTGAGCCCCCCGCATTGATATTTAAAAACATAAAAGTTAAACGTTTTTCGTGAACACACAGCTTAAATTTGTTTATTGTTTTGTAAATTGCTGTCATTGTTTGAAAAAATCTTTTCTTAATCGACCATTAAAAATTTAATTACATTTTTCCACGACATTTTCCTTATTTTTTCAAAAACCACTTTTCCGTTTTTCACAAAACTATACCAGCCAAAAGAACTTGAAAATGGCTTTCCATCGATGTAAAAATTATTTTGAAATTCAGTATATTCATTTAAAGAAACAGTTTTAAATTTTCCGTTTTCAACACTATGAAACACACTGTACTATGGTCGTATTTTTTATGTTTTATATTTTTTAATTTATGTGCTAACGAGAAAGTTTATCAGACTGAAACTAACGATTTGGCCATGAATGTGGTGAACAGACTATATCTTGACGACGATTCGTGTTAATTTGTGATCTCGTTAATTTATTGACTGTTAATCACTTGCTTTATATACATTTTATATAATAATAAAGCAGATTGGAAGTGGAAAATGTTGCCATGACAGAGCAAATTTCCAAATTTTAAAAGTGAGATTGAATTTTTTTACTAGAGTAATTGAAATCAAATTGTCGTTGGATTCAAGTAAACAGTGATAATAACACACACGATGAAAGTATTGATTCGGTAAACTTTAATTTAGAAACACCGAATGCATCTTTTTTATTTAATGATAAAACTGAAAACAAATTCTCTTAAGTTGCAGAAAAAAATTACTTGACATTAGATGTGAGAAACATGAGGAATATGAATCAGTTAAAGTTAACGATACTAGAATGCTGAAGTTACTGATGTAGAACAAAATCAAAATGCACAATCAGAGAACAAATTTAAAAACGAATTTGTAAGTAAGACTATCGTAGTTTGTGGAGATAGCATTGTAAATAGCATAGGTTGGTTGGAATTATCATCAAAGAAAGTGAAAACTTTGGTGCAATGTTTTCCAGTCAAATAAGGCGGACGTGTTTGTGGAGCAGGAGAGAAAAACTGTTTTTTCTCCTGCTCCAAAAAATCAAAAATGAGGTAAAACCAGTGTTTTTTCAACACGAAAATTTACGAA
This sequence comes from Turritopsis dohrnii, assembly GCA_027922465.2. Lineage (NCBI taxonomy): Eukaryota > Metazoa > Cnidaria > Hydrozoa > Anthoathecata > Oceaniidae > Turritopsis > Turritopsis dohrnii. Next base: position 47,995 of record BQMF02000023.1, read on the forward strand.
AGAAGACAAAAAACACGCAGTTTACGAAAGAAGTCGACCGAACACTACAAAAGAAGTAAAGCAAACGCATTGTTTACGAAAGGAATGAAACGAACATAAAGTTTACGAAAATATAGACAAGAATGCGAATCTAAGAAATTCATTTACGAAAAAAAAAAAATAAAGGCGAAAACAAACCGGAAGAAGTTCATCTATGAAAAAAAAATACGTCGAAAACGAATCTAAGAAGTTCATTTACGAAGAAATAACGTTAAACACGAACCTGAAGAATTTTATCTACGAAAAAATTACGTCGAAAACGAATCTAAGAAGTCCAAAACATGTACTATGAAATAACGTAGAAAACGAATGTATGAATATTCCATTTATGAGGATATAACGTCGAAAAAATGAACCCAAGAAGTTCATTTACGAAAAAATAACGCCAAAACACACCTAAGAAGTTCATCTACGAAAAATTTGCATCGACAACCAAAAAGTTTCGATACGCAGAAATTATGCAAGAGGACGCAAAACATAGTCCATAGAATACATAGAATATAATTGTAAATTACGAGCGGTTCATAGAGGTTCTAACGAGCCTGCGAACTTGTATATCGTGAATAATAATAATGTTTTCCAGGAGCAACAACAGAAGATTTTTCAGATTACACAAAACCTATCACAAAGAAAAAAATGGGACACGTAATTCTACATGGGGCGCGAATGATGTAATACGTACGTCAAACATTATTGAAAATCTTGCTTGTATTGTAAATGAAATCAGAAAAGTGTCCAAAGGTACTAATGTTGCTGTATCAGGATTTTGTTTAAGAAAAGACAAAAACCATCCAGAATTGAGCGTTAAGCCCCTAAACGATGAAATTGAAATGCTTTCCAAGCCAATGAAATAGATTTCATTAGCAACGATAATCAATTAAAGGGTCAAATCATCTTACCTGACTCTAGAGTTTGATATATTGCATATGCAGTAGGACCTTTGCCTTTTTCATTAACAGCTTGTATACTAAATATATAAGTCGTATACGGAACAAGCTTTTTCACCATATAGAATGTCTTATTACCACCTATGTAAATGCCTTCTTGAAATCCCTTAGATGAATTATAATTAATGAAGTATAACATAATTCCTCCATTTGAATGATCCCAACTCAGGTAAATAGATGTTGATGAGTTGCTGAATGCTTTGAAATTTCCTGGTTTCCATTTTGGCCCTACAAATCATTCCATAAAAATTTGTCAAATCTTTTTAAAATGACACCATAAAAAATACAACATCCTACTAGTAAATACATTAGACTACTGCCATTTTCAGGCAAACTTACTTGCTGAATCAGTACGTTTATCAATAGAAACAGGAGGACCACCTCCAGCACTTGTGAAAGATTGAACAGTGAAAGTGTACAAAGTATACTCTTGAAGTCCAGAAACCAAGGCGCTACGTGCCACAGTTGAGTTTATGTATGTTGTTGAATTGCCCAACTTCATCCTCTCTTTATAAAAGATTTTGAAAAATAATCTTCCATTCCTGCTAATAGGCTCAATCCATGACAATTTCACACTTGTCGATGTGACATTACTGACAGTCAAATTTCTTACTTCTGTTGGGGCTGAAATAAACAACAATCATATTATAGAGCATCAAAAATGTTTCACGTCACATCTTTAGAAACTTCCTTTTGAAACAGTCCCTCTCAAGACTTCATCCAGTTAAGACATATCTTATAATACAAAATACAACTACTAATTGTAGTGTGCGAAGTGTATGTGCTCTGCTATGATGTTCACTTCGGTGGCACATATATTAAAATTGGAACGATACAGAGAAGATTAGCATGGCCCCTGCGCAAGGATGACACGCAAATTCGTGAAGCGTTCCAAATTTTTGATATGGAACGCAATGCCAACAAATCTGACGGAAATTCAGGATCACAATCGATTCCGAAACGACTTGTCGAAATATAAAGACAAAATTAACTCGTATTCCTTTGAACATAACTCTTACAATATAAATGAAAATTTCGTTTTTATTTAGTTTATATTAGAGGGATTTATGTTGCTTTATTGCGAACCACGCCTAGCCAACACTCTAGTCTCCTAGCTCATTCTTATCCACCTCGATACTCTAGTCCTACTCTCATCTCATATTTGCTAGCTAATGGAAGTTGGTTCTAGCCGTGGTACTACCTTATTCACAGGTTTACTAAATTAAATTTATCTAATTAACTATTTATGTTTTGACCCTTTAAGTTTTATAGAATTTATTTTTCTAGATTTTAGTCTTAATATGCCTTATGCTCACCCTATTTGCTCAGTGTCATCTCCTGTAGGTGGATTGTGTACCAACTGGGTTTATTTGCAGTGTATTGCCTACCACAGCCTCTTGCTTCTAACTCTCTTTTGTTATTTTTCTTGTTGGGCAAGATCACTGTCTTCTCTGTTTTTTTTTGTTTTTTTTTGTTTTTTTGTTTTGTTTTTTTTTTTACCACATTTTATTTCACAATAGTATTTTATAATGACATAGATATATATAATGATATTTTTATCTGTAAGTGAGTGCTATACATATTTTACTTTTATTTTTCATTTAGCTATTTGTAGGTCCACATCAGCTCATGCTGCACTTGTAAATTCAACCTGCATTACTAAATAAATTAATAATAATAATAATAATAATAATAATAAATTATTAGTAGATATTGAGCAAGAAATTCTTACTGAAATATCCGAAAACTATCTTGATGGCACGTGTAAGAAAGTGAATAATGTTGATAAAGACGGATTATGTGAAATATCAAAAGGGAAAACATTAGATTGTAAGTGGAAAATGATGCCATGACAAAGCAAATTCAAAATTTTAAAAGTGAGAGTGAATTTTTACTAGAGTAATTGAAATCAAACTGTCGTTGGATTCACAGTGATAATAACACACACGATGAAAGTATTGATTTAGTAAACTTTAATTTGGAAATACCGAATGCATCTTCTTTATTTAATGACAAAACTGAAAAAAAATTCTCTTAAGTTACAAAAACAATTACACAACATTAGATGTGAGAAACATGAGGAATATAAATCAATTAAGGGCTCAGCGTACCTTTTACTCACATATGCATTGCCTAACTTTTTCCGTTATTTCTTTTTACCAGTACATTTTAAGTAAACATATTTCTTGAATTTATGTAGAACAATAAATTTTCTTTCCAACGGTGAATAAAGATATATTTACATAAATAATAAGGAAGAAATTAGTCTGTAAAAACGATAAAAACACGGACTTTTGTGTGCTTCTTTGAGCTCCATGTCCCGAAGAAAAAGGTTTTTCGAATGTTTTTTTGGTTGTGTCGATGCCTCACAATCAGTGAAAACAAAGTGTGCCCGCGAATCTCATCTCCGATTTTGAGCCAATCCGGAATGTTTTCTCAAATCGCGGACACACTTTTCGTTAACAGGCTTTCATCTACCTCTGTGCAAAGTTTTAAAGGAAACAAGCTACTTGTTGGGAAGATGGAACTCAAAGAATACACAACACTAATTATTTATCATCACATGCACGACAATATGACAGCCTTTAATAAATTCAGAAAGTGAGCTGCCAATTTAATTAAACGCTTTTTGAGTATATAACAAATTGTATTAAAGGTCATAACTTAGAAATGTTGAATAACGAAAAATGACCATAACTTTCTCAAAAAGCAATATTTTTCCCTATAAATCCTAATGATTACATCTGTCAAAAAAAAAATTGAAAAAATAAAATTGACTTTTGAAATGTACGCTGAGCCCTTAAAGTTAATGACACTGGGCCGCTGAAGTTACTGATGTTGAAAGAAAAATCAAAATTCACAATCAGAGAACAAAAATACTTGTGGAGATAACATCAAAGAAAGTGAAAACTTTGGTGCAATGTTTTCCAGGAGCAACAACAGAAGATCTTTCAGATTACACAAAACCTATTGCAAAGAAAAAAATATTTTCAAATATTTTGCCATTTCATGCAAACTTACTTGCTGAATCAGTACGTTTATCAATAGAAACAGGAGGACCACCTCCAGCACTTGTGAAAGATTGAACAGTGAAAGTGTACAAAGTATACTTTTGAAGTCCAGAAACCAAGGCGCTACGTGCCACAGTTGTGGTATATGCTGTTGAATTTCCAACCTTCTTCCTCTCTTTATAAAAGATTTTAAAAAATAATCTTCCATTACTGCTAATTGGCTCAATCCATGATAATTTTACACTTGTTGCAGTGACATTAACGACAGTCAAATTTCTTACTTCTGTTGGGGCTAAAATAAACAACAATCAGAAATGTTTTACCTCACTTTTTTGGAAAGAACATTTCAGGCTCTTTGTTTTTTCCTATCACTCACTTCCTGATGAAACAATCTCTCTCAAGACTTCATCGAGTTAAGACGTATCTTAAAATATAGAATACAACTATTACTGGTTGTGTGTGAAGCGTATGAGTTCTGCTATGATGAAAGTATTAGTAGATTTTGAACAAGAAATTCCTGTGGAAACATCCGAAGACTATATCGATCGCACGTGTAACAAAGTAACAATGTTGATAAAGGATTATGTGAAATCGTCCAAGGAAAACCCAAGAAAGATCTGCAAACATCTGTCGCAGATTTCATTTCCAGGAATATAAATAATATCAAAAGTCAAAACATTAATTACATGAAATGTCTGAAGCAAGTCACTTTTAAATAAATACAGGAAACCCATAAATAAATTTCACGATGATGTATGATTTTTTGATTTGTGACGATGATTAGACATTAAACATGTATTTCACATTTCCCCTGCCGTCAGTGTAAAGCTTAAAATAAAAATTCAAAATGTGTAGATTATAAGAACCTTTGAATCCGGTGGAGCTACAATACCTATTTGAATAAACGAAATAAAAACGGATCGGTATCAAAATTGCTTCTTACGAAAATTGGCAGTATTATATTATTACAAAAGTTGATGAATCATAATTCAGAAATGCACAGGGTCTTCTTTAGAAAAATGCACGTGTTAGCTACTATCGAATCTTAAGAACTTTTACCTCCTGTGGTACAGTAAGTTGATGTTATCCACGAGTAATAATTGTCAATATTAAGATTTTGCAGGTCGCTAAATGAATCTATTCTTCTATAAAACTCTTCACTGCCTGCTATCTTTAATAACTCTGAATCAGAGACGCCCAATCCAACACCCAAGGCGCGTATAGTGATTCTTTCTAGCCGTATAACGTCGGCCGTAGGTCCGGTTGAAGTCGGCTTTATATTGTCATAACCATCGACAATAACAAGCAGAACTCTATTTTGATAACTTGTACAGCCATTTGTATTAAGGGAACTCAAAGATTGGCTTAAACCACATGATGTACATGACAAACCAGAGAGCCTCCTTATACGATCTATGTTGGCGTTGAACGAAGACACTGTTGAATGCTCGTTGCAATTAATCTCTATGCTTGCACTAGTTGCAAACTGAGATAATGTCAGTCTTGAATTTGCTGAGATGCCGACTCTAGTTACCAGTCTTTTCAAAAAGTTTTTAAGATCTTGCATATTTGCGTCAGTCACACTTGAGGAGCTATCGAGTAAGATACCAAATGACAAATCTACGGAACTGCACGCTGGAAGTTGACCTGTGTAAAACAGGAGAAAAAAACAACATCATAACAAGTTAATGAAAACAAGGAAGTAGGTGACACAAAATGACTGCAGCTGATGTATCCATTCGCAACTCACAACTAGCGGGATTCTGAAAAATCAAGTTTAGTTTACACGAAACTATTTTTCTACAGATTTGTAGGGAATTGTAATACAACTTAGTAGTTGTTCGTGAATTTTTCCCTACAAAATCATTAGAAACTTCACATCAACACTTCAAATGAGTGTAGAAAGTAATGATGCTTCTTTTGATACAACAAAAGATTTTAAATCTCTGAAGTAAATTTTTAATTGAACAGATTTTTAAAAATTCTCACAAGTAATCGTATTTTGTTTCGTGTAACAGGCTCGTCAAATTGAACTATACAGTATGTCTCAATATGATTGGAACCAGAAAAAGTATCTTATTTTTTGGCAAAGTTTTTTTTGAAATATAATAAATCTTATAGTAGGAGGAAGCTCTGAAAAAGATCTTTCTAATGCTGTATTTTTCGCACATGGAAGGGAAAAGGATAATGAAATGTGGAAGAAAGAAAACTGAAACTGATTCTTAAATTTTTAAAAGTCAATTAACCAAGTTAACAATACAATGCATTAAATAACACAATAAAATCAATTTGTAACTAACTCACTTCTTTAGGCAGTGACAAAAGACTTAACGCTTACATAATTTTTACAACCTTCGGGGGTAGAATTCTCACAGCGGAGATAAAGTTGTAATCTTTTATTTCAATGAATTCAACACCTTGAAACAAAGGAGTGATAAGTCATTAAATCTTCTGATAATCGACTTCAAACTAACTTCTGTACTTTTAATCTCCTATTGAATATGAAAACCAGCTAATTAAGTTCAATTTTTTTATGTGGAATTCTGTGATCGAAATATTTCTAGCAGAAATTGTTCTCCTTTAAAATTTTCGCTCGAAAAATTTCGATCAAATGTGGCCGTAGAAATAGCGCTTTAGAAAAAACATACACCAAGATTTTTTCATTAGTTCTCCTTAAACTTTAAGCTATTGAGAACCAAGTTATCAGCTCATTTTTAAATACACCAATGGGTGTACATTTATGATAAAGATTAAAGTACTTTTATAAAATTTTCTCTCTTCAATATTATTTAAATTACATAGTCTTTTTAAATTAAACTAGCCGCCAAGGCGGCGTCACTCGCCGCCCATGTTCAGTCTGCGTTGTGTTCATGGAAGAAACATTAAGGAATTGGCAATAACAAGTGTGCCCACAGTGGCAGATCTAGAGGTATGTCGAAATTTGTGTAGAAGAGTGTTAGCAATCTAACCATAAAAGAAATATTTTCAAATAATCCCATTGGTAATATAAATTGAATTCACAAATTATGTTAATGCTCTCCTACAAAAATTTCGACATACCTCTAGATCCGCCACTGGCCCATGTTGTAGAGCTCCAAAAACTGATCAAAAAAATGTATGGGATTGTTTTGCTACGACCAACCGTTACGGAGATATCGTCGATCAAAAGTTTTGATGACGTCACAGACCCGTCCCCCAAAAAATTAGACCCAAATATTTTGTAACCCCGTCGCCTGTATCGTGGACCCCAAAAAACGTTAGTTATCCCTATTGGCTACCGAGATAATTTTCCCACACAAAATAAAATAAAGTATTTACGCTCACAACTCAATCTACCATTTTGCGTGACTTACAAACAAACAGACAAATAAACAGAGAATCGGCTATTAATATATAGATTTATTTATTTTTTTCATTCACAGGTGAGTTCTTTTGTTTTTATTTATTTATTTATTTATTTGTTTATTTATTTATTACTTTTATTTATTTATTATTTACCCAGGATAGCCTCTTAAGTTCCTGGTACTGTTATCAATGAGGGTTCTGCGAAGGAGGTTCTAAAACATTTGAACGTTTTGATTTTAAACTGGAAAATTAATGATTGATGTCAACATTGAAATCATAGGTTGAAAATGCATTGTGTAAAAAAAAAAAACAATTGAAAACCAAAGAAAGTGAAACGATAAAACATTTTTTCGTTACAGAAAAATCATTTTTCAAAAATATGATATAAAACGTTTGTAGCATTATAAAATATTTTATCATTTGTTATCAAAATCCTCTCACCCGATGTGTCTTCTGACAGTGGAAATGAAAAACTTTATCTTTCTTTTTCATCAATCGGATAATATATCATGTGCCAGTGGGTAACTGAAATCTAGTTATGGTTCAGTGTGAACTAACCCTTGCACTTTACGTGAAAGCACTTATTTCTCATGAAATATAAAGAGATCTTAAGAAAAATATTCAACGTTTCAAGATATAAAATATTTTCACTTTTTTACCCAGTTAAAGTAATAACTTGAATTCAATGCTGCAGTTGAGCAGCCCAGAGTACTCACCAGATAGATTGATCAGATTTCCCAATAATAAAATGTAACCCAAAATCTTTTTACTCATTTCTTCTTGCAAAAATATATAATTATCTGATATTCTACATGTATCAATGTTTCCGATGTGAAATAATGTGTTAACGATCACATAATATTTTGGCTCCGCCAGTTTCTGTAATCGAAAAAGTAAACAAATTAGTTTTTGTATGGAAATCAGATATGCTTAAAACAATAAGGACTGTGACAGAAGTGAAACAAGATTCGCAAAAATGAATTTCCGCAGAGTTGCAAAAATATTTATCAATTATTGTATGTACATTAGTCAGGTAGCTACTTGCAAAAAAATTTGAAATTAGAGGGACATTGTAAAACTACTTTGAACAGTTAGATATCATCCCTTGGAACTACAATTAGTGACAGAGATTGTGGCCAAAGCAGCAGCTGCTCCAAGTTTTGTGCTGGCAGACATTGTATAGTGACCCCTTCCACACAAATCAATGTTGAATGGAAGAAACTGATGAAACAACAGTGATTGTGGGGGAGGGGTTTTAATGTTCATTTACTTTGAAAAATTAGCTTTGGCCAACATATTTTGTCACTGATTGTAGAAAATCATTACCAGAATGTCCGAAATTATTTACCGGACGTGTCCAGTATGATCTTTATTTTGATGACGTCAATTTATTTTTCGAAATTTATCAAGTATTAGTATATCAATCGGTAGGTATTTTTATGCTGACTTAAGAAAACAATTAAGCGCTTATTTCCACGTCCACTTTTGATTGAAAGTTTTCAAGCGAAAATTTTAGAGGAGAACAATTTCTGCTAGATAGAAGTATTTCGATCATAGAATTCCGAAGATTACAAGTACAGAAGTTAGTTCGAAGGCAGCCACAAGTAGAAACCGTCTGCTATAATTCCTATTTCGAAATTGTTCGACAAGATTGCCATTCCATAATGCACAAAGTATCAGCACGTTCTGCACGATTTTGATTGGACGAATATTTTTCAATAGGGAGTTGAAATTATTTTAACTCACATTCGCTTTGTAAAAGCAGAAAATATTTAATGCGCATGCTCAATTTTTTTCTCCGTCGAAATATTTCGACCAAAAGTGGTCTTGGAAGTAGCGTGAATGTCACATGGGCACTTGAGCAGACCAGGTACTTCACTATGGATTGTCAAAGACGTATCGTTACCACAGATGAGAAGCCACTCGTCTCTATTTATGGTGAGAGGATGCTTGTTGAGATTCCAAACACTGGCTGAATCCAAACTACAACGCCATAGACGACCGCGGGGTTGATACGAACCCGAAAGCGGAAGTGGAAAATGTAACAGGGAAAAGTAACAGAGGAGGGGGATGAAGGATGACAGAACCTTATCTTCTGTTATGTTATACTTAGTTGTTTAATTTTATACTTTGTAGAAACATTCAATAGAACTGATAAAATTAATGACTATGTCTTGTTGGTTCATTGGATGATCTTTATTCTCATTAAAAGATTTGCCGTTCCTTTGATAGTTTTGGTGGTGGAAATAGGTTTAATCGATATCTAGTAGAACGATTAGTCATCTCGTCGTCTTCTCCTGATGACAAATCTTTTTTTTTGTTTCTTGCACCCGGATAAAACATAAGAAATGATAAGGTTTCTCACACAACTTTTGCCAATAAGTTTAAAAAGTAACAAATATTACCCAGCGGGCACAAAGACGTCATGATGACGTCATTAAAACGTCTAGACGTGACCAACATTGAGGTCACCAAGACGTCGGTAGTTGGTCACAGATGAAATGTACGACGACCGTCATCTGGTGACGTCTATATGACGACATTAAGACGTCATCATTAAGACGTCGTTATAACGTCGTCAAAACGTCGTGATTATGAGAGCTATTCATGACATATATTAGTCACAGGCACGTCGTTAGGACGTCATCAAGACGTCTAAAGTCGGAATACAGCGCTTATATGACATTAAGGAAAGTCAGGGAAACGTCGCTAAGACGTCAAGCTCAAACAAGATTTTGAGAACGGCCCGGGAAATTAAATGTCAGTCAACAGAGTTAGCAGCACACACAACTACAGATCAAGTAAGTAAAATCGAATATCTTGACAAAATAATTAAACATAAATACAATGGAAATTACAAATTGTTTTAGGAACTATATAAAAATTTTAACTTATAATTTTAAAATTATAAAACTACCCTACTTTGGCAAAAAGGAAGTGTGACAAAATGAGATTTTGGCGTTTGAGGAAGCTGCGCGTCTTTAATACTAGTTGACTAACTATACTTTACATAGAACTTGAAGGCTAACCTTTTCAAGCATATATATTCCTGTTTTTCTCAAAATTACGGAAAAGTTACTTGCTTCCTTTTGCCAAAGTACGGGAAAAAAATATTTCTTAGATTGTCGTTTGTCTCTTGTTTACACTACCTAACTCTTTCAAAAGCATTACAACTAGTGTTCTGGCTAATTACATGTAAGGGAAATCCTTTTAAAAACACAGGTAGCTTATAGGCTTAACAAACTATGTACGAACGACTATTTCTTCTTGAATTTAAGCTGCCAAGTAAAATTAAAAAAAGACAAAAATTTAACCATAAGTAAATAAATATAAATATAGCCTAAATATCGGTACTTATCATACTCATATCGTGCTTAATTTGACAGTGAGATTTGCAATGCACGTATGAAGTATCACAATTTACAAAGTTACAAAAATTTATTTTCAACTCCCTGGCAATATTAAGTAAAATATTTGAATGTTCCCTTAGGCCATTTTATTTTGACCCTCCTCCCTCGTTTACCTACCCTCCTGCTTATTCGACCCCCTCACCCCCTACAATTAAGCACAAAAGAGTACAATCGTTAACAATAAACCTAATTGTCAAAGAATAAACAAGGTAACGCGAATGCTCAATTGTCATTCATTGACTTCATTAGGTATACAGTCTTTTTCACACGTTATTCTTTTTCACACGTTCTGGCGCATGTTTGAGGACATCAACCATACACCGTTTCACTTTGGTTGCTGTTGCATCCTTTTTACTCACGAGGATAGCATCTAAACAAAATTTAGGTATGGATAAATCACTAAATGTAAGCTGCAGTCATTAAATAAAAAAAACCTCGATTAATTGGCACTGAAGCTTAAAAGCCCTATGATAGGAACACTGTTGAGGAAAACCCTTAAATGGTTAAATAAAAAAAATCTTTAATATTGGCTAACCAGAAACAGCTGCAAAAAGTTTTGTAGTCCCAAACTCCCTCTTTCCTTTCTTGCCGTACATACTATAACAGGACAATACTTCATCGGTAGTTAGTCTAAAAAGAAAGTGACGTAAAAATACAAAAAAGGAAAGGTATTTACAAAAGAATATAAGGATTATTGTAACGAAAACGAGAAAGAAAGTCTATAAAATCAACCAATACTATATGTTTATACGGGTTCAACACTCAACACTGGAGCTAAATTAAATAAAGACTTTTAACGTGGGATACACAACCAAACATCAAAATAATAAAAATAATTGAAACAATGAAATGCCCTAGCCATAATTTAATACCGAAAAGATAAAAAGTAACAGATAAAAACATAATGCCAAACTTGTATACCCATGCATAGTACATAAACAACTACCATAACACAAAATAATGTGTAATCATGACAAAATTTCAGAATCCATCCAGCAATGCAATACTTCTTATTTGTAGTAGCACAGTTATCACATTGCACAGCAATAATTAATGAATTTCTGAAATACATAACTAACTAACCCTTAACTAACCCTCACAACATCATAAACCATGTTCTTCATTTATTTTATGGTTTATATACAATTTTTGACCTAAAAGAAAAAGATTTCAGTGAAGAACAGCTACCAATCCACACTACTGCAACAACCATATTGAAGCAAACAAAAGCAAAAGACATAAATGACAGACAGGCAAGAGAAACAAAGCACCAAACATCGTATAAAATATACAGGAAAATTTAAAAAAAGCAGACATGGTTGAGATGAGATAAGACAGCATTCCCATTTCCACAGTCATGAGAACCATTTTTAATTGATCTGTGAATAAATAAAATCTTCTTTGCTAACTAATGGCGCGCGTTACCAAAACAAATTTTTACTGCGCTCCCCCTTCGATTGAATGACGTTTGACTCTTACACTCACACATTAATAAAAACAAACTTAAAATTGAAATTAAAACCATTCGTTACCATCGTGTAAATAAACATCTTTTTGTTCTGCATTTCTTCACTGCACTTTCTTCTGTATAGCGATATTTGATAACTAAAACGTAAACAAACATTAAAATACATACATAACTTACTTACCAATGTGTCACCTGTTCTTTTATTAATGATTAAAATAAAAGTTTTATAATAATACTTTCGTACAGACCTGTTCGTTCATTTTGCACAGCCAATTTTTAAAAACTTCACTGCACTTCTTCTGTATTCCCACTATGCTTTTACATTGTAAACAAAGAACTAATCAGTCACTTACACATGTTCTTTTATTAATCTAAAATACAATAACAATAAAAGTTTAACAATAAACAGTTTCATAAGCAGCACGTATACAAACCTGTGTTTCTTCGTGAAAACAACTGCGATAATGAAAGTACTTTAGGCCTTCTAAATCGATCTAATGTCAATACTAAAACCTTTGGCTTAAATTCCCTGACTCGACTTTCAATTCAACAGTGGAATAACCTTCAGCTAAAATTTCCTTCTGTTAGGCTTGTTGACTTGTCTATCTCCAAACTAAAATCACTGACATACTCACACTATCTAGGAAAATATACATAGAACGTTATATATAATTTTTTTATCATTATTTTTCACTTACATTTATTTGCTTTTTTGGATTGGTTCTTTTTTGGTTTATTTGTTTCCTTGTTTTTGTTTGTTTTTTGTTTGTTTGTCTTGGCATAGTCTCACGAAACTTGCAAATTCTTTTTTGTTGGGTGGCCCCCTCCTGATTAGCCTTGTGCTATTAGGGTGGTCTCCCACCATATGATGATAAATAAATATAATTCTACTTACTACTACTAGTATATATGTAGCTACAAAAGCAGGATCGATGCAAGAATATAATAAAGAAATTCTACCATACCATTAAATAATTAAGAAATTTTATAATCCTATTATTAAATCACAGGTGAAACAGAGAAGTTACCAATTGATATACAGGCTTGCAACTTCATCTCCAACACAACCACACAACACACTTTGAGTTTTCCCGCGCTAAGAATTTACAAAGTGGATACAGCAGGCGTTCGGTAAATTAGCTACACAAATCGCCGCCTTTAACTTCGTGGTGCGCTTTTTTTATGTACATTATGGTTATTCAAGGAACCGCGCCTTATGTACAATAACCATGCTTTTTTCACGTTTTCAACACACTTTAAATGTGATTTGTATAGCTATCTCCTGGAAGAAAAATCTTGGTGAGTTTTCGGTAAATGTCATATTTTGGTCCTGAAAATGACGTCCATTGGAGAAGTAGTCGCTGCGACGTCCATAAGACGTCAGTCCTCTGACGTCATAGTTCGTGACATTATGCGACGTCACGGATTGGTCATCCAGACGTCACGACCTTAATATGACCAATTCAGGACGTCATCATGACGTCTTGTGCCCACTGGGTACCCCTTAAATAACTTACTAGTTTTTTTTCAGAACACATCAATATCAGTATCAATGTACAATTTCGTCATAGGAAACGTATGATTGTTATTGAAGCTTGACAAGTTTCCTTTCCTTGATACCACAAAAACACAAGAGACAATGTAACTCAACAGAGCACTTGTTTTTTGTATTTCGGATAAAACTATCGTGCAGCATTATACAATCAAATTTTTATACAAATTTGTGTGCAGGTTTGCAAAATAAGAAAAGAAATGGTCAAACCTAGTTTTTATACTGTAGTATGTAGTATTAAAACATTTTGGGGGAAAAAATGAGAAGCACATAGAATAACATAGAATAACATAGAATAACAATTTATAAAATTAAATTCAAGTATTCAGAAGAAACATCTCTGATTCAAAAAATATATTCACACACACTTACTATGTGGCTTTCATAAATCCAAAATGAAAAAAACAACATATTTTGGTAGTGAAAATATACATCCATAACCAAATCACTACATAGCTGAAAGTAGAAGTTTTTGTTCTCACTTGATTTAATTAGCAGGCTGTTATGTTGGAAGATGTTTGGATTTATATACAGTATCAAAACAGTATACGTGATCATGGAATTCACCCATAGTAAACTGTTTCTGTTGCTGGATTAGATGACTATCCAGGAAAGTACACTCAACCAGATTCTTTCTCAATCCTGTGTATTAAAAGATTATACGTAATTGGTTTTCTGAACTTCTTTTCGTATATACGACATCACGTTTGTACTTGCAGATTTTGTTATGTATACTGGTTGTTCTCCACATAAGAAGGGTTTCCTTCACGTGGCTGTATACATCATGTGTTTTCAGGGCTACTATATATCAAGATGTAAAATAAAACTAAATATTCAGCCTGGCTTTTAATAATGTACTTTGAACTTCGTATTGAAATCAAAGTTTCAATGTTCCAAGCATTTAATAAGCATTCATCATAACATTGTTATGAATAAAAACAAAACATCCGTGACATATCGATATCGATTTCGTTTGTTTTTCATGTGTTCATTCAAAATTTTTAGGAAAACGATTTATTTCCATCTTATCACGTTTTATCTCTTGAATCATCTTCTAGCAGAAAGTAAAACAATCTTCCACTGCCCAACTGCACTGACTGAAAAAAGATGGTGTGCTGTAATAGAATATATTGACCCGTTAGAATATTTTCACCCCCTGCGGTTTACGCTTATGACCTAACCCTTGCCATAACCCAACAATAACAAAGAAAATCTAACAAGTCATTAGCGAACACTCCAATCTCATCGATCTACAAGAACCAAGAATTTAAAAGAATAGGAAATACAACGATCGTGTCATTAACTGCGAACATGGCTCATTCACT
The DNA here is from genome assembly GCA_027922465.2 of Turritopsis dohrnii. Classification (NCBI taxonomy): domain Eukaryota; kingdom Metazoa; phylum Cnidaria; class Hydrozoa; order Anthoathecata; family Oceaniidae; genus Turritopsis; species Turritopsis dohrnii. Next base: position 63,092 of record BQMF02000023.1, read on the forward strand.
CCACTGGTCTTCCCAATTAACGGGGGAATGAGCCAGGAGAACACCATCTTCCACAAACACCTCGCGGAAAAGATTGCCACAAAGACAGGACAGAGATATGAACGATTAATGTCGTGGATAAGATGTAAGCTGTCCTTTGTCATTATGCGATCTGCCTTGCTATGTTTAAGGGGTAGTCGGATCATAAAAGTAAACGTGGAATCTGTTGACGACTTCGATTTTGCGAGTGACAAAGCTGGGCTCCTATCCAAGTGAATTAACACTTATGTCTCCACGTAATATAACTATTGTATTTATCTTAAAATGTTTTAAATATAACTCATTTTCGGAGTAATCGACGAAAGTTACGCATGCGCAATTTAAAGCGCATGCTTGAATACAGTGTTCCCGCCCAATCTTGCTCAAAAGTCGATTCTTTCCGTACGGTTCAGATGGTTCAAAGTTGAAGAAAAAATAAGATAACGATAAGAAATTCTTGATAAGAAATTCGAGGACATTCAGAATAAGTTTGAAAATGATAACTATCAACTAGCTAAGAGGTTCAAAAAGGAACCTGAACACACTTTTCGGTTTAAAGGAAATAAAAAGCAGTACGAATTCAATGAGTCTGTTTTGCATGACCTCGAGGCGGCGTTGGCGTCTACAATCTCTAAAGCACCGGATAAGATCCAGTTTCGGAATGCTGAGCCCGACTTCAGACGTCGTTGTTCGCACCAATACAGTCAGTTTCAAATCAACGGGAACTTGTTTCAATTGCGGAAAAAACGGAAATTGGAGAAACGTCTGTCCCGAATCTAAAAGACAACAACACATTTTAAGAGAAGTTAAAATTTTCTTCATTTTCTTCTGACTGTCCTCAAACTAAAACAAGTGAAACATTGACATCTCAATACGGCAAAAATTGAATATTTCTTTTTGGGAATCCATAAAGACAAACAAAACAACCATCGATGTCATGAAAGATGGCTATAAAATTCCATTCATCTCAACACCGCTAAAAGCATGTTTCAAAAATAATAAGTCAGCGATAATCGAAAAGGAATTTGTTTCTGCTGAAATAAAAGAACTTCCTGAAAGTGGAAGAGTTCAAAAGATTTCATCCCTCACGTTGTAAACCCTTTATCTGTATTGACTCAAAGTAATGGTTAAAAACGCCTCATTTTGGATTTAAGACATGTAAATAAGCATGTGTACAAGGATAGAATTAAATTTGACGACTGGAAGGTCATGAAGGAATATTTGGAAAGGGGTAGCTTCATGTTTCAGTTTGATTGAAAGCAAGGCTATCACCACATCGAAATGTTTGAGGAACATCAAACTTATTTGGGTTTTTCATGGGAATTAGACAGAAAATTTAGGCATCTCGTTTTCACAGTTTCACAATTCGGTTTAACTTCTGCCCCATTCATTTTTACTAAAGTAATGCGCTGTCTTGTGAAATTTTGGCGGGAAGAAGCAATTCGTATTTTTGTCTATTTGGACGACATCTTAATTGATCGTTAAACTTAATGAGCTTTTCCAAACTTATTTTTCGATGTTCTCTCCTTCTACTTCTTCCATTTCCTACAAGAATTACATCACGAGAAAGACCAAAAAATAACGATTCTATCTATCGATATAAAATTTATAAGAATTAATTGGATATTTTCGTCAAAAATTTTTGTTGCCAATGTTTTGAAACTTGTTTTGACTATTCCATTGAAATTAAAATATCTTGGATACCTAGAGAGGTATCAGTGGTCCCTCTCTGGAAATCTGCGATGTTTTTTGCCGTTTTTAACGAATTCGAGTTCGGAATTGGAAGGACCATCGCGTTTTCGAAAATCCTTTTGAATTCGCTTATCGGATTTGCTAGTTTTAAGAGCCCGATGATTGCATTAAGAATAGATTTTTAGAACTGTACAGTGATTTCATCGTGTTAAATCAATTATACCTAACTACGATTTCATAAATGAAGTAGGTCAGCAGGATTGCAGACTCCTACTCCACGTCACTTGACACCATGGAAACGTCAGCAGAGACTCCTACAGAGTGCGATTCTGTATTCGGAGGAACAAATGAACATACAAGCAAGTCTTTAAAATTCGTTGAGAGGTTCAACCTGTTTCAAAGAGGAAGGTAGCATTAGCAGGATTGCGGATGCCTCCTGGATATATGTTATTTGGGTGGTTTTACCCAGGCGTAAAGAGGCTGTAGCATTAGCAGAATTTCAGAGGCTTAACTGTTACTCGCATGAGTTGTGTTCAAGGATTACGTACTTTATCGGGGAAAACTTCGTCGGGGAAAAGTGACGAAATTTTGGCCAAGTGACGAATATTTTTCCCCGACGAAAATTTTCCCCGACGAAAATTTTTCCCGACGAATAATTTTCCCCGACGAAAATTTTCCCCGACGAATAACCCTATTTTGAAATTAAACTTTTTGAAGAAAAAACAAGTTGGCAAAGATATTTTTCAATGGAAAGTCGCAAAAGTGGATTAAAGGGTTTGTCAGAGGGATTTGAAAATTATTAAGACACCATAAGCGTTCTTATTGTAAAGCAAGTTTTGTTTTCAGTTTCGTGACCCAAAAAATATAATATTTACATTCTTTTTTCGTCAAAAGGATTTTCGCATCGTGTGTACACTGCTTTTGCAGATTCGACTGCCTCCAGTATCCCCGCTTTTTCAAAACCTTTGATGATTGAGGACTTTTCTTACTTCAAAAAGTCGTACATTTCGACAATCCACTTTGCATGCAGCGGCTTAAGGTCACTTAGCTTTAAGCTAACTTTGACGTCACCTGGAGCTTTACCAAGCCTCAGCTGTTGGCTTACTTTTTCGGCATACCATTCGTTGAACATATTGGTGATAAACTTTTTTGCCTTTTGATTGACAGTCAGGTCAAGTGGCTGGAATTTGTTGGTAAGATTATGAGGCACAATAACCAATTCACAGTTGTTTTTTGCACATAATTGTTTTATGGCATCATTGTCCTGACCCTTAAATGTATCCATGATAACCAGAGAATACTGCTCTGAAGGGTATTGAAGCTCCTTTTTCTTTTGACTCAAATACGGGAAGATTATACGTTCAAAATTTCATTGGTTGGAAAACAGTTGGTCATATTCCACAAGAAATTTCCCGCTACGTGTATTTCTTCATCAAAGAAGAAGGAGGAAAAGTAAATCTTTAGCGTATAAGCCATCACCAATCCCTTCTGGTGGGCTTGAGGTGCCACTAACCCTAACATTTCTGTGCCTTCAAAAAGTTATATTGGATGAAATGGAAGAATTTGTCGAAAAATTCTATTCGTTTACATATACGGGGATTGTTGCCGGTGAAGACAAAGATACAGACGATGAAAACGTGGATTTTGAGGTGGTAAGCCTTGAACCAGAGTGCCCTCAAGATGCAAACAAGGATGAACAGTCGGATGATAATGAACAAGAAACCAGCGAAGAAAAAATAGAGTTTTATGAAAATATGGAAATAGATGTTGTTAAAGAATGAAATAAATATAAACATGAAATTCTTGTTTGAAAAATACCCCAGTGAAAAGTTTCGTCGGGGAAAAGTGATGAAAATTTTAGCAAGTGACAAATATTTTTCCCCGACGAAAATTTTCCCCGACGAAAATTTTCCCCGACGAAGTTTTCCCCGATAAGGTAATCCAGTGTGTCCAAAGCGAGGTAACATTAGCAGGATTGCAGAAAATGTCTAAACTTTGACTTACATAGTCTTCGATCAGGTGGTGCATCGGCTGCAGCCAATGGTTAGTGATCGTTTGTTTAAACGCCATGGGCGTTGGAGATCAGAACAAGTCCTCTGTCCGTTTCAGAAACGTTAGGTCTTTAAAACCGCCCTTACTTTTATGCACAAGAAACTGAAGATGATTCCACTACGCACAATACTTTGTTTGTTAGCGCCCCATGTCTTGAAACGAGATTACGAAGAAAATAAGGCTCTTATTGGTCAGCGCGTTAAGCAGCTGATCTTTCATTTTTCCGTCCCATGTTCACAGTTCTAGTCTGGATTCCTCATTTAAAGCTGATACCACTTAAAAATAAGGGTGGAATAGAGGCTATTTGTAAATCGTGGCTTAATTCAGATTTTTCAGATAATTTATAATTGTAGCTATTTTATCAGGGTGAGTGCGGCCTCAAATTAAAACATGAGTCTTTGCCCATCACACAGATATCGTTTTTTTTGGAGATAAAAGCTAAAGGAAAGGGTTATTTTTCACCAGAGAAGTAAAGGAATTCGTAATATCATCGTATATCATAATTGAACCTGTTATCATATACTGTTGAGTTAGCGAGCGCTGATTTTGTGTTTTGTGCTGCATATTGGTTAGACCTGGAAATAGAGAGAGCTCTGCTGCTGCCTCCACAAAAGGACCTGTGTATTACATCGGATATGTATATGTTATTTTTTATGTATTCATACAAATGTGTCCATCAATATAGGCAAGTTTTAAATGTAACTCTAAAATAAGAATTAAATATTATGCACACAAAAATAAAATGTGAAAGAAATTCTAGTCATCAAAAACTAAACAGACAACATCTTGAAGTTTATAAAGCATTTAATTGCCTGTGAAAGTGCCTGGTACACGTAATCCAAAATGACTCTAACAATGATATTCTGTGTTTGTTGTAATGTAATGTACTAATTATCAAGCAAAAGAACAAAATATATATGTTTGTAGACTCTACATCACTTTCGAATGAATGTTGTCTATTCAATCAACATTAAACAAATTACCTATGTGGAGTCATTATAAGTCTCTTCACTTATTTATTTGCAGTAGGAGAGCATTAACATAATTTGTGAATTCAATTTATATTACCAGTGGGATTATTTGAACGCTTTTCTTTTATGGTTTGATTGCTAAACACTCTCCTACACAAATTTCGACATACCTCTAGATCCGCCACTGTCTTGTCATTTTTTTTTAATTTCGTCACTTATATATACATTTTTTGAATCATGAATTGGTTTTTACTCTGTGTCTCTGCATGACCAGCAGTCTCTTTTGTTTTCTTAATCTTAATTGCCACTTTTTGTGTAAGAGGATGACAATTTTGGTACATCGTTTTGCCCTACATTCTTGTTCCCCACTTGGTTTTGAAGTAATATTCATTGCAAAAATTTTGTACGTGTGTTTTGATTTAAAAATAATGACTTTCGAAAACTGCCAAAATTTGGTTTTCATAATTTACTCTAGTCCTGTGACTCCAATTTCACGAGGCCGTAAAGCTTGGTTTCCAATAACAAAAAATTATCGTGCGATCGTCGTGCAACAAATGTTGTGCGACTTGTCGCACGACTTTTTGTTGCACGACAGCCTTGTTTCCATTACGCGATTTCGCGTGGTTTGTTTACAAATGTTTGGCGAGAAATTCAAAATATTATTTCAAATTGGACAAGCGTTTGCTGTTAACTTGTCAGCTTTCTCTTTGTGCAACGTTATTAAGCTTCTTAAAACGTTGAAGAAATATGCAGAGAAAGATAATGCACTCTTCCTGGGTTTGCAGACTGTTTAAAAGTCGTTCAGTAACAGGAGCATACCACCTTTTTTAGTATCCGAACTCAGTATCATGATCGTGAGTTATTTTTTTATCAATATCTACGAATATCACCCAACATGTTTGAGCACTTGCTATTGCAACTGTAGCACGACTGTCGTGGAGATAGAATTTTTTCTATCTCTACGACATTGTTGTGCGACATCAAAAAATGTTGCACGATCTTCCACATGTTGCACGACAAGTGTTTCCATTATTACGTCGTGGGATTGTAGTACGACTGTAGTGCGACGATCGCACGATAAAATTTCTTTATTGGAAACCAAGCTTAACTAAGAGCTAAGACGAATTTAGAGCAAAATATTTGGCACAGTTACCAATCACAACATAGGCAAGAAAATATCTCAAAACAAGATAATTTTGAGGCGGTCACTATCACGGGTGTCAGCCTCTTACAAAAAGTGGCTCTTAAATAATCGGCATAATTTTGCATGCTTTTTTTATTTTCAGTGAAGAAGGGCAAAAATATATGAATGGTACATTACCACTCATACAAGCACATGGTATTTTTTTAATATCATCAGTTATTTTTATTCATTCCTTTGCAAAATTCATCTTTGTAATGTATGTGAGAAGTTTGCTTTTTAACTCATTGTAATCATTAGAATAAAGATCTGCATGAAATTTTGTGAAGTAAACTCTAAGCTTTTTTAAGGAATTGGTAACTTCTTTTGATTTTAATGCAAACCTGTATTTATTGGCAATCCAATATTATTCAATCCACTTCAAAGACAATTGTATTTGTTTCATTTGTAAAGATGTCCTTAGGCATTGATAAGTGTCTGATGTGCTTTGTATCTTTAATTTTTGGATAAAGATTTTACTGAATTAATATGGACACAATTTTGAGACGAGACCTGTTTGGTTTTATCATTGAATGTCTTATTCCTGCTTTCTTCACTATTACTTCGGTTATCACTCATGAATTCCTATTTTGACCTTCCTGGAACAAAAACGTGATTTTTCCATTTTGCTTCACAGTCAAACATTTTTCAACTTTGGCAAAAGCACTGAACTTCAGGCATCCTGGCCTCTTGTTTTCGTTTGAACAATATGAATTACAAAATAATGATTTTTAATGATTTGAAATGAATTATCCTCTCATTATGTTTAAGAAAAGACATTCTTTAATTGCTCGGACGTATTCAGTCATACGTCAGTAGTTTGCTTTCGCTTTGGTGCTATTTATTTCTAATTCAATTGTTTTATTGACCGCCTGAGGGCGATCAGTCCCGTTGGCCCTGCGCGAGATGTTAGTTGCACCGCTTATATGGTATGCAGCTCAGCTGTCCTGAATTTTTACTGACAAATGAAATATGCTTACACTGATAAATTTCAAGGAGTCAATTGACTCCTAAAACATACTCTTTGCGAAAAGACTCCTTTATGACTCCGTTAAGGAGTCAACATGACTCCTTAAAAGGTGTCATTTAAAATTATCTTGCAATGACTCCTTGCGTACCTAAAAGGAGTCAAAATGACTCCCTAAAAGGTGTCATTTAAAATGAGTACCAAAAAGGAGTCATTTGACTCCTTCATTTGCGTTCAATGATTATTGTGGACGTTCAATGATTGTTGTGGACGTTCAATGATTGTTGTGGATGTTCAATGATTGTTGTGGACGTTCAATGATTATTGTGGACGTTCAATGATTGTTGTGGACGTTCAGTGATTGTTGTGGATGTTCAATGATTGTTGTGGACGTTCAATGATTGTTGAAATTTATACATTTCTCTACTACTGTCGCTCATATCAGGTCCATCTGTTATGAATGATTTCCAATTATTAAACTTAGCAAATAATGCTAGAGTATAAAAATCTGTTTAAGCATAAACATTGCATTCCATTTTTATTTACAGAGTGATAGATTTAAATAAATTTTAATATTTGTAAACATTTGAGCGACATTTACTCGGGTGAAATTCTACTGTTCATTATTTCTTTATCTGACATTTAAATTTAACTTCCTCAGTCATTACTTTTGTGAGCGCTTTGGAGTTCTGTATTCAAGATCACTCTTTTCGCAGGGATTATAGATACCCTTAAATTGTATGTGTTTGTGTTCGAAATAGAATCGAAATCGAAGAAACTATAACAACGGCGTTCCTTTCGAAATTCTTCATTTTCATTCACGACGAACTGGTGATACGAAGGTGAATTTGTTGATATAAAAGGCTTATTATTCGCGAAAGTTTTACATCACCTTCAACAAACAGTTATGGCAAATCATGGTTTTGTGTTTTTCAGTGCGAAATGGTAGCGAAATTTCAGTGAAAACGAAGAGAGGAAGAAAGTATTTTTTATTAAGTATATATATGTTTACGTTTATGTTTGAGCTGGAAAGTAAAGAAAATTTCTTGATTTCTTTAGAGGTATGAAAAATAGAAAGTAAAAAGTTTAGAAGTGTTTGAAATTGGTTTGAATCATTACAGAATATGGTCGATGTTAGTGAATTGAAAGCCTAATGAAAAGGAGGCTGTGTTTGGAAGTGTTCAAATCGGTGAACAAATTAACTTGTGAGATCTTTCATAAGGACTTTGAGGTAATGGAAAACAACAAGACAAACTGAAGCAAACCACTAAACTGAACAACAAACTGAAGCAAACCACTACGAGTACCACAAACTTGAAAGTTACGAAAGGAGTTTCTCGTTTTCTGGAGCAACAGCGTTCAAAAACTTCCCAACGACGGAGCCTCCGTCGATCAGCACGAAAGAAATATGAATTTTTAATGTTTTGAATGTTTTTTTTTTGCTGTTTATAACTGTTTTCCTCCGAGTATGAACTTCAACTTTCAAACTTTTCAATCCTCCAAGTTTCTTTCAAATCTAACTTCTGATTTAGTTTTTATCATGGCGAAGTTGAGGTGAGCATTTTAAATTTAGATTCTCTCTATTATTTACCAGTTTTTATCTAATCTTTGGATAATCAGGACTCATGAGAGAGAAAGAGACTTTATCTGCTCCAAGCGTTTTATTTTACAATTTTTAAGTTCCACATACTATATTATGGCGTCGATGTATTTATGAGTTCACTATAATTCAAAAAATATGTACTTCTCTATAATTATGTTTATGTTGCTGCTGTTTTCCTGTACTCTATTTCTCTAGATGACTCCTTTAAGAGAGTCAAAATATGATGACTCCTTTAAGAGAGTCGAAGTATGATGACTCCCTTCGGTGCCTAAAACGACACCTTTAAAGGAGTCATTATACTATGACTCCCTTAAAGGTGTCAATTTAGGCACCGAAGGGAGTCATATTTTGACTCTTTTAAAGGAGTCATTAAATCATGACTCCCTTGAAAGTGTCACTTGACTCTCTTGAATGACTTCCTTTTAGGAGTAATAATGACTCCTTTAAAGGTGTCGTTTTAGGCACCGTAGAATGACTCCTTTTAAGGTGTCATTTGACACTTTTAAAACTGTCAGTGTATAAAATGACGGAGATAACATTTGTATTCCTATGACTATATATCTTTTTATTGCGCGAATTCTTGAAATCTAAAACGTACACGTTATGAATTCAGTCAGCTCATAGGCACCTATTGGTTTGGTCAGTTAATCTTTAAACAGTCGTAAATTCAAGGTCAATAACCGATAGCAACCGAAAGTAAATTCAATTTTTAATACCTTTTCTGTAATCATAATATGATTATTCCTTAAGCATTAAAGAGCATGAAAACTCGATGAACATTTGATGTTTTAAACCTCCTGCTTTGTTTTTTGAAAGAAATGCCTCCTAAAATTAATTACTATCTTATGAATATAGTCCGTGATACTCCTGGTATATATAGTTGTGCCATAGATTGTTTTGTAGAACTGTGTTACTACTCAATGTACCCTTTCCTGCAACATTTGGCACCACACTTTCCACATTTTTGTCAGTTAATTTTTAATGCATGTGAAAAGTATAAATTGCACGCATCTACCATTGTACCTAATTTGAGGGTAGTTTTTGAATTGCTTTCACTTGACGTACGACTGCCCTTGTGGGAGTATGTTTGTAATAAATGCGTGTCTTTCCAACCAAGGGACTGCAACGCATAGTTTTTAGAAATTTTTCGAGAAGCTATTTTTGGAGAGCTTAACTTCACAGAAAAATCCTTATTTTTCACTACGTGTGATTTAATAAAAGATTGTGATAGCTGCGGTAATCTTTTGCAAGGTACTTGCAATACTTTTTTACAATACGTTAGTAATCCAGGTGTTGTATCTGAATACTAATTTTCGATTATTTGTGACATGTAACCCCACAATTTTAGTCAGAATTTGATTTCTGATTTTTCTCACATAAGTAAATTCACTGAGCCAAAAATGCTGACTCAGCAGTTTAATTTCTTTTCATAAAAAAGTGTTTTCACTTGGGAACTTTTGATAGTATAAGTCAAATGATTAAATGTGGGGATAAATATATAAAATAAATTCTATGGTTCACAAAAAGTTTCGTCGCTATCACTATCGCTGATGATGTCAAAACACACCATATTGAAATTGATCTCTTTTTCAGTTAATTCGTCGTTGTATTCAATAGATCTTGTGTCAATTTCTCAACGGGCTCTTTTCTTTGAAGTTCGAAGCTCGGGCATTCATCTTCCCAAGAGAAAAATATTTGAATTTCATCAGTTTATGTGAAAATCAATCGCACGTATCTGTCCTGTAGAAGTAACTAATATTTTCGAGCCAGAGTGGTTGTACCGAATTTCTTTCAATGTCGCATACCCATCCATTTAAACGGAAATCAGGTTTCACCATTTATGATTTATGATTCACGCATACATATTGAAGCCATTCAGAGATCTGAAAGTTGGCATGAAGAATATGCTGTTTGATAGATTTCGGATCTAGTAGAAGCGATTTTAATGCTTTTACTTTCATTTACTTGTATAATCGCACTTTGGTCTTAACTAGCAATTCGCCTTCTTTTCCTGAATACACATGTATTGTATAAATCTGAACACCTTCTCTATCATATCCTCTTCCACCATGACCGTCTCAGTATCAACTTGTAAGCCAAGATCTTCTAATAATGAAAGATTTTCCTTTTGTTTCATCAGTTTTTCAATACTCTGACTTTACCAACCCCATGAAAAAACCAAGTCTTATTGCAGCCTGTCAACGAATGGATTTTCGGGAGATTTATTGACAGATCCCTTCCCAGATGATCAACAATTTTTCTAATTTGGACAAATTTACTTTCATTGATTTTCATAAACCATTCATTCTTCGGCTGCAGTATGGCAAAAATGTGGGTGATTAGAACCAGCACATCGGTATCTTTGGACACCAGTTTGATAGTAATCATTGTTAGGAAGGTATTTTAAAGATACATGCTGAATCATTTTGCTTCTTTATGGTTGCATTGGAATCTTTTTCTAACAAATTTGCTTGTAATCTCCCATGTTGTGTTTTTCTCGTTGACAAAAAGTGGGACATTTAATTGAGCACGAACTTCGTGATTTTTGAAGTAATCTGCCATAATCGTTAGCAGGTCATTCTTGCTTTCAATGTTGTTGAAGAAAGTAGACCAATTTTTTCCTTGACATGTTTTATTCGGGCTATTGATGTGCGCTCTTGTACTGAGTGATCCACGTTTTTCTCTGATGTGCGATTTTACACTGTCGTTGTAATAAACATCATTAACTCAATTGAAGTAGGAGTCAAATTTCTTGTACATGACTGAAGGTAATTATATGTAGAATCGAAAAATTCTTTGTATGCCTTCTTTGATTTGATTTCTTGTATTGTGTATTTCTTCTCCGCACTTCCGGCGGCCCTGACGTTTATCTTTAACTATTGTTTACTAATTTTATGAACTATTCATCTATCAAACAATCAAAATGCGAGTACACAGGACACTCTGGAAAACAGAAACTATGTATATATTTTATATATTGTACATATTTTTTGAAAAGTCTTCGTGCAAACAAAACAAAACAAAACGAAACAAAGGTCTAATGATCGCCATACCATCAAAAATCTATCTTGCTTTATGCAGAGGAACTTCTGTAACACATTTTGCATCATCAATGATAAAACTGACTTTTGGAATGGATCCATTCCATATTCAATTAACATCCCAACTAGGGCTTGGACATGCTTTGAGTGCATTTCCTTTCCACACTGAGCGGTTTCTTTATGAACGGAGCTAGTAGATAAGTTGATCTCTTGATCGAAACGTTCTTTAACCTTAGCTTGTATGTGCGTAGTGACTATCCAATGTTGACAGCATTTATGTCAGTTCGGTACCTTAAAAGGTGTGATCCACCTTGCCCTTATGTCTGGCCATTGAAAAACTCTGTTACCAAATCTCCATGTATTGAGGAAAAAGTTCTTCCAGATAATTCAATCCCGCGACTTTTCAAATCTTCAATTACTGGGTGCTTTTTTCTGCCAATGAAGTTTGGTAAACATGTTGATATGATAGATAGCGCGCATAATTAATATAAAATTAAGCTAAAATCAGCTTCTCTCACAGCGTGAACCAATGCTAACAAATACAATGTATCCTTCAAGTAGTCAATTGTCAATTCTGCCTGTGTGCCACTTACATTGTTAAACATCAAATTGTAAACATTCCGGAAAACCTGTGAGTCTGTGACTGTATCGAGGCTTTCTAGAGAGCGCCCTTCATGGACTCTAGTTAGCAGTGCCAGTAGACTGTTGGTTACTTCGGAGAATTGATTTGCCACGAATTTAATTCGGAATTGGATTTGGAATTGGATTGAACCATATAATTTATTTCATATATTTATCCCCACATTTAATCATTTGACATATACTATCACAAGTTCCCAAGTGAAAACACTTTTTTATGAAAAGAAATGAAACTGCTGAGTCAGCATTTTTGGCTCAGTGAATTTACTTATGTGAGAAATCAAATTCTGACCAAAATTGTGAGGTTACATGTCACAAATAATCGAAGATTAGTGAATTAAATGAATTTTCTAGATTTTTTTAGGTCCTTTTCGATGACGTCATCAAAAGTTTCAAGGACCTATAACTCCTCAGGACTAAATTTTCAGGCATATGTTTTTATACAATTTATGTTTTATTTTAAATGATCTTTTGATTGATATATAGTAATATGACTTTTGAGTAGATAAAATTTTTGACTTTGAGGACCTAATTAAAAAGGTGCACCCTGAAAATCGAAGCTCGTGGTTATAAAGACTCGATCCGAAGTGAAAAATGTTCGGTTAGGCTGTTTGAAAACAGACAGACAGACAATCGACTATTAATATATAGACTAGCTGCCAAGGCGGCGTCGCTCGCTGCCCATGTTCAGCCTGCATTGTATCAAGCCCAAAGAGTTCAGGAAAAATAAGATTTAGAAATTGGCACCTGAAGTGAACTCGTATTGTAGAGCTCAAAAAGCTGATCAAGAAAATGTATGGGATCGTTTTGCTACGACTACGACCAACCGTTACAGAGACATCGTCGATCAAAGATTTTGATGATGTCACAGACTTGTCCTCAAAAACAATTAGACCCAAATTTTTCGTCACCCCATCCCCTGTATTTCGGATCCCAAAAAACGTAGTCATCCCTATTGGTTCCCGAGATATTTCCTCAAAAACGTTGCGTTCAATTGGGGGATGCAATGCATTGATTTCGAACTGGCGTCGCGGAAAAAAAAGATTCACACAGCTCATATTTCTCACAGCTGGTGTCTCCCATTTTGCGTAGCAGACAGACAGACAAAGCGACAGACAGACAGAAAATCGAGTATTAATATATAGGCTCGTATTCCTATACCATAAAATACGTTCGAATTAGAGGGAGATCAAATTTGAAAGTTCTAATTTTATTACTGAACTCTAAAAATATACCAAAACCTGTACAGGATCGTTATGTGACAACAAACCGTTACCGAGGTATTACCGATCAAAAAGTTTAGTGACGTTAAAGCTCTGTTCGTCACCCTTTCGACAATGTCGCGAACCATAAAAAATGTCAGTTATTTTCTTAGAGGTACTAGAGATATTTTCCAAATAACTTCGCGTCTAATTAAGGAGGCAATGCAAAAGATCTCCTTAAACAGACATCATCTGCATAAAACATTTCTCCAAGTTTGCAATCAACACTGAAGCGCAGAACAGAAAAATTATTTTCCTTGTTAGATCTGAAACCCATCAAAAATAAAAAATACGCGCTGTGCATCCGCTTTTTTCACTCTCTAAAATAAATTGTATCCCGTGTAAAATATTTTTACGGGTTTTGATTTTAAAAATGATGTCTCAAAAAAATGGCGACAAAATTATTTTAAATCACGGAACGATGATGAAAAGAAAGTACATCCATCTGATCTGAAAAATGTAGGGGATTATACACTAACCGTTACCGAGATATCGGCGAATCAATATCCCATCACAGCCCTGTTCACCAATGTTCGGACCCTCAAAAATGTACAATTGTACCCCCCACCCCTTTTGAAGATATTGATATGATGCCTGACTTCATTGGTTATTCTTCCAGATTTTAAAAAATTTAATTTTTTAAAAAATTAATTTTTGTGACCCGTGGTCTTCAAAACTTAACACATGAAAATCGCGCGGAAATGGTAATCGTCATCTGCTAGAAATATTAAAGAATTTTTTGTTGGAACTTTAAATTAGTGCTTCTTAGTCCGCATCGCCTCAAGGGTGGAATCGAACCACTCCGACTTTCATCGGCTACGGGTTTGAAGCCCGCACTCCGGACCACCGAAGCTCATTGAGGCGAATGTAATTAAGACTTGATCCAGTTTAGAATACAATCATGTACAAGATTTCAATTACTTGTGGTGTACATGCACATATTCATTTAATATGAAACATAAGTTTGAATTCCTTGTTTCTTGAAACGGTAGCCACCTATGTATAAAACCGCACATTCTTGTGAAATAATAAACCGCCCTCAGGATGCCGCTGCATTTTTGAAATGTAACATTTGCCCTTTTCTGTACTACGACAACAATAAAACACAATGTCTTTGTGATAACATCATCTATCAATTAATATCAAATCGCCAATGTGTTTTTCAAAATACGTGTGACGTGTGCCACCAAAAGCCGGAAAAACTTTCGGTTTAGCCGAATGTAAAATTCGCAAGATTTCCTTTTCAGCTGGCTATTAAATTCATATTTTTCATGTTTTTTATTGAAAGATTTAGTTTCACACTTACCTGGAATATCTACTTGGTCCTAAATGCTTCCGAAACCCTTTCCAGCGGTGCTTCGCCCCTACACAACCAACTCTAATCAAAGCTCCTCTGTACCTATATGATACCTTCTGTGCTGTCATTAAAAATAGCCGGCAATGAAAAAAGCCTTAATTTGACCCCTGAGGTATCACTAATTTTTCCTATTTTCTCAATATTTATGGTTCCTTTTTATCGCAGGAATTCAATGCAATTCACAAATTGAGAAGAATGTGTAAAAAAAGACCGAAAACGTATATGAAAGAACTTTTAGCAAGTCGATCCCGTAATTTCCATGAACCGATCACGGCCAAAAATAAAATAATTTTTTAAAAACTACCTATGCGTATACCATGGAATACGAGATTGGGTGGGAATACGGTAAACCGTGTAAAACGAATTTGAATATCTCATGTTCAGATAATGTTATTCACGCAGACCTTGTGCACGGATGAAAACGCGATAGATTCGGACTCGTATATTTGCGTTCCTCGTATTCACACCAAAAGTGTAAAATATTGTTGATGTGCGTAAAATCTTCTTGACGTGTTTTTTTATCCGGGACACTGCTATTTATCCGTGTTCAAACGCAAAATATTAATGAGGTGTGTAAAAGATTTTAGATGTGTTTTTTTAATTTATTTTATTTTATCCTTTTTCTTCTTGTATATGTTAAGCGGCTGGGAAAGGGTTTATTCAAAATCTTTTCGTATCTTTCACACAGCTTTAAGATAAAAATTGAAATAAAAGCGCAAGTGAGCTTGTTCATACGGCAAACGCACTCGTGTTGATATTGAAATTGTACAGGCAGCATTATTGTCACTGCACGAAATTTGATGTTGTCTTATATCTATAAAAGGTGAACAATGTTTTGATGTTTTCAGCAATTTAAGATGACGTTGTCATGTCTTCCTCTCCTACTTCATGTTTCCGCCATATCCAAACTACCCCAAACATCCAACCTGGAACCCAAGGTTTCTTGCCTTTTCGATATACGGATGGCGGCCATCGAAAAGGCAAGAAACCCTGGGTTCGAGGTTGCCAAACATCATGTTAAAATGTTTTCGGTTTGCAACATGATGTTTTTACCATTTTAGAGATTTTTATATTTCATGTTTTGATGTTTTCCGTAGATATTTTCCTTTGTATAAGTCTTGTTTTTTCTCAACAATAATATAATGCACGTTTATGCATAACCTTGTCAATGCTATTAACAGAACTTGTTAAATTTTCGTTTTCATTTGTTTTTCAAATGTATATGGAAAATGATATTTTTGAATACTGACGAGCTCAAAACCTTCTTAAACGTTGTTGATGGTATAAAGCGTTGTTGATGGGTGTAAAACGTTGTTGATGGGTATAAAGCGTTGTTGATGGGTGTAAAACGTTGTTGATGGTATAAAGCGTTGTTGATGGGTGTAAAACGTTGTTGATGGGTGTAAAACGTTGTTGATGGGTGTAAAACGTTGTTGATGGTATAAAGCGTTGTTGATGGGTGTAAAACGTTGTTGATGGGTGTAAAACGTTGTTGATGGTATAAAACGTTGTTGATGCTTTTACTTTCCAGCATTTGTATAAGATGAGATTGTATATCGATGGAAAGAAATCCGACGATGAAAGTTAAATCTATAGGGAATTCCAAAAATGTATTACAGAAAATTAAGAGCAACGCAGATTATTGAAATCAGTTTTATGATTCCAATTAAATAAATAAATAAACACCGGACATTTATTGGATCACAACTTTCGGTATTTTCGTTTTATTGTGCCGCTTTCCCGCCTTATAAGAGTAGTTTCATGGGACAATTTGAGTTCATCAAACTTTTTGCAGGAAAGTCTCATAAAAATGTTTGAAAGAACGAGGCATGACGTAATTTTATGCTCACTGACCCAAGCAAATTTAACAAGGTTTTCACCATGAAGTTTTAATGAACTCAATTTGTCACATGAACTGTATGTAAATAATACTCATGCACGTGCGCCAAAGTTGTTGCTGTAAATCAGGCGTGCCATATTGTTCTCAATGACGGTGAAGATAGGTATGTGCTTTGAAAGAAGGTAAAACAACTGGCGATTGCAACAAAGAATGCAAGAAATTACTTAAAGGAAAGTAAAATTTGAACCGATGACTCGTAGATTCAAGGTACAAGTTTCACCTTTTCTCATGTATATCTATACATTTTTGAGTTTTTGTTTGTGTGAATGTCCTTCTCTGCATCTTATTCAATGTTACTTGGTTTATTAGTTCCTTTGTCCAATTTTATCGTTATTTTCTCTAGTCATCTTATCAATAGTGGGTGACATATTTAGCTTATCTCCTAACCAAATACTATAAATAACTAATTTAAATTAAGATACACAAAGGAGAAAAACAAGACTAGACCGATTTTCATTAAAACAAAAATTAGTACCAGTTTAACATCAAAATAGGACATTTAAGGATAACAGACATTACATTGTTTACAAGTTTAAATGTCCATCAACTGAATGTGGAGCAGCAGCCATTTTAACTTTCTTCCTTGTATACATTCTCAGAAGGTTCTGTTAGTGCAGTCAATATACTTACAGGAAAGATTCTCGACTCATAATTTTTATTGTCCAGTACTTGATTTCAAAAAGATGGAAAAAAGGTGGAAGGTCTGGGAACTTTTTAGTTTTTACATTGGATTTGGTCTGGGGTTTACAACTGCACAACATTTTTCATTAATAAATGGCAAGTTAGCGACTTAATCAAGTAGCTATTTGCCCCACACTATAATCATTAATGATTTCATAGGAAAATCATACACTTGATAGCAATGAAGAAGATAACTGTGAAAAAGAAACAAGTGAACCTATTGAAGATGTGTTAGATGAAGAAGACATAGAAGGACAAGAAGATGAAACAATCCGAAATGATGAAGGGATAACTGTCACTCCATTCGATCTGAAGGATGAACTGGAAGAAGGTACATTATCCAAACTTTATTCACAATCATGCACATTGCTAATTTAAATTCTGTGAATTTTTACTGGCTTCACAGGCTAGCTTTTCTTTCCAGACCAATCTGTAAATTTAGCAGTGTGCTTAATGTAATCATACATTATGTGAATCCTTGATTATTATTTTGTAAGTTATTTTAATTTGGTAAAATTTTCATCACATTGATACTTCTAGGTCATTTTGATGCACAGGTAAGTTACATTGCCAACAAAACTTCAGAAGAGGTAACTGATGGCTGGCTAGATTCGGTTGATTGGAGTAAAGTCAAGGCTCCACCTGTAAAAGAGACCGAAGACATGAACGTCGACTTGCCAATTCTTGATGCAAACAAAGCCGAAAAGGAAATGGTTGAAATAATGAAATCAGGTGAAGCACAAGCAATAAATTTAATTTATTTACTTATTTATTTATTAGCGCAGTTGTTCAGGAAAAACGAAATCCAAAAAGAGGAAGCTTTTTGCTTGCAACATCATCACTATATGAAAAATAAAAGCAGAACACATTACTAGTGTCTATAATTTGACCTTATAGGCAGTTCAAATTATATAGGTTCATTTCCAAAAAAATGAAGATAAAGTCAAACTTCCCAGACATCTTGAAATTCGTTTTAGTGAAAGAGTTTCGAGATTTGCCTTTCATTTCATTTTCATTTGGTTAGAGCACACATATTTGTTTATAAGAAACACATGTTTACTTAAAGGCATAATTAAAGTTTCTTGATATTTTAATCCTGAAATATTTCTCAGGTTATCCCGTTATAACCTGTTTAGCTAGTTACCTAATCGCAAGTATGATTGGCCTTTATATTTCTAGACGATTTGTTTGTGGGTTTCTACTTTTTTAAGAATTAAAGTTTCATTATTTGCATGTTTCTTACATTAAAAGAAAAACAAGTGTATAGTGGTTCAGAAGAACGTTTTCAACTCATCATATTTCCTCTTATATCCTTTTTGCAATTCATTCAGGCATTACTCAGTGGATAAATTTGTTGGAAAGTCACTGTGAAGGGAGTAGATTTTTCTTAGAAAGGCACACAAACACTATGTTCTTCATGACAGTGAATTTTTTACGTGTGTGCCAGTTATTCTATGTTACCTTTTTATTCGAATCGGTGTCGTCTTGAAGGAAATAAAAAGCCACAAAGCTTCGTGGAATGTAAAGAGAGTCTAGATGCAGAAACCATGTGGTCAGGACCGATGACTTTTATTGACCACCAGTGCATGTGCAATTCAAATTGTTTTCAAAAACCGATATTTGTTGAGCATGTCTTGTGATGTATCGTATAATGACATTAAAGGGAGACCGATTTGATAATGTAAGAAGATTGAAGGGAGACCTACGGTGGCCTATATGTGACATTCTCAAAAATAAAAAAATGTAACATGCAGCAGTCTTTCCCGAATGTTATAACATGCATCATGCACGTTATAACATACAGCAGTCTTTCCCGAATGTTATAACATGCATTATGCACGTTATAACATGCAGGAGTCCCTCCCGAATGTTATAACGTTCGGTAACTAATAGTTACCGAATGTTACAATTTGAAATGCGGAGCGGAGATCACGTTATAACATGCAGCAGTATCTCCCGAACGTTATAACATGCATCATGCATGTTATAACATGCAGCAACCAAACGCTACGACTGAGCATGCGCGATGAATCCATGAGCATGCGTATAAGCTAATGTTTTGGTGAAACGTTTGGAAAGACATTATGTTTTAATTGAGGTAACAGCCATGTTTTGATTTATGGCTTTCTCACTTTGTTTTTTGATGTGATAAATTTATTTCTGCTGTTTTTTACTTTTTTGAAGGAAAACATCATTATGGATTTTACTTTAATACTCATGATATGTTTGTTGTTTGGTTTTGTGAGCGCTATAAATCCACACCATCTTCTTCATGCGGAAATCGATGATATCATTAAGGAATACTTTCGTGCAAACTATCCATATGCAGAAATATTACACATTCTTGCAACATTTCATGGCATAAAGATAAGTTTACGTCAGCTACATCGGTTGTTGAGGAAACTTGGCCTGTTTAGGAAAAAGCAAAAAACACTTATAAACGACGTTGTTTATTTTATTCGAAAGAACATTGGCACGACGTCGTCAAGTTTAGGTTATAGAGCAATGCATTGTAAGTTGAGAGAAGATGGATATATTGTGGACAAAGAGACCGTTCGCCTTGTGTTAAAGGCACTTGATCCAGAAGGTGTAGAGAATAGATCAGCAAAACGTCTCAGAAGGAGAACGTACAGATCTATTGGGCCGAATTATGTCTGGCACATAGACTGCTACGACAAACTGAAACCATTTGGACTTGCAATACATGGATGTGTTGATGGTTTCAGTAGGAGAATCATGTGGCTCAAAGTGGCTGAAACTAATAATAACCCTGCGGTAATAGCATAACATTATGTTGGTTGCATTGAAAGTTTGAAACTTGTTCCAAGGCTGATAAGAGCTGATAGAGGTTCAGAAAACATCATAATTGGTGGACTGCAAGGATATTTTCACAGACGGTCAGGTGTGAGTCGCAGTTTCCAATACGGTTCATCAATAAACAATCAACGGATCGAGTCATGGTGGTGTCAGTTACGAAAGAGTCGTTTGAATTGGTGGATAAATTATTTTAAGGACATGAGAGACACTTTAAGTTTTGATGCCAGTTTAGATCATCATAAAGAGTGCATACGTTTTTGCTTCATGGATATTATACAAAAAGAACTTGACGAAACTCGTAGACTTTGGAACAATCACCGAATAAGATATAATCGAAATTCTGAATGTCCTGCTGGTCGTCCCGACATTCTTTATTTTGCTCCGGAAACGGTCAACGGTAGGGATGGAGGTTTGATGATTTCTCATGCAGATATCAATGCAGCAAAAGATCAATGTGAAAGACCGTTATATTTTGGGTGTAGAGAGGAATTTCTACATTTGGCTGCTATGATAATGCAAGACAATGGGATGCGTGTTCCCGAAACAGTCGATGATGCAAGAACATTGTATGATCTAATACTGGAAGAGATTGATAACTAACTTCGATAACTGCTGTACTACCTTAATTGAAACTGTTTGTTTAGAATTGGTTTTTACTTAAATTATGTTTAAATACGGAAATGTGATTATAGTGTGATTATGGACTTCTCATGTTCATGTACTCTATAAGACTTTTCATATAGCGATTATTTTTGGTTAATTACAAATGTAGTCACGATGTAGTTTTGCGTGTTGGAGTTTCATGTTGCTGAGTAACAATCTTTTGTGCAGAACTTTCTTGCCCTCGCCCCGAATTCCCCAACATTTTTTAGAAAACATTGGATATTGGTTGGAATTTCCGGGGTAAATCTCCAGGTTAACCTTCGGATTCTTCTTGTTGAGCGAATATTTTCACATCAGTTTGTGATCCCTCGATTCCTCGAAATAACTGTTTCTATTAGAGGGTCTTGGTCTTCGGTTGATTTTTCCGAAACGCTAGTGACGTTTTGCAAAGGATTTTCTGTGTATATCGAGAAAAAAAGACCTTCATTGGTTTTACGCAAAGGAGATTCGAACCGAGACTATATTCGTGTTTGATAAAAACACTTTTTGGCTTTGCCAAAATCGAAACCGGCAACCGTCAATGTCTCATTGTCACCACGAAGTAGAAAAAGACAAGAGTAGGTAACCCATAAACTATATAATAGCTTTCAAGAAACCGACAGGGAAATTATGTCAAGCTTTTTGGAGGAGTTGTCATAAGGCGTTCTGGGGGATGGTTGTATTTCGTTATTTCTACTAATAGTTAGACTTTCAAAAATTTCTTGTGAGAAGGGTGAGAAGGCTTGGTTTAGATATTTATATCGATTCATGGTGATCATTCACAATTTAGAGATTATAAGACAGTCAAGGATTTTCCGGGATCCGGGACAACTTTTATTATATATATTTTATAACGGAAATTATAGGACATTACAAGACTGATGAAAATTATCGAATATCTGCAGTCAGGTAATCACATTTGATCCACGCAGTTAAAACACAAGAAATATATCTAGGACATATGTCCAGAGATACAAGATAAGGGTTCAGAGGAATTTTAAATATCAATACAGGATGAGTCCAGATAAATCATCGTTTGTTCAAACCGTATAATAACCTCTGAATGTATAATACAATAAAAGCGATTTAAAAATGTAAAATAACCAAGATATTGTCTTATCCACAATGACTGTGTCAAAACGAAAACAACGTAACACTAAAAAGGAAAATGCTTTCCGAAAATGTTAAAGAATCGCACTTCATACAAACTAGACTTAAAACAACTGTTCAGTCACGACACCTTTAAAAGGTCTTTTACGAAGTATATATCAATCACAATGAACAAAATTTTTAAATATAAATAACATCTTTAATGACAATTAAAAACGTGTTTTTGCCAACATAATTGTAGAATAAAATACTATAAAGAGTGTATAAAAAACAATCATTTTAAGCTGTCTATATATATTGCACACTCCACAGTTCTTCACAGTTTAAGAAACGGCAAAAGCTTTCTTTTAGTTCTGTAAACGAAGAAAATTGCCTCGGTAAAAAGGTAGGATTTTGAAACAGGTTTGGGCGGATGGATGCAAGTAATCTTTAGATTGGTTCACAAAATCAACTTTATTTTTAGTGTCCGGAGGTAGATTCGATGAACCTGTGATAAAGCACACAAACGACAAAAGCTCTACTTGAGTGCAGCTTCTAATGTAGCAATATACCCACGTGACAATTTTTTGCTCTTGAGAGCTTTTTTCTTCGACTTGTATACAATTTATCAATGACTCACTTGTAGGGATGAGAGTGCGGTATAGTCCATCAATCATGCGTGAACTGACTTTATTCCAAAATGGACCCATACCAGTAACAATGGCCTTCATCGAATAAGTGGCGTTTTTTATTAAAGCAAAGTTTCCAGCTTTTTCACAGAGCATGTTGACGTTTTGGGCTGTTGGCATTTCATAAACCATGTACTCAGAAAGCAC
This sequence comes from Turritopsis dohrnii, assembly GCA_027922465.2. NCBI lineage: Eukaryota > Metazoa > Cnidaria > Hydrozoa > Anthoathecata > Oceaniidae > Turritopsis > Turritopsis dohrnii. The sequence goes on from BQMF02000023.1 coordinate 85,839, forward strand.
ATCCATCACCCCTTGTTGATGCTTTTCTATTCATCCACCCAAGACCAAACTTTCTGAACTGAAGATAATTTACTTTTGGTAGCTACTTTTGAGCCTTTCCTACGTTCAACTCCAGTTGTCTTTATGAAATTAATGAGTTCCTCTTTATCTACTTCACTTTTCTCACTGCACAAAGATTTTAAGGTCACTATGTCTCCTTTTCGAACCAGACCTAGTTCTACTAGGTCGTCTGTTTTTGCATGACAAATTGCAGATCTGTCCATCTAAAATCAATTTGACTAATAATAAATATAGGAAATAACAGTACAAATGATGATATTAACTGATTTTCCTGTTGTTGATGATAGGAACTTAGAATTCTGATGATTACTAGCAAAGCTTTATTTACTTATTTACTCTTGAAAGTGTATAAGAAGTTTCTTATCAAACAAACAGAGGCATTTTATAGTCAATATGTGTAGTATACAGAGCTCCTTATTTAAATGATAAAGGGCTTTCTCACAGTTATAAATATTGTTACAAAACAATATGAAATACACAATTTCGCAAATAAAACATGTCTATAAAATTGTCTCCAGTTACTGTGTGCCTTCTTCAAGTTAAAATGAAAATGAAAATGGAGAAAAATTATTCAAGATGCGATTTGAAATAAGTGTTTCTTTGTTTCTTTAACAAATGTTTTTTCTTTGTTAATTCGTTAAATAGTGATCATACATACCTGATTTATCCTGAAGTTTTGCACAACAGATGGCTCAACCCCTCTGTTTTTTCAAGCATTTAACAAACCTATTAAGACAACAATAACAAATACATGCATTCAGTAAAATTTCTATACAATTTCAACTACAGTAAGTAAAAATGGAATAGTACTTTTTGTTGTTTGTTATATAAATCCCATCAGCTGTAAAACGATTTAATTTTTAAATCAAAATCATTATAAACAACATATCAAATAACAAATACTCAAATACTTCAATAATAAACCAGATAACAACAAATACCCAAAAAGTTATACTTCAATCTTGGTGCATGATATCATATTAAGCTCAGCATCTGCTGTACAAACATAAAAACGAGGGATAAAATATTCATGTAGCAACAAACCACTTCAACTCCGTCCGCCATCATGAATGATTCAATATTTTGCCCCACGTGTGATCTCCGCTCCGCATTTTAAATTGTAACATTCGGTAACTATTAGTTACCGAACGTTATAACATTCGGGAGGGACTCCTGCATGTTATAACGTTCGGGAGAGTCTGCTGCATGTTATAACATGCATGATGCATGTTATAACATTCGGGAAACTCTGCTGCATGTTATAACGTGACCTCTGCTCCGCATTTTATATTGTAACATTCGGTAACTATTAGTTACCGAACGTTATAACATTCGGGAGGGACTCCTGCATGTTATAACGTTCGGGAGAGTCTGCTGCATGTTATAACGTGCATGATGCATGTTATAACATTCGGGAAAGACTGCTGCATGTTACATTGTTTTTTATTTTTGAGAATGTCACATATAGGCCACCGTAGAGACCGAACTAAATTGTATTTGCATTTTTAAAGATGGTAATGTGTTTCTTTATAAAGATTTCAACTCCACAATCAAGTGTGAAGGTCTCTTATAAATTGATATAAAGATCGTTTTGAATCCAGTAAATTTCATTCTTAACTTATGAATCCAGTAAATTTCATTCCTAACTCATGAATTGCTTTGATGGAATAAAGTAACGTAGAGTGTTTTATACTTCTTGACAGCGATACCTGTTGAAATATGAGATCTAAGATAAAAATAAAGAGAGAAATTTTGATTGCTTTGAAAACATCATACACACACGTATTCTACTTGGAAGATTGTCAGCATAAATAATTGTCAACGTAGCTACTTCTTAAGCCAGTTTCGATTTACATTTTCTTTTTTAAGATAAGATACATATATTTTCAACTCTAAGAAGATAATACAAATATTTTTTTTTTTGAAGTTTTTTTTTTTTTTTATTTCATTAGTATATTCATATATACATAATATATGAATGATATTATTTATTACATATTATTTACATATATTATCAGAGATAAAATTTACTTAATGATTGACAACAGCAGCCCGCTGTTCGCAGACTGCGGCGTCATTGATCATTTTTACGTTCCCATATATTGATCTACTTCCTCGAATACATCTAACCAGAGATCTTATCAAGGAAAAATTCATTTTGCGTTTGATGTATGATGTTATTTTGGACTTGTGTAAATGTCTTTTCTCTGCTATCATGTCTGCCAGTCGATCGAAAAACTTTCACCGGTTGACGTAAAGACAAGAGGTGTGAAACTACCATGTTCAACATTTATGATTCTGCCGTTATATTGATTCTTCTTCTCCTTCTCGTTCACACGATAACATGTAGGTAGCTCTACATCTCTGTATCGTTTGGCCAATGGGTTAAAGACCCTAACATCATAAAATGCCTTTTGACCAGAGATCCAGAAGCCACGCGCACATGTATCTGATCGTGATTGATCTGCAACATTTGCAACGGTTTCCAATTGATCATTGACTAACGGTTGTAATGTTGGTTCGATCTTTACCTCGTGACATACTTCAGATAAAAGCTTTGCCGTGGTGTTTCGGATGTCATTATGACGGAGTGTAACGAATCCTCCCTTTTTACCTATTCCTGATTTACATTTAAGTTATTACGAAGCTTCTTTAGGGCTTCTTAGCTGATCCGGTCTTAGGAGACCCGGTAGACTTTTGTTTTATATGTACATATTGATCTACTTTCCAATCATCGCAAAGGTAACTGCACCGACGACTTTTCGGTTGCCGTACTCTGCGGACTTTGCAATTCGTGCATCATTTGCAACTTCACTATTCCGAAAATTTCTCGTTTTTTTAAACATCCAGTTAATGCCTTATTAGAAAGTTTCGCCTTTTGTAGATTCTACTGTGTCACTAATTAGCTACATTCCTTCTTGAGTTGAATTGAGGAGCCGTATGTCAGAAGTGAAGGACTAGTCTGGGTAAAAAGCTGGAGCTCATTTGACAAGATCAAATACATGAAAAAGAGATCAATAGAGATTTCTCCTAGAAATAACTTTTATTTTAGATGGATCGTTTTAGCCCCACTTCGCAATCCAAAATCTACGGCAAACTGACTGTTTTATTGCTTCAACCATCCCAGATGTCTCTTGCTTGCCAGGAGTTTTATAAAATTTTGGATCAAGAAAAATGTTAGGTTGACCATACATCGTCTCATTGCCGACATATTTTAGAAAGTTCAATATTCATTATTCCATGAGTGTCTTCTACATTTCTTAAGAATTCGTAAGTGATTTATTAAGGGCCTTTCCTATAGCGGTTTGTCATCAAAACAACTAAGGAAGTAACTCTTTCGCTTACGCAAACTTTGATATGTCTTACCGGACAAGAAGTCATCAAACCAAATGTTTTGTCGGAAAAAATGGTGCGTCGCTTTCTCCGATGAGATAGTGATGCGTATATATGTATTTCAGACGGAGATCTTAAAACATTTCGTGACAAAATCTCCTTTTTAATGATTTCGTCAGCTCGTCAAAGCTGATAAAAACACTCTTCGTGAAGAGAAACCTGTTTCACAGACTCTTTATCAAATCGTTTTTTATATATGTATTGCTTTCTTCACATGACCAGGGTACTTTCCATCCCGATTCAAAGAAAATTGAGCTGAGTTATACACGAGGACAGAAGGAATGAATCAAATTAAAAAGTCACATAATATTCCAGTTTTTGCTACCTTTTACAAAATTGGATTCGTGTACTTTTCCCCCAAGGTTTTCATAATGTATAAATAAAGACAATAGCCATGGTTAAGGTAACTTCTTGAAGTTTTATTTGAACTCTGTGTTTTTACCTTACTATTCTATCAGACCTCGTTTACATCAGATTCTATCAGACCTCGTTTACATTGTGTGTGTGGAAAAAATTACTCAGTACCTATCCTCTATCATGAAACCGTAGAATGATTAAGAATGATTTTGGCATTCAAAACGCGGTTTGATGTGATAAACCCAGGATTTCAACATAAATTTGGGGAGGGGTACTTTTTTGTTCATCAAATTCGAACCCAGGATGTTTTGTCTTTTGGATACCTTCTGCCTAAAGAGATTAATCAATAACATGCGCATTTTTAAAAATGTCCTGTCCTAAACAAGCTTAAAATTATGATTCAATGGCCACAAATGCAAATTTAAAACAATTAATCTGTTTCTTGCGTATGACGTCATTTCACGATACCAGTCTTTATCCACGCCTTAAATTCACTGAAAGATTATTTCTTTTGGCAGATATCATGATACGAACAGTTAAAATAATTTTGATATTAGTTAGAAATTTGGACATCCTAAAACAGATCTGTTTTTGCGTCCGAAAAACATATTAGTCCGCTGGTCATGTTTTCAAAAAGGATTTTCATACATGAGCGATCTCTCTGCAAGGCCACTGCATTATTTGTTTGTTTTTGTAATGTAAATTGAACCCAGCTGCTAACGAGTGGAATGAACATGTTCACTGTAAATATCATGTCCAAAAACACCAAGAAGCCTCGGCACTATCTCTGTGACCAAAATCATCAAAAGTCACTGCTTCGAAGAGCATTTTCATTGATACAGTGTGTATATTTCTATAGAAATGCACTCCTTTGCAGTGATTTTCAACAGATTTGCCCACTGGGATACATATTCCTTTCTGATCAACACATTCTATATTTCTGTAAACGTTTTACTTACCTACAAGTTTTTTATATTACTTGGGAGGAATTTACATATCCGTCTGATGTATTTTTCCCATATACTGTCTGATGTATCTTTCCTATATACTTTTTGATCTTCGATCTTTGATCTTTTGATCTTTGGTAGATAAAAACCTAGCATGTTACATGTGTGGGTTGAATCTCGTTGGGTTTTTTTTGACAAATTTGATAAAAAATGATAAAATCGTGACGCCATGGAGCACAACCATGGTTGTCTTTGAATCCCCTGGTCCCTTTGAAGGGTATGATGTCGTTCTTTTGTCAAGTAGCAAGAATGAACTTTTTTTTATCGTCTCCATGTCTTTCTAACTGAAAACAGTGTTCTTGGAGTGCTAATGCAATCTTCCTTGACAGGTATTGCTTTCAATATTTTCCATCATAATATCCAGCTTTGCTGGAAATGTCAACTACCAATGAGATATTAAATTATTTTTTGTTGAGAAAGCAACTAAGTTAACATGGGGTTATACTTTTGATAGTGCTATCTAGTTGCATGCTGCTTTTCTTGGATTTTGCCACAAAAAGAGAAAGAAAAGAAAAAAGAAAATAAGAACAAAAATTTCAAATTGTGTTCTTTACTCTAAGAAAAAAATGAAAACAATTCAGAATAAAAAAAAGACTCAAAAAATACGAACAGCCAGCCACCGATCAGATTTTACTGGTGCTTATATAAAGCGTGTAGATTAAGAGTTTCACATAACTTCTTGTAACAGCACCTCGTCGTTGATGAAGATGTGCGTGTCTTTTCAGCTCTGATTAGTGTCATTACTTCATTATCGTGATCGTGATCGCCTACATCAAGCCAAAATGGAGGCACTCATAACAATGCAATTCAGATTTTTTTAGTTTTAACACTATATATTTTTGTTTTAAAAAGCGGATGTTATTTTTAATAAATCTAGTGTTATTTTATTCGAAAGTGAATTTACATTTTCTAAGTGAGTGATGTTCTCATGTTAGTGATGTTGATTATCGATAGGGATAACGGTTTGATGTCTCTACCATAACCCTTAGAGTGTTTAAAAAATATCTAAGTATATTTACGAATACACAAAAAATATCTAAAAAACAATTTTTCAATTTTCAATTTACAGATTTGGTCTAGAATCTTAATTTCCTGCAGAGAAAAGTAAAACATTTTGCAAGTAGATAAAAAGACTTTAAGTAAATAAGACAAAGTCTAGTTATTACCCTTTCTAACCAAAACACGCTTCAAAAGGTTTACATCGTAGAAGTTTGACGGTAACAATTTGCTAACGAAGTATCTGCTTGTAAAATATGTCACTTTTCTCTGCAAGGAATTAAGCTTCTAGACCAAATCTGTAGATTGAAAATTGAAAAATTACTTTTAAGACGTTTTCTATTTAATTTCCATATGTCATACATCTAGGATTTTAATTCATGTACAACGCTCCCATTGCTTTGGTTGGGTTGTTTGGACTAAAAATGTCAAGTTGGGTAAAATATCAAGTCGTGGTTTTCTGAAAAGGCTAACTGACGTTCTATCTGTTTTCATCAAATTATTTTCAAAACTAAGAAAAGTCCAGAGATTTTTAACACACCAGTCGAAATCTGAATCTTCTCAGTCACAGCATAGTTAACCATGGTCACACAATCAAAATCGTTTTAATGTAAGGAGAAACCTGGCTTCGAGAATTCAGAGAAAATAGGGACGAACTTTTGCTTTATATTTATATACTATTATATATAAGATTGACAAGTTGAAAGTATTATAAACGATTTCTTTTGTTTTGTATGTTTTTTCGCACGTTTTTGTCTTACCTATAATGTATTTTTCAAACCACTTGCTCATTTTATATACTAAATCGTATGAAAAAAACTTGATGAAATAATAAGAGAGGGTATATAACCTGATATAACCAAACGAATAAGCCTAGTCATAAAACACAGACAAGTCAACGAAACTAAAATGGCTGCTAAACGATTCTGGTTATGTAAAATAGTCAGAAGCACGGTAGCCGAAAACATCATGTGATGTACAAGAAAGGTCATCCAAGAAAATCGATAAAAAAGGCAGATTTTCATTAACTTATCAAAATCATTATTTTAAATCAATTTTATTTTCCAACAGGACCAGAGGCATTACTTGAGGCTCAGTGAAAATGTTTGGAGGAGAGTCTAGTGAAGAAAACAAAACAAAACACGTGCAAGTAACCTAATCGTCAAACAAGACTGAAAAATTATCACAATTTTTTTTTTGACTGATCCTAAATACGCTTATAATGGTTGCAGTGACCCACTTCCTTCTAACATTTGGACCACACACCCCTATGCCATAAACCCAGCGATTTACTTCTGATGTAGTTAGTTTAAGGCTTAGCTGACCTTTTATTCGTTGAATTCTCTATAAACACGAGTAAACAAACGGCAATGCTTTGATCACGTTGAAGACACAGTATATGTCGGAAGTACAAAGTTGATTATTCAAACGTTTGGCTAGAATTAAAGCATTTGTCCTGTGTTTACTTTTGCAACATAGCCCCAAATTTCCTTTCTTTCAATTTTCGACTAGACGCCTTAAAATTTACAAGCAGGGTGTTAGCAAATATTTGCAAACATGTGAGTCATTCACTCAGAAATTTTTCTTTCGAAGAATTAAACAACACGAATTTTGATTTCAAATCACCACTGGCATAATTACGCAATCAAAATAGATTTTAAATCGATTTGACGTGTGGGATAGTTAATACGTGACGTGAGGTACTTTATACGGTCAAACTTTCGCTTCGTCTAATGTAGATCAATTGACCTGCCATTAGAAATTGCCAATATTTTTACTTAAGAATGCAAGAGTTTTCATAAGTACAGGTCACTTTGACGTGTGGAGTTTTACATATTTCCATATGTTTATATAAGCCCAACATCTATGACCCAGAAATTCATCTAATTGCAGATGTGCGACAAATATTTGTCACGAAGTTTGATGTTTACTTGTAGCGCAGTCATTCCATGTCACGTGGCTGCAGTCGTTTCAATCGTCCAATCATAGTTTACTTCAGCAAAATTATTCAAAATGGCTAGTTCATATTTAAAAAAGCTGTTTATGTTTCCTAAAATTGACTCATAAGTTTAAAGAATCCCTTCTACGGATGAAAACTACTTTTTTCTCTCCTTTACCCGTAATATCTTGAACGAACTATTATATGATGTTTGTGGGTTATGAAGTCGAATATAATTTCTGAAACAAGGTAAGTTCTCTACCATGTAATTGGCACCACCAAACAACTCCATATCGAAATGGAACTGGAAATGGCATTATTCTTAGCAAGTAAGAATAATAAAAATAGAATTTTTGTTTAAACACCGTGCTTTGACCTAGTTAGTAAATCAAACCTCCTTTTAAGGTCAAAATTTATCCTAGGGTTTTGATAGCTGAGAATGATTATCAAATAATGACGATCACTTAATGAAAAAATAAACTAAACATTTTGTATGTTTACAAAAATATCAACCAGTTTATAAACCAAACTCTTGCGAGGTGTCGCCACATCCTTGTTATCGTTTAGCATCGTCTTCTATGTAACCTTTGTTTGTTGTTAGGGAATCTCCTGTAGCTAAGGTAAATTTTCCAAAGGTCATTTTGACCTGTTTTGAAAGCTCATTAGAACCTCGTCATCTTGTTGTTACACAACACATATCTAATACAATATAAAGTCGTAACGAGTTGTCCGAAATATGTGCACTTTTAATTTTGAGGGGTATCAGAAGACCACCAATATACTGTAGTAAGTATGATGGCTTATGTACAGGTGGAATCTAGTTAGATTCTTAGGGTGTTTGAGTGGGGCGCAGTTTACTGGGAGGTGTTTGGGGCGGGCATAGATTTTGCTCATTCAAATAAGTTGCTAATGATTGGATCTTTTGACTGCTTTTCCATTGGCAAAATACTCATCATCACTGTGTTTAATTTTACAAAGATGCACTCCTTTGCAGTGATTTTTCAACACATTTGCCCACTGCTTTGTCTTTTTTCATGAATTTATGAGATTTCAAGAACTTGAAAACTGAAGTGTAATTTCCTTATGACTAAACTCAGAATATGATTACTGCGGTTTAAGTGGCATACGCCCGCTCTTAAAAACTACTATTTTTGTATTACATAAACAAAAGATAGACAATCGATTTGATAAATAAATGAATAAGTAAACAAACAAGTTTGACGCTTTCGTGTGTTCACTTTTCAAATTTTGGATCGTTAAAGCTTTCGGAGTGTTAAAAAAACAAGGCATATTTTCTTCATCATCATCAACGATCACCAATATTAAAAAGAATCGTGCATAAAATCATGGTTTTGTTATTAATGAAACGTAAACATGAATAAGATACTTGTGTTTGATTTTGAAAATAAACACATTTAAGAATTAAAATCGAAAGGTAACACAGTTGAGGGCCATCGAATATATTATCCCGTAATAAATATGATCGGTTTAGCGCCTCATTATTAAGGCCTAAACGAATCGAAATCCGTTTTGCGTGTGATTTTGTGTGTAAGCAAGTATGACCCGATAATTTTTGAAAAATAGGTGAATTGTAAAATCGTTGCAGAAAATACGCTCTTGTCAAAAGTTCGATATGCTAACTGAAAATAACGTGACGTCATTGTCCAATCTTGGTATCTTCAGAGCCTATGAATTAGCCTATGAACTCACCGCTTGCGTAACTTTTATTTCCCTTCAAAGATGCAGTAAAGTGAATCTTTATTTTGGTCTAACGAATTAATTTTCAGCTGAAAATTATGCGTTTTTCTTACGCTTCCTTGCTTTTCGTCCTTCAGAATTGCTTCAATTGTTTACGGAAAACTGTCCTAGTTCCCGTGTTTGTCTGAGATTATTACAAGATTCTTTTTCAAAATGTTTTGTCATCACTCTCGACACTTTCAAATGTCAGAACAAGGAAAATAGACTTGAAAGGTCCATGTCACTCACCAGAGAAAAGTTATTCATTAATCTAAGGCTATCCGCCATTAACAAAAGGAACGTGTTTCTGTCAAACAATTACATGTTAAGTGGAGCGTCAGCTAGTTGACGAATCGTTTATTCGGTAGAATATCTTGGACTCTTCCGGCTATTTCATAACAACTAAAATACCATTCAATATCAGTTGTGGAGAAAAGACAAGTAGAAGATCGTCAAGAAGAGAAAACTGAAGGAGAGATTGTTGAAAATCAAAACATTTTGCTGCTCATAGTTGCTATATACATTGGTGATTATATTTAACACTTTCAATTACACTTGCTTTATCCACTTTGTTCAACATTCAAGTTCTGTTCAATTTCACGGAAGAAACGCTTTCCTTTTCCAGTAATTTCTGCCTTTCTGGTTTTTTTATTTGAAGAGAAGGTTATAGAGAAAAAAATCTACTTCCAATTTTTATACTTTTTTCATTTACACATTCGTACGTTGTTGACACTTATTTGTGTACCTTTCATTTTAGAGATAGGAAGTCAGTACCAGTTGTTTTCAGTATTTCATGTAATTTAAATGGCTGTGAGAGACTGATGCACTAAAGTTTCAACAAACCTCTTGCTCTAGAATTTTACTCTTTATTAGGGACCTTACGAAATTACGACGGCAGCGAAGACGATAACGAACAAGATATTTATAATCAATATTTTTCAAAACAACACAAATTTTACACTTGGGTTAAGAAGTTTGTTTATAATATTCATGAAGTTTGTTTCTTGAACTTACAGAGACAAAATCATGAAGGAACCAAGAAAACTTTATTCGAAGTACTGCTTTTCTCACGTCGTCGTTGTGTGTAGAACGTTCAAATCTGATAATGATATCAGTATAATTCAAAGTATTACCCAAAAGTCTAGTGGGAAATAGACTTTACTCTCCAGCAACTCAATGAAGTAAAGTAAATCTTTTGTTTGCCTCACATCGTCGTCCTCCGTTGCCGTCGTAGTTTCGTAAGGTCCCTATTACACTAATTACCAACCTCAAACCCTGGCTCGAGGTTGGTAATGACGGAAGGCTGTTGTTGAAGAGGCAAGAGCCCATGTGTTTGAAGTTACTTACGTCAAAGTTCGTTTCCAGAATTCCAGTAATTTTTAGTAATTTAATTTTCCCTGTTGTATTCTAGGCAATTAACCCTTTCGCGAATATTAAACGACTTTTAGCACTAACCATTGTACTGGCAGTCACTGATAGTATGCATTCAATCTCGTCACCAGGATCACTTGCCTCTTCACCGCCTTCCGTGTATCGGAAAGGGAAGAGGCCCTGGGTTCGAGGTTGAGTATGGATTTTGCTTTCTATGCCACGTATTTTTTTTAGAATTTGGTCAATTTGTTTTATATAATTATGGCTGCAAGGTTAAACAAGCTCAACCGCATTTAACCGAGTGTTAAACCTGCGTCTTATTATACGTAACGCGTGTTAAACAACTACCGCCCGGTTAAACGGGAACATTTCCTTCTTATAGACGTGGGTGGCTTTTTTATACATGATTCACCGTGCAAAAGTGGTCACGCAGGAACTTTTTCAAAACCACAAAGTATATATATAAATCCATAAAAATGTGCACGTATATGTAAAACCCTTAAGACAATCGACAATTTTAAAGTGTTTACAACCTTGTACCCAGGGTTTCTTGCCTTTTCGATAGAAAGCCTGGGTACGATGTTGAAAATGTTTTGTTTTGCGCCGTACAAGCGGCATATCGGCAAAAAAAAATGTCGGTTTCTTATAAAATGTTTGGACGACAATACGATTTGTCGGATTTTGAATTGTTTTTCCAATGCTATTTGTCTTCTATAGACAAGAACCTCATTCATGTCTCACCTTCTCTTCAATGGCTGTTTATTCTGTCGACGGGCATATTACCTTGTTTGCATTTTTACGAGTGTGAACCAGACTCCAATCAAATATTTTGGCCAGACGTCTGTCTACAAAACCATAGTTCTATTCATCAAACCTCTGGCTTTTGCCACTCCAAATTTCTTTATGATTCCGCATTGGCCCAAAAATAGCCATCATTGATCATCAATAAAATGTAAAAAAACCCAGACTAATAAACATCAGTTGTTTTCTTTCCTCAGTAGTCGATTCTGAAAGAAAGTCAATAAATTTTTAATATTAAAGATAAAATTTCAACGTGTTCACTGTAAATTATACTTCCACCATTTCTTTGGTGTGGTGGAGTAATTTGGGACAGTTTGTTGATTCTTTTTCCATAGCAACTATAACAAAATATTCCCACGGAAAAATACAATGATTTGAAAGATCTTGCAACACCAAATCAAATAGATGTTTGGAATTATGGGATATCGCCGCTATTCGCCCACACTTCGTTGAAAGTTCACTTTCATTACGCAGAAATTTTTATCTGCACAATGATCTAATTGATTGTCTCTAATCATACGACACAATCGCGTGTAAGCAAATCAACAAAAATAAATAAAACAAACAAACAAAAAACAAACAAAAAGAAATTGTATAAATTCAGCTTCGAATCAGAGGATGGTAATCTTGTTTTTAGCCAGCAGTCGGACCACCCAGAAACTTCAAGAAATACTTTCAAGCGAAAGAGTTACTGGCAAAATAGGAATTACTCGTCATCTCGAAATGAACAAGTTTTACTTCTTGGTATGTATCCTACTGTACGTAGCTGACATCATTCTTGCGTTGCCGACAACTATCCAGCCAGAGCCACCAAGAGAGGTAAGCGAAGCATACCCACCCACCCACCTACACCGGTTTTACGCAGCTTTTTCCCCTTATAAATTGAAACCTAGCCTTTTATTCATAGACATGATAGAATCATCCTTGGTTGAATAGTTAAGTTTCAACCTAGTACCCAGGGTCTCTTACCTTTTTGCTATTAGGACGCCGTCATCCGCCATTATCGAAAAGGCAAAAAATTTTAATCTACGCGATATATGCACAAAATCTATCTCCAGAGACACTTATGATTTCATGATTTAAAAACTTGATCCAAATTAGGGATCATAATGGTAGAGCCATATGCGTAATTGGTTTATAAGTGCGCGATAGAACACACACGCGGTAAAATCTGGAGTTCTGTTTGCTGATTTTATTGTTAGTACGATGTTGTTGTGATTGCTACAACATGATTTTTTTGTTTACTTGTTTACATTATAGCTTATTTACTTTCATTAAAATGTTGTTTTTTGTTTGCGAAAGCGCAAAGGCATTGCGTGATCTAGGCTATATAATAGTTTTGTCAATTAAAGATTGGTGCTTGAGATTATTTTTCTTTCATACTGAACACCTGTTATTGTATCGAATTGAACGTAACATAAAACGTTACAGGGCGAATGGCCTGATGAATCAACCTCGAGCCCAGGACTCTTGCCTGCATATCGACAAGCCTAGAGACCTTGAGTTCGAGGTTGTTGATAAACCTCTCAACCTTTCATTTCATTTCAATTAGGTTTGTGAAAGGGATCTCATAAAATGTGTTAAAGATTATGGTACGAAGTCTTGCTATGGCATGTTCGCAAAATGTATAAAGGATAACTATTTGCCACAAACAGAAGGTGTGTTTGATCCATCGAAGAATGACCTTATCTTAAACTTTAAAGTAAGTACGCTCTTCTTCCGATCGTCTTAGTTTCGTTGGAACGACTTTCACCGAAAGTTTTTGTTTCGTTGGAACGACTTTCACCAAAAGTTTTAATTTCGTTGGAGAAAACGAAAATGTTTTCAACTTCCTCGTTTTCATGATTTCGTAAAAACAAGAAAGCATTACGTAATCAAACAGCAGACATCAGATGCAGATTCAGGTCGACTAAAAATCAATTAATAGTGAAGGTCTAAGAAAAATTGTCGAAAGATCACTGCGATGAAGCGCGTTGTTATTGAAATGTTGTGTATATTTCCATAGAAATGCACTCCTTTGCAGTGACTTTTCAACAAATTTGCCCACTGCCCGAAGATCTAAAATCTATCTATCTAGATCTATAAAAGTGTGTATTATACAGACCAGAGCCGCTCTAAAGTTCAACCATAGTTTTCTTTGCATTCCGGTTATAGTCTACTCAACTGTTATCATTTCTTTGTTAGTGTTGTTTCAAGGATATGACGAATTGTTTCGTCAACTCTAAAGAGAACATTACAATGATCGGAATGTGCTCGTACAAGATGATCAAATGCACCGTACTTAACAATAAAAACTATAAGAACCAAACCAATCCAAGGAATGCATGGGTCAATGATGCACCACTTCGATTAAAGGTACCTAAACAATCAAATTTCCATTATTATTCAAGGTCCGACAACTTAGACCTCAGGGCTTCTTTATCTTAGCAACAGTCGCAGGAAAAGTATGATTTAACCGTTAATATTCAAAATATGTTATTTTAGACTTCAGTGATGAGTCACTTTTACTGTAACTCCAGATACAAAAATGGCTACTGCTGCTCTCGAAAATACCAAGAACAAGTTGAAATCATGATGGTTACCGTAAGTTCTTTGTACTCCAAACTCGTACCCAGGTTTGTTAAATAGAATTTCGAAAAGGGACAAACACCGCCAGGGTACAAAGTTAGTTTGTTCTCAATCAATTTATTCTCATATCTATTGGGAAAATCATTTGAATCACTCCCTTTCCAGAAAATGTGACCATTCGTTTCATTCAGACAAGACAACTCTCGTTTTACCCCTGTCATTTTTCACCGTGGAAATTATGAGTTGTATGTCTACTTTGCACGTTTTTAGGAATGTTTCCACCGCCTGCTGCAATGTCAATTTGCTGGTAATTCTGACGTATTTTGTCGTCAAGAGTTTAAAAAATGCTTCTATCCAGACTGCAAAGAATGTACACAGTGTGACACAGGCTACTACTCATCAATCCCTGCTGAGTTTGCAACGAGCACAGTCAACAGCATTCGGGTATGGTCGCTTTCCTTCATTCCATTGGATAAAATCTTCAAAAAGTCACTGTGACGGAGAGCATCTTTATAGAAATTGTGTGTATATTTCTATAGAAATGCACTCCTTCGCAGAGATTTTTGATAAATGTGCTGGCTGGGATTCAGACACTTCGTATGAAAAACGCTTGAATTTAACTGAGACAAAATAATCATGGTCTTTCAAATTATGTTATGTGCTTTCCTGGAAACGCCTTTGATTTTTAATCTTAGAGGAATAGTTGAACTATACATTTTATCATCTTTTATGTGGCATTTATAATATTTATAATATACGTATTTTCTTTCTAAAGACTTGTGAAGCATCCGAAAACACAGAAAGGTTTATTCAATGTGTGTTCAACCTTCGAGTAAAAGGTGTTCCTGAGAAAGAAATCAGAAGAGAGGTAATGTCTATTTTAACAATCACTGCGAAGGAGTGCATTTCTTTAGACATACATACACTATTTCAATATTAATGCTCTTCATCGCAGTGACTTTTGATATGTCAGCACAGTTGATGAACTCGTCAAGAAGTCTATTTTGTCAAATGTCTGTTTAAATTTAAATTAATCGGGCGTTCCAATGATTCAGTTGCATTATTATAGCTGTACGCTGTATTAAAGAGACAACTATATTAAGGAGATAACTATATTAAAGAGTGCATTTCCATTGAAATATACATTCTATTTAAACGCCCTTAGACGCAGAGTAACTTGTGACCATTTTGTTCGCTGCTCAAGTCATACACAAAGGTTTTCAATCGGCTTTACAATCACCCCAGCCGGCACATTTATTAAAAAACTTTGCGAAGGAGTGCATTTCTATAGACATCTACACACAATTTCAATAAAAATGCTCTCCGTCACAGTGACTTTTTGACGATTTTGCCTACTGGGACATATTTTTCTCGTTCCTTTCAAACACTGAAGAAGAAGAAGAAAATGAGGAAAAGTACTATTTACTCCATAGTATGCAATTTGCAAAAAGAGATTGAAATGATTTTATTTGAGAACCCTAAACAACCAGGGATGAAATAGTCCAGACAGGAGTGCGTCAAAGGATTATACTGTCGTTGATGTTTTATAGAACCATTAAAGAAATTCAATCTTATCTTCAAATTACTTTGCTCATTATAGTACTGCGCACGTTCATTGGAGAAAAGTAATCTGCTTGGAAAGGCTGAATTAACTCAATACGAGGCTTGTATGAGGACGACCAAAACAATCGAGTTTAGCACAAAAGATTGTGCTAGTTCTAACATTGTAAATGCCTTGACTCGCTGATACCAAGATCTTTCGATCAAGCACACCGTTTGAAGGGTGAAGGTGATCGAGCCATGGACCTTTAGTTTGGATGCTTTAGTTTTCTTACTAATGTGATCTGTTATTCATTCTTTGATAATATGCGCTTTCACAAATATTCTGTTAAGTAGGTGTTAGCAATTAGAGTGTCATTTATAATTCCTAGTTAGTATTCTGCTCAAAGTCCCTTCACCCTGCAACGTATTTTAATTTAACATGACAAGTTGTTATGAAAGAACGGATATGTATATTTTAGTTTTTGTATTTTGTGTTCATTCATATAAATTATATCATTTTGTTGAAATTTTTAATCTCTTTTACTTTTTTTTTTACAACCCAGTGGGCAAAATCGCCACAAAGTCTCTGCGATGGAGAGCACTTGTATTGAAATTGTGTCTATATTTTTATAGAAATGCACTCCTTCCCAGAGATTAAAATGAACTCACTCTCCATTTCTATGATTTCAATCGTTTCGAGCTGCCCAATTCTACATGAATACTTTTATAGGTAGGGGGAGGGAGTGAGTTTTCGAAATTTACTTATTTACTTATTATAATTTATGCGCAAAAAATATTTGCTCAGCGATATATATGTACATAAGAATGTAAAGAAGATAATAAGCGAACCAGTACTGCATCGGAACAATTTGACAGCAACAATGATATGGAAGAACAGTAGCGAACAGTTTAAAGGGAATGCTACTTGACTTTCGCTCTACTATACTTATAAGCCAATTATTTTTATCTGTTTCATCTCTCCTTAAATTGTCTTAAATAAGCAGCAGTAGTACCTTATCGAGGATAATTTCGTCGGGGAAAAGTGACGAAATATTTGCTTCGTGACGAACATTTTCCCCGACAAAAATTTTGAAAAAGTGAAACTTATAAGAAAGTATTATTAAAATTTTACGAGATGACGAAATATTCCCCGACGAAAATGTTCCCCGACGTATATTTTTGCCGACGAAATTATCCCCGATAAGGTAGCAATTAGATACGCTATAGGAGAACGGTGTTCAAATTTTTTTTTTATCAATCGTTTCATACATCAGGAATAATAACACAAGAAATAAGACTCTCCATGCAACCTTGTACCCAGGATTTCATGCCTTTTCGATATTTGGATGGCGTATATCCCTGGATGCCCAGGGTACGAGGTTGACGCTCCATGAGGATTTTGATACCAAAACGTTACGTGGATAACGTTATAACGTTACAAAGAACAAAAGAAATAACAATAAAACGTTGTCATAGTAACGTTATTAGAAAAATAATAACATTTTATAACTACATAAGATTTTAGGTTTTCTTTTCAAAATCCCCTTCTCTTTGACTTCGAATTTATGTAAATTCTATACAAATTGTGCAGCCAGTATATCGGGTCCTACGGCGCAAAGAAAAAGAAAAGGAGATAAAACTTAACGGATTGAAACGATTGAAAAAGCAGAGTGAATGAGAAAAAGAGTGAATGAGACATTTTAAGAATACTGAATAAAACAAATCATAACATTAAAACGAAGTGACCACAGTCCGTTAAGTTAAGCTTGTTGAACCTTATCTTAAACTACTGGTCACGTCGATTAAAATATAACTAGAAAACTGCGTCATAACATTTTATCTTATTGCCCCCGCAGCGAGCGTAAGCGAGCGAGGAGGCATAATAGTTTCACGAGATAGGCGAATGTCAGTTTCCGATTTTGTTCTTCATCATCATCTTCTTCATCCTCCAACTTTCGTGTTAACGTTACACGGTGGAATACAATTATTAGCTGACTTTGCTTTTTTCCCGTTTCAAAGCATGGTACTGTAACTGGGAGACAGAATGTTTTTCTCTTTCCTAATTTATTATTATATTTAGGAAGATCGTATGCTAAAATTGCTTAGACATTTTTCGTGTTACTTTTGTGTTGTTTTAGTGAGGTGAACGACAAGGATTTTGAAGCACAGCTTGATATCCGAAATTTTGCCAACCATACATTTTATTTTTGTATATATTTTAACTCTAAATTTTTCTTTCAATAATTTTGTTTAATGCACTGATTTTTGACAGATCTTGCCTTCAAAAGATTTTAAAGGGAAATTAAGCCTTCATGAAAAATTTTTTATATTAGCTGCAGAAAGGTCTCATTAATCCTCTGTGATCATTAAAAATTGTCAAAAACAATAATTATACTCAATTTTTCGTTATTTAATAACTAACAACAGACGCCATTGCTGCTTACAAAAGAGCACTCCGATGGAGATCATGCGAATTTTTGACGTCACAGCGCGACCGATCTTTTTGTAGTGATAGCGTGAACGTGAAGATTTTGTTGTTTTTGTTGATGAAATTTTGTTAATAAAACCTTTATTAAAAAGTATTTGTTTTAGATTTATAGCAGGTATATGTGCGTAAGTGAGTTTTTGAACAAATGTGTATATTTTAGATGTATAAAAAATGAAATCTTCAGTATGACTGTTTTTGTTTTTCTTGAATCGTTAACGATAAACTTATTTTACATTTTGCTGTTTCTTGATGTTTAAGATTGTTATGTTGGTGAACGATAAATATCTTCGTGTTTATGTTGTTTTTCTACCATTTCTCGTATCTTTAAAACATAGGCGTAAAAAACATGCCATCATGTGCTGCCTACGTCTGATGTTTCTGCAAATGAAATTCGCTCTGTGACGTCATGATATTTATAACGAAAGCTGTAATGGCGATTTAACTAAGTTGTTTTTTTAGCAGTTTTTTTCATTTGGAATACCTTTTATACATAAAAAAGTGTTCCTCTAGGATAAATGAAGTATTTCATGCTCAAAATCAGAAAAGAAATTTTAAGGCTTAATTTCCCTTTAAATGGATTTCTGTGTATACAAGAAAGCCATATTACAAATTGTCGTTCTTCGTGTTTTTCTTCTTTGACTGTCTTCCAAACCTAGTGTGATCATGATCAATCAAACCTATATATTTTTTTCTTGTTTTTTTTATGTAAACTTTGGCTATTTTTAGTTTTAAATCAAAGTTTGAAACGCAATGGATTTTTCGCTTTAATTTTTTTTTTGAAAAAGTTTTTTTTTTGGCTCTTACAGAATGTTTTTAACAAATCTTATTTTAATTATAAAAATCATAAAATATGTATCCATGGTTTCAATTCACACATTTCTCTTGTTTGTAGCAAATACTTTCTAGCCTTATTTACACTTTTTGAAAGGTATATTAGCATCAGTGTAACTTAGACCTAAGAGATAACAAAAGTAACAAAGTTTTGTGCATATTTTCATCTGTTTAAGTGTAGATCTATTTGGTTTGCATATTGCAAGTTGGTTTTGAAATGCCAAAAACTGATTTTGTCGAAATATTTAAGCATATAACTTTGCCTCATATCAGGTCCCAAATCAACCCAAACATTTTTTTTTCGGCCAAAAACTTGTTTTCGTTTCCGCTGTTAATGTATAGCTTGCTGTCTGTATAAATTAGAATGCTTGAGCGCGGGGGCATTTTTAGCTAAAGCTACATGCTAGTATTAAAAGTGCGAAACTATTTTTGTTAAGGTCGTGGGAAAATTAATTCAGCAGTTTTTTAAAAGGGAATGACCACTTCATTCATTTGTTTACATTTACTTACTTTGTTTGTTCACCATTTTGTTCCAGACCCATTTTCTATTGTTCTTATGGGGGAGTCCTAATGCTGACATCAGCACTGAAAAACTCTTAGTTTTGTTTATAACATCTCCAACATCAGAAATTTGAAAGTTCATCAAAGGCGTTGCAGTTCACATAGTCAAAATGAAGTCGTTTGTTTTTCTAGCCGTGTTTCTTGTTGCTGAAATAATGTGGAGTTCTCCAGGTAATAAAGCTTTATCTTACACCAATGAGAGCAAAGATTTTTGAGTGTATAGTATGGATAGTATTCAGAAATCGTTTTGGAAATAAAAGCCACATGACTTGTGTCACCGAAGCGTAATGCAAACCAGCCATTAGAATAACGCCTGTCCAATTTGAGTCAACCTTTGTATTTTTAGTGGCGGGGAGAAATTTGGATATCGGGAAAGTACTGTTAAAGGATCCAAATATCAGAAATGAATTGATAAGGGAGATTTTTACGGAAGACGAACCCAACAGTGATGATTATGTCATTGGTAAGTTCTATAAATAAAGCTGACTTGATTGAAAACTCGCTACAGTAACAATTGCAATCAAGTCTGATTTTTTAATTCTTTCCAATGGTCAAATTTGTTGAAATATCTGAAAAGGAATGCGTTTCTATAAAAATGTACACACTATTTGAATAAAAATGCTCTCCATCGCATTGATTTTTTTGACGATTTTGCCTATTGGATGCATGGCCTTGGGAAAATTCAAACCACTTTACGATACGATACAATACCCAATTTGCCCACTGGGATTAAGATGTACAAATCATGGACTTTTGATATTTCAAATAAAACCAGTTAGATTAAAGTACCGGAAAAAATGTCAAGCATATGAAAAATCAATTTTCCTGGAATGCCATTATCTCCTTTAATATATAAACCATTATCTCCTTAGCTAATATATTAAAACATTTATCTCCTCAATATGTAAAGCAAAATCGATATTCTCACCAGCAATATTGAGGACGACGGTTAAAGCCTAGTTGAGACCTTGCGATTACGGCGATTACGAATTGGATGATGTAAACTTAAAACTTTGATGATTTTTCACCTGTTTCAACAAATTTATTTGAATAGTGTAAACAGCTGTTTCAATTCAATTAACTGGACAGTTCAATTTATCGAGTACAATTAATTGGATAGTTCAGCTTTTACGGGAATCATCAATTTGCAAATGCGTTCAAAAATCTTGCACAAACTTTTTTGATACACACTGTATCACAGGTTATATAAGGTATACAGTGTGTCTTCAAAAAAAATATCATCAAACTTTGAATATGAATAACGTTTTATTTGCTGTTGTAATAAATTTGATTTTTATATCAAGCGATAGAGAATTTTGGAAACTTTCGTGAAGGAAACGTCAAGGATTTTGAAGCACAGCTTGAAATCTGAAATTTTACCAACCATGCATTTTATTTTTGTATATATGATGTATTAGCTCTAAATTTTGGCTCCGTTTTATTTTGAATCAAAGCTTGAAACGCTTTTTCAAAAAAGTTTGTTTTTTTCTTTGGGCTCTTACATAATTTCTTTAACACATCTTATTTTGATTATTAAATACGTATCCATGGTTTCAGTTCACACATTTCTTTTGTTTGTAGCGATACTTTCTAAACTTACTTGTAAAGCCTTATTTACACTTTTTAAAAGGTATCTTAGCATTATTGTGACTTAGGCTTAAGAGATAATAAAAAGTAGCAAAATTTTATGCAGATTTTCAGCTGCGTAAATAGATCTATTTGGTTTGCATATTCCAAGTAAGTGTAGCCACCGCTACACTATGTCACAAGGTTAAACTACTCATTAAACAATTCGTTGTATTGTAAAACTTAAATATTTACACATAAATATGTGATTTTCGGCACACTCTTTCTCTACTGCATACAGACACTTTGATCACGATTTGTATTTGAAATTCTGTGAATCTTTCCATACATAAAAAACTGGCTTTGTCGAAATATTTAAAGTATGCCACTTATCAGGCCCCAAATAGATCAAAAATATTTTTACAAAAATCCTTTAAATTACAAAATGTTTGTACTGAAAGTTTTCTTTTTTAATATATAGCTTGCTGTGTGTACAAATTGGTAAGCTTGAGCGCGGGGGCATTTTTAGCTAAAGCTACATGCTAGTATAAAGTTAAGAGTGCTAATCGTTGATAAGAATTGATATTTCTTCTTCCCTGAATCTTCCCACCTTCCAAAACTTTAATTTTTGAAAAATTTAGAAAATTTTCTATCGAGTGATATAAAAATAAAGTCAATTACAACAACAGGTAAAACGTTATTCACATTCAAAGTTTGATGTTACTCTTTTTGAAGAAACACTGTATAAGATATCTGTCTTATGAGATAATCTCCACGAGGGAGCCAATCATTTTTTTACTTTGTTCGAACACTTTGTTAAAAATAAACAGCTGTGCTCGTTCCCAGATCATTTCTCAATTGTTCTATTTCTACTGACATCAGCATAGTGCAACCTTTTAGCTCTACATATAACAGTTCATTATCTTTAAGATAAAAGTGAGAGTTAATTTTGACTTAGCAATCATGCTTTGTTTAGAATTTCGTTATTGAACATAATCAACCAATAAGAGAAGTTCTTAAATTGATCTTTCATTTAATTGGCTATTGTTAAATTAATGTGTAACATTAGCGGTTACTGTGCAAAAGTCTACAATCTGCAAGTTGTGAAGAAAATTTTAGTTACTTTGAAAGAATTCGTGTTTCATTATAATTATAATGTCTGGTATAATTTTCTGCTTTAGAAGAGAATCACAGCAAACAAGCTTCAGATCCTCTCAGCAGGTGTTTCGTCACGTGCCTGTTCTATCTGAAATGTAAGAATAACCATCCGAAAGTTGACTGTGAAAGCATACGCAAAGGATGTACATGTCAAATTGTCGGCAAATGATGACGCTATATTCAGATCATAACAACCTCCAGATAATTGTTGTTGAAATATCTTGTAACCTTCCTGAAACATATGTTTTTGTGCTTGACTGTACCTCGTTCCCAGGGCTTCTTGACTGTCCGTACATCAAAAAGGCAAGAAATCATGGCAACAAAACTGTGCTTGACTAACTAGTACGAATGATATCTATGATATATAATGAGTCTATCCCTGTCTATTTTGTAACATTGAAGACCAACTGAACCTCGTCGGTTTCGTATGACAAATTTAGAAATTATTGATTTAGCTAAGAATGTCTGCATTCCTGATAAAAGTTATAAATTTCCAAAACATAATGGTCGTAGTTTTTGCATTGATTGGCTAAACAATTTTAAGTGGCTTTCTTACTCACCTACTGCCGATGGTTTATTTTGTTTACCTTGGGTTTTCTTTGCTGATAAATTTCCTAACATGATACTTCAAAATAGGAATTTACTTTTTCAAGCTGTCAAAGCCAGTCCAGGTACACGTACTTTGTTTAAAAATCATGAAAAAGCACCAGTAGGTGGAAAACAATTCACTCCATCGATGCACCTCTCTTTTATTTACCACACTTCTTAGCCAAGAAGCAGGAAAAACTAAATCTGTCCAAGAATTAGTAAATAACCAATTAGCTGTTGAACGGTCTGAAAATAGAAAACTGCTTATACCCATAATAGATACTATACTTTTATGTGGACGTCTTGGTTTACCACTTAGAGGACATAGAGATTCAATCAAAGACCAGCCGTTGTTTGGGCAATATTCTTTATTTGGTGTAGGAAATTTTATTGAGTTCATAAACTATAGAGCACGGGCTAATCCCCAATTCAAAGAACCCCTACAAAAGCTATCAAAGAATGCACGTTTTATTTATCTAAAAATGCACAGAATGACATCATAAATTGTATTGGTCAGGTGATAACTGAAAAAATTGTTAACGACATTAAGGAAAGTACATTTTATTCTGTAATTGGTGACGAGTGTATGGACAGTGCTGGTAAGGAACAGTTTTCCCTTTGCTTTCGATTTATAAATAAGAATGACAACATTCATGAGGAGTTTTTAAGGTTTCTTTCTTGTGAGCATGGTCTGTCTGGTGAAGGTTTGTCAAAAATCGTTTTGAAGAGTTTAAGTGATCTTAATTTAGATGTTAGGTATTGTAGAGGCCAAGGGTATGATGGTGCAGGATCTGTTGCTGGTTGTAAATAAAAAGCCTTAGCAGCTTTAATATCCAAAATAAATTCTAAGACAATTTATGTTCATTGTTTCTGCCACAGATTAAATTTAAGTATATGCAGTGCATGTAACATACAGGAAGTAAAAAATGTCATGGAATAAATTAAAGACATTTCCTATTTTTTTAATTTGTCTGACACAAGACAGGGAATATTAAAACAAAGCATAGACAAGTATTCTCCCACATCATCAAAAACTAAATTGCATGATGTTTGTCGTACTAGATGGGTTGAAAGAATAAAAGGTCTGGAAGTTTTCGATGAATTTTATGTGGCTATTGTATATGCTCTTGAAGATATGCATTTTAATGTAGGTCGTATTTGTAATACAGAAATTTCTTCAAAAGCAAATGTTTACTTAAATATGATAACATCCTTTCATTTTATAGTCACTTTTATCATTGTAAAAAATGTGTTTCTCCTAACATCTTGTGTTACTACACTTCTGCAAACAAGGACAAATGATATCATAGATGGTATCCATCTAATAGAAAGTTTGAAGTCAAATGCTATTTTAAAAAGAAATAACATTTGTGATACTCATGAAGAATGGTATAATGAAGCTCTAACTTTAAGTAGGCGCTTAAATGTTGCAGAAGCCTGTCCAAGAACATCTTCCAGGCAATTATATATAAACAATGTCCCAGCTAATAACCCATCAGACTATTTTATGAGATCAATTACAATCCCAATGTTAGACCACCTTGTTAGTGAATTGGAATTGAGATTCAATTCTAGTAGTATGTTATGCTACAATGGTTTAGTGGCAATTCCTTCTAAAATGGTCTCTTTGAAAAGTGCAGGGAAAGTTAATTGGAAGGAGAAGTTTAAAGAATTTGCCTTGTTTTATTCTGATGATCTTCCTTCAATAAATCTTACCTCCCTAATGCTTCAGGTACTCTGAAACTTATAAAATATAATGGGTTTGATGATATCAAAATAGCTCTGAGAATCCTTGGTACTTTAACTGTAACATCTTGTTAATGCGAAAGGAGTTTCTCAACCATGAAATTATTGAAGACATCTTTACGTAATACTATGTCAGCTGACAGATTGAATGGCTTGTCTATGATGTATGTTCACAAAGAATTTGAAAGATATCTGACATTATTGACAAGTTTTCTGTCAAAAGAAGAAGGTTAGACTTCTCTTATCGTAATACTGATGCACGTGATGAAGATGACATTTATTTCAACTAATCACCAGTTAAAAAGATTTCCTGCGTTTTTTTAATTATAGTTCTCCTTATTTTCGTTTGTGTATAGACATGTAGTTATTCATTACTCTTTTTTGGTCAAATTTCAACATTTGATGTTTTTGTGTTTATTCAAATGCATGTTAGGATGTGATGGGATGCATTCTGACGAAACGTGTTCCCAAGAAATGTCACGAAAATCCTATGACCCATGCGTTTTTACTGGCGAGTGTGAGCCGCCATAAAAGTTCATTTATCAAATGACTTTCTTGTATTTTATATATATGTTGACAACACTTGGCTAGGTTTTCATAACGATCTCAATAAAGTTAAAGATATACTAAGACAAAATCTTTATCCTGTCAAATTAACTGATAAATTAATAGAACAGTATTTGAATAAAACATACAAAGCAGACGAACCTAAAGAAACATTAAACGAAGCTCGTTTCCTTAAATTACCTTTCATAGGCAAACATTCTGACATCTTTAAATTAAAAATTAACAACATCGTTAAAAAATACTGTAAAACACAATCCGTAAAAATAATTTTCACATCCTTTAGAATTGGTAGTCTGTTTTCAACTAAAGACAAAGTTCCTTTAAATCTTAAATCTAATGTTGTCTATAAATTTAACTGTACAAGCTGTAACGCTTGTTATATTGGTGAAACCACCAGAAATTTTGGACAACGGATTAATGAACATTTAAAAACAGATAAGAACTCTCATATTTTTAAACATATCAGGGAAAAGGAAGATTGTTTTGATAAAGTAAGTCCTAATTGTTTTAAAATCATCGATAATGGACAAACTAAATGGCAACTTAAACTTAAGGAGGGACTTCATATTGGGTGGGAAAATCCTAATCTTAACACTCAAGTAAAGTACATAGGGAAAACATTGTCGGTGTGATTTTCTTTTCTTTCTTCTTTCGTTTCTTTTATCTTTCTTTCATCTTTCTTTCATCTTTCCCTTATTCATACTTTACATTTACTCTTCTCACTTTCTATTGTCTTTTTAACTCTGTCATCTTTTCACACTTCTAGTCTAACTCATTAATTTTAATGGGAGATTTTGATGTATAGCTTTTTTGTAACACCTTTTGTAATCATTATTGCCCCCGCAAAGAGCGTAAGCGAGCGAGGAGGCATAGTAGTTTCACGAGATAGGCGAAAGTCAGTTTTCGATTTTGTTCATCATCTTCCAACTTTTCGTGTTGCTGTTACACGGTGGTATACAATTATTAGCTGATTTTGCTTTTGGTACCGTAGGTGGGAGGCAGAATTTTTTTTTCGTATCTTTTTCCTAATTTGTTATTATATTATACTATGTTATTTAGGAAGTTCGTATGCTAAAATTACTTAGACATTTTTCATGTTACTTTTGTGTTGTTTTAGTGAAGTGAACGACAAGGATTTTGAAGCACAGCTTGAAATCCGAAATTTTGCCAACCATACATTTTATTTTTGCATATGTTTTAGCTCCAAATCTTCCATTCAATAATTTTTTTTATGCACTGATTTTTTGGGGGATCTTGCCTTAAAAAGATTTTAATTGGATTTCTGTGTAGACGAGAAAGCCATATTACAAATTGTCGTTCTTCGTGTTTTTCTTCTTTAACTGTCTTCCAAACCTAGTGTGATCATGATCAACAAAACCTTCTTATATTTTCTTCTTGTCTTTTTATGTAAACTTTTGCTACTTTTTGTTTTAAATCAAAGTTTGAAACGCAGATTTCTAATGGATTTTTCGCTTTAATTTATTTTTTTGAAAAAGTTTGTTTTTTTTTCTTTTGGCTCTTACAGAATGTTTAACAAATTTTATTTTGATTATAAAATACGTATCCATGGTTTCAGTTCACACATTTCTTTTGTTTGTAGCAAATACTTTCTGATATTACTTGTTAAGCCTTATTTACACTTTTTGAAAGGTATATTAGCATCAGTGTGACTTAGGCCTAAGAGATAACAAAAACAAAGTTTTGTGCATATTTTCATCTGTTTAAGTGTAGATCTATTTGGTTTGCATGTTGCAAGTTGGTTTTGCATTGCCGCCAGGCAGGGAGCCTGATTTTGTCGAAATATTTAGTTTGCCTCATATCAGGTCTCAAATCAACCAAAACATTTTTTGTTAGGCCAAAAACTTATTTTCGTTTCTGTTGTTAATGTATCTATCTGTACAAATTGGAATGCTTGAGCGCGGGGGCATTTGTAGCTAAAGCTACATGCTAGTTTTATATATGTAGGAATTTTTTGTAAATATTTTATAGCTGATGATGACATAAGAATGTCGAAACATGTCCTTAAAAAAATGTGTTTTTATTTTAAAAATATGTTGTTATCATTTTCGTTGAATCACATGTATATAAATTGTTTGATTATGTTCGATTCATATCATTCATACGGTATTATGAATCATCATTAACACCATTCCAGTATTCGATTTATGATTCCATTTTGAGCATTGGTGGATTATTGTACATAGCTTCCGTTGTGTTATTTCTTTTTCGTGGCTTTATGCGTTCATATGTGTATGTTCGTGTGTGATGTTGCTGTCCATGTCTGGTTCTATAAACGAACCTAGGCATGCTGATGAAGCCTGACATTGGCAGAAACAGTGACTGTATGTAACAAACGCGTCATGTTATTTCAATATAGAAAATTTGAAATAGGTTAGTAGATAGTGAGTACACATTCTGTCAATGTCATTTTATTGTGCTTAAATTGCGTATGGATATCGGAATCGAATTGTTAATCATTGACCGATCGAAATCTAGCTGGCCGACATAATACATGTTTTTTGATAAGAGTCCGATAAGTGCGTAACGCCACCAACCTAACAAGAGTTATAAGATTTTTAGGCAGGACGCTTTGAGGAGAAGGACATTAGTAAGCGATAAGGGCTATTTTCGGGAACTTGATGTTGATACGTTTCGGTACGATACGTCAAAAGTTAAAATGAAATCAACTTTTTCAATTCAATACGCGTATCAAACAAAACAATAACAAAAGAATAATTATCTCGACAACCAATCAATTAACTCAAAATGATACGTGCTGATATGCGTATCAAAATACATAAGTGGAAATCCTGCTTTAGGGCAGCTTCATACAGCCGCATAATCGCCGTGTGTATTGTATTCTTTGTATTCTTTCTTGTATTCGCCATGTATTCTTCCGTTAGTTATTTGTTGACTTCTGACAGTTTCTGGAATGGTCAATTGATCACGTCCTTTTAAAAAGTTTGGAATCACAAAGTTTACTCACAGTGGTGTCAGATATTCTCTAATCAAAAATCATTATGTTATCTCCATTTTGCCATAGATCCTTGTTAAGTAAACCACTTTTAGTCGTTATTTCTTTGTCTGAAATACTGCCTGGATATATATTTGACATGAAGGTAAAGCCTCCACCAGGTGCAATATCCACTAAAGCTTTCACAGTTGTGTGGCTTTTTTAATCAGAATACATCATTTTATGCGTAGCTAAATAAGGATGAAGAAGTCTCCACTTTGAATTCCACACAGTCTGTGATGCGCCGAACATTTGGATATTTTTCCTTCATTGAAGCCGGCATGAATTTTAATACTTGTTCTCTGCTTGGCCATATGCTAACGGAACCAAGTCTTATGTACATGAAATTTACACAAGTTTTGTTAGTGTTGCTCACTGTTCCTTCACTTATACTGAATAAGAAGGAGATATGAGAAGAGTGCAATAAAGGTCAAGCACCAGTCAATAACTTTTTTCTTGTTCCTCCTGGAGCTTTATGGATATCTTCAGGGAGGAAGTGTTTATCTTCAGGGAGGAAGTGTTTCTCGCAAATTCGTGTAGAATTCGAAATAGAAAACACATCCTTGTTGATTCTTTTGATTAAATTACATCAGACCTTTCTCTCAGCAGGATCCTTGGGGAATGTAAAAAAGCTGATATTAGAGGACACTCTTTCTCCATCACTTAAAAACTTGTAGCTGTATGATAAACATCCAAAGGATGCGCACTGCATTCCAGCAGATTTCGCTTTGATTGTTTATGTTTTTATATATTTCCCCGTAGGGCGAAATATATGTTAAAATCGGCTTTTTCCTTCTTCTTCTTCTTCTTCTCCTGAGTTCACTTTTATAGCTGCGGTTCAGTATTGAATTTTCACCTAGCCGCCAAAGTAGATAAGAATAGAGGCTAGTCTACAGTGAAGTAGTGCGCCATTTTTTTTCGGTCAGTGCAGATTGTCAGTAGAAGACTTTGCTTTTCCTGCCAGCTTTTAAAATGATTCAAAAGATAAAAGGTTGTTAAATGATGGAAATAATCGTTTTAGTTCAGTGTTGTTATGAAAGGTTTTGTAAAAACTTTTTAATGAACGTGTAAAATACAGAAAAAAATTGTTTTGTTTTTGTTGATAACAATAATGCTATGGATGATTGGTTGGTAGTTAAATGTTTGGAACAGCAAAACATTGAAGCTGTGATTTCAGTGCAAAGACGAAAATTCATTATCAATACAGGCTGAAGATTTATTTTTATTTTACATCCTGATTTGACAGGATAATGTATATATACAGAATGTATAGCCAAACTGAACTGGCACAGCACGCACATGATGTACAGCCACCACAAGGGAAACCTTTTATACGTGGAGAACAAGTAGTTCAACCAATTATGTTAATTCGAAGAGTACATTACAAAAACAGCAAGTAAAAACGTGATGTCGTATATCCAATAAGATGTTCTAGAAAACAAATTACGTACAATATTTTTATACACAGGATTGAGACAGATAATAACTTGAAAGAACCTGGTTGAATGTGCTTCCCTGGCCTGGATAGGCTGGATACTATGGATTAATTCCATGATCAC
This sequence comes from Turritopsis dohrnii, assembly GCA_027922465.2. NCBI lineage: Eukaryota > Metazoa > Cnidaria > Hydrozoa > Anthoathecata > Oceaniidae > Turritopsis > Turritopsis dohrnii. The sequence continues at coordinate 115,687 of BQMF02000023.1, forward strand.
GCATATTGTTTTGATACTGTATTATGACATTTTATTTTGTAAAAAGTATATAGAGTGCCTGCTCCCCTTACCGCTATGTGCCGCTTGCCGCTAACTTTGGATTTGATGGTTTATTTCCTTCATTTAAAGACAACAAATCAAACCAAACTAATTATTATCTAAAAGTATATTCATTCAGCCATCGTTATGGAAAGTTTCAAAGTGAATTGCCAAATACTTACTTTCCTTACACAAACAACAAACATAAATCAAAACACAATCCAACATAAGAATCTGTAAATTAAATCAAACCAGAACTCAAATTTCTTTTTTAGCTTCGTAGTGATTTGGTTATGGATGTGTATTTTCACTAGGTACCAAAATCTGTTTGTTTTTTTCATTTGAGATTTACGAAAGTCATTTTTATCACATAGTAAATAATGAGTGTCCACATATTTTTGTGACTGAGATGTTTATTCTGAACACTTGAATTTAATTTTATAAATTGTCACTTTTAAAGACCATCGCTTTTTGGTAAATAACTCTTGTCCTAATTTGAAATGCTACACAGTACAAATTTTGATTGTTTTTTGATAGTTATTTGCTGTCTACCCCAAGGTATTTTTAATACTTAGACTGTAGTATTAAAATTAGGTTTGACGATTTTCTTTTCTTCTTTTGTAAACTTGTAAACAAATTTCATTGTATGATGTTGTAAAATAGTTTAAAACGAGTTACGAAAAGCTGTGTTCTGTTGAATTACATTGTTTGCCATGATATTACTGTGTAAAAGGATGTCAAGCTTCTGCAGCAATGAAGATCATACGTTTATTATGATGAATTTACCTTATACATATTGATGCAGTTGTTGATATTCAGTTGTTTAAGGGGAAATATTAGTTGCATTTAGGTCTTCCAATTTTTAGCTTTGTCCATAATAACTTCTCATAACTCATAACTTTTTTTAACTCCTCAGCAAAAATTATAAGAGAAACCATGTCACATGACCATGAATATCTTCATTTCATAATAAGTTCGAAATAACTTCCTTTGTGGTATTAAATTGAATTCTACCCTGATTAGTATGGACAGCATTTTTATTTGCGTTGATGGTAGTTATACCACTTTTCTTATGGTCTTCTATGTACACACAATAATTGATAAAAGTTTTGCAACTTTGGGGAAATATATAGTCGCATTTTTGCGAATCTTGTTTCCCGCTTACAAGCATAGCCTCGTTTCCAAACGAAACAAGAATTGCGCAATAATTAATGAAAAGGAGTATTATTCGGATAAAATTCGACAAAAATGCGACAGTCACTTTATACATGTTTTGTTGCTGAATATCAAATTCCACATGGCTTTAGATAGCTGCATAAATGTCGAATGAATTTATCATCGTCTGTTTCTTACATGCTGTCACTACTTTCGTGCACTTTTTTCGCGAAGTTCAATCAAGCTGTTATTAAATTCAACGATTATGCGGTTGTATAAAGTGATCCCAAATTTATGTCGAAGATTTTCGTTTTATTCGACAAACTTTTGCTGCACTTAATTCATTATGTCGCACAATTTTTCACTTTATAGAGTCGAATTTTCGTCGCATTTAATAAGAGTTTAATTTGACCTGGCGATTATGCGGCTGTATAAAGCCACAAACTTTCCATGTCTTCATCTCAGCAATTATTTGTCAAAGTATTAGGGAGATTCGTAAACTCGACGAGCCTGTTACACGAAAAAAAATAATTACTTGTGAGAATTATTTTGAAGCTGTTCTACTAAAATGGTAATTCAGAGATTTAAAGCCTTTTGTTGTGTCAAAAGAAACATCATTACTTTGCACGCTTATTTGAAGTGTTGATGTGAAGTTTCTAATGACTTTGTAGGGAAAAATTCACGAACAACTCTACTAAGTTGTATACAATTCTCTACAAATCTATAGAAAAATAGGGTCGTGTAAATGGAACATGATTTTTCCGAATCCCGCTAATTGCGAAATTTACATCACTAGAAAGTCCATTGTCGATACTTTTTGTTGATATAAAATTTTCAAATGATTATTTTTCGGAAATTTATTAAATAAAAATATATGGATTTTTAGATTTCGCTAAGCGAAATATATTGGTTTCGGCGTCGTTCTATCTATCTATCTAATCTATCTATGTACGGCGAAGTTTTTTAGGACCGCTTTACTGACTTAAAATTCTTTTACTATATATTTCCCCGTAGGACGAAATATATATATGTTAAAATCGGCATTTTCCTTCTTCTTCTTCTCCTTCTCCTTCTTCTCTGTTCACTTTTATAGCCGTGGTTCGATATTGAATTTTCGCCTAGCCAAACTAGATAAGAATAGAGGCGTCTACAGCACGCCATTTTTTCAGTCAGTGCAGTGGAAGATTTTTGCTTTTTTTCTGCTAGCTTTTAAAATGATTCAATAGATGAAACGTGAAATGATGTTAAATGATGGAAATGAATCGTTTTAGTTCAGTGTTGTCTTAAAAAGCTTTGTTAAAACTTTTGAATAAAATGAACGTGTAAAAACCAGAAAGAATTGATATATCAATGATGTTTTGTTTTTGTTGATTACAATGTTATGATGATTGGTAATTAATTTGTTTCGAACAGCAAACCATTGAAGCTGCGGTTTCAGTGCAAAGGTGAAAATTCATTATCAATAGCCAGGCTGAAGATTTATTTTTATTTTACATCCTGAATGTAGCCCAACTGAACTGAAAGCACGATGTACCAGCCATAAAGGAAACCCATTTCATGTGGAGAACAACCAGTTCAATCAGTTTGATAATTCAAAAAGTACATACAAAAACAGCAAGTAAAAACGTGATGTCGTATATGCAATAAGAAGTTCAGAAAACCAATTACGTATAATATTTTGAAACACACAGGATTGAGACACATAATAACTTGAAAGAATCTGGTCGAGTGTGCTTCCCTGGATAGTCATTTAATCCAACAACAGAAACATAGTTTACTATGGATGAATTCCATGGTCACGTATACTGTTTTGATACTGTATGTCATATTTTATTTTGCAAAATTTATATACTGTCAATTTTTTTTGAACATAGATGTTTATTCTGATACTTGAATTTAGTTTTATAAATTGTCACTTTAAACCCATCTTTTTTTTGAAAATAACTATTCTGTCCTAATTTGAAATGTTACACATAACATTTGTTAGAGATTTTGATTGCTTTCGATAGTTATTTGCTTATATGTCTACCCGAAAGTATACTGTGGTATCAAAATTAGGTTTAACAATTTTCTTTTCTTCTTTTGTACAGAAAACCTATATACAAATTTGATTGTATAATGTTGTGAGATAATTTTATCCGAGTTACAAAAAGCAAGTGTTCTCTCAAATTACATTGTTTACCGTGATTTTATGGTATAAAGGATAGGAAACTTGTCAAGCTTCTGCAACAATAAAGATCATACATATTATGTTATGATGAAATTGTCTTACACATTGATGGGGTTGTTGATATGCAGTTGTTTAAGGGGAAATATTAGTCGCATTTTAGCTACGTGTCCATAGTAACTTCTCAGTCACTTTTTAACTCCTCAGCAAAAAATTTTAAGAGAAACCTTATCATTTGACCGTGAACAACTTCATTTCATGTTAAGTTCAAAGTAAGTTTTTTTGTGGTATTAAATTCAATCTGAGTATCAGGTTGATGATACATTTTTCTCATGGTTATCAATGTACACACAATAATTGATAAAATGTTTGTAACTTTGGGGAAATATATAGTCGCATTTTTGCGAATCTTGTTTCTATTTCTTTTTATCCTTGCTCTCATGACCACGATATGTTTCGTATATTTCGTATATTTACCACATAATCACAAAAAAAGGATCTTTCTCTAAAGGGAAAACAAAAAGAAGAGTTTCAGTTCCTTTTTTGATCCGAAGTACCACTGTAAAATTTAAATTAAGTAAACTTTAGCGACGCTTTTGATGTTGATATCCTTCGAAGATCAACTGCAATGAAGAAGCTTTACAGGCAGTTTTAATTTTTAACTCTAACTTCAAACTGCCTATTTCAAACTATTTGTTTGTTATTTAATTTCTTTATTTTTTTAGTATTTTCCATAGATTTTCGTTTTCTCTTTTGGCTCACGTTTTTCTTATAAAATCACTTTTTGAAAAAATTTCATGGTTACAGCTCATACAAATATATTTCTTTTGTTTCAATTTGTGATGTGTTTACTAATAAAGTTAGGTTTACACAATAATTTCATTTCATAAAATCTCCGCCCGATCTAATCCTGGTGTCCGCCCTTCTCGCATAAAGCTAAAGGTCATCTTTTCAACGACCTCCTTTTCGTCAATTCTCGCATTCAAGATGGACGCCAAGTAAGTAAATAGTAATTATAGGGTTATTAAATCTAATTATATCTGATGATATTCTACGTAATATAAGACAGTTTCGTCACCTAAGAATAACTAAAGTTTACCATGTTATTCTTTATGAATATTTGTTTTCCAAAGTATATATTTTAAATTATTAAGACATGTTTACTCGTTTTATTTGTAGTGCTACCAAATCAACAGCACTTATTGATGAGCAACCTGAACTCCATGAAGAGCAGGAAGCACATGAACAACCGAGCACTGGTAATACACCAGAGGGGAGGAAAAGAATGATTGAAGAGAATGAGGAGTTAAACGACAAACCTCCGAAAAAAAATGCGACGCTTTGAGCTTTCAGATATTGCTGACGAGTCTAAATGGGAGTTACCAGATGAACTGTTGCAATACGTTCATAAATATTTAACTACTAAACTATTTAACTAAAAAGTGCTTGCTGATTTTCCAGTTCGTAAAAATATCAAACCCATACAGGAGTTGGATGGTTATATTAAAGAAGTGCTCAATGAAAGTGGCAAATCAGTCACTGTCCACCAGGACAAAGTTTTTAAGAGTGTGGCAGAAAAAGTAAGAAACATTTTTGGTCCATTAACTCAATTATGGACTCGTCTAGAGGAAGAACGTTCCCCGTATTAGAATGCTGATGAAGATCTCTTAGAAGAGATGTCAGTGATGTTTGAAAAACTCGTGCTTTTATTAGCACAAGCAATGAATACATTAAATTATCATAGACGCTTAAATATATTGAGCACTCTGTTTGATAGCTCCACAAAGGTGAAGGAGATGTTGAAGGAAAAAGCAAAAGATTGGGATGCTATGGACAATGACTTGTTATTTGTTGAAAAGTTTAAGGAGGAGTTACAAAAGGACTCTACTGCAAAACCAAAGACCAAAAATTTATTCACTGGTTTGAAAAAGATGGGAGAAAGTAGTTCTGGGTCAACACATCCCAAAAAGCAGCCTTTTTGTCAAGACCCCTTACTCTCCTCATCCTATAGAGGTGGAAAGGGGCAGGGTCCCAGAGGTTTCAGTGGATTTTCTAGACTGGTCAATCAAAGGGGTAAGAAATACTTGTCTTTTACTTCAAGGTCCAGTAGAAATGTTGTCTGTACAGGAATTTTCACATATCCACCCAGCAGTAAGGGATCTTTTTCTAGTATCGATATCAAATGTGGATGTGTCATCTGCTGAAAGATTAAAGGAATTTATAAAAAACTGGGAGGTTCTAACTCAGGATCCATGGGTAATTCAGGCTGTGAAACCTCCAGAAAATATGTTCGGTTTCAGTGGAGAAAACAGATATATCAGTTTTTTTGCCTTTGTTTTGGTCTTGGGCCGGCACCAAAAGTTTTCACAAAGTTATTAAAGATCCCGATTGCGGTTCTGCGAAGACTGAATATAAGACTGATAATTTTCTTAGACGACATTTTATTGATGGCTTCAAGCAGAGAGCAACTGCTGATGGGCTGGGATACTCTAGTGTTTTTACTGCAACACCTGCAACACCTTTCCTGTTGTTGATCTCACCAGACAAAACCACATAAACATTTTGGAATTGAAAGCAGCAAAATTTGCAATGATGACCTATACTCAGAGGTTTCCACATCTGAAGTATGTACATATTCAGATGGACAAGGAAATTTGGGAGTATTTGTTATGCAATCAGATCATGATTACTGCAGAATATCTTCCAGGGAAGTTGAATATAGCAGCAGGCAGGGAGTCTCGTGCGGTGAGGGATTCCAGTGAGTGGGAGCTCAAACCAAATGTCTTCAGGCAAATATGCAAACTGAGGTGGGTGTCGGACATAAATTTTTTTGCTTCACGAGTGTTCCATCAAGTACCAGTTTACATGTCATGGAAGGAAGATCCATTCAGCAAGGGAAGGAATGCTTTTCTAATAGAGTGGACGCAGGGGCAAGGTTATGCGTTTCCTCCCTTCTGTCTGATAGGGAAGGTGTTGAAAAAAGTGCAGTTGGATCAACACCAGCCTGGCAAGCACAAGCTTGGTACCCTTTGGTTCTTTCAATGTGCATAAAGGATCCAATTCTTCTTCCTTGGTCAAAGGATCTCTTAGTCAGTCCGGAAAGGAAGTATCACCCTCTGGTGTTAAATCGCAGCTTGCAACTGGTGGCCTGGACAGTTTCAGGAGTAGGTTGGAAGCAGAGGTTATATCAAAACAAGCTACTACTCTTATCATGGCAGCAAGAAGAGGTGGTACGACATCACATTACAAATCGGCCTGGCGTAAGTGGTGTCGCTGGTGTGCTTTAGGACAAGTGGATCCCTTTTCATGTTCTTTAAATCATATATTAAAATTTTTGTCAGATGCATTTTAACAGGGCCTGTTATACAATACCATTGCGGGTTACAGATCTGCAATATCGGCCTACCATGATCAAATAAATGGATTTTCTGTAGGAAAACACCCAAGAGTTTCTGCATTAATGACTGGGGTATATAGTTTGCGTTGTCCTCAGCCAAAACATGCATTCATTTGGGATGTAGAGATAGTGGTAAAATACTTAGATTCTTTACAAATGCAGTCTCTTTCTGATAAAATTGACAATGCTTTTAGCCATTACATCAGCCTCTAGAGCTCATGAGATTTGTAGCTTAGACTTGAAACAGTCTTCAACAGTGACTAAAACTACAAGAAAGGGGAAAATCAGGCCACCAATTAAATATCATTCTTTATCAAATAAAAATTTATGTGTCTGTCGACATTTAGACGAGTATATCTAAAGATCTCAGGAATGGAGAAACTATACACATCAGTTACTACTTAGCTTTATTAAGCCTCATAAGCCAGTTTCTAAGAGTACTGTCTCCAGGTGGTTAGTACAAAGACTTTTCGGGTCATTCTGTAAGAGCGGCTTCTTCATCTAAAGCGAACTGTGCAGGGGTCCCTACTCAAGAGATATTGAAGAGAGGGCATTGGTCCCATGAATCAACTTTTCAAAAATATTATTGTATGGAAGTTAATGACAATTCAAGTTGCTTTCAAGATGCTGTTTTAAACAGGAAGCTTTGAAGAGAGGTCGTTGAGAAGATGACCTTTAGCTTTATGCGAGAAGGGCGGACACCAGGATTAGATCAGCCGGAGATTTTATGAAATGAAATTGAGGATTGTACCAGGCGCGAAGTGCCTGCAGTGCAATCCCGATTTTATGAACCCCTGCAGGCGCTTCGCGCCCTGGTACAATCCTCAAAACCTTTTTATTTCTATGCTTACACTACCAGATCTTTTTAACAGAATGCATCAGTAGTGCAACTAGGCTCAGAAACAGGGAGATTACGCAGAAATACGAAAACACGTATCACTATGGAGACGGGATTATTATAAATTCCGCTCTGCGACCCAATGAACCCTCAAGTATGTATTTAAAATGGGCATTATTTATAGGGCGCTATTCTTAAAAACATAAGCGAAACCTTTCGCCCATCCGGTCGTCTTGTCATCATTAATTAAGATCAATTAACAAATAATTTGTGAAGTCTTTCTGAGACACGCTGTACCTTAGGGTTTGTTTTCAAAATCTCATGGGCCGTCATAAATGATAAAAAGATTTATCTCAGAATTTATGTAAATTCCATACGTAAGCTTTCTGCAGCCAGTATATCGGGTCCTACGGCGCAAAGAAAAAGAAAAGGGGATAAAACTTAACGGGAAGGTACGATTAAAAAAGCAGAGTGAATGAGACATTTTCAGGAAACTGAATAAAACAAATCGTAACATCAAAACGAAGTGACCACGGTCTTTTAAGTTAAGCTTGTTAAACCTTATCTTAAACTACCGGTCACGTCGATTGAAATATAATTGGTAAATTACGTCATTACATTTTTACATTAAATGAGCGAAACTATTTTTGTGAAGGCCGTGAGAAAATTAATTCAGCAGTTTTCTAAAAGGGAATCACCACTTCAATCATTTGTTTATTTTGTTTATTCACCACTTTGATATGATAGCTACTCGTTCCAGACCCATTTTCTATTGTTTTTATGGGGAGTCCTAATTCTGGCATCATCACTGAAAAACTCTTACTCTTGTTCATAATATTTCACCATCTCCAACATCAGACATTTGAAAGTTCATCAAAGGCGTTGCAGTTCACATAGTCAAAATGAAGTCGTTTGTTTTTCTAGCCGTGTTTCTTGTTGCTGAAATAATGTGGAGTTCTCCAGGTAATAATGCTTTATCTTACACCAATGAGAGCACAAATAGGTTTATATGAACCAATGAGAGAACAGATTTTTCCGTAGAAAATGTGGAAAATATTCAGAAATGATTTTAGAAATAAAAGCCAGATGATCTTTGTCACCGAAGCGTAGTTTGAACCAGCCAATACAACAATATGTCTGTCCAATTTGAGTCAACCTTTGTATTTTTAGTGGCGGGGAGAAATTTGGATATCGGAAAAGTACTGTTAAAGGATCCGAACATCAGGAATGAATTGATAAGGGAGCTTTTTACGGAAGACGAACCCAACAGTGATGATTATGTCATTGGTAAGTTCTACAAATAAAGCTGACTTGATTGAAAGCTAACGATAAAAATTTTTTAGGTAATCACACTGAGCAAGTATGTTGAAAAATGACTGCGAAGGAGTGCATTTCTATTTGACTTAGAATGCTTTCCATCGTATTGACGACTTTGCCTATTGAATGCATGGTCTTGGGAAAATTCAAACAAATTTATGTTCAAATGATACGATATAATACCCGAATTTGCCCACTCGCACGATTTATATCTCAAGATGTACAAACCATGGATATTTGATGTTCCAAATAAAACTCATTGGATTAAAGTACTGGGAAAAAATCTTGCATTGAATCTTTCAAATCTTACATTTCAATGTTCGTGGAATGTCATTATCTCCTTAATATATAAACCATTATCGCCTTAATATCTAAGCCATTATCTCCTTAATATATAAAAAATTATTTCCTTAATATCAAAGCCATTATCTCCTTAATATATAAACCATTGTCTTCTTAATATCTAAACCATTATCTCCTTAGTATCTAAACCATTATCTCCTTAATTTATAAATCAAAATTGATATTCTCACCAGCTATACTGACGTCGGTTGTTAAAGCAATCCCAGTATGGATGTAATTGTGACGGCAACGATCAATTTGTTTTGTAATGTATTTAATCGACATGATTGTGGTTATGGAGATAATAAGAATTAATTTTGACTTTGCAATCATGTTCTGATTAGAAATTCGTTATTGAACATAATCAGTCAATTAGAGAATTCTTAAATTGGTCTGTCATTTGATTGGTTACTGTTAAATTGATCTGTCATATTAGTGGTTACTGTGCAGAAGTCTACAATCTGCAAATTTTGAAGAAAATTTTAGTTACTTTGGCGTCGTGAAGAAATCGTGTTTCATTATAATAATAATGTCTGTTATAATTTTCTGCTTTAGAAGAGAATCACAGCAAACAAGCTTCAGATCCTTTCAACAAGTGTCTCTTTTCTTGCCTGTTCTATCTGAGATGTAAGAATTATCATCCTACCGTTGATTGTGAGAGCATACGCAAAGGATGTACATGTCGAATTGTTGGCACTATCGGCAAATGATGAAGCTGTATTTATGACAACCTCGAGAAAATTGTAGTTTAAATATCTTGTAACTTTACTGAAAGAAATGTTGTTGTCCTTGACTGAATCAAAAAGGCAAGAAGCCTTGAAAACGACGTTATGTTTGACTAATTAGTACGAATGATAAAAGTCTATTCCTGTTTTGAACCATTTAGTTCAATAATACCTCGCCGGTTTCAATATTAATTATTCAACTTAATCATCAAAATATCTCCGTGTAAAGCTTATAAAATTTGTTTGGGTCATTGAGTTTTAAACGAATGTCACTTGCGCTTGCGAAATATTAGATTTCACTCTATACACTCACGTAAAGTACACGTCAGTGGGCTTACATACCCAATTTAAAAAGGTGAAAAGAAACGTTATGCTTCTGCATTAAGATTTAAGATCGCTAATTTTGAATAAGGGTTCGTCACGTAAGATCACACAAAAATCTATTACAGTAGCGTTGGCATGACGTCATTTTTTTAATCTGTCACGAGGAATCATTGCATTTCCCTAATCGAAGGCGATGTTTTTGGAGAAATATCTCGAGAACCAATATGATAACTAAAAAAGCATTTACCGCACATATACCGACTGGTAGCCTTGTGGTAGAGTGCTCGCTTCCTGTTCGGGAGGTCACGGGTTCAATCCCCGACCGAGTCATGCCATCGACTATAACAGTGTGAATCATTCCTCTCTGCTTAGCACTTTGTAACAGAGTAGGAATGATGTCTAGGATGGTTGTCTAGTTGAGTGGTTCCTGTCATTACAGCTTCCGTAGCCCAAATGGGGGCTTTAAATGCTCTAGGACCTCCTTCGCAGGACCCTCATTGATAACAGTACTTTAAGGAACTGAAGAGGCTATATTGGGTAAACATTCGTAAATAAATAAATAAATAAACAAATAAATATTTCATTTTTTTTTTTTTCAAACAGCATCATACAAATAGTATTTTATATATTCAAATTTATATTGTTTGAAATTCAAGCAAGAAACTACATAAAAATTACATAAAATCGTTCAATGATATGTAATCGACTCGGAAATTCGAATTTCTTCTACTTTTATCTTCTTTTATTTATTTATTCATTTATTTATTTATTTATTTCACTTTATTTATAGTCGATAGATACAATAAAAATAAAATAGCTGTAATTAGCTAATTAAGATCGACTTTATAAAAAATATACATATATACAATAAATGTCAAGCAATATAACCGAGAGAAGGGATATATCTCGCACAAAGACGGCGGAAACAAGGCAAAGTTGAAATTGAATTGGTTACGGTTTTAAATTCATTGAGTGAGGTGGCTTTCTTTGCTGACTCAGAAATCTTATGCCACAACTGAGTGGCAATGTACGGGAATGACATTAGTCCGAAGTTTGAAGTAAGGATTCTGCTACGTTCCAATGTGCTTGATGAACGCATTTCATAGCGGGTCGTTTTGAAAGTAAAAACGTCGATCATATAAGAGGGGTTCAAATACATTTTCGTTTTAAACACCTCTTCTAGGAGAAGACGGTTATACCGATCATGAATGTTACTCTTAGCTGCTTCACATTTATCACCAAGAAAGATTTTTGTTGCCCGATTAAAAGAGCGATCAATCATGTGTAACAGCCTTTTATTCGAGTAACCCCAAACTAACGGACAATAATTAAAATGACTACAAATAAAACTGTTTGCTAAAATTTTACATTTATGTTCATCCATATTATAAGCAATACGTCGCAAAGCCGAGATCTTAGCAATAGCTTTTCGACACAAGTTATTTACATGCTCAGTGAAAGAGAGACGGTTGTCAAATGTAACACCCAACAGTTTAACGCTTTGCGATCCAGGTAAAATTGTTCCACATAAATCTAAGGAGACAATATCTTCGTATTTTGGCTTTCCAAGAAGAAGAAATTTACATTTCTTTGGGTTAACCTGTAGTTGATTTTGAACAAACCATTCATTAACTTTAGGAAAAATACTTTCCAAAGATTGCTTAACATCAGATATATTTCTGGCTGATGTAAAAATACTATTGTCATCAGCATAATTGCAAATACTCACGTTACTCTCTTCAAAAAGAAACATGAAATCATTTATGTATATATTAAATAGTAGAGGCCCTAGTATAGACCCCTGTGGTACGCCACTCAAAATCTCTGACCAGGAGCTATAGCAACCATTAACCCCTACTCTATGGGACCTACCGCTGAGATAACTTTTGAGATAACATAAAGCACTTGCAGAGAGACCATAAGCATGTAGTTTTGCAATTAGCAGATCATGGTAAAAGCAATCAAAGGCCTTACTTAGATCCATTAAAAGTGCTCCAACTACATGCCCTTTATCAAGCGATCTCTGCCAACTATGTAACATATGAAGTAAGGCGTGCTGGCTGCTATAACCTTTTCGAAATCCTGATAGAAAAGGAGAAAGCTTCTTGGAAATAAATTCATAAAGCTGATCATAGATTATCCGCTCAAAAATCTTAGAAAACACCGGCAATTTGCTAATTGGTCGATAATTTCCTTTATATAATCTAGTTCCATTCTTACATAAGGGAGATATGTCAGCTTGTTTTAAAGATTCAGGAAAACTTTCAACTTGCAAGGATTTGTCAAACATATCATGAAGATGTCCAGCGTAAATCTCAGCATGTTGTTTCAGAAGTTTCACTGGTATATCTCCCTCAGGCGCAGCCTTATTTTCTTTCAAAGAATTGATATACTTTAACATATCTACACCATTTGTATTGAATTTCATTTCCTCACGTATGGGAAACTTTCTTTTGATCGATGCGATACTCGGGTGATTTGCGAAGTGGTCTAAGATATCTCGTAAGCTACGAAGAGCAGGTGATGCTTGCTCCTTTCCTTTCAATGTTTCCAATGCGATGTTTGTGTAGTAGGCGTTCATCAGTTCAGCAATTGCACGCTTATCTCTAATAATTTCATCATTTTCCACGAGAGTCTTAATGGTATCTTTATTTACTTTATCATTGAAAGTAGGTTTTACGGATGTCCAAAACTTATTGTTGTCGCGAATTTTTCCCATGTTCAAGTTAGAGAAATACCTTCTTTTGGCTTCACGTACGAGCTTGACACATTTATTCCTTTGTTGACGATAGTTGTTCCAGGTTTCGCTATTAGGATTTTTCATGTACACATTTTTACATCTTGATCTTAGCATGATCTCCTTCCTTAATCGTTTGTTTAAGAATTTTGAATTATTATTACGAACGATTTTTTGCTTTATTGGTGCATATTCATTAATGAGATTCTTGAGATTCGTTTCAAAGACATCGAAATCTTTACAAGTATTCATATTGACTATATCGCTCAATTCTTTCTTAAACTGCAGCGAATTGAAATTTTTATAACATCGATAGCGAATGATATTTGGCTCTCGTTTTGGTATTTCAATATTTAGGAATGTAGTAGTCATAACATGAAAATCTGACAAACTGTTTTCAATTGTGTTGGTGTGATGGAACCGTTTCGTGTTCGACACCCATATATGATCAATGCATGTAGGGTTGTTGACAGATTTGAAGCAGGTCGGTTGTTTCACGAGGTTTTTCAAATTAAGATCATTCTTCAATAGTTGCATGTCTTTATTTGAATCGTCAGTATTAAAATCACCAAGTACTATCACATTTTCATAATTGAGTAGAGATAAGCAATTACATAGTTTTCTCACAAAGTACCGGAGATCTTGAGAAGGTGGTCTGTAGCAACCAGAGATGAGCCATTTGCAATTTCTCAAGTTGATCTCCACAAAAATCACCTCAATGTCATCTGGGAGAGACACACACACATGAAATGTTCTCATTGACGTACAACATTAATCCCCCTCCATAAGCATTCCTATCATTACGAAAGGGTAAATGGAATCCATCCATCCGGAACTGAGAGTTAGTGAATGTGTTTTGACGAGTTTGAGATATGACGATGTCGCCGATGTTCTCGTGTCTCGGATGCAAGTGATAGCAGATCGTGTGAAGGCAAACGAGATTTTTGTGCGCAAGCAATTTATTACTTCTGAGAAGAGATCGTCATTTTTGTCTGATAAGTGTATTGCGAGTGCACGTAGAATGTGTTGAGCCTCTATCCCCATACCCCCGTTTGTCGTAAAGATCAGCGGAGTGAATGATCCTCGTTCAACTGGAAGTATCCTGTCGTTATAGGATCTCTTCTTTTCTCTCTCGTTGATGGTAAAAGCGTTTTTCAGACTTTGGTTTATTACATATATATTTGATGCCCCTTGGCTATCTCCTTCTTGGCGGAGCGAGCCATCTTACATAAATACATAAAAAAATGAAAGGGCTCAAAGCTCCTTGATTAGCGCTTCTGAGTTGACTAGAGAAATGTCAACATCAGAAATGTCTTGCACACGCACAGACCGTGAACCACGTATACAAAGCAGCATAGATCGAAGCAACGAAAAGGAAATTTTCGTACGAACAAAAGTGGTGGCTTTTTGGTTTGCGTACCTCTCTGAGCGAAGGCATTGAATACCTTTACGTCGAAGAATGCTCGTTGGCAACGCGTCCAAAATCCTGAAGCACTGATGTCTGCTCTTGCACCGTCAGTCGCAATGGTACCACGAGCAAGTTGTTCTCCACTCAGGGGTTCCAATGCTGGTTCAATTACCACATCTTTCTTGACCTCTCCTATAATGGCTGCAATGGTATCTCTCAGCTCATTGTACCTTTGCTACACAAAACCACCCTTCGGACATGAAAGCGCATGATCTATAGTGAAAGATTTCCCACAAGCGCAAACAGATGGTAAGTGCTTCAAATCCAACCTGTATCTCAGTGCAATTGCATCGAAGAATTCTCTTTTTGAAATATAGAAATTTTCAGATTGAAGCGGCAAAGTAATTAACGAATTAGGTACATCCATTTCATCTGGGCAAGGTCGTTTACTCTTACCTCTTGTTCTGTTTCTCGTACATTTTGTAGTTGTTGTTGCCTTCTTAAACTTCGGCGTTTCTTTATGTTAATCTTGATTGAAGGATTGTTCTCTGGGAGTTTTTTGGTTTGATTAATGATATTGTTAGACAAATCCTTGCTCATCTCAATTTAATTTTCGTACTGTTCTTCCACCATTTTAGTGACTATTGGTATACCCAGACCACCCAGCCGGTAGCGAGAGAGGCCTTCTTTCATTCTCGTTGCACACGTGGCCTTCTATCATTGCAGGGATGAGATCGTAATAGCATGATCAACTGGTCCGACGAATTCTCCAGCGTTTTCTATAGTTCGCAAGAAGTATGTGAATTTACTCACATATCCGGTAGCAAAGGCGATGTATACAGCGTGAGGTTCTGATTTTGCAATTTTACTTAGAAGCTTGATTGTATTCACCCATTTTTCTGTCAAAGATCTGATGTATTTTTCTTTGAATGCATGGGTTCCCACCGTTCCAAGATACTTGTGCCCCTCTGAATCTATGACGATGCCAGTGTTTTGGAAGATTTCCTTTGCTTCTAATAATAAGGATAACCAATAAGGATAACTGACGTTTTTAGGGTCGGCGATACAGGTGATGGGATGACAAAAGTTTTCGTTCTAAATATTTTTGGGTGGTCCGTCTATGATGTCATCAAAATCTTTGATCGGCGATATCTCTCTAATGGGTGATCGTAGCAAAATGATCCCATACACTTATTTGATCAGTTTTTTAAGCTCTGGAACATGAGTACACTTTCCTGCCGCGGATGTGTGATTTAATTCGTCGTGGTGTTCGCACACGGGAAAGGCCAATTTGACACACCCTTTTCGAAAATTTTTACCCGGTTGCTATCACATCTATATATTCGTATAAAGTACACGTCAATGGGCTTACATACCCAATTAAAAAAGGTAAAACGAAACTTTTTGCTTCTGCATCAAAATGAGGGAATGGTCGTTTTGAACATAGAAATACGTTTTGAACATAGTTGATAACTATGTTTTGAATAAGGATTCGTCACGTAAGATCTTTAAAAATCTATTACAGTAGCGTTGGCGTGACGTCAATGTTTTTTATGGTCACTGGGGGATCATTGCATTATATCCCCAATCAAATACGACGTTTTTGGGGAAATATCTTGAGAACCAATGAGGATAACCGACGTTTTTTGGGTTTGGCGGTACAGGCGATACGGTGACGAAAGTTTTTGGCCTACAGTGGCGTAGACACGAAATCAATATAAGGGGGGTCTATATTTTTAGTATCTAAGGAGGCCCTATCATGGTTGGGGCCGGCGGGCCAAGAACATTTTTGAATTTTTAGCCCTCTAGATTGGCTAAAACTGCCTTTCCGAAAATCAATTTTAAACAATAAGAAATCTATACTTGCGTGAAATATTAGTGTATTTTCAAACAATAAGACTGTCGTTTCGAGTTCAAATGAAGTGTATACATGAGAAAGGTATTACGAAATATATGGAAAAAGTAGTTAATGCTTCACACATTAAATTATTCTTGTTTCGCATTTGTCAATGATTCATATAATATAAAAATACAACATCAGAAATTCTTTAAAATTACTTTTATTGCCTAGCTATATGATTTAGCTTCCCAGTCACTAGTTATTTTGTTGAGCTGTCAAACTTTTTTAAAGAAGGTTATAGGCCCCCAGTAACCAGAAGTCCCCCAGTAACCAAAAGTCCCCCAGTAACCAGAACCTTGTTGGAAGAGCTGAATTAACTCAATACGAGGCTTGTATGAGAACGACCAAAACAATCGAGTTTGTGCTAGTTCTTTTGTAACATTGTAAATGCCTTGACTCGCTGATACCATCATCTTTACATCATATGCACCGTTTGAAGGTTGGGGGTGGTCGAGTCATGAACCTTTAGTTTGAATAATTCTTACCTTATTCTTTATAGAGTTCAAGTCATCTCTGTTTCATATTTTAGATAATATGCAATATGCGCTTTCCTAATGAAGCTGTTAAATAGATGTTAGCAATGAGTTTGTGATCTTCCTTTCAGATCGTAATTTCAAGTTAATACTCCGCTCTCTCAATACATATGCTTATCCTGCAGTGTAACTCGTGGAGGTGTTGTTGAGCACGAAGTAAAAAAACAATTAAATTCAGGTGTTCTGATGTTTCACCGAGCCATTAGGATTAACACCTAACAGGAGGTTTATCGAAGCATGAAAAAGCAGAGTGAAAGAGATATTTTCAGAAAACTGAATAAAATCAATTAAAATATATTTGGTTACTAGGTCATAACATTTTTTCCTATAATGTGCAGAACTTTTGTTAATATTATGATCGTGAGAAACCGGTTCAGTAGTTTTCTAAAAGAGAATCGCCACTTTTGTTTACTTCGTCTGTTCACCATTTTGTTCACCATTTTCATATGACAGCTACTAGTTCCACACCCATTTTCTATTGTTCCATGGGAGAGACTTATGGGGGAGTTTCTATAACTGTTAGTTTTGTTCATAATATTTGACCATCTCCAACATCAGAAATTTGAAAGTTCATCAAAGGTTTTGCAGTCCACGTGGTAAGAATGAAGTCATTTGTTTTTCTCACTGTGTGCTATTATCTCTATAATACATTATATTGAACATGAAAATGAAAGCAACCCAGTGGTCAAAATGGATATTTGCGGATGTGTGGTTGTGACTTTTTAACCAATTTGCCGGCTGGGAAAGACCTCCATGGAAAGCAAAATTGACATTCTCGCCCACCAGTTATATTTAGGGCAGTGGTTAAAGTAATCCCAGTAAAGCATATAATGTGGTTGTATAATGATCAATATGTTTTTTTAAAATACAGATCATACATGACCGTATCAGGAAAAAATAAAAAAATATTTAGTTTCTATATTAATCTTTATTGATTAAATTATAAATTTTAGAAAGTTTGGAAAAATATTTATCTCATGGTACAAAATTTGCAACGAACGAAGCTATACTCATATGAAAGTTGGGGCCTCTGTTTTCCCGGACACACTGTATTGTTACAGTACAGAAATTTAAAATCTGCAAATTTTGAAGAAAATTTTTACTATTTTGGCGTCATAAAGCTACCATTTACTTGCGTGTTATTTCGGTCTCTTACTTGATCATCAGTCAAAATTCATAGAAATCTATTTAAAAGAACTATTATATGCAATACATTAATGGGGACTTATTTACAACTTGGTAGCTTTTTTTTTATATATATATATATATTTATATATTTTCATACTTAAAGGCATTAACATTATTCACTTGAGTCCCAATTAGCCCAAATCTCTATACAAAACCATTAGAAACTTCATTCCAACACCAAAAAATAAGCCTGCAAACTAATGATCTTTCTTATATAAAAATAGATTATAAATTTCTGAGGTAAGTGTTGAGTTGAAGCAGTTAAAATTAACTAAATCTCTTTTATGTTTCTCATCCAACAAACTTTGACTACTTTATTATTAGTCATTTTCGCGGAAAGAAAATTTCCTGTTTTCATGGTTGTTTCAAAATGTTGCGAAATTAAATTCTCCGAATTAAAAAAAACCCGCGAAGTTTGTTGACGTACTGAACCGCGAAATTTCCGCCTCGCGAGAATTTCTGACAATAAAGTAACGAATTGAGCTAATACAACTTCTGTTGTAAGTTTGTTTTTTAGAAGAGAATTGCAGCAAGCAAGTTTCAAATTTCATTGGTGGATGTTTTTACAAATGTCAATTGTAGGAATTATCATACAACTGTTGATTGTGAATTCAGTGGTGGATCTAGAGGGTAGTTGCAATATATGTAGAAGAGCGTTAGCAATTTAACTATAAAAGAAAATGTTCAAATAATCCCATTGGTAACATAGATTGTATTCACAAGTTATGTTAATGCGATTTTCCACAAGTTGCGACTAGCCTCTAGATCCAAACTAACGCAAGGGTGTTTGTACGACGCTAGAGAGTGGTTTAATTAACCGTATCGAATTAAGTATTGACTCTCGTTTGAAATAAGTTCTTGAAGTAAGCACAAGAAAAGACAACAGAAGAGAAGAGTCAAACTCTCTGTTTGCTTGAATAAAAAACAACGTATTATGAAAAATCCAGCATGTTGTACGGCCAAGCTTGACATTTGCCATACCAGTGATTCATACAGTAAAAACTAAAATCTCATTTCAAATTCGTCTTAAACTTTAGTTACTTCACGTGTTGCTATGGGTAACTCGTTGTAGATTTTTACTCCCATAAATCTAAACGAAAGTGTTCCGAATTCTAATTTTATTTTCGGTAGTTTTAATAATACATTTTTATTCCTTGTTTTGTAGCTATAATCATTTAACGTAAAGAAATTCTTAAAAGGCGAACAAGATTCTCTGTCCAAATATTTCTGTCCAGTCCCAAAAAAGTCACTGCAAAGGAGTACATTTCCATAGAAATATACACACTATTTCAATAAAAACGCTCTCCTTCGCAGTGACATTTTGATGATTTGACCCACTGACCAAGCTTGTACAAGGCATATCATCTTTAACTCGCTTTCGATGGGCAGCACTAGCTTCAAAATCAATGTAGATGCTCCATTTTCAATTGATCCAAGCGTTTTTGTGTTTCCGTCATTCTCAAGTTCAAGACTGAAAAATACATAAGCAATGGTTTAACCATTGTGTTGTATATGTGTTCTGTTGTTTCACGCATGAGAAAAGAACGAACTTTTGGTGAAGGTCTACCTGATGCTTTCTTGCATTTGATAAGGAAGGTATCGCTTAAAGGGGAATCCTGTCCTAATCTTTCAAAGTAGTGTACCCATGTTGTATGTGGTCAGTAGCTTGTGTAAAGCATTTGTCAAAGGACTAGTATTAATGTAGAGAAATACTTTTTAAAAATAGACTAGACCTTATTAGAAATTCATATTTTTTATTTTTTTAATGCTTTTGGAGGAACGACAAAATATGAAGACAGACATACAACGAAATGAAGATGTAAAAATATTTAAAATACATTATTTACGGCTTAATTACTTATGTATGTACGTAGGCAAATTTTTGAAATTTTGATGACAGCGTCGATATCTTGTTACGGCCGTTTCCAAAACCATTCTGCTCAAAGTGTTTTGAAGTCTGGATGTGAAGTGATACACTGAATGTTATCCTGTTTATCATTTAAAAGAGTTGCATTCTCCTGATAGCATTTACATTCAATCAACTTCAAACGGATTTGTTTAGACAGCACCCTAAACTCTTAATTACACCATCTTCTTCGTCAGTAGTATCAGATATCTTTGGTGATATTCTGTTTCACTGTTTGCCATCCTTATCACTTCTCTGTGATCGACCGTAACTTGAGCGTAATACACGTCATACACGCTTCTGTCTTGGACCTCAGCGCTAATGTTTTTGGGTTCAATTATGACGAATTACGAAGAGAAGGAAGATTATTTTTAGTATCAAACAAGTTTTATTTTTATTAATTTGATTTTTGAATGAATTTACAAAATTTTATTTGAAGGTTTGATTCCCCTTTAAATTCAGTTCAGGATCTTTGGTCCTTTTTCCCAGGTACTTTTATTTATTTTTGTTTATTTTCTAAAATACAGGATTGTCGTTTCAGTATATACATGCATCTACAATGTAAAATAACTGCTTTCCAAACGAAAAAAGAGAAATTAATATCCAGAAAAAGGTGAAAGATTCGAAGAGATTGATGTGCCTGTCACAGATGTCAAAAATTCTAATGCTATGGAAAAGGAAGGATTTAGTCGTGTCTTAAATAGGTTAATAATTAGTAGCTTATGTGTCACTTTTTTAATTTATTCATTCAATTAAAACCTTCTCTTTCGTAATAGATTGCTTGATAAACCACTTTTGGTGTGCAGTGGATGTTCTGACTCTTTCGTGGAAAGATCTACTTCTGTGCTTTTCCACATTTCCAATAAACACCACAATTTTCTTGGCAACAAGTATTAAGAAATGTGAACATGCACCATTGGAGAAGAGTGATCAAAGAAGCGTGAAGTGGCTGAAACCTCTGAGCCCAAGCTATGAAGCTATAAAAAAAATTATTTGTAACACTCGTTTCAAAAAGGACATAATGAAAGTTTCTAAGGATACCCACACTACTCAGTTAGAGGTAGGCAATTGAAATTTGCCTGTAAATACTGTTGTGATATCACAACTGATCACTATTTTATTATTAAATTTTCAATTATTTCAGTCTTATCATTCACTAATGCTAAAGCATGTGCCGAAAATGTACCATTTTGAGCTAGACAGGATGGAATTGGGTACAATTTTAGCAGCCATGGACAACAACCGTACGTAAACCGAAAGCAAGCCAAGCGTGTTGTTGATAGTGAACTACGCAATAAAATCTGCTTTCGAAAGGCAACTAAAAAAGACGTATTGCGAAAAGAGCTGCTTTAGGAAGAAAGTGTACCAGGCCTTCGAAACGTGCTTTTATGTCGCTGCAACAAGAAGAACGATGAAACAAAGAAGAATTGTTGGAAAGCAGAAAAAAACATACGCGCTTTAATTTAATGACAAATTAAATTTCAAGTTCGATTTTTTTGTTCTTTATATTTTTGTCACTAAAATCTACAAAAGTATAATGCCACTCCCATGCCTTGGCTATTTCTGATGTAATTTCATTCGGTTCTTCATTCTCTCCTTCGAATAGTCCATATACATTGTTCGGGTCTGGAAAAGTTTCTCTAATTTTGGAAACTACACAAGCTGGTAAGACCCTTCGGACACCTTTACCAAGCCTCGAGTAAACAAACCACGTAAACTGTCGGTATGCTGCATATCGGAACGTTCTGTTAATTAAAAAACGAGTAAATATTGAGCATTTGAATGAATATTCCATAAGGAGAGAAAAAATATTCTATCACCTGTTGCTTGTTTCCTCCATTGATTTTGGAATATGCGCACCTTCTCGATCATGCAAAGAAACCAGTGCAACCCATAACACTGCCTTCCGCAAACATATCATCTTGAAGTCTTCCAAGTGAGTTATGCACAACCGATCTGAACATAAGTTTGAAAGATTTATACTACTTATATATAATATCAAGTTGTTTAATATAGCTACTCTGTAAATATTTCTGGTGAAAATTTTTTTTTTACCTTCATTCAAAAATTTCCTAAGCTGATCTTTTTCCTGACAGCATAAGCACTCGTGTTTAGAGTCATACTCTTGCAGTTACCATATCGACACCATGTTTTCACATCAGAATCGCAGCGGCCAATTATCTTCAACTTTTCTCCCAACTCTTACTCGTCTTCCACGCCATCGGAATAACTGTCTGAATTTGTATCACTTTCTGAATTCTCATCATCAGATTCAGACTTTCTTGGCTCAAATCGGTAAGGTTCAATAATTTCTGACATGATTTTTAGATAGTTTAAACGATCGATGAAATTATATATTAAAAAAAACCTTTTAATACATACAAAACATAAATGCTCACGCTTCCTTCTTTTTTTGTGAATGATTAAATTGGAGAAGACATCACATTACGTCACAAACTTAATTAGGACTGGCTCTAGTAGAATTAATCTTTGAGTTGCTTACGCGAAGGAAATGTGTGATGGTGAAAAGAAAAAGAAGTTTCTAAGAAACAGCAGAGGCGGATACAGCAAAAAAATTAAGTGGGTCGCGAAGCGACGCAAAAAATTTTGGCTAAACAGCTGGGGGTGTTGGGGGGTGCTGTAAACCCCCCAACTGGGGGTCGGGGCGAAGCCCCGGAAAAATTCAGTTTTCGAGGGATCTGGGGAGCACTGACACTTCAATTTGAAATAGGATTTATCCAACCTTTTAGCGTTTGTTGTTGTGGAGTTTTTAACAAATGGGGAATAGTCTTGCAGTGGCATGACGACTTCAACAAAAATAAAAGTAAAGAATACAATTTATCTTATATTTTTCTTAAACACTTTACTTTTTGTGAACAGCTTTGATTTTGTGAATGTGAAAGGGAGACAGAAAAGAGAAGGAAAAACAAAACACTTCATGATCAATATTTCTCGTTCTTATATGCATAAGTTCTTAAAAAAATAGGCTCTTCAGAAGCAGAAAGAAGCACTAGGAAGTCAAACCAACAATAAATACATAACAGGGATCTTCCAAACTTTGCCAAATATGTTCAAGTAAATTAACCTAGACATAATGATCAACATTCAGTTTTATGTTACAACTTTAAACATTTCTTGAATCAGTCACATGTTCCTTTCAAATGATTGATCACTGAAGAAATCTTTGAATGAATGTTTTCTGATATTATTGGTTGATAACATGGCGGGAAATGCCCAATAACTTCACATCGACATTGGTTACTCCCATCTTGGTCCAGCAGTTCCATTCTTTCAAGTATACTACATATTCCACGACTATAACTTTTCGTGTCAATTCATATTTTGATATTGATCACTCTTGATAATGCCTTATACACCTGAAATAGTAAAACAAAACAGAGAAATTAATAACTGCATTGACTTCCCCCAATAAGACACATCTCATGGTGATCATCAATATTATCCCTCAGACTTTAAGGCATTATTGAGATTGACAGCTTCAGAAACATTTATGTCTGAAGCTTGTAAGAGTCTTGTGACAGGCAAAAACTTGTTTAAAATGTGCTGTGTAACAAGATCACAAATGAAATTGAATGAAGTGATGAGAGCCAAAAAAGCAGTAACCTTAATGAAGAGTCCCTGTTAAATTGTTTATTTTCATTTGCACCCATGTCTTCAAGGCAGGATAAAATAATACAAAATCATTTAAGCCAAATAATATTAGAAGCAACAGTCCCACGTTTATGTACATTTGCATGCGCACAAAACAGCAGAGGAACATAGTGATTATGCCTAAATGTTCGGCTTGCAGAAGTACCCTCATGGCAAAATAAAATATGTATGTATACGTCTGAAACTGGAGAACGACACGTAATTTCATTATGAAAAACCAGTTTTAGTTTCAGGTCCAGTGCAGGGGTAGTAACGTTTCGATTTATATACAACACATTACTTAAGCCCAAAATACAAAGAAAGCCACTCCAAATGATATCACAGCAAATATGTATGGCCTCTTCTTTAACAAGGTCAGCTCCTGCGAGTGAGACCAGTGTCAAGAGAAGAGTGTGACACATTCCCAATACACGTAAAAAAAGGTTAAGAAGACAGCAGTTTTAAAAAAAAGAGGGTGTTCAGCATAGAATGGGGCATGTATCACTAATTCAACGGTTGTTAAAATTCTTAATTAAGTAACTAAAGAATTATCACTTACCAATCTAATGGATACAGAACTATAAACAATTTCCATCAGCTGCAGACACCTATAGAATTGAAAAAGAGAAAGGCAACATAACTGGGGCTGCATTCACTGATTCAATGTCATACAAATACACCATTTTTAATGTTTACTTTCTCAAAATAAAGGCATGGAAGTCATGTAAGTTATCACAGAAAACACAAAATAAACATGATCAGATTTCTGAGAAAACATGTTATTAAAACTTATTATGTAAGCCACTTAGTTTAAATTTCTTTAAAAAGTAACCTTTCATTTCACTTTCGATACAAAAACATTCGAGATATAATTAAAAATCAATAAAAACTAACCACAGGCAATGCATGCTTGACCTTTGTCTTCCTTCAAATTACTGGGAAAATAAAGACTCCGCCAAAAGGTTTCTTTTTATTTGACCAGAAACATTTCTGATACAAACGTGCCGAAGAAAGGATGTCTTTCTCACTAATCTTCTTAGACAAATACCTTTGCCAACAATGTAAGGATTCCAAATCACTTTTTTGCAAACATTTCCAATAAATCCAAACAACTCCATGACTGAAGAAAGAAAGAATGGGGAAGCATGCTCGTTCATACACGAGCTCGAATTCGTGGATTCTCACAGGGGGTAAATTTAAGTTTTTATTATTATTATTTTCCAGTCAATAAGCACTAGTTTTAACGCTTACGACTGGGTTGGCTTTACCCCCTAACATTTCTGACTAAAGTTCAGTAAGGAGGCAAGCTCGTTATGTTTCGAGATGAAATCATATGAAATCGAGATGAGATCGAAGAATAAAAATACTTTTTAAAAACATTTTATCAATATTACAACCAACTGATACAAACCATGTTAACTTCTACTAAAAAGTCATGGATTAAAGGTATTCGTATCGTTAGTGTTTCTTTTTCTGAAAAAGTCAATACCCCCATGTTTTTTCAGACATAGTTGGACCCACTTAATGACTGATTTTACGGTCGCCAAAAAAAATGCACCTATTCTGGTCGCCCAGAAAATAAAATCTTGACATACGCTCGGTATACGTTAACTTTTCCCGTGGGGGTAAATAACTGCGTTCTTTGTTGGTTTTAACTGGAATATTTTATTTTTTTACCCCCGTGAGATCTAAATCGAAAGTAGGTCTCAAGAACAATACTGAATGTGCAAACTATTGTTAGGGGGTTTGACGGCGCTAGAGCGTGGTTTAATGTACCGTATCGAATTAAATATTGACTCCCGTATGAAATTAGATATTAAAGTGAGCACAAAACAAGACAGCCGAGGAGAAGAGTCAAACTCTCTGTTTGCTTGCTTGAATAAAAAAAAACATACTTTTGACAAAAATCAAGTAGGTCGGACGGACAAGGTTGACCTACGCTGTATCCGCCACTGAAACATGAAAATAAAAAAATTAAAAGTGGATGAAATATTTTAAAACAAGAAGTGCTGAGGAAGTAAATAAAGAAATATCATTTTGGCATGTTAGGGTCCCTTTAAGATAATGCAAAATTACGTCTCGATTGCCGAAAGAATTGAAATTACCGAATATATAAAAAATCGTAAAATCACAGTAAAAATAATAAAACCATAATACAATAAAAAATTACTTTTAGTGCAGTGCAGTGCAGTGAAAAACTTGTATTGCAACGTCTGATGGCTTAGTGTATCAAGGTAGTAGACTTTGAATGTGTTGGTAACACAGTATGGATACGGTTTTGCCTTTTTTTAAGTTTATAGTAAGTTCACTCTTTTCAAGATATCTCGCAATGATTTGAAACTCATTCTTTTAAACCTTCTCTATGTTGTTGACGTCCTTGCTGGCAATGTATGCCACAGTATCCAGAGGCATACCAAAGTGTCATCTGCAAACATAATTACTTTTGCATTCGCACACCAGGTACACCAGTATATGCAGGGTGCACCTTAGACTGAAAACTATTCCACTCAGCAACCTGTGTACGTAACCGCAAAATCATGTTACTTTGTCATCTGAAATTCCATACATTTTCAGTTAACTGATTAAAACGCTGCCCCCAATTGTGTCAAACGCACGTGAAAGATCCATAAAAACAGTTCTAACGAGACAAAGGCTTTGTCAACAAAATCGCGAATGTTATCATAGTTAATAGAAACACATGGTTTAGTGACTCGTGTTTTTCCTATTGTTATACGTCCGGATGTTGAAAGTGCATGTCACGTGATCGTGAAGCTGCAAAGATCAAAATAAATATGGCGTGCAATAGTGAAGATACTGGCAATTTAAGCGATTACAAACACTTATTAGAAGACGATTTTGATAGTATTCTTGTCAGGTTAAAGGAATCTGAGCTTTTTGGTAGTGAAAATAATGTTTTAGTGGAAAATGTAAGTATTTAAAGAATATTTTCTTTCAAAATGAACACAGAATGGTGACTTATTTTGTTATCTTATTGGTTGTTAATTTTTCTCGAGAGAAAATGGTGTGATCGCTTTTCTCTAGATGGAAGAACAAGATATTACCATCTGTGAGTTCTGTCAAAAACCGTACAAGACTGCTGGAGGCTTACTCAGACACAAACTGATAAAACATTCTTCACAAACAACAACAGAACAAGAGGAGGTGGTGGTGGTAGACGACACAGTAATGGAGCAGGAAGAACAGTCTTCGATGTTAAGAAACGAAGATTTGCAGGATGGTCTAAATCATAGTCATAGGACTATGTCTAAATAAAGTTGTAGAAAAGCTACTCAGGAATACCGTTTATGTCAATATTCATAAGGAATTGGCAGAATTTCCTAACTGCCTTTAGAAATGTGTTCCCTGATTGACAGAGGCAGTAAATAATGACATAAAGTTCAAGAATACAGATTTATTTTATGCAACATATTATTCGAATATTGTCCAGAAAAGCACAGAAATATTTCAAACTGGACTTTCAGAGTCTACATCGAAATGTTTAAGCTTTTTCCTTGTTACTTTTTCTCCGACAACTATAATAAAACGACAGTTATTCACGAGCAAAATACTCTAAATTACGAAAAATCGATGTTTTTTAGAAAATCCGAAACAGACTGAAATGACTAGAAAATTAACTTACATATTTCGATATCATCAGGTTTAAAATGTCTTTCACATGCATATACGTGACTTTTTTCTATCAAGGCTTTGAAATTTTTATCAACTTCTCTTGACCTCGTGATTTCTGCCAACCAACATGTTCTCCAATTCTTGTCAAGATCTGCGGATGGAATTTTAAAAATTCCTATACCTTTTGTACTCCTGCACACCCCACAACCAACTACTGAACAATTTTGGCCTGGCATGAGTTAAACTTTTTTTATAACGAGTTGTAAATACATTTTCCAGTGCGCGTTGTGCTTCAATATTTCTATCACAAAATATTGAATAGCAGCACCTTCAGTATTTAACTATGTTTTAATAGAACAAGTGTGGATTTTGTAATTATATTTTTTATTTTTGAAAGATAAAAAAACATGTCGTATTGTTTCTACGGGTTTTTTTTCTTGTCTTTTTTTCTCAGATCAAAATTACGTTAACAATTTCTGATATACTTTCAAAGATCACAGCTCAGAATATGAAAAATAAATGAAAGTATCTAGAAAACATCGCTTCGGGTATACTTTACTACGTCAAAATCATATAATAATTCTTCAAAACATTTTTGTTTTGCAGCTTCATGTCAATTTAAAAAAGATCAAATCGATGAATAACATATTTGAATAGGCTATTGAAAGGCTCCAAACCATCTGTATTTCTATTAACTATGATGTTATCAATATATCGATTGCCGCCATATTGACCCTATTGATAATTTGTTGGTTTCCATGTACTTGGTGGGTTGTTTACGCAGTGGCTTCCAGCTTTTGGACCGCATTTTTGAAGTATTGAAGTATTCTTCAAACATGGTCGCCTTTTCTCTGGATGTGTCAAGGTTGAAAGAAACTTATTGGAAAGACTTCGTGTGCAAGAAGATTCATTAATATATAGATAACATACCATTTCAATGAAAATGCACTTCGTCACAGTGATTTTTTGACGATTTTGCGAAGTGTTGCGTGTTAAACTATCACATGAAACAATAGAAAGCCATTCGTTTCAGTAGGTTTTAAGTTGATTCGACGCTTACACTGATCCCAGTGAACAAGGAATATTAGGAATGTTACAAGCCTATTCCAGTATTCTAGACCAACTCAACCTAGTCGCATACAACAAGGCCAGTTGACAATGACAAGTCCAGACTAGATGTAAGGGCGAGAGGACTTTAGCCACCAGCGCACCTTCCGCTTTTTTTGATGTATGTGTGACTAAGTGAACGCTTGACCTGAAGTAGACATTTTAATTAGTAGGATCTACAAGAAGCACGAAATAGAGAAGAACCGAAAATATAATCAGCATGTGTTGGAGAATGAACATGGCACGTTTACTATTTTTTTTTTCTATTAACGGGGGAGTGAGTGAAGAGTGATCCATGTATCGCAGATTCTGTTTTTTCGCCGTAAAGATTGCCGTAAAGATTGCCGTAAAAATTGCTAAATAGCCAGGTCAAAGGTGCTACAAAGTGATGACAAATATCTCGGTGTCAACCTCGTTGTTTGGGCTAGTAAGTCTTTTTAATGAATGCCACTTGCGCTTATGAAACCTTAGGTATCATACATCAATGGCTACTGCGAAGAACAGAACAGAAATGTCAGAATAATTTCAGAAGCGAAAATTTGATACCTAAAAAAAGTTGCGAACAAAAAAAAGTCGCGAGCACAAATTATCACCAGCAAATTCTCGCGATTTTCGCGACATTTTGTGTACGCAACATTTTTATGTTTTAGGATTCGCGACATTTTGTGCTCTCAACTTTTGAATATTTTCACAAAAAATATTTCGCGAATTTCCAGCTGTTTTTCCTCGTTCTCTGAAGAATTACCCGCGTAGAATTGCCAGCCCTCCTTTAGTTGTATTACTTCACCTTGTTTCATCCCATAAATTATTGACAAACGTCAGTGAATGCAGAAAGTGGGTGCATTTTTATTGAGAATGGCGTCATTACAGGAAAATGTCTGGTAGCTAACATTTAGAATTTCGGGTCCCAGGTCGCATTTGCAGTGTCTCCAGGTTTTGGGTCCTGAGTCTTGCATTTCTGATATATCTATATATCTATATACGAGATATATCTGTCATGACGAGATTCGAAACTTGAAACTTGAACATTTTTGCGTGTGTTTTAACGCACGTAAAAATGTTTACATTCCAAGATTAAATATCATTTCTTATAAGTCCCTATGACGGAACTCTGTATCACGTGACTGTAAATTTCATTTACTCAATAAACTATCCAAACATTTGGTCACGTGATGCGACTATCTTGGCAGTCCTTTGCCGCTTTGCAGCCCCGGAGACGAAGTTGACAAGTTGTTTTCAACAAACCCTATGGTTATGAACTGCTTTTATTGTTTGTTTGTTCTGTTCAGAATAAACAATCACCACACAGTAAATCACATGGTATATATTCGAGCTTAAGCATCTATATGTCAATATACTTCCGGAGACATATTGTCAAGTTACGGAAATACATAGCACTGCACAAGTAAGCTGTGTAAAAATTGGAATTCCAAACCAAAACGAAGATGAACGGTTCCTGGGTTGTTACATTGCTCATGCTTATGGCAGCAGATGCACAAACGTTGCTATTATCACGACAGGTAAGCCCTTCCTTTAACTACCACGACACAATGCCACCTATTCTCCCTCATAAGCGTGTCACGTCCAAAAACAATTTTAGTCCAATTTTCCACTTTGAATATTGGGCATAAAAATAGTTGATAGGTTTCTACTCAAAAAAAGAAAGAAAATGAAACATT
Organism: Turritopsis dohrnii; assembly: GCA_027922465.2. Classification (NCBI taxonomy): domain Eukaryota; kingdom Metazoa; phylum Cnidaria; class Hydrozoa; order Anthoathecata; family Oceaniidae; genus Turritopsis; species Turritopsis dohrnii. The sequence continues at coordinate 145,730 of BQMF02000023.1, forward strand.
CAACTTTCAAATTTGTTCAAGTTCTATTACGATTATTTCAGTTAAAGGACCAGCGAATCTTTCTAGACTGCTGACCTTCATTGGAGAGAGAGAACTCCTTCAACAAAAGCCTGTCGTATTTTCATTTTCCAATTGCTCGTTTTGTGATTGCAGCTTACGATTTCAAATTCATTTCAAAGTGTTACTCGAGAAATTTGTATTTTAGCGGGTGCTCGTCATTGTGCCTCTCTTTTACGCCCAATCTGAGTCCAATCTCCCTTTTTTGATAAGACGAAAAGCCGGATTACTGCGGATGAAAGCAAAAATAAAGTTCGAAATCTTAAGCTCTCATTTTCCACATTTTTATGGCGACGCTCACCAATATTTCGTTCTCACTCTCCCACAAAGTTTGTTGAATGAAAATCCACCCTCAACTTGGGTGGCAGAGTAAAACAAGCTATGGAGAATCATGGAATAATGACAATGCTTTGAAAGGCCAGAAAATCAACCGAAAAGATTTTTTGGTAGTGTTCCTGGCTATTAAAAATCATCACTAGTTTCCAGTGGTCAAATATATTGAAAAATCACTGCGGAGAAGTGCATTTCCAAAGAGATATACACACTATTTCAATAAAAATGCTCTTCATCACAGTGACTTTTCACAATTTTTCCAACTAATTTATTTTTCAAGACCTGTTAATAATTGAGTGTACAAACCGTCTGCCACCAAACCTCGTCCCCAGGGCTTCCTACTTGTTCGATGTACTGGATGTTGGCTAAGAAAGCCATCTTTCCTAAGACGAGGTTGTCTCACGCCCATTAAACTCACCAAGCAGTTTAGAAGTCAAATTAGCCAGTGGGCCAAATTGTCAAAAAGTCACTGCGATGATGAACACTTTTATTGAAAAGGTGTGTATAGTTCTATGTTTTTAATGCACTCCTTCGCAGTCATTTTTCAACAAATTTGCCCACTGGGTAAGGTCACTTGACATTTGGTAAAAAGCGCGGAAATCAACAATAACTAAATAAATGAATAAATAAATAAATACAAAGGTTATTCCAGTTTGTTTACTCATCTCTCCACCACAGTGAGTTTGAAACTATATCTATAAGCAGATCAAAATTTAAGAAGGAGAGTTGAGTGACTTAGAAAAGTAAAACGTACTGATGACCTGATAAACACTTAAGGTTGAAGGTTGGAATTGAAGATTGTACTCCTCCATTTTGAGACTACTCCTGGAGCCGCCTCCGCAAGTAATTTCGAACGTTTAAGATCATCCATCAGAACTATCAAAATGAGGTAAATTATTATGACACAATAAGAAAGTACCTGTCATAGTAATGGCTTCACGTACCCAAATAAACTGAAGTTTTCACCAAAAACAAAATATTAGGGAAGGTCAAATTGTCAAGCTAAGTGTGTGTAATAAGATATTTGTTTTCCAATACTGACAGGAATTCGCCAAATGTTTTGGGTTGTGTCAACTGATGCTTGTCTCTGTTGAAAAGATGAGGAGAGTTGGGCTCGAGGTGGATTATAGTTTTAAGTAAGGTCAATCAATGTTTAGCGATTTTTACATGAGGGATGGGATGATGAGGGATGTCAGCTTTGAGGAATTGATGAAAGTAAAAATGTAAAATTTCAAGTTTTACAGCACAAATTGAGAATTTCAGAAAAGAAGTATTAACATAACATTCAATGTATCTATTATAGCTAAATTTTGAAGAAATAGCCTCAAATGAAAATCGGAAAAACAATAAGGTCGGTTACACTGAACACAGAAAGAAAATATGGCAGTCACGATTTAGGGCGAAACCGAAATTCCAACGAAAATTCAACCGGAAATTGTATACTTTAACAAAAATAGTTGTGTCAAGAGACGTGGTTGAAAAATTGACAGCAGGGATTGGTTTAACAAAGATGTCCACCGCAATCGCAGCTTTAATCACGTATTATCAGGCAAAACTATTTTTATTTGTCACCACCGGTGGGATGACTAATTAATTACTTAGTATCACAAGCTTGTGAAAACTATTTCGAGTATGCATAGGTTGGCGCATTCGTATTTGTTTTTTTCCCTCAACAGGATGTTCAAAAGTAAACAAATTTAACAACATTATAAGGATACTTATTCCCCAAATTTCGTGTTACAGAGATCGGAAATTTAAAAATGCCTAACGATTTTAAACAGAACATGAATCATCACCATTTTTCCATTCTCGATAAATTCTCGATAAATTCTCGATAAGTTCTCGATAAAAGAAAACCTTCCATAGTTTTAAAGGAGAATGTCTGGAAGATAAGAATTAGGCCGAAAGGTTTTGGAAAAAATCCTTTTTCTGCGTTGATAAATCCGAATTCGTATGACATATACTTGCTTGTATCTCCTGCAAAAGTTGCAAAGAAATCGCAAATTGTGAAGAAATTTCAGATAGAAAACCTTAGGATGTTTAAGGAAGTTTGTCAACTGAAATTCAAAATTTTCTCCCTTATTTTCAGAAATGCGATGCAGGTTTTCGCCAATGCATGAGCAATACTACAACAACAAGTGAACAAATATCCTGCCTGCAGACATTTATGGGATGCATGGAGAAATATCCTTTACCTTCGACGTTCGGTATATTTGACCCTGCAAAAGAAGAGCTGTTGCTAAACTTTAAGGTAGACTATTTTCTTTATAAAGGCCTCTAGAGTAGTTTCATGAGGAATGCGATAGTATGGATTAGATTACTTGATAGGCAGCTTATTACAAACATTGTATTACAGTTTAGTTAATATTGCCAGCCACATAAGAAGTAAGTAACTGGGAGTTATTAGTTCTGGTTTACCATCCATAACGGTTGGCTCTTCCGCCAGTAGTTGACTTACCGCCAGAGACATGTATAGCATTGCTCTATTTCTCATAAAATTATACTTATACATCCTGCATAAAAATTCACTTTAATATATACTCTCTTATCTGAGTAACAGAAAACAAAGTGTTTGGGTCAATGGTTGATATAGCCTGTTTTTCAATTGCTTATCTCTTGGGTGCCCCAAGGTTCAATTTCAGGACCAATCATTTTTAAAAATCTTATCAATGATTTTTTTTAATTTTATTATAAAATGTAATTTATACAACTACGCCGATGATAACAAACTCTCTGATCATTATATATTTCCCCATAGTATGTTAATATATTAAAACAGGCATTTTCCTTTTCCTTCTCCGTTCACTTTTACAGCCGCAGTTCAGCATTGAACATTCGGCTAGCCAAGGTAGATAAGAATACAGGCTAGTGAACTGAAGTAGTGCGCCATTTTTGATAGTCAGTGCAGATGGACAGTCAAAGATTTTTGTTCTCTGCCAGCTTTTAAGATGATTCGAGATATAACACGTTAAATGATGGAAATAATGGTTTTAGTTCAGTGCTGTCCAAAAACGTTTTGTACTATATATGTTGAATGAGCCTGTGTGATTTCAGAACAAAGGCGAAAGTTCATCATTATTAAAAGCCAGGCTGAAGACTCATTTTTATGTTACTTCCTGATAATGCACACATCCCTGGATAATGTAGCTCAACTGAAAACACATGATGTATTATACAGCCATGTGAAGGAAACCCTTTTTTATGTGGAGAACACCCAGTTACGTTGTGATACAAAGAGTAGAGTAGATTCTGGTAGTACTGTTGCTTAACTTTTTTGAGAAAATTTACCAGTGTTGCTTATAAACTTGTTGCTTATAAAATAAAAAAAACGTGTACCTGTATTTTGGTACACACAAGATTTTCTTTATTATTATGTATAATACATTTGAGTGGGTAAATTTATTGTGCCAGTGTGTATACGTTTATAAATAATTTATAAATATGAATGTGTAAGTTCATGCGTGTACAGTTGCCGCTCGATATGTGGAACCACGGGTAAGTGAAACTTTCATTAGGTGGAACTATTTTCCCCGCTTCCTTGGATTTACCTTCACAAACTCTCTTAATTTCTTCGGATAAGTGGAACCACGGATAAGTGGAACCATTTTTCGGTCCACTTATCGAGAGGACTTTTTTCCCCTCGTGTATTTCTTTGTTACTATTCGTCAGTTTGGATTAGTTTATTTGATATTAAAACTATTTGTTTATTACAACGACTCTAAATAAATAAATAAATAAATTACAAACAAACAAACAAACAAACAAACAAATAGCAATTTGGATATTAGAAGCGAGGCGGCCATTATTGATTAAACTAAAATACAGTGAAACTCGGGAAGTGTCTATTCGGTTCTATGTCTTGTAAAATCTAACAATATGACTGACGCCATGGTTTCATTTATGTTCCTTTAATAAATAAACTCAAGTCTCTTCACAATACTCAATCAAATGAGACAGAGTCAAGTGTCTATCACAAATTGATAAGCACTTTTTTTTCAAGTTTCATTTAGCGCACTTCAAGGGTATTTTCATCTAACAATTTCCGTTCATCAAACTTCTAGGTGCAAACCCTTATAATAAAGATTGAAAGCACGAGACAAACTCGATCACTCAAACAAACTTATAATGGTATAATGATAAGTGGGACTATCAATAGAGTTGAACAATCTGCTCGATGAATTTTTTACAGTTAAGATTAGGAAGGTCTTTCGTGAAAAATCACTACAATGAAGAGCAATTTCATTGAAATTGTATGTATAGTTCTGAAGAAATGCACTCCCTCGCAGTGTTTTTTAACAAATGTGCCCGTTGGGTAATTTCCTTAGAGAAATATGTGTGCGTCTATTATTAATACATTGGTTGGTCAATTGTGTCATATGTAAACTTTTTTAAATTCTTTAAGGTAGAATAGTCAAATTTTAATGAACTAATCATACGTGTGAACACTTTTAAAACATCTCTCTCTGTTTTTGCTGTCTCGAAAGGTTGCACATGTATTTGCTAGTCGAGCCAAACACGAAAGTTTTTCAGCACTGAAGTAGTACTTCAGATTCTATAAATATTTAGCTTCACTCTAAAACCATTACATACACAAACAAATATTCAAAAGTTTTCAATAACGGCATTATTTTTAAAGAAAAAGAAACAAGATAATATAGTACACTCTCTTTTCAACTTTCTTTCTTTTCAAGTGGGATTCTCAATAGATGTGAATAATCTACCCGACACTTTTTTTTGAGACATTACATTCCCAGTGTGCGCAAAATCGTCAAAAAAACACCGCGATGAAGAGAATTTTTATTGAAATACTGTGTATTATTCGTAGTTAGCAACCTCGAAACCCAGGGTCTCTTGCCTTGTCGGAAACAGACCCTTGTCATAGTCAGTGTGTTTCCTTTCATCATTAACTGTTTTTCTGCTGTTGCTTCTTTTTCGTGTGTGTTCAAACAGTGACTTTTTTTTCGTGTGTGTTCAAACAATGAGTTTCCGAAAGCAATGTACTGATGACACTTAACAAATCACGTCATTTTGATGTCTGTCATTCACTAAAATATCAATTTTTTTATGATTACCTCACTTGAAACCTCTTACTTCAGCATTTTCCACTTATATTTCGTTGTGTGGCTAACATGTTTTCTTTGTATCACTAGGCTATGTTATTAGGTTCAGTAGTTGATGACATTTAAGCATCACAACGTGGTTCAGGCTGAATATCAAATAGTACCAAGATATAAATTTTTGTAGTTTTGTTGTGAGTACAAAGGGAAGTAATGAAAATTCGCCTTTTTAAGCGTGGTTTCCAGATTCTTCTATGGACAGAGTTCTCCTTTGTAAACATACTGACAACATCCTCCTCAGTCGTCAATTTCCAGAAGCATCACCTAAACCACTATTTATTAAGTATGGTTCAGTCAAAATTTACTGATAAAACCATGAGCACATATTGAATATACTGCTGTTGAGTGGGACTGTCGCTAAGTAGGCCTCTTCGTCGCGGTGACTTTTGACGATTTTGAGAACTTAAAAGGAGTATACTGTATAATCTTGTTTCAATTTCTTTTAAAATAATACCATATTTATTTGAAAATGTTACACTTCGGTATATAAACCTACTAAGTGTGTCATGCTGCTGTGTGAGGGAACTGACCTTATCCTGACTACCTCTCTCCGAACAAATGAAAAACGAGAAGCAAAAAAATGTATAAAATGCACTCCTCCACTGTGAAGCAACTCAAAATTTTGTTGTTGTTGTTGTTGTTGTGTTGCTGTTGTTGTTGTTTTTGTTGTGTTGTGTTTTTTCTCGATTCATTTGTTTTTCTTGATTTCTAGTGTTGCTTCAAAGACCTCACGAGATGCTTTTTAACCTCTAATGGTAAACTTTCACAAATCAATTCATGCAAGAACGAAATGATAAAGTGTACAGTCTTTAACAACCTAAAATATAACAACGCCACGAATCCGAAGAGCGCCTGGTTGCAAGATGCACCCGCACTACTTAAGGTAAGCCATGATATGTTTTTAGTGCTAACTACACGGTTCCTAAGTCAATGGTGGACTATTTCACACTTAGCAGTTCTACTGTCATGATGTACTATTATATAAAGGATCAGCTGTAGAAGCTCATATGTGAGGGTTGACCGTGGATTTTGACAGTGTCAAATTCAATTCAAATACTGCAGTGACGTAACGTATTTTTCTTGTAACCAAGACTGATAAAGTGATGCCATACCGATGTAGATGACGTTCCCATAGTAACGTTGAGGTTAAACGAGTGCAGTTAATAACCCTGGGTACGAAGTTGCAGTTAATAGCTGATTATAAATCGCTATTAGGTGTTACAAGTACATTAATAAAAAGTTCTGGAAAAGTTTGTTAAAGTGATTGAATGCCGGTGCAATAAGGACCAGCAATGATCCGTATGCAAAACCTCATACCCAGGGTTTCTTGCCTTTTCGATATATACGGAAGGCAAGAAACCCTGGGTACGAGGTTGAGGCGTATTCAAGGTCAGTCAAAAAAAGCTGACGAGCAGTTTTAAGTGTGGTTAGGTTACTTTCACGCCCTATTGTTCTACTTTATTCTGTTCCCCAAATTTTGACTGAGCTCTAGCATGAGCGTATAAAGATATATGTATATAATATATACGCCAATGGCTCTAGCTACGCCTTTACAATTCCTCCATAAACATACTGGCGCCGAGCAAGGCGTTACACATTAACGGAAAATTATTATTTTCTCTTTAGACTTCTGTCTTGGAACATATGAATTGTCATTTGAACCCAGAAATGAATGGGTTTTGTTGTTCTGTAAAGTATCAAGAAAAAGTGGAAATTATGATGGTCACGGTATGTTCTTTCATGTTTTTAGGGAGAGCTTCACCGTTTCTTCAAATATTTTTTTATTTTTCTTCACATTTTGTATGAAAATTATATCTCCGGAGGAGAGTCGTGTTATATTGTAGATATTCTTAACATCTTAGAAATAATTTGATGGATCTACCTTATTACAGGAAATTAACGAATCATGAAATGAATGCGTCATGAAATTAATGCGTCATAATATTAACGCGGTCTGAGAAAAATTTGCATTTTAGAAGCATAAAATTAACGCGGTTTTACCAAAAAATACATTGCGGGTGCATGAAATTAACGCAGATTTGGGAAGTGGAATAAAAAAACAACAATATTTTTTTGAAACTTTCTTTGTTTGTGAAGTAACCTCTAAAGGCAACCCTTTCCAGTTTCTTGAACGATCGGTTTGTTGTTAAGTCAAGAGGTTGGAGTAGGTGGGTCAAATTCTTTGACACCATGACCGTAACATAGTTGTAATCTCCCAGAGCATCTGTTATTGGCTGTGATTGTTGACCTCTGAAAAGAGGAGAGTGAGAGTGACGGAGAAATAGATGGATAAAATATGTGTTTAATGAAAGAAACCTTTTGTTTTAATCCCTTATTCCCCTTAGAAAAAATTGACTTTTTTTTTACAATTTTTTCACAAAATTAACGTTAATGAAATAAACACCGTCACAAAAATAATGTATCACTAAATTAACGCGTATATGAAATTAATGCATCATAAAATTAACGCGGTTGAGGGGCAAACCGGCGTTAATTTCATGATTCGTTAATTTCCTGTAATAAGGTATTTAATTTCCGCCATTTTCATTTCCTAATACGTCATCCATCTATTTTCAGGAATGCTTTCATAAATTACTGAAATGTCAACTAGAAGGAAACACAGATTTATTTTGTTATATCAAGTGGACAAAATGCTTCGATCCTGATTGCAGTGAATGTACAGAGTGTAACGCTTTGTATTACTCCAAAATCCCTTTAACATTTACAACCAAACAGGGCTTCAACATTAGTGTACGTGGTTCTCCTTCGTCTCTCCGTTTTAAGCCTGATTGTTCAATTAGTTTACAATTATTGGTCTGTAAATATTCCATATGAAAATTGAAGACCAAATGATCGATTTCTTTAACAACAATAAAATGAAAATTTGCTTTAACCAAATATTACTTGAAAGCATTTTTATAAAAGCTATAAATTTTGAAGATATTATAATATCTTTTTTTTGTAACAGTAACGGCGTTTTTCTTAGCGTTCGGAACTTTCTTTATTGTGTTTGGCAGAATTTCGTTAGATAAGTTTTCATTATGATGCAATTTTTCATTATGTCCTTTTTCGTTATGATGTGGAGGAGAAGAGCAAAATTTACACAATAACAAACTTGCATAACATAACATACAGTTCATGTGACAAATTGAGTTCATTAAAACTTCATGGTGAAAACCTTGTTAATTTGCTTGGGTCAGTGAGCATAAAATTACGTCATGCCTCGTTCTTTCAAACATTTTTATAAGACTTTCCTGCAAAAAGTTTGATGAACTCAAATTGTCCCATGAAACTACTCATAATGATAAACTCGCATAACATGATGTACAACTTATAGGATCCACGTAGAGTAAAGAAATTTTGACACATAAGGCAGTAACGGCGTTTCATAGTTCCATAGCTCCATCTTCCCAGAAAGTAGCTCATTTCCTTTAAAACTTTGCACAGCGGTAGATGAAAGCCTGTTAACGGAAAGTCTTCCCGCGATTTGAGAGAAAATTCCTGATTGGCTCAAAATCTGTGACTGTTTTCCACTGTCCAATAGCGTTGAAGTATGGAAAAAACAAAAAACTCTTTTCTCCTGAACAAAACCATTAATTGAGATTCGCGGGCACACTTTGTTTCCACTGATAGTAAGGAATCGGCACAACCAAAAAACACTTAAAAAACCTTTATCTTCTGGAGTTGGAGCTCAAAAAAGCAAACAAAAGTCTGTAATTTTAATCGTTTTCACAGATTAATTTTTTCCTTATTATTTATGTAAATGTATCATGTTATACATCGTTGGAAAGAAAATTTATTGCTCTACACGAATTCGTGAATAAGTGTACTACTTAAAATGTAATGGTAACAAGAAATAACTGAAAAAGTTAAAAAGTAATGCATATGTGAGTAAAACGTACGCTGAGCCCTTAAATAGATTGCTTGAAAAAAATTCTTTTTGATGTATAAAACATATAAAACGCGAATATTTAAACGCCCACTGTTTACGCCCGGGTTTAAGGTCGTAATGGATGTTCATATAGGGTGGGTTTGAAAGAGGAGCACTATGGGAAACGTTTTTATTTCTTGATAAAAATTATCTGTAAATTACGTTGCCATCAACATTCAGCTTTTCTCAAGCTTTATTTGGTGTTCATTGGATGGCGGCGGTTGTTATATAAGAAATACACAATTCCCTTGAAAACTAAAAAGCACTTTTTGACTTTAGGACACCCGCAGTGGAGTAAAGTATTTAAAATACCCGTGGTTTCTCGTCCTCCTCTCCTCCTCCTCGTACTACTCCAAGTTATGAACGATTTCGTGCAATGTTTACCTGGCATCGTCGCCGAATTCGCAATTTCGGCCAAATTTAGACTTTCAGTTCGCAATTGAAAGGTGCTGTGAATTTGACAATTATTTTTGTCAGATTTGACTAAAATTGGGCAATGCGGGCCAAATTTGGACCAAATTTCGAAAGTTCTCCAATTTTCATAAAAACAGCTAAAAACACAATTGAAAGATGTTGATTTCTAAATTTGGACAATTTGGGCCAAATTTGGTCTAAATTTTGAAAGTTCTTCAATTTTCATAAAAATTTCTATGGATCACATTTGAGAGGTGCTGATTTCGAATTTGACAGGTATTTTCTTTACCACATTTGGGCAATTCGGGCCAATATTTGACCAAATTTCGAAACTTCTCCGATTTTCATAAAAAATTGCACAAAACACAATAGGAAGATGCTGATTTTGAATTTGGCAGTCATTTTGACAGATTTGACCAAAAACTTGCTAATTCGGCTATGTTGTATTTTTGAGACTAGATATGCATCGTTGTGTTGCATCCGAAGTCTTTAAGCCGGCTTCTTGTTTTTGTTTTAGAATTGCCATAAATTACGAAACGCCAAAGATTTGACAAACTGTGTGATGTCACTTCGATTGTCAACAGTCCCCCATGAAGAAATTAGAAGGGAGGTGAGATTACCTCCTAAACTTTCTTAAAAACGCCCTTTTCTTTCTATGTTCAATAGACCTTTTTCATGAATTACGTCACAACAAGCAACGTCTCGTTTTCAAACTGTTTGTTAATGACGTTTGCGCTGTTTATAAAGAGAAACAACACCTCGGTGAAAAAGGTTTTCACGAAATTCTTTTTTAAAGGTTAAGCACGTAAGGTACGTAACGACAAGATGTTGCGGTCAAAAGTAACATTGTCTATGAACTGTTTCTATTTAGTGGTCTGCATCATACGAAAGCTTGACGTTTGCGCTGTTTATAAAGAGAAACAACACCTTAGCGAAAAGTTTTTCACGAAATTCTTTTATTAAGATTAAGCACGTAATAATCCATAAACTTAGAAACGAGGCGATGTTTGTAATGACGTAATTTATGAAAAGGTCTATTGGTTATTAAAAGAGAGTTTATTCGTCACCATGACAACACCTAACTTTTTATCAAAGTTGACTATACGAATGGGCGGTCATATAAGGGGGGATTTCGAAGGCTCTGTTTACACCAAACTTGTAATACAATATTTTCCAGGTTTGCTACCGTCGATTAAAGAATACTCAAGTGAAGAAAGGCTCTTCTCTGAGAGAATACACAAACTGCATGCAAGCTGATAGAAAAGGAAGAGTGGAGATAAACACTTGCAAGAGTAGCAACATCATCAACTCAGCAACCGATTCTTAGCAGACACTCTGGAGAGAATCATACAAAGAAGATATAAATAAATAATCTTCATTTTTGTGGCATATTACATCATTACAAAAATCTTGAACTAGATTTTTAGCAGGAAATTCTTGAAACAAGAAAGAACATCCAGAGTTGACCAGATCTTTTTATTTTATTAAATTAAACGGCACTTACAACACAGGTTCCCAGTAGGCAAAATTATTGTCAAAAAGTCGCTACGACGGAGTGCATTTTCGTGCGTATATTTTTGTGTCTTTCTATAGAAATGTATACTCCTTTGCAGGGATCTTGCAACAAATTTGTCTGATGGGTTAAGACATAAAATATATATGCATGCATATATATGCATAAATAAAACAATTACAATTCTTTTACCCTCTGCGACTTTCAGACGCCACGATAATACACCACAAACGTGTTTCCAGCTGCTAACTTCATGAGAAAGCATTATGCAAACTTTACCCAACCAAGGGAGGGTCTGGCTGTTTTTTGTTTTTCGCAAGTGCAACATGTTTCGTACTACTAGCGATGGCAGTTGGGAGAATGGAGCTGCCTTAATCTTTCCCATTTGAATAAAAACAATGTTGGCTTAAATCAGTTTTTCATATATTTATTGTCTTGCACTCTTCTCCACTTCTGCTAAACACTCACGAACAAGTGCTCTGGCATGCATAATACCTTGAAACAAAAATTGTAACATTAATAAAAAGGGAACAGTTATTGTTATTTAAATAATGTACAGTGTTTTTAATAGACTCTTATACTATTCTATAACATCAAAGAAGTTATCATTTTGTTTCAAAATGGTTCATGTACAAGGCACTGTTCATCCTGCATAAATTTTGGTTACTTAATGCATTTGGCTGAGTTGGATTGTCATTCAGACCACAATGGAAAACATAAAAGCTTAAAATTCATTTTCTACTGTTTTACTTGTTGTGGCAACCAGACGGCCTGGATATATGGCTGATGTAAACATAGAAAAGAAGGTACTTCAATCATAGTAATACTATGATTACTGGTATTAAATACCATTAAAAGATGATGAGCTCACTCAAGTCTGTCTTTATGGATGAAACAAGGAGAGATGCATGAGCTGGATAGTTAAAAACAAAACAAACAAGATGCCTTAACAGGCAAAAGGATTTCTGCCAAAATCTGCTGAAATATGAAAGAAAAAGCATATGACATATTTGAAAAAGGTTATGTGATTTCCAAAATAAAAAATCACATTTCTAATGTATATAATCCCTAGGACATTGTCAAAAGATAAGTGACACTATGAGAGACTTATAGTATACTGCTAATAAACTGGATTACATCTGAATGACATTAAATATTCTTTATTTTGTTGATAAGAAATAATATCAAAGATATATTGATCCTTTCAGATATCACAATGTATATGCACGTAACTCATAAACTGTAAAAGTTCTGAATTTCTGAATTTGATACTTGGTGTCAATCTTCCTAGCAGACTTCCTAAATTACAAGCACAAAAATGCATGCAGATTTTGGCCATGCAAAATACATCCACATAGACCAAAACCAACATTATAACTGTTGTAGTTTGTTTTGATTAGCAATACGGAAAGCACTTACAAACATTCTTGATCTGAGTTATCATTCATGACCTGTTTATAAAAATTCTTGAAGAAATTCAAAAAAAGGTTGAATGATTTTTACGACATAACATTGCATCTCTGATTTCATATGCACCCAAGGGCATTGCGAAAATATAGTTGACACTATGCGAAACTTTATTGTATACGTATATACACCACTGATAAACTTAACTACATCTGAATGACATAAAACATTCTTTATTTTGGGGGTACGAAATAATATTAAGTTTATATTGATTTTTTCGGATATTCAGTGATTACGTATGTAAATCATGTTCTTTAAGCATTTGATATGTACCGTCAATCTTCTTAATTACAAATGGAATTATCAATATTTCAAACACAAAAAGTAAACAATAATTTTGATCATTAACAGTTATATATATACTTATATATGTTCTAAAGCACACACATAGCATAATTATATAATGTAACTGAAAGGAAAGTTTTGTATTGTTACATGATGTATCTTTTGAATTTACAGACAGTTGTTATTATTTTGCACTGAAGATGGTTGTACCGAAAAGCTTATGCTAAAATAAAATAAAAAGATTTTACACTTTTAATTTTTACAGACAGTTGTTTTACAGATGTTTTAATTTGCTATTGTGATTAGTCACTCGTAATAAGGGACATTGACAGTATAACTTAAAAACTGATCAAACAATAAAACAAGTAAGTGGTGCAGGGTAGACACAAACTTTCTATGTTGGAGCTGAAGAGGAAACTAAGCTGAGCCAAAGTATCCAGAGCTTAAAAGCGTAACAGCTCATATACAAAACAAACGAAGATGTTTTGAATTTAGGCTTAAAGAATATCAAAACATTTCTCTATAAAACAAACAAATAGCTACCTTTTTCTTTTTGACTCTTCTGTTTACAAAACGTTGAAAACTTCTTTTTAATTAGAAAAGAATGATCACAATTCAAGATAATTATAAGTTTCTTCTATGAAAATTCTTTTTTTATCTTCAGATACCCATATCTATCATTTTCAAGAAACTTTAGAAAATTTAAAATGGTTTCTACCCTCACATGCGTGGTAAGCGTAAGTTTCATGTAAGCGCACACACGAAATTTCAAAAAACCGCTAGGTTTGGACATCAGAAAAAAAAAAAAAAAAAAAAGAAAAACAAAGCCGGTTTTAAAGTATTTCTTGCTTTCGCAGAAATCCAAAAAGCCCTGAACTGTGGACAGCAACCTGCCACAGGAACACCAATGGAGAAAACAAAATGTGAAAAATAAAACAAAATGAAATATACTTTCTTATCTCAGTACAGAATTTCTTCATTTACCTTTTTTCAATCTTTCTTGAGCCATTTTGCTACCTGCATAGGTGGGTTTAATTTCTCTGCCTAGATCTTCGATCACATTAAGCAGCTCCCCATATTTACTTTGATATGACACAGATGATGGAACCAGTGTCTGAGGACGACCACCTGTGAAAAATTATGGAATAATAGTCAACATAGTTCGACCGGTCAATATCTAATGTAATTCAGGCCTGGTTGTAAGAAAATTAGCAGACGTGTGGTCATCACACGCCTTAATTGACGATATCAGTTATGGCGCGCACTCGTGTAAATTTTCGACAGATGTGCGATCAATTTTATCCAGTTAGATCAACGATCTTCATTCTGTATGATAATCAAATCACATTTGAAATGTGTCATATATGTAAAAATAATGAGATTTTAGTGGAGAATGAATTAATGAAACAAAACAATGTTTTCGAAGATTCGGAACGTAAAATGTTAGCTATGTATAGAGATTACTTTGACGGTAAATAAAATTTATTCAAAAATTAATAAAGAGGAAAAATAAAACCTGAAAATAAGAAAATGTATATTATTCATTGTTTCGGTTTGAAGTTCAAATGGTTTTTGAATTAAATTAAAGACGTTTCCGTTCCATTAACTCGTCACCACCTGGCTGGCTATTTTTTTAAATAAAAGATTATTCTTTGAAACTGCAACCTTGCGCATACTTTGGTAACTTAAAAAAACGTTAAAAAGAAAGAGAAAACTACATAATACAATTAAATAATATAATACATAATAAAATCGTGCGCACGAAGCTCCTTCTTCATTCCTCAGCGGATTTCGCTGAGTAGACTTTTTTTCTCCTACCAAACGATTGCACGCCTCTTACGACCAGGCCTGATATTATAATTGGACGAATGTTCCACTCATTCATATAGTATAAAACACTAAAGTTGAGGGAGGATGGATAACTGTAGCCGTCCAAGTTTTAGACACAAATTTAAATAAGACAAACAGATGAAGATTTTAGTGGAAAATTCTTTGAGAACAATCTTTATTCATAATCAACCAAAAACTGATAGGCTCAAAAGACTCAGCAGTGGGTAGATCAACTGGCCAGGGTGTTTTTTTTATTCTAGTTCACCCATCCCAAGCCTGACTTTCAATTCTGTTCAATTCGACTGGCACTTCGAGAGGAGGGGTTACTTTCCCACTTCAACTGAAATTCATCACAATTTGGCACCAATTTATAACTTAATCCCTTACGGCCCTATTGACCCCAAAGACTTCACAGGGGAACAGGCTGGTAACAGTAGCAGGGACATGGTTGGTAGAATTTTGTGTTTGTTCAGAGGGGGACTCGAACCCGGAACTGGCTTTATTGCAGTTATTGCCAAACATGTTACCGCTATATCATAAATAGGCTGTGTGTTTAATTCATGGGTTCTTTTAACTTAAAAATTTTTGGAAATTATCTTGTGTGTAGATAAAAATATTATATACTTCTTCCAAAAGTTCCAAAAATTTCAAAAAGCTTTTCTTCCATATTAGGAAAAATATACTTACTGGTCTGCTGTGCTTGAGGAGGTCGGGAAACTTGAGCAGGTGTTGCATAATGTGTACCCTGATGATTGATTCCTTGGTGTTGTTGCACAGACTTATATGGCAGTTGTACATTTTGTAATACAATTTGATCAGATGACATTTTCTTTTCTATGAAAAAAGAATATTCAGAACACAATATCAAAATATAAAGAGCAAGAATATAAAATAAAATGAAAAACAACGCAAGAATATCGTTCTCAGACATTTGAAAAGATATTTTCTATTTTCTCAACTTTCGTAATCATAATCTATACTTTTACTCTAGCAAGATTAAATACATGTAATTATATTTCAGCTTAATTTTAAAATTTATATTCTTACTTTTGACTGTCCCACCCAACAGTCACCATTGAAATCTTACTTACATAACTGACAATGATAACTGCTGTTGTCTATTTATTTTATTAGCAAGGCAATAAAAATAATGAATGAATAACAAGAACATTTTTCCAAAAAGTTTTTCTTCATTCATCTCAAGGAATGCTTATACCTGTTTTGTTTGTTTTTATTTACAGTTCATAAAAATACTCTACAGTCTCACTGAATCACATTCATATCACATCTTTTTATTCCACTCATACGCGCTATAAAAGGAACTTATCAACTCTACCAGTAGAAAATTCCCCATGATGATCGATGGATGGCATCATCTCTGACCTGACACCATCATCAGACAAGCTATTTTAAAAGGAACGAAACAAAATGACTGAGACAAAAAAATAATCTTTCTACTTTTGAACTGAAAGCAAGAAAACTAGCTTGAATCCAAAATCCAAATTTTTATCGATAATTCAAGAAACTCGTATTACTTTGTTCCGTACGAAAATTGGCACTTGTACGAAGGTGGCCACATACGGAAACAACTACGATGGTGGCCCGATCTGTACTATGGTGGCCACGGTATGCATCGCGCATTAACCCAGCAGTAGTAGACAAAAACAATTTTCATGTAAGTAAAGTAAAAAGAACATCAAAAATACTCCAAAAAATTAAAATTCTTAACATTCGGAAAAAGTTTTATTTCCATTTCCATGCCTATATAGCATGCACCTTAGCGCACCCCAGGAAACCGCCTGGGTCCACCTTCGTACAACAACTAGAAAAGTTGTACGGAGGTGGCCCTACTTACTTATGTTTATTGGTTAGAAGTCATTAAAAGCTCCCTTAGGTTTTCTTGATGGATAAACATGTTCATTTGTCCATTACATGTCAATATAAGCATCTTGCGCACCAGAAAACCGCCTGGGCCCACCTTCGTACAACAACTATTCAAGTTGTGCGGAGGTAGCCTACTTACCTCTACGTATATTGGTTAGAATTTATAAGAAGCTCCCTTACGTTTGTTTTGACCGACAAATATGTTCATTTGTCCATTACATGTCTATGAAAACATCTAGCGCACCAGGAAACCGGCTGGGCCCACCTTCGTACAACAACTATTCAAGTTGTACGGAGGTGGCCCTACTTACTTATGTTTATTGGTTAGAAGTCATAAGAAGCTCCCTTACGTTTTCTTAATGGACAAATATGTTCATTTGTCCATTACACGTCTATCAAAGCATCTAGCGCACCAAGAAACCGCCTAGGCCCACCTTCGTACAACAACTAGTCAAGCTGTACGGAGGTAGCCTACTTACCTACGTATTTTGGTTGGAAATCATAAGAAGCTCCCTTACGTTTGTTTTGACCGACAAATATGTTCATTTGTCCATTACATGTCAATGTAAGCATCTTTACTCATTTCATTTTTCGTCTCACTAAATGCTCTCCACCGTGGTGTTATTTCTTGTTTTGTTATCAGCGCCCTTCCTGTGGCGAGTCCAAAAAAAGACACCCCACAATTACTCGTTCTTTTCAGAGGTTGCAATCAATCATAATTAAAAGAAAAAAGTGTTTTTAAAAAGTAACACCCTTAGCGTGCTTCAAGTACGTACCATTGCCCGTAGAAATGAAATTTAAAACTTATGGGTTGTGGGGTCAACAACAGATTGAACAAAAAGAAGATTGCGCCCTACCAGAATAACGGAATGTTAGGTTTAAATATTTTTCTCAGAAATATTTCACGTGATACGTGGTGCTCTTTATAGGTAATTATCAATCTCCCTTGAGAATAAAGATCTAGCAACAGAAGTTCAAATGCAGATTTTAGTCATTTCATGTTCATATTTTTCTACTGGTAAGTGTTGTTTGATTTGACGCTGCAAAATTGGGATAGTGATAAACTTTCATTTCGGGGTCTCATTCTTCTCCGCTCCGCCTTACGATTTCGATAGAATGATTATAGGATTGTGTTCATCTAACTCTACAGATCAACCATTCTCAATAAATAAGGAGATCAAGTACGCTCAAATTACACCAAAAATTGGTAATGACTCAAGGTCAATGTATACTGTTTGTGGTTAAATTGTTTTGTTGTTCTTGAACCAGCAGGAGAGCATTAGTATGATCAAGTAATTTCACCATAGATAGAGATGCTGCATGGTAAAATTCCCAACATCTCTATGGCGAAATTTCCTAACAGTGCATTGACCTTGAGTCATCACCAAGATGACAAATGGTCTTCTTAAGTCTATGAAAGTTTGAGACTTCAAACCCTGTCTACAACTCAGAGTGGCGGATCTAGAGGTATGTCGAAATTTGTGTAAGAGAGTGTTAGCAATCTAACCATAAAAGAAAGTGTTCAAATAACCACATTTGTAATATAAATTGAATTCACAAATATATAATGTTAATGCTCTCCTACACAAATTTTGACATACCTCTAGATCCGCCACTGCAACTGACCAACAAATTCAGAAATCTCACATAAAAAAGAGATACAATGAGTACAGAAACTGCATGTAGACAGCGTTAAGTTATTTTATCGAATTTTTTCCAGGAAAACCTATAAAATGCCTCAAAGATTTGGAAAGGCATTAACTCAATCATCTCTATAAAGAGGCAAAAGTCTAAATTCTGGTATTAATATTGATGGCAAAGTTACGTCTGACCCCACCAAAGTAGCCAATGAATTTAATCGCTTCATTTTTGCAATTGCAATTGCAGGCAACATTAAGATCTGGCAAGTCTTTTCAATCCTCTCTAGAAAATTGAAATCCATATTCTGTTACTTTGCCAACACACTTGACAGTGAGAATCTTGCTATAAGGGGGTGTTTGTTGACTTTCAAAAATCATTTGATACACGAACATGAAATTTTGTTAGCCAAACTAAAGCACTATGGCATCAAAGGAAAGGTTGAAAGATCTTTGTCAGTTTGTATTCATCTCTGGAGTCACATCAACTGAAACTTTTATGCCACATGGGGTTCTATAAGGTTTAGTTAGGGACCTCTTTTATGTTTTATTTATATTAATGATCTGCATTCTGCCATTGATTTTTCTATTGTCCACTATTTTGCATATTATACTAACTTATTATATATAGACAAGAACTTGACAAGGGTCAAGGTGCTTAATTCTGACATCCAATCTCTTTAGGACTGGCTCAATGCCAACAAAATTTCACTTAATGTAGCCAAAACAGAGTACATTGTGTTTCGGTATCCAAATCATAAGATTAATAGAAACATTGAACTTGTGATAGGTGGTAACTGTTTCTGAATGAAGTAAAATATCTTAGGGTCTACTTTGATTCAGATTTGAAATGGAAATCCCAGGTAAATAGTGCTGCAGTCAAACGAAACCAGGCATTGAGACTAATCACCTTCTTATGTCCTAGACCTCATCATAGTCCTATTTATCGTTTTGTAAACATGCTGAAATGTTTGGGAAATCAAACATCCTTTTTCTGTCATTTTAATAATGCCTATATACATGGTTATGTCACGTTCCAATCATTATAATATGTTTGTGTGTCCAGTATGGTCATGTGCTCTGTCTTGTGTTTTTTCTGTTGACCCTTGTGTGAATTGGTGCCTCATAACCTTTGCACAGGGGGATATGGTGCCAGGGCCTAAAGCTTGTGTTCCTGTTGTGAAAAACCACAGCTGACAGCTAAAAAATCTGTATAATGTTTATAATGTTTATGTTTATTCCGGGAAAGATATTATCAATCAATCAATGAAAACATCTGGATAATTTATTGTGTAATCATGAATTAAATGAAACAGAGATATATGGAGGGGAAAGTTGTTCTGGACTATAGGGCTTACTTTTCATCACTGAAATGCATGTAAGAAATTTATCAACTATCCACAATTTATTGCTTTATATCAGTAACAATCAGTAATACTAATGGTGATTACTGATAATTTTATTTTTGCAATTTTGGAATATATTAGTTTTCAATGCTTAATTTACTTCCTCTGTGCTACGTGTTTCCTGGGGATCATCTGTGAAGACATTTTATTGAAGAAAAATGCCCTTGTTTTAAACCACTCTGCAGAATAATTATATACCCACATAAGTGACGACTTCTTTAAACACAAACAATTACATAAAACAAACACGGATGTTTCCTCAAGTCCCAATTGTGCTGGGAGAATCTACTACTGATATAAAGTTTGCATAAAGTTTGGGACAAATTTTCCAATGTGTGAAGGTGATGTTTACAGTAATAAAACTTTTTCAAAAAAGTGTTTTGATGCAAAATGCAATGTTTTGTTGCAAAAGTTTCGAGAGGTAACTGGAGTGTGGATAATTCCATCGCTGTACTGAAATGTTCCATTCTAGAAAACCACTTTGCATTCGTAAAAAAACATGTCAGCATTTAGTGTTTCTATGTTTCAAGACAAAGATGTAATTTTACAAATTATTGTTGATAAGTCTGATCTGTACAAAGACCATAGAAAGGTAATAGGGTAATCTACAATTCATTGTTTGTTTTTCCTTGGAGAGTTGCATAGTATGGTACCAATATGCGATAATGTTTATAAACTCTTTTTGCATTCAATTAAGCTTCCAATCTCCACCAATATAATAGAACAAATAGGAAGTAAACCTGCGAACTCTTGCTTTCATGTTTATTACTCTTCACTTCACTTTGTTGCTATTGTGCTAGTTCATATTGAAATACCTGTTTAGTTGATACAAAGAGAACTCAACTATGATAAGCACATAAATATGGTAGAATCCCTTTCTGTACTGTTTACATTATGGTTGTCAATGCAATATTGTGAAAGAATTCTGAAAATTCAAACAACTTATTGATGGTTTTTTCCAACTCTGAAGATCGTAATAATAGGTAATAGTAAAAGAAGATCTGCAAAAGAACACATCATGCAAAAACATTTTCTTGTGGTTTTGATGTATGTTTTTAGTTAAGTGGTTTCATTTATTCATTACTTTTACTTTTTCTGTTGTATCATATTGTTGTATGTTAGTTTTATTTTATGTTTGGTGTGATAAGTTTTTCAGTTGATGTGTTGCTGTCATTATGTTAGAAGGTGCTGTGTGTCGGCTGTGTTAACACATTTTATTAAGTTTCATTTTCTACAAAAATATTATGTCTGCACATATAGATTGTATTTTGTACTTTTTTAACCTTTGATCTTTGTTTAAATCGGGTTTCCCCAGCCATTCCCTAAATATCTAAAAAAAATTAAGCATATTATATCTTAAGAATACGTGGGCCTGGGAAACTATGGAGAAATTATAATCAAGAACATATAATGCGTATTTTAAGTTCATTGGCTTGATTTCCCCTATGCTGGATTCAAAGGGCCGTGAAAATGGAGAATATTATAGTGCAACATTGTTTTCGCATCAGATGTGATGTTTATTATGGAAACTCCCAATTTTTTTCGTCACTTTCTGTTAATCCATTTTTTTCTTTTTAGATGAACATGACTAATATTACTGCTTCAAGAATTTGTGCATGTATGTTTGGGAAATGTAAACATCATGTGAGCATCATTTCACTGTTTATGTTGCTGCCAAAAAAATGATGAAAACATCTCTTTTGCGTTGAAACTTTTCCTGAGCCATCTCTTTCAATTCTTCTGGGTGTAAAATGATAAATAGAAAGGATTATCAGCCTACACAAACTCTTTTATATTAATTTCTGCATAATAACTCGTCAATTGGGTTGTAATTATTATTGGATTTCTGCGAAAGCAATAAATACATTACCACCGGCTTTGGTTCTTTTTTTTTCTTACTGTCTGAAAGTGAGCATTCAGGGGCTAATACAGGATTTGAATTTGGGCGGCGGTAGCCGCACATTGAGCCTGACGAGCAAAGCGAGTCAGGCGAACAAATGCAGCTGGGGGTCAGGGGGGGGGCGCTGTAAGCCCCCTCTGTGGGGGAAACCTCACAGAAAAATTTTCGATTTGAGGGCCTAGAATGGTCTAAAATGCGTTCTATTTTAACATACTATACATATTCTTAGTCCCTTAAAACTTTCTCATTTCTTGTTATTCGTGTCGTAACAGTCTTTCCTGTAGAATCTTCAAATGTTCTTCGAAATTCAATCACGCGAATCGGCGTGTTTACCTTCCGCCATTTTTGATTTCCTTACTTTGTGTATATTTTACAGGACTATATAATCATTTCGAAAGTTTCAGTTTGTAAAGTAATCACCTAGCCTTGGTAACCAGGTACGGAAACCTCACAGAGTGCCCTTCTTTCCCAGCGCTACGAACTTGGTAAAATATATTACAAGAATCAGTACTCTTTCTAGTAACGTGTAAATTTCCACTGAAGTTGTTGAAAACATGTGTACGTAATAATAACGTGCACGTGTTTTTTGAAAAGTAAAAGAATTATTCTTGTCGAATGCCGTAGCACCTGTCTATTTCATTTTATCGCGTTTGTTATAAACAATGTATAATCCCCGTGATCGAAATTATCATGGAAATTATTAAAAGAGAAAAAACTTGTGTGGAAATTTATCCTGTCTCGTTCAATGTCGTCCCAGGGTCTTTTCTCATGTTTGAGGCGGTAATTAACCTCACTTCCGATTCTTTATACGAGTTTTGTTTCTCCTCACGATTCCTTTTTTCCCTTTCTTTCGTTTTGCTCTTCTCACATTCTTTTTTGATCTTTTAAAAAAAAATTTTTTCCCTTTTTTTTTTGAATTTGGGCGCCTCGATCTTGGCGCCCAATAGCGGTTACCACTATGAAATTTGACCTGTATTAGCCCCTGGCATTTTCATTGAAGTAGTGTGCATATTTCTATAGAAATGCACTCCTTTGCATTAATTTTCAAACAAGTTCTTACTTAGACAAATACACTCGAATTAGCACCATGCCAGTTATAATTGTTGACAGCAAAATAAATAACAAATTTGACACACTGACACTCACTTTTTACTGTATTATTATTATATAGAATATTTTAACAGGATACAAAGCTTCAGCTTATTAAAAATGCTGGTGTTGATGCTAGTCCTCGTAGACCTCGTCAAACAAGGACTGTCTATGTCAGCACATTTTAATTGTATTTATTCAGAATTTTTGGATGCCCAGCTGCACTGAAAAAAACCCCAAATAAAGTCCCTTCAACTTGAACATCCCTTTTGTTTCACTACCATGCTACATTATGAATTAAATCGAATCATCAAGATGTAAACAAGACTTTAATATAGTTTGTTTTTATAAAATAATTTCATTTTTGATTGTACCGAATGTTTCACAAATGGCGAAGAACGAAATTTACTAACAAAAATAATTAACAAAAATAATTAACAAAATTGAAGCTGAAAAAGGTTAAAAAAAAACTCCAGCTAGTCTCAGGTCAGATTTGATTAGTTCTTAAAAAAGGAGCAGATGGTTTTTGATAATTAGATAATCCTTACTTGTTGATGATAATTATGTAATATGGTCAATTCTACTTTTTCATGTTTAGTTGGATGCAATTGCTGGTTCCAGTTTCCTTACATCGATATTGAGGTATTTATAGATAACAGTGTAGGTACTATTTTGGTGATAGGTTGAAAATATCCTGTATTTCGCAACACCATTTGGAATAAAAGTGATCGAGATAAAGGTTTTTTCAAAATAGAATTCACCTTTTACTTTATATGATTGCCATGACTGAAAGAGGTGCTTTAGGCTTTGTTTATGTTATTACAGAAGATTATTGTCTGGCAATGTTCGTATCAAAATGGTGTTTTATTTATTTTCTCGACAGATCAAGCTCCATGATGAAGCCTTTGTTCCTTTAAGTTGTAATTTGTAATTATCGGTGAAAAGTCATGAAATTTTTAGCCCCTTACAGGTGTTGAAATGTGAAAACATTTTTACCAATCAAGAAACGCAAATGTTTGGATATTCTTATTTTTTTAATTTTTTTTGTGCAAGATGTCTTCTTATGCGACAGGTAGTATAACAGGTAAAATGTATATTTTAATTTTTCACTGAAAATCTCCTAAAGTTTATGAAGTAATGTTTTGAAATTTTTGTTGGTCTTCTCTTTTATTGCTTCTTTAGGGATCTTTTTTCTATTGATAATGATAATTAATATTGTAGTTACATTGTACTTTAATCCTGTTTTAACAATGGAATATGGCCGCACTCACCACTCACAGGTTGACACGATTTCCTATTCGCAACTGGTTTTAATGTGTTTTTTTTTCATTGTACTTTAGCATCATTGGAACTGGTTCTGTAGTTGGTTTCATTTTGTGGAAAAAACTTGCTTGCAAATCTCAGGTTTGTTGATAGCTTCATCTACGAACTCAGTGGGGAATATCATTAAAAAGTCACTGGTTTAAGTCTACAATAGCTGAATTGTTGATGTTAATTTCCTTTTCGTTCTGTGAATATTTCTGAATCAGAAAGGCTCTTTTTGGTTTGTTGTTTATTTACTCTATTGGTGTTCATATTTCGAAAGTTTTATGGAATAACAGTATCAGACTTCATTCCTTTGTTAGATTCAACCACTTCTTCACCTGTCAATTGCAGATTTTTTTTTGGCAATCTTTTGGATCTCATCATCAAGTATTTATTTCAAACGTTTGCCTCAAAACGGAGAGAATGCATACCTTTGTTTCACATGGCTATTGTTGACTGAAGTAAGTTTTATTGATAGGAAAGTAAAGGTAACATAATTAAGTCATGAAAAAAAAATGTCATTTTGATTAAGTACTCAAGAGTGTCGTCCGCATAGACAAACAATCTTCAGCTAAATAAAAAACAATCTACCAAAGGAAGGGTATACCGTTATGCTTCGAATAAACGCCCGGGGCATTTATTAAATTTTTCGAAGTTTTTTGGGGGGCGTTTAAAAGAGGGAGGCGTTCTTTAAATTTTGGAAAAATGGACAAAAGAGAATGCTCTAAAATTCGATGAAAATTATGCAACGTATGCAACTAAATGATCAATCAAAAAGGAAGGATCTTTTTGAGCTGTAGTTTTCTTTCTTCTAAGTGAAAAACCACCACCTTTTCACACCAGCCTGTGCTTGCCACAAAAGAATCTTGGACTACACAGGATCTTCATTCTTTTCATTGAACATCTTTTTAGCTTTAAAATTCGAGGGGGCGTTTAAAAGAAGGGGGGCGTTTATTCGAAGCTTTACGGTAATATTCTCTGCCATTTGGGTATGGAAGTTCACTTTTAACAATGCTAAATTGAATTGATTTGAATTTTTAGATGATTCACATGATTACGTTTTTGTTGACATTGAATTATTCGATTAATGTTTATTTCCAAATGAAAGACAGAGTCGAAAAAGTTCATTGCGTCGCTGATCGCCCTGAGGTATTCTCTTTAACTGTTTTATGGATAAGATGAATTTGTATATTTTTTTAAAACGAAACATGGGATGTTTTATACAAACAATAGTAATGATTTCTCTATTTTTCAAATATCGAACTTGTTGCAAAATTACTGTGATACCAAAATAACTTTTCTGTATCGCCTCATTATCATGCTATAATTTTGATGAATCTATATATTAATAGCCGATTCTCTGTCTGTCTGTCTGTCTGTCTGTCTGTTTGTTTGTTTGTTTGTTTGTAAGTCACGCAAAATGGTAGATTAAGTTGTGAGCGAAATTATTTCTTTTTTTGTGTGCGACGTGAGTTCGAAGCAAATACATTGCAACCCCAATCGAACGTGACTTTTTTGGCTGATGAACTAATAGGAATAACGTTTTGTTTTTATCATTATTGTTAGTTTTATATTCCACATTATTGACGTGGCTTTGAAAACAGTACATCAACTAAATACAAAGTCACTAACTGGTTAAATATTTTGGACAAAAAGCAGCAGTGGCAGAACGTGGCAGCATATGTTCGGTTTGCCACTAACTCTTGCCTGACTGTCTGAGACGGGTGAACTTTTTTTTTGAGCAATCAAAATGTTTAAAAACCGATAGGTAAAAAAAGAGTATCATATCAAAACAAAATGTTTTTTTTTTTTTGCTTTTCTTTTAATAAATTAATTTCTTCTTTTAATTGTTAAGCGTTCTGATCGAACGTTTTTTTATTCTATTATTCATTTAGCATGTGCCTTTTTTCTCTCCTCCGTGTGAACTTTTTAAGAAGAGAAACCATTTTCCCCCTGTTTGATAGCACCCATGTTAGAGCGCGTAACGTTTTTAAAACAAAAGCTAATAAAAAGTTTTTTTCTCTCTACGTTTTGAGTGCATTGTTGTACTGATCAACGATTGTTTTAAAAAATAAATAACACATGAAATTTGGGTTTTTTTGGAACCATTGTTTAAACTGATATTTGATATTTGATTTCGAATCTGCCTCTAGGATAACTGACGTTTTTTCGGGTCCGCGATACAGGCGATGGGGTGACAAAAAATTTGGGTCTAATTTTTTTGGGAGGGGTCTGTGACGTCATCAAAATCTTTGAAGAATGATATCTCTGTAACGGTTGATCGTAGCGGAACGATCCCATACATTTTTTTAATCAGTTTTTCGAGCTCTACAACATGGTAACACTTTCGGTTGCCAATTCCTTAATTTTATTTTTCGTGAAGTCAACGCATGCTGAACATGGGCGGCGAGCGATGCCGCCTTGGCGGCTAGTATTATGCTAATTGTCCCACAGGTGCTTCATGGCAGGTATTTTTCCAAGCACATTCCAACTACCATTTACTGGTAGTTGAAACTCAATCTTGAATTGAGTTTAGAAACTCAATCATTCATTGTCAATTAATTATTATTTAACTCTTTAATGCGTAGTACTTAAATACATGTTTTAAGAGAGTAAACCACAATAAAAGACATGTTGTGATCTTCTGCAGGTCATACTATAGCTCCCAAATGAGTGCAAGGATAAAAAAACATAGCTACGACCACGGTTATGTTTGCCATAAAAGCAATCTCGATCTTTGTTTGTGTATAATATTCAAACTGGGAAACCACCAAGCTCTACCCTGGACTGTATAACTCAATCTTCTTTACCAAAACGGTAGCAACCATAAGTGCTTGAAAAAATCTCTGCATGAGTAAGAGAAAAAATATAAACAATTAAATGTCGATTTAACGAGACAAAACAACATGTCAAAACAGGTTGGGGTTTGAAAATCAGGGAAAGCTGTATACACTTGAGCAAAATCGTCAAAAAGAGCATTTTCATTGAAATAGTGTGTATATGTCTATAGAAATGTACTCCTCCGCAGTGATTTTTCAATAAATTTGCCCACCAGAGATGATTCAAGTTCAAAGTTATTACATTCAGATAGTACCCAGTATATTGCATAAGCTAGTCAAGAAAACGGTGAAGACTGTATAACATCTTATGCTACTTTAATTTCAAGGGTTCTGGAAGTACATTAAGATACATTAGGGAATCTTCTCTTTCATGAGAAATCACAAAAAAAGTAACAAAAGCCCAGCCCAGTGGGTACATTCGCTAAAATCCACTACGAATGAGTGTATTTCTATGGAAACAAGACGCCAGAGGGCGTGAAGATCAGCGCACTTGACAAAGCAGCTCCTGTTTAAACGCCGGCTCAAATCTCTGAGTTGAAACTCTTTTAAAGAGTCTCGTTTCTAAATAATCCTCAGTAAATAAGACGGGTAACTTTCATTTCATCCTTACTTCATATTATAGGAGGGTTACAGATGCAAAAAAATAAATAAGAGAAATGTTTCTTTAACCACACGACCATTTTTATCGACGATTTCCTTTTACTATTCCAAACAATTTGCATGATTTGCTGATATTCGCATGCGGTCATTTTCTTTTAGAGTTTCTTTCTCGTTATTAGGTAGCTACAATTAACTTATTTTGAATCTGTGCTTTATAGTTTTCGCAAGAAGATCTTAATTTTATTCTACTGGGTTCATTAATAAACACGCAGCTTTCGTATAATATCAGATTATACGAAATCAGATCAATTTTTTTCCTTCAGATAAAATACTGCCAGACATGAGAATACGTGTTTATAAACGTAATAGTATATGCATGAGCTTTAAAAGAGTTTGGTCCCCACACTAGGCCGATTCCTATAATCAATAAGTGAGAAACAATAAGTCTAATAAATCTTATCAGTAGCTATACAAAAAAACTATTTATAGGAAGAGAATATTATGTATCAGTATAAAAAACAAAAAATGAAGCCGCAGCAAATCAGCAGCATTTTTTAAACCATAAGAAAAATGCATCATTTCGCTAAATAATTATCATAGTATAATTCAGCAAAAATGAACCAAGTCACCCTGATATTCAGATAAAAATGTTGTCCTTACTTATCAGGGTGGAATTGAATTTAATAAAACAAAAGAACTTATTTTGAATTTATTATTGAATGAAGGTGTTCATGGTCAAAATGATAAGGTTTCTCTTATAATCTTGCCAAGGAGAAAGAAACAACACATCAACAACTGCATCAATATGTAAGACAATTTCATCATAATAAATGTATAATCTTTATTCTTGCAAAAGCTTGACAAGTTTCCAATCCCTTACCCTATTGTACCAGGGGCGGATCTAGAGGTATGTCGAAATTTGTGTAGGAGAGTGTTAGCAATCTACCCATAAAGGAAAAGCGTTCAAATAATCCCATTGGTAATATAAATTGAATTCACAAATTATGTTAATGCTGTCCTACACAAATTTCGACATACCTCTAGATCCGCCACTGTGTACCATAAAATTATGGGAAACAATGTATAATTCAATAGAACAGTTCCTTTTGTAACTCTATAACATCTTACAAAATTATACAATCAAATTTGTATACAGGTTTACAAAAGATAAGGAGAATCGCTCTAACCTAATTTTACTACTACAGTGAATATATAATAGTATTAACAATATACTTTGGGATAGACATAATAAGCAAATAACTGTCAAAGGCAATCAAAAACCTCTACTAAAATCTCTACTAACATTACATTCCAAATTAGGAAAAAAAGAGAGTTATTTTCAACAAAAAATAAGGGCTTAGAATGATGATTTATAAAATAAAACTCAAGTATTCAGATTTATTATTTAGTTCAAAAACATATGTTCACACACATTATTTCATCAGAATAAGAACTCCTAAACATACTGTTAATGTGATGAATAGTGCCGTAACTGGCGGGGTGTGTTGGTTGCGATCGCACCGCCATCGGATTTAGGTTGGCCTTTTCTCTTAGCAAGCAATTTTTCATAATGATATTCTTTTTACTAAATTTATATAAATCATTAACTTTTTGTCAACTAAATTGCATAAAATAGCTTTGTGCATTTGTTGGCATGGTGCTTTACGATTGTATATTCCAAACCCAAATACATGAAAAATGCACCTGCCCTAAGTTTAACTCAGTTACGCCACTGGAATCTATTGGGATTTAAGATGGCTATAGCCTTCCTAAATCCCAAATGAAAAAAAATATGAAATGAAAAATAAACAGATTTCGGTAGTAAAAATATACATTCATAATCAAATCACTTATACATTTGCTGAAAGCAGACATTTGTGTTCTGGCTTGATTGACAACACAACCAGAATTGTATAGTTTGTAATTTACAGAATGTTATGGTGGAATGTGTTTTGATTTAAGCTTGTAATAAGAAAAAGGTTGTTCGTAATTAGAAAAATTAACAGTAATTAATTTTAAAGAAATAAAATATCATACATAAATACAGTATCAAAACAGTTCATATATATGTGATCATGGAATTCATTCATAGGAAATTCTATTTAAGAAGCACACTCAATCAGATTCTTTCATGTATTATCATTTGTCTCAATCCTGCTGTGTATTAAAAAATTACGTTGGTTTTCTGAACTTCTTGTTGTATAATAATTACGTCACGTTTTTACTTGCAGTTTTTGTTATATATATTATATACTCTTTGAATTAACATAACAGACTTTTCTCCACATAAAGTAAAGGGCTCGACAACTCCCTTTTCATGCTGTGTTGTGCCATCATGTGTTTTCAGTGTCAGTTTATGAGTCTTCAGCCTGGCTGATAAAATTTCACCTTTGCTCTAATGCCACAGCTTCAATCCTTTACTGTTCCAAGAAATTAATTACTAATCATTGTAACACTGTTGTTATCATCACTAGCTTTGTGACATTTCGTGACATTTTTTAGATATAAATACTTTTGTTTCTGTTTTTCACACGTTCATTCAAAATATAACACAAAACATTCAAAGAAAACACTGAACTAAAATCATTTATTTCCATCATTTAATATTTCATCTGTCGAATCATCTCTTCAAAAAGCTTGAAGAAAACAAAAACATCTTCCACTCCACTGCATCTGCACTGACAGAGAAAAAATGGCGTACCACTTCACTGAAGACTAGCCTCTATTCTTAGCTACCTAACTACGCCAAAGTTCAGTGTGGAACGAGTAAAAGCCTTTACACTGGAGTAAGGAGGAATCCAGGCTAGTACTGTGGACAAAAATTCTGGAATAACGGACGGACGGAAGGAAGGACAGACAAACGCTAATGAAAGATCAGCTGCGCGCTGATCAATTATACACATCATTATAAATAATATAAGGCTCATTTTCTTTGTGAAATAGCTAATAAAGAAACACAGCTGAAGTTAGAGAACAGGAACCATTATCTTCATGTGGAAAAATCTTTGAATAAAATATTATGTACAAACTCAAGAAGAAATAAAATGTCACAAAGCAGAGACAAAGCCTATTCAGGCAAAAGTCTGAATTTTGGTAAATGCCTGATTATAGGTGGTGGGGTTACTTTGGTTGGGTTATAAAGTAGAGTTATAGTAAGCTCACCTTACTTAAGAAAGTCTATTAAAACTAGGAAAAATGTGAAATGGTGTGAAAATATCTGTTGTTGAAGAAGATTTTGATAATGTCCAATTTGAAGATCCTTGTTTTGTTTTTATTGTTTGTTTTTTTTTTACATTTTGAAATTATGCAGTTACTGAGCAGTTCTGTATTTACACAATCTCCGTGGTAAAATTTGATTTTTTTTTGTCCATCAGAAAACTGAGACAAGATTATGCTTTTGGGTAAAAGTTCTGTTGTATGTTTGTTGTTGGTAAGTATCGTCTTTGTATACAACCAATCATAATTGTGTGTGGTGTTTATGCAACCAATCATATCTGTGTTTTACGTTTTGGTATGTCAGGACGCTACCGATACTACTGTTAATACCTGTCCTTTATAACGCCCATTGTAAGGAGACTGTATCAAAATGTCAAAGGTGAATAAAAATTTTAATTTTGATTTGATGTGCAGTCGCTTCTTTATACAATTACTTGGTTATATATGTATGACGCACAACCCACAACCCACAACCCTTCTATAGAAATGCACTCCCTCGCAGTGATATTTATTTTCATTTCCTAGATGTGTTATTCTGCTGGACGTACCAAGAGAATTAAACTCTGATAATGTAAGACTTAGCGGTTTGTTTTCAAATTTTGAACACCAGGAAAGTTCCTGGATAGATCTTTTTATTTATTTATAGTTTGGTGTGTTATTTCAGCTGTTTTTTTTTTTATAAAAACCATAGTAACTAGTAAGTAGCCGAGAGTTTTTAGTCCTTGGGCTTCCAACCCAGGAAGGGTTGGTTCTTCTGACCGCCGACTTGCAGCTAGTAGTTGACTTACCGCCAGAGATACGTATAGCATTGCTCTAACTTGCCCGATGCCCAGTGTGCAGTCAGTCGATGGCTCCTAATGGGCTGACACGCTGCTTTTAAAGCATAACATAATATTAGTGCGGTGAAACTGCTTAAGTTACCCAGCCGGCACATTTGTTAAGAATCTCTGCGAAGGAGTGCATTTCTGTAGAAATATAAGCACAATTTCAATCAAAGTGCTTTTCATCGCAGAAACTTGTTGTATTTCTCTTGTAATATCCAATAAAAACTATACCAGCAAGATATATACAAAATAAAATTTATAGCCACGAAAATCTCATGTTGTGCATTGTTAAGTTCTAACCATAAGTCAATATCATCTCCTCCTTCGATACTTTCTTATGTGCGTGTGTTCATATTAACCAACCTTGCAGTCTACCCTTGTGTTTCTTTCTCACTTTACGTCGAAGGTGGAGTGTTAAGCGATACTTTATGTTGACGACAGACGCTACCATGGTGCTTGTGAATACGAATCCAACGGGTATAAGAAACATGACTATTATCAAGTGATCAACGTTCTTAGTGAATGTTCTGTGCAGGAGTTGTTCGTCTGACAGTGTCAAGAATACCATGAACCAAGTATATACCAGCTTGAACCCTAACACCCCTTCATCAAGGAGAACGTATGTGATCCAGGCACAGACCATTGCGTAGAGACACTGGATAAGCAATGCCGCCATGAGGATTTGATAGGATTGACGTGGCTTCCATCTGACATGAACGAGTTCTTTTATCCTCTTAATTGCGAGGTTTAGTAGGTTGACCCCCACAATCCCTAGCCATCTGTACAAGTGAACGGTCAATGTTATACCGAAGAATGTGAAGATGATGTGACAGAGTTGACTCCATGTACCGTGCATACCTCCTTCCACCCGTCCTAAGAAAAAAATGTGCGTATTTTTGAGTATTGTACGCTTGATCTTCCGTACATTAACCTCTCAGTGTGTCACGGCTCTTATTCACTGAATTGATGAATTTTTAGCGAAAGGTCCGGTTCACACTCCTCTATTCTAGTTACTTAACAGAGGTTATAGATTACGTTTCCACGTTGTGGATACGTTATGGTTCAGGATCTTAAGTCCAGCCACAACAGAGGTTGGTAAATTTGTTTAAAAATCCCTGTGGAGGAGTACATTTCTATAGAGATATGCAGACTATTTCAATGAAGTTGCTCTTCAACCACTTACCGACGCCAAACAAACTGAGGATAGCAAAGCAAAACCATTTCACGAATTCATTCATTTTCAACGTACAATGTTCTCTTGGTCTAGTCTCTTTTTGATGTTCTGTTAAGTACCGTACACACTTGTTGTATGTTGGTGTGGAAATATTAATAGATGAAAACAGAGATTGCAACTCCATAACAGTGTCATTTATGCAATCGTTGACAAGCGGTGGATGGTACTGTATCTCACGTGCAGTGCGTTGCAAGCATTCCTCTACACAATAAAGAATAATGGTACCCACAACTGTGTAAACGAGAAGTAAACCTGACATTTTCAGCATATGCATCCACGGGAAACATTTTAAAAACGACTTGTTTTTGTTGTCGCGGAACATTTTTCAAGTTGATAATGTTCGAGCTAAATCTATTAAGATGTATTATTATATGTCTACTTCTCTATCCGTTCGTTTCCATTACACACATCCATAATACATGCTTTCAGGAGGCAAAATCGTCAGAAGTCTCTACGGCGAAGTGCGTTTTCATTGAAGTACTGTGCAACATTGTGTGCGTTATTCTAGAAATGCACTCCTTCGCAGTGATTCTCAATTACTTTCAGTGGTCTGATTAAATTTTCATGTGTGTATTCTTCATTTTTGTTTCATCAGTATCAATTATCTATTCTTTGTTGTTTCAAGTGTTCTTCTTTTTTGTTATAAATCGCTGCGAAGGAGTACGTTTCTATAGAAATATATACATTATTTCAATAAAAATGCTCTTCATCGCAGTGACTATTGATGGTTTTGAGAACTGGGTCGTTTTCTTTCTGTTTAATCTGAAGCATAACCTGCTGTGATTCAAATGATTTTTTTTTCTTACGAACAGAAATTTTAATAAACAAAAGCCCGATGGCGCAAAAGTTTAGCAACAGGCGTACTTAGCTTTCATGAATGCTATCAAACGTTTATACTCGAATTGTTTCATCAAAATGTAAATAGGACCTAACTAGAAGGAAGAAAAAATTTGAGCTTCTGAGGGAAAAAAACACGCATTTTCTTCGAAATGATTCATAACAAATAAAACGATTTCACGAAACCAAAAATACATTCCAAACGTTTCATGTATTGCAATATGAAGGTTTGACGTATGAAATTATAACTATGTTTTGGCGCAGTAAACTATTTTCACTCCTTCGTCAATTAAGTGATAAGACATAAAAATCCTTGAAGGTCTGTGAAGTTCTATTGTTACTCATTATAAAGTTATACATGATATTTTGACAATTAATCACCCGTTGATGGCTTGATATGTTTTGATTTTTGAGTGTGCTAATAGGGTGTATGTTAAGGGCGTACGTTAAGAGTGGCTCAAACAGAAAGTATATAGGGTGCTTCCAAGCGAACCCGAAAGCGTAAAGCAACTATTACTCATGGCTGCATGGAAGAATTTTATTTGTTAGAACAGTTCACAATATGTGTAAAGACTTTTAATAACGTGATGTTTAGGCTATGAGATATCCTCACTACGGCGAAGAGCATTTTCATTGATATAGTGTATGTTTTTCTATAGAAATGCATTCCTTCGCAGTGATTTTTTAACAAGTGCGCTCGCTGGGAAACATTTATGGAGGAGAGTTGAGCTATTAAAATTAGAATAAGATTGAAAAGAAACTTCATTACACTTCTTCATGTTTTGTTTTTGTTTGCCTTCTGGATTCTACTCTTAGTCTTGATAATTTTTCAGCAACCTGCAAAGTCGATCTACAGCTATGCACTCTTCACCGCTGTGCTTTTATTCACCATGGTTATGATTTTGGTAATCGCTTTTGAAATCTCCAAATTTTCAAGAATTGTTTTTAAATCTTTGATTATTTCTGAAAGTGAAATGAATGAGAAAGTGAATGAGAAGCTACCTCGAATGTAAGCCCAAGGCTGTTGTTTATTCGTAGGTTTTCTATGGATTGACCTTGCGCTTGTATTGGAAAGCAGTGCCAGGTGTGCCAACTTTAATTTACCAAAGTCATTTGTTATCAACAATATTCTGGTAGAAGTTGTGTTCATTTTCTCTGCGATATGCAAAGTTGATTTTTGTAACCAGAAGCTTCTTTAACATAGAATGTGTTTCGAATTTTCTGTTTCAGGCTTCCGAACTGCTCGGGAACGTGTTCAATTATCGAATATGCAGACCAGAATAACACTATACATACTGGCTTTCCTTATAAGCTGGGGACCAGGTTGGGCATTAGAATCTCGTGAAATCTTCAATCTTCCCAAATCATTCATTATTAAATAACTTTTACCTTTTTTCAGCGCTTGTTATCTCTTCCTTGAAGTTATCCGACACAAGACATCCCATGTACTCGCCTTGGGCGGATTTTGAGCAGTATTATCCCGTGTATGTTCTTCAAGTAAGTCAAACAACAACGCCCATGTACTCACATTGGGCGGATTTTAAGCAGTATTTTCCCGTGTATTTCAAGATTCAAGGTTATGATTACCCTTAAAACGGCTTGTAGCTTCTTTGTTTTTTAGTTCCTTCGAATTTCAGGCATCAGTGATCCTCACCTCTATATCTTCAGTTCAGTGTCTTATTCTTGTGATTTCAGGCAGTATTAGCACCACTCCAAGGTTTTCTGAACAGTATCGTATACGGATGGTCACGGAAATCGTTTCGTAATGCTTTCGTGTCCAACGAACCACGTCGGTTACGAAATTCAGTGAGCGAAAACGACACCGACTCCATCTCGTCTGTTCATTACGTCACTAACCAACCGCTACCATTTTAACGGAATGTATTATAACAGATAGCCTTCTGGCCTTCAGAGGTTATTTTGAAATCATCAAACTGGGACAAAGCTGAGATTGAACTGTAAATGTACGAATAGGGGAAATTCTCCTCCTTCCCTCCCTCACTTGCACACTCCCACTCAGAGGATATATATTTTACGACATATATTCTGTTCATATAGTTACTTCACTACAATTTCTCCGTAATTTATTGTTAAATTTTTTTGAATTTTGTTTTTTTTACATATGTTTTGTAAACTATAATTTATATGGATTTTATATCAATAGTTATATAGTAGTAAGAAAATTAAAGCAAAGGTTATCATTATTATCTACTATGCTTAAATTATTGATGATCCTTTACCCTTTAGACAGGTCAGTGTGACCCTGCTGGTAAACCAATTCCATCGACTTTTGGAAAACAACCTCTGGTACCTCTTATAAAAAGTAAAACATATTATTGTTTAACATTTTTTCTGGGTTGTTTATCCTAACTGAAGGATGTTCAAGATATGGCATAAATGAATTTCCTTCACGCTTTTTCCAAGTCATTTAAGCTTTGTTTTATTTATTTATACTCATTGTGAACTATGGACTTCTTGAGGCTAAGAATACAGAATTGCTTTATTTGACACTTTGTCAAGCATTAAGGGGCTGTTCATATGGAGGTGAGCTGGCCCGGTCAACCGAGCTGGCTCACTTGAATGAGATGAAATTCACCCAGTGTTCATATGGCTTTTCTCATCCCACTTAACCGGGCTGGAGAATGTTTTTTAAATCACGTAAACAATAATTCGAATTTCGACGCGTGCGCACTTGTCTAAAATCTATCCCACTAAGCCGGGCTGGTCTGTTCATATGAACAAATTTCATCTCACCTAGGTGAGATCCCGGCCAAATGTAATGAGATCTCACTTAAGTGAGCCAGCCCGATTTTCATATGAACACAATTTATTATTAAGATTTCTTAATAACAGTGAGATCTCTGCTAAGTGAGCTAGCCCGGCTAACCGGGCCAGCTCACCTCCATATGAACAGCCCCTAAAAAAAGGAGATTTCGTCTGAAATACATATATACGCATCACTATCTCATCCGAGAAAACGACGAACCATTTTGTTTGATGACGTCTTGTCCGGTAAAACATCAAAGTTTGCGAAAGCGAAAGAATTACTTTCTCAGTTGGCATGACAACAAACCGCTGTAGGAAAGGCCCTTAATAACCACTTAGGCATTCTTAAAAGGAATGTAGAAGACACTCATGGATTAATGAATATTGAACTTACTGAAAAATGTCGGCAATGCGGTGATGTATGTTCTACCTTACATTTTTCTTGATCCAAAATTTTATAAAAACGCTGGCAAGCAAAGAGATATCTGGGATGGATGAAGCAATAAAACAGCAGATTTTGGATTACGAAGTGGCACTAAAACGATCCATCTAAAGTAAAAGTTCTTTTTATGAGAAATCTCTATTGATCTTTAAAAATGTTTATAATTACTCATACTGGATACGTGTGTGTATGATGTTTATTATTTACGAATGTTTACCCAGGATTGCCTCTTCAGTTCCTTAAGGTACTGTTATCAATGAGGGTCCTGCGAAGGAGGTCCTAAAGCATTTAAACTCCCATATTTGGGCTATGGAAGCTGCAATGACAGAAACGGCTCTACTAGACAACCACCCTAGACATCATTCCTACTCTCTTGCTGAGTGCTTAGCAGAGAGGATTGATTCACAGTTATTATCGCTGGCATGGCTCGGTCTGGGATATTGAACTCCCGTCCTCCCGAGCAGGAAGCGAGCACTCCACCAGAAGGCTACCAAGTAGAATACGTGTGTGTATGATGTTTTCAAAACATTCAACATTCCTCTCTTTTTAACCCTTACAGGTATCGCTGTCAAGAAGTATACTTTACGTTGCTTTACTCCATCAAAGCAATTCATAAAGTTAAGAATGAAATTTACTGGATTCAATACATTATTTCAAAACACATTAAAAACTTATATTCTTTTCTATTTAACGAAGCTTTTCGTAACGGTAGTCACATTATCAAGTCTTACTGGATTCCAAAAGATCTTTCATATCAATTTATCTATAAGAGACCATCATACTTCGTTCGAATGAGGAGTTGAAATCTTCGCAAAGAAACACATTACATTCTTAAAAATGCAAATACAATTTAGTTTGCTCTCTCTTTAATGTTCTTATATCATCAGTTCGGTCTCCCTTTAATACGATACATCACAAGAAACGCTCAACAAATATCGGTTTTTAGAAACAATTTGACTTGCATATGCACTGGTGGTCAGTAAATGTCATCGGTCCTGACCACATGGTGTTTCTGCATCTAGACTCTCTTCACATTCCACGAGAGTCTCGGTTCAAGAATACAGATCAAAGTCGAGTCTGTTGGAACTGTAAAAAGCACCGTCGCTGTCGGATTTCCGACAATATACAGGCTTCTCAAATCGTCCTTCATCCTTCCACGCCATCATTTGCGAATTACCAAAAGGTCCTAACAACTCACTGTCTTCTGTGTTCAACATCTTATACACCCAACTCACTTCATCTGACTTCGGCGCAACGACATTGCTATCGTCAGTTTTGGTTTTGGCGTCGTCGCTGGCTTTCGCATCGGTTTTATTGAACGCCGCTTCAAGCTCGTCGTCCGACTGTTCCTCGGCGTCCTCGAACTGTTTCTCGTCCTTTATTTCGAACGACAATTTCTCGTACGTTTTCTCGTAAATTTGAAAGTCGCCATTTTGTAGTAGATCATCAGCGAGTCCTGTAAGTCTCAGTAGTGCTTCTTTGTTTCTTTTTGTCTCTTCATCTTCAGGCTCCTCCTTGGTGTTATTTTTCTTCTTCTTCCAACGATCTGCTGAGCTTTGTGGCTTTTTATTTCCTCCAAGGCGACGGAGTGTTTTTAAGACAGTTTCACCTGAAAGAGAAATCGATTCAGATAAAACGGGAACATTTTCGAAATGAAAAACCATCCAACAGTAACACATGTCAAAAATTCACTGTACGAAGAACATTTTCTTTGAAATAGTGTTTTAAAAAATAGTGCTAAAAAATATACTCATTCAGTGTCTTTTCAACAATAAATCATCCATTGGGTAATTAATGCCTGAATGAATTGAAAAAAGTTTGAAAATGTTGTTTTGAACCACTAACACTTGGATATGAAACTTCAATTCTTAAAAATTGCGGAAACACAGCAGATACTTGGCAATAACATTTTATACAAAATAAACAAATTTTTGGGAAATATGAAATCGTACTTAACGTTGAACTAAACTCCAACCAAATGAAAGTATGAAAGTCCTTCGTTGGAAAGAATTTCAAGATGTCTGAAAAGCTTTACTTTATCTACATTTCCTTGTGAACGAACCTACATAATTTGAACTGCCTATAAGTTCAAATTACAGACAGTACATCAAAAGTTTTCATTTTTCTTTTAAAGTTGATGTAGCAAGTAAAAAGCTTCCCCTTTTTGGCTTTCATTTTTCTTGAACAACTGCGCTAATAAATAAATAAATAAATAAATAAATAAATAAATAAATAAATAAATAAATAAATAAATAAATAAATAAATAAACAAATTAAATTAATTGCTTGTGCTTCACCTGCTTTCATGATCTCAACCATTTCCTTTTTGGTTTTGTTTACATCAAGAATTGGAAAGTCAACGTTCATGTCTTCATCCTCTTTTACAGGTGGAGCCTTGACTTTACCCCAATCAACTGAATCTAGCCAGCCATCAGTTACCTCTTCTGAAGATTTGTTGGCAATATAATTTCCCTGTGCATCAAAATGACCTAGAAGTATCAATGAGATGAAGATTTCATCTTACAAAATAATATTTTAATTTTTGTATGATTACATTACAAGAAGACTGCTAAATTTACAGATTGCCTGGAAAGGCAAATTAGCCTGTGAAACCAGTAAAAATTGACAAAATATGAATCTAAATCAGCAATCTGCATGATTGTAAATAAAGTTTTTGTAATGTAAATATACCTTCCTCCAGTTCATCCTTCAGATTGAATGGAGTGACAGTTATCCCTTCATCGTTTCGGATTGTTTCATCTTCTTGTCCTTCTATGTCTTCTTCA
The DNA here is from genome assembly GCA_027922465.2 of Turritopsis dohrnii. Taxonomy (NCBI): domain Eukaryota; kingdom Metazoa; phylum Cnidaria; class Hydrozoa; order Anthoathecata; family Oceaniidae; genus Turritopsis; species Turritopsis dohrnii. The sequence goes on from BQMF02000023.1 coordinate 185,443, forward strand.
TCTAACACATCTTCAATAGGTTCACTTATTTCTTTCTCACCATGATCTTCTTCATCACTATCAAGTGAATGATTCTCCTAAGAAATCATTAGTTGTTATAGTGGGGGGTAAATTTGCAGCAAAAACACTGTGAAGGAGTGCATTTCTAAAGAATTATACACAATATTTCAATAAAAATGCTCTTCATTGTAGTGTTTTTTTTGACAATTTTGCCCATTGGGTATATAAAGTGTGTGACAAATACTGGATTAAAGTTGCCAACTTTCCATTTATTAATGAAAAATGTTGTCCTGTTTTCAACCCCAGAACAAATCTAATGTAAATATTAAAAAGTTCCCAGACTTTTCCCCTTCATAATTAATATGTAATATGATAGTATTTTGTTAGTTTGTGTAACTTCTGAATTGGTAAATACTATGACTTCATGGTTTATGACTTCATCAATCAACTCAGAATGGAAGCCCTTACTCCATAGTAACTTACAAAGATATAATATTAATCATATCCAAAGTTATTGCAATCAGAAGTGTTAGCTACTATCTTTTTACATCATACATATGCATTGCATAAATTAAATATAAGATTTTAAAAATGAAATATCTCAAAAACTAAAAATAATCATGCAATACTGAAAAGAGACTTGTTAATCAACTTTTTGAGCTCTATCATATTCTCCATAAGGCCATAGTTATTTAATACTTCGTTCAGCGTAACCAGCCCGCATTATGATTTTTCGGACAAATAATGCGCATTAAAATACATTATTTTTACAACTTAAAGTGTCTTTAAAAACTCAACTAAAACAAAACAAAACAAAACATTATATATAGAGGAACCTCATCACGTACATTACGATGCTTATGTGAAGGGTACCTCCCATTGATAATTTTTTATTACATATTTCTATTTAATTATGACTCCTCAGAGTTTTGCCCTGGTTTCGTAAATCTTTCCTCTGTCGTTGCAAACGGAATTGTAAATAGATCTTCAAATCAAATTCATCGGAAAAACGGTGGAGAAATTTACGAAATTTCTTCGTGTATTTTCATTTTAACGAAGCTTTGTTAAAGATGTTTTTTTATATTTTAGTGCATTACATCTCCTTATCTCCGTAGTTCTTTTCTTCGTTGCTCAAGTTGATATATCTTCTATACTTCTATTTTTATGTTCTCCTTTAAAATGAAATATACATCAGAATTTAGCGACGGCAATTGATATGCTCTCCATCATTGTTTAAAAATTTTTATTTCATTTTTTTTTGTATATATAACCAGCAGTTTTGATTTTTTTACATGTTAGAGACGTATAAAGAAATCAAAATGGGCACAACAATTTATCATAAAAAAGAAATAATATTTCTTTTATGAAAAAGAAGAATAAAACTACGCCATCAACACAAGTGGTGACTGAAATTTTAGAATAATATAATCATCTTGAACATAAACATTGCTAAGATACATGTCGCGACGTGACTTTCTTTTACTTGACTGTCTAGACAAATGTTAGTATATCGTGAAGTGAAAAAAAGAAACAAACACTATTAATATTATGTAATACTTCATAACATTTATGAAAAGGTCTGTTCTAAAATCCGCCTTACAGTACATTACCGTTAAAAAATGCGCATTGTATGTCATTATTTCATTTGCAAAATAATGCATAATGAATAATGCCCGCATTCCGCATCGCTATTTTTCTTAAGTCTGTTACGCTGAAAGAAGCATTAAATAACTATGGCCTAAGTTTACCATGTTTTGTTATAAATAGAAGAATCATCTTTGTTGGTACTTTATGACCTGTTTCCATGAATTAGGTTAGAATGTGAGATTTGTGATCTTTAATATATATAAGTTCATTCATTAAGTGTTCTCTTTGACCAATGTACATTGCCACTCCACATTCAGCTGCTGGACATTCAAACTCGTAAACAATGTTATACGCGCTTTTTTTTATAAGAACCAGTAAAGTCCAACCTGAGGCTGGCTGTTCTTGTTTTTTTAGTCTTTTTCAGCCTGAATTGTTTTTATTTTGTTCTTAGCTTTAAGAACACAGTTTCAAATTTCAGCCTTATTTTGTTCTTATTTATGGAACTTCCAGTAAAATAAAAATAAATCTTTTTTAAAGCAACTGATAAAAAGCATGGTTGCTGTTTGGCAATAACTCATTCGCACATTTATTGAAGGTGAAAAAATAACAAAACTTCTGTACCATTTATCTGAGATCATGAATTGTTCTTATTTTACAAGAAAATTGAGGCTCGCACTGTTCTTAATTTTCAGAACAATGATTTGAGCCTCAGGTTGTTCTTATTTTGTTCTTATTTTTTGGCCAAATCTGAGGCTCGTGTTCTTATAAAATTGTTCCTAAAAAAAAAAAGCGTTATACGTTTTTTAACTTTAATTGTTCGATTTTGATGTTAAACCGGTATATATATACTTATTTTTGTTGTAGTGAAAATCAGTTGAGTCTAGTGTTGCTCTCTTCCATCTATCTTAATTTAAAGGGATCCTGTGATGAAAAATTATATTTTATTTGATTACCAAGTCTTTTTACAGTTTTTTTATAATTCTTTATTATTGTTTCCGAGATATATATTTCAATTTCAAGATCTAAGATTTGATTTATGCAATGCATAATTATGATGCAATAAGTTGATATGTTGATATAAGATGCAAAAAATAGTAAAAAGACTTGTGAATCAACTTTTTGAGCTCTCATGTAGCTACCAAATTATCATTTGTTGTCACAGGATCCCTTTAAAATTGTTTAGCATTTGCATTGGGAGATGTCATTACAAGCTTAAGTCGGCAGAATATGGCACCCGCTATTGACAAGATGACTAGAGAAAATAAGTATAAAATTGGACAAGCCAATAAACATTGAACAAGATGATGTAGTAGAAGATGGACATTCACAAACAAAAACGTATGTATATGTGAGAAAAGGACAAACTTGTACCTTGAATCTTCGAGTCACCGGTTCTTCTGAATGAGTATCGGGTTTTTCAGCAAATTTTACTTTCCTTTTAGTCATTTCTTGAAGTGTTTGTTGTAATCACCAGTTACTCTACCTTCAAAAGTAAAACGTATCTTCACCGTCATTGAAAACAATACGGCACGCCATATTTACAACAACAACGTTCGGCGCACGTGCATTATTTATATACGGCGGGAAAATGGGGTGCAATAATAGGAAAATAACGCACGTATGCTCTCCAATAAATGCCCTAGTTTATTAGAGACGGGCGTTTAATATAGATTGGGGGTTTAATAACAAAAACGACAATTTCGAATCTGCCAACCTCGTCCCCAGGGCTTTTTGCCTTTTCCATTATACTGACTTCGCCGCCATCAGTTTAATCGAAAAGGCAAGAAGCCCTGGGGGGACGAGGTTGCGAATCTGCATGTTTGATATACTTATCTTGCTTATCGATTACTTTAAAAATAATTGTTGTCATGGCTTGAATTAAATCATCAAAAGGAAACTAAATATAGGGCGTCTCCCTCATTTTTGTAAGATAAGTATGTATACATGAAAAGAACACCAAGAAGAAGAACACCAACCTCGATCCCAGGGCTTCTTCTTCTTTAGTAGTCTGAATCTCTCTCTCCCTATAAATTGCTTCGGCAAGAAAATTCTAAACAAACGCTCCCTTTTTGACTCTCTAAAAGGGCGTATGTTTATTAGAGATTGGGCGTTCATTAAATTCTTGAGGTTTGGCGTTTATTGGAGAGAGGCGTAAATAAAGAGTGGACAACATGCTCTCCTCAATATGCTTAGGAAATGGCAAGTTTGTATTGCCAATAAAGGTAAAGTAGGCACCATACTTATGGATTTGTCAAAGGCGTTTGATTGTCTGTCACATGAACGCATTGCTAAACTAGAAGATGACTTCGGAAAAGAAATAGCCTTAAATTTCTTCTTAGCTATCTTCGTAACCACCGGAAACATCGTGTTTCCGATTCGGAATATTTTCAGTGAATGGCTTGAATTAAACCTGGGAGTGACACAAGGCTCTCCGTCTTAGGACCTATTTTATTCAATATCCAAACGATTTATTTTTCATATTTGATGAAAATGATATTTGCAACTTTTCTGATAACAGCCTCCTATATGTGTGTGGACGACCTTCCTTTAAACTTTGTCATCAATTCTCCCTTCAAGGTAGTTCAATTAAAATTCTGAAATGGTTCAATGGTTAACTACTGTCCTTTGATTTGGATGTTTTGTAACAAACAAGCAAACTCCTTGTTGATACGATCTCATCATAAAGCGCTAAGAGCTAGGTTTCTGGATTTGAAGATCTGCTACTGCAAGGAAAAACGACATCCATACACGTTCGAAATCTCAAGCTTATGCTTAAAGAAGTTTAAATCTTTTCATTGGCTTGGTTCTCCTATTCTACATGATATATATATTTTTAAGTTAAAAACCTATCTTACTCTTTGCTGAAGGCTATATGAAGAGCAGAGGAAAGAAATCTCATTATAGTTTCACCATTGAAAGTCCTGGGAACGAGGTTGAATATATTTTTGATCATGTGGCAGTTTAGCCTATCTCTTGATTAGTGCGATTTCTTATAATCAGCACTGCATATCAAACAATCAAATTCTTCCAGGTACAAATTTTCACTATCATAATCCTTTTAAAAACTGGCCCAAATTTCTGAATTAATTCTGAAATTGAACTCTCAAACTCATAATCTACACTAACAAATTGCGATATTTGTGCAATTGTCGGGGATTCGGACCCCAGCAAATTTTACAAGGTTTTCAGCATGAAAATTTGCTGAATTGAATTTGCCACATGATCTTGCTTGTACAGTTTATTGATGGAGTTATTCTTTGTCTCGTGTGTAAGTAATCGAGAGGGCGTGTAAGTGATCGAGAGCTTTCATTCTATCTTTAAAGGTTGACTTTGTTGCCGGCTAGTCGCCATACCACAGGAGAAACACATGCAGTGCAATGTCCTTTGAAAACGTTGACGGTGCCAACTACGCCATAACATTACCACTACGCCATAACATCATTACAACGCCATCCCATCATTACTACGCAGCTGCACCATACTACAATCCACTAACTGTTGTACACATCATTGTTTGAACATTCTCGAGTTTCAGTAATACACTGTATTTCGACCTCATCAATAATACTGCGGTTCTAGGATTCAAATCGCTTGTATTCTGATTGAGGTCATAAGAAAATATTTAACAACAGATTTCACGATAACGAGGCTGTCAATGTTGACTAGGCGTTAATATAACGTTTACACAAACTCTAAAATATGTCAGTGTTCACCAAAATAAAACAACAGAATCTTTTGTGTTTGAACTTCATGTAAATGTGAACGGGTAGGCAATAGGTATATAGCCGTAAATGAAGACAGCCGTAAGATAATAAACAGACGTTTCTCAACCTCTGTTTAAACGATGCATTGTGGCCGAGTTGTCAATCCTCGCTTTTAATATTCAAAATGCCTCAAATTTTTGGAATGGGAATTGGTATTTATAGAGATTTTTACTAAGTTATAAAGTAATGAAATCAGTGGAACAATGAATCGCGTAGAAACGAGGTCAGACATGAAACTCGGGCAAAATTCAGCGTTTAAACAAATTCGGGAAAGTTCTATTAATAACCGAGTGGATTAGACAAACTAACATCACTGGTAATATCAAATTCAGAACCTCAACAAGCTGGAAAATTAAATTAGGACTAGAAACGAAATGAAATTGAAACTCAATTTCTCCATTACCATAGCAACTCTTAACTTCTCCGTCAAAACATTAAAATTTTAAAAAATCTTTATAAAACATTACACAGTCGATGCCAATAAAAGCATCAATGCTACTGTTAAAAACATTCTGTTAAGATTACACGCACATGTCCAACATATTTAACTTCAACCAATCAAAAATCAGAAAGGATCTTCCTCCAACCAATCACAACTGTCGAATGATTTCCGTCAACCATAACACTCGAATGACTTTATCGTTTAGTAAACGATCCCAATCTTGAAGGCTGGACTACACGGCACTTAAAGACCACAAACCACTGGATTTAACGGGGAAATATCTAGAAGGTTTAACACTGAAACGACCAATCCTACATCAACATGTTTACGTCAGCCACACGGCACAAACTTCGCCATCCTCATGAACGTCACTATATTGACGGTCGGCACGAATCGTGTGTGGGCTTTCAAGCGCAGGTTACGGTCGTTTGTTAACAAAACTACGTCACGTGAAACGACGTTTGTATCACCTGGATGTCGGTAAAAAAAGACGGAAGTTTACAAAACAGAACGGTCACAGAATTGATAGATTCGCGTCAGCAAATACCAGAGGACAATAAGGACGGCAACGCGAGAACAATGATTCCCATTTCTTGAAAAGATCGTTTGGGAGATTTATTTCATTACTGGGGAATTTTTTGGAAGTTAATACCACCATACGAGATTTTCATGTCTCCGTGAAAAGGTTGGAGGTAGTACAAAAACGATTTGGTTTCATCCTATTCTGTCGTTTTTCCTTTCAGAATTCATCGACGAAGGGCTTTTTCAACACAGATACAACATTTAACTTTTTATTTCTTTGCGATTTATCGTTGTCTCACGTCATCGAACTTGTTGCCGTGGTGGTGATATAATAAAACTTTCTTAAAGGGGGAAAGGAGAAGAAGCCGAAGGAACCTATGCCAGTGGACAAATTCGTTTAAAAAACCACTGCGGAGGAGGATTCTATAGAAATTAAACACACTATTTCAACGAAAATGTTTTTTGTCACAGTGACTTTTTGGCGATTTCGCCCACTGGAATATGATCAAAGTTTTCCCGTGATGCCATTTGCATATTTTTGCATGCGAGTATACTAATGTGTCATTTCTTGTTCACCAATGGAACTACGGTCAAAAATCTCACAAAATAATTTGAAAGAACGAGACAAAGTTTGACCTGAACAACCCAAACAAAATATGTAAGGTTTTCACCATAAACTTTGGCGGGCAAGAATTACCACATTTAACAGTTTGATGTTTGTAATCACAACAGCACATTGTGATGAATTCGGTGAAATAAGATAGGTTCACCTTCCGTTCTTGCAATGTGTTCTTTACAATACTTCAAACAGCAAGAAAGAATGACATCATCGTTCGTACCCTATGTAATCAACCATAATTAAATAAATAACATTGTCAAATAGAAAAAAGTAGCAAAGTAGATATGAGAACGAATTGCAAATCAGACATAAAACAGAATAGCAAAGCAGACATGAGGAAAACATACCCTGTCACTAGAGAACTCTTCAGCTCTATACGCAATAGTGGTCATCTCACTCCCACTACTCGTAATCGCACGCAAGCTGGGGTCCCGCTCACTGAATCGATATTCCAACATGTCCATGGAAATTCTAAACGTATTCAAGTACATCAGAATAAAGCAGTTACTACTAAGCGCAAAGAAACTAACCTACTGATACCTGGCTGCTTCCTGTACTTGTCTCTGGTGGTTATGAAACCTCGTTTCATCATAGTATGATCCCATCTTTAATCCGTCCAATTCGTTTATTACTAAGAGAGTAAACAAAGAACAGACATTTCAAAGTCGTGAAAAAAAGACAATTCCAATAAAAAGTCCAAAAACATGAACCAATAGGTTTTAATACAATGTTTGCATACAATTATCACAATTTCATGAATCCCAAGTGTGTGTCTTATGGCTTGGTGTACCAAGTAAGGTGAAACAGTCGCAGGGTCAATATTACTGTCAATCAATCTATTCGAGGTTGTTCGAACGACAATAGAGAGTGTTCGAACGGCAATAGAGAGTGTTCGAACGACAATAGAGAGTGTTCGAACGACAATAGAGAGCGTTCGAACGACAATAGAGAGTGATCGAACGACAATAGAGAGTGCTCGAATGACAATAGAGAGCGTTCGAACGACAATAGAGAGTGATCGAATGACAATAGAGAGTGTTCGAATGACAGTACTTTCTTACTCGTCCCAATGTGTTTTTTAACTTGAGCAACTTTTAGGATCGAATAATTACGTGGAAATGATATTAAGTACCAAAACGAGGTTGCGTTCGGACAAATGAAGTGCATCATATAAAACACGAATAGGAGTGAGGAGAGAGTGTAGAGGTGAACAGCATGAGACAAACGGAAATTACATAAAACATTTACTAAAAAAAATTGGAACAGAACTTTGAAAGCGTTAGGTTTTTCAGTTCAAAGCATAGCCTATAAACATCGTGATACCACAGGAAAAAAAACAGATGTTCGTTGCCATGGTGACGTCTTAACGAAATCCATCAATTTTTCAGAAAAGAAAAAGGTGTGCGCAGTGGGAGGGCTGTCCACATGTTGGTGAAACAAAATAGAATCGAGGTTGAACAGATGAAAAGTGTTATAGAAATGTGTTAAACAGATTGCGCAGTAAAAAAAAATCGTTTGTTAGACGAGCGAGAAAAAAATATCGGAAAGATTTCAACAGACTGAACGTGGTGGAATGATGAAACTGAAGAAGAAGGCGTCACAAAACCTACTGTGGCGTCGGACGAGTTCAATCAAACCGACACCGACGTTGGTCATAGCTAACTACGACAAAAATCATGATGACACAGAACTGTCGTTATTATCGCCGTTATTATCGCCAGTCAAAGAATTGCCAATTCAAAAAGAACAAGTCAAATTACCCGAAATACCGAAACGGATTTCGTTATTGGATCATTACGTCATGGACAGTAGCCAGGAGTTGAACGTTACTCCAACGGTTCGGTGCTCACTCTTTCTACGGACTGCATATACTTGCCCGATTTCAATCTGATCAAATGTTACCAACGTATCGTTGCGCAGTGAGGCCAACACAAACAAAAGATCATCACAGCGAGGCATCGGTGAAAAGTCCAGTGGCGCGTATACGTAGCGCCCGAGTAACAACCGCCCGTGTAGTAACAGCCAGAGCAAAAAGAAAACTTCACTTTTTGAATACCAACCGCAATTAATCGATAAAACGATAAAACGAGCAACGATAAAAGGTTGGGAAAGACTTTACCCAACTGTTTTTAATTATTGCATTGCATTCCAGGATTTTTATGATGGACAAAGAAGCCAATTCCCAGTTCACCGTATACAAATCAACGAGTGTTGGCCAAAACAACGAATCAAAGAACAACTCTCCACAAAGCCTAAACCACCTACAATAATTCATTTTATCATCAAGCTAAAATTATCCTGCGTAAATAACCGAACGCAGAACAATAACTGAACAAAACGACAGACCGAGAATTTCTTGCTGAACATGCAAGAAAATCAGGTCATGTGATATAAATTATGTTGTTACTTATTTTCACATACTACAAACTAAAATAGCTCCATGCAACTGCAGAACGTCAGATTTTTAAAGGGAATATGAAATCAAAGAGAAGGACGAAAAGTATGTTCGCCAACAAGGTTTGAAACCCAAAAATCAATATAGTAACATCCCAGGTGGAAAATCAATGCGAAGGAGTGCAAATATACACACTATATCTATAAAAATGTTCTCCATCGCCAATGAAAATGTAACTACTCACCAATTAAAGGCACAATTAATGTGAAATCCTTCGAATCGAGAATTGCTTTTATGTGTTGTAGGTGGTCGATATAACAGTTTGTGTCAGCGACGATGTATGTCGGCGAATTTTCCGACAAATGTCGTCCGGCGGAACGATGGGTTTCAAGGACGGCCTAGCATAAAATAATGTCCAACAATTAAAAACACCCTTTTTAGCGCCCTTTCCCATACACTCTAAAGCGCCTCCGCCCGACTACGCAGCAAAACAGCAATTAGTACTAACAAGACTGGATCATTATTAGGTTGCGGTCAATCGTTCCTTGTGAAGGAGTGCACTTCTATAGAAATATACACTCTATTTCAATACAAATGCTCTTCATCGCAGTGGTCTTTTGACGATTTTACTCACGGGGCAACGCTCCCAAAAAGTCCCACAAAAGGAAACAATCATTTCCACAAGCTTCTTACCAGCATGGATTGTCTTCGTGTCTCGTTTTCATGCAGCTGCTTCGTGAGTAACGCTTTTTGTGTCTAAGAGATAATGAAAGAGCTACTTAGCAAAACTACCCTTTTCTCCATATATGGGCAAGGCAAGTAATATGGTAATACTAGGTCGAGTAACATTTACGAACGGCAGTGACGATTCTTAAGCGAATTGTCCGTTCATAAGTTTAGCTCTTGTGTTTTTTCGAAGCAGGACAAAATAAAGTACACATAAAAGTATAGATTAATGAGGAAGACTGGGCACGAAAGTGGATATAGTGAAGTAGAAGTACCCAGTGGACAAATTTGTTGAAAGCCACTGCGAAGGAGAGCTTATTTTAGTCAAAATGCTCTTTGTTGCAGTGACTTTTTGACGATTCATGCCTACTGGGAATAAACTTCTGGGCTTTCTCGTTAAAGTTAACGACATTGAAAATGAGTGAACCATTAAACACAAAATGAGTATGTATATACCTTAAGCTCGTCAACATCGTCCCTATAAACAGATTTAAGTGAGAGATTAAGTGAAACCACTAAAATTTCGCTAAAAGACATGACATTGTTGTGAGGCAGTGGTCATTTGTCCTTATTATAAATACTATAACAACACTTGATTTCAAGAGAAAGATAAATAAAGAGATGGAAACCCGAATTTTCTCTACGTGATGTGTCAAGCAAAAAAAGGTTAGATTAGCACTAATTCACATGGGTATCCGGCCAATTACCAAATTATCAATTTGATTGATGTGGACCACAACTAGTGCCCAAATTTCTGGTTCCAAAATGACCAAGTGCAAGATTTTTTTTGTCATAACAAGCAAAGCAGCAGTAAACTTTCCACTTACTCCAAATCTTCTTCGTCATCTTCAATAACGACATCGTCACCCTCCTCCTCCGATAACTAAAAAGCCACGTAAAACAATATAAAAGAAAAAAAAAATGAAATCACCTTCATGGTCCAAAGGTGAAAATGAAGAACAACTTACATCTACTTCGTCTTTATCCAATTTAATGGCTTGTTTGAGTGGCGAGGTTGAAATAACAGATGACTGCACTGGCTTATAGATCTTCTCACTTTCGTCATAAGCAAATGGTAAACATCCACACCCATCTAAATCTGAGATGAGTTTCTTTATATCCAAGATACGCAGATTGTGGCAACCGTCCATCTATAAGGAAAACAAAGAGAGAAATTTAATGAATGACATCTGACGAATGACGTTTGGTAAATTTGCTTCTTAAACCCAAGATTAACTACTTCAAAATGAAATAATAAGTTTCATTCTATGAAAAAGACAAACATCTGGAATGCGTGTGTTGGAGATATCAGCACAAAAAGGGCAAGTGAGGGAAGGGCGGGCAGGTGAGAGAAGGGCGGGCAGGTGAGAGAAGGGCGGGCAGGTGAGAGAAGGGCGGGCAGGTGAGAGAGGGGCGGGCAAGTGAGAAAGGGGCGGGCAGGTGGAGGCAGTGACTAGGATCCTAATGTGACTTTTCCCAGCCAACCCAAAACAAATACCCATACAAGATCTTTATGTGACAATGAACGATAGAGAAATGAAGTGGGAAGTGGCTTGAAACCAGCAAGGAACAAATCTTCGTCAACATAAACATTGATGCCATCTAAAAAAACATAATTTATTGCTGCTTACTGCATTAACTCATCATGAAAAACTAAACATAACAGGATGATATAAATAATAAACAAAACCAGCATTTTATTTCACAGATATCGGCCTATTCCCAGTGGGCAAATTTGTTGAACAATCCCTGTGAGGGAGTGCATTTTTACAGAAACATACGCATTATTTCAATAAAAACACCCTTCATTGCAGTGATTTTTGGACAATTTTGCCCGCAGTGCTGCTACTGCATCCCAAGAGGATACAAAACATCGGACCTTATGATTGTTAGTACAGCTCCATAAGCAATGGTGAGCCTCGTTATCATAATATTTATAAAACAAAACAAGCATGTACCATACTTAATTAAAAACGATGAAAGTTGTTATCAGTACTAAATACTAACCATCTTTTTCTTCTATCTCTTCTTGGTCAACTGCATCCATTGCATTGAAGAACTCACATATGGACACCCAAACATCAAGCATTGAGCTGTAAGTAATCATATCAAGTGAAAGCTATTTCATTAAAGATAATGAACTGTTGAGCTGAGGGTTGCACTATGCTGATGTCAGTAGAAACAGAACAACTGAGAAATGGTCTGGGAACGAGCAGCTGTTTATCATTAACATTGCACTCAAACAAAGTAAAAAAATGATTGGCTTCCTCGCAGAGATTATCTCATAAGAAAACTGCTGACACAGTTTTTTCTCGACCTTATGACCATTATCTTTAACAGTTCACAGTCAAATCGAATCGAATGCATTAAAAAAGAAGGTTCTTGTGAAATATTGTTACATGCCTCTTTGTCTCAGTGGCTATTTAACCATTTTGATCATGTTCAATTGAATTGGATTGAATTTTAGAATAACTTATAATGAAAATATGTATAAAAGTCTTTGGTGATTCATGCAAAAATTTAAAAATTTAACACAAATATGTCATTGCAGCTGCTACTGCTATTGCACACAAAAATGTTATCATGTGATATCTCTTGAAGTAAGACGAAGTTAGACTGATGAAGCTATAATGACTAAAGGATTTTTTAATGTGCATAACTCATGTAATGGACATCACAATCTTAACTGTTTTAAAGGCATAAGAAGCTTCAGTCTGTTTAATTACATTTGTAATGACAAAAACAATCTTTTATGTTCTCCAAAACAAAGTTTATTTAAAAATAAAGACTGACTTTTCTTTTCTTAGCCATAATATTGCATTAATTCTGTAGCTTTTGTTGATATTTAGACATGATCACAATTGTATTTGAAATTTCACACAGTCCTACAACTATTTTTGTGTTATATATGTGTTACATTTCTTCATTTAAAAATAATTGTGAGTCAATTGGCAAGAATAAAATTTTCTTTTAAATTTTTTTGAGAAAATGGATGAAATTATGCAGATTTACCTAACCGACGATTGCTGTATAAGCTTAGGATGATTGACCATCCATCGAAGCATCGTTCGAACAGCAGGAAGGAATTGGTCCTGTAGAGTCAAACCTGAATCACAACAATAGCAATAAGCATGTATAGCACAGTGTCGCCACTCAACAAAAAAATAAACAGGTAAACCAAGTGACTCACTGTTATTGTCAGGTATCAACTTAGTGCAGTGTTTACATAATACAGCATACATGTCCATAGCAAAAATAAGTGCGAAATCTAAAGCGGTGCCATAATGCACTTCCTCGTGCCCTAAAATAATAATGTCCGTTTGAACAAATCAAAGGAAAATAATTCATTGAAACATTCAAAGAAATCGAAATGTGAATATTTCCAGAAAGCAATCTACACTTTATGGACAGCTATCTGCTGGTCTCTGGAAGGGATTTTCAATACAGAATGATCACAAAAAGACAAATTTTTTAAAGATTTTTATAATTAGCACCAAACAATTGGTAGATGTAGATCATACCCGGGGTCAACATACCTTGTTTATCTATCAGATGGTGAATCATGAAGATATTCACAGCCATGTACTTCAGTAAGTTGTCCTGTTTAACACTAGATGCTTTTGGGAAATCAAGCAAAGTTGTCAAGTCAGACAAAGCCTCTTCGTGAATTACAGTAAAATCTTCTAGCCTAAAAGTTAGTAAAAAACCAATCTAGTAACATTACTGAAAAAACAATTTGAACATCACACACTGTGTTGTAACGCTTATTTTTCTGCATGATTCCTCTCAAACTTAGCAAACTTAACTTTTCTACTAAAGTCACGCATTTAGGTTACATCATTTCCTAGCTTCCTCACATTTATAAAGTTTTTTTTCCATTACACTTTCAAAACAATACATAGAATTTGTAATTTCAAAATGTTTTTGGACACACATGGAAAAAAATTGCAATTGAATTCTTGTTTTTTTTTTTTAATTCGTTGAACATGAACATTGATAAATCGTAATGAATGTAAATCCACTTACCCAACATTTGTATACAACTTGCAGTGAATGAATAAAAAATGTATAATGAAACCGCGATTCACCTGAAATTTTCGAAACAGAGAGACATGACTAAGCTACTTTGAAAAACGTATCAAAATCCTGTTTTTTTAACCAACAAAACGGAATTTTTATTATAGAAATTTATCAACATACTGGCAGTGTATTGTAAGTTTTATTTTCACATTCCTAATATCATTTTCTATAGTCTTTCTTCATAGGCATTCATTTCGTTTCAAGCATCATAGCCAGATCATTCATTTAATGATTACTTAGAACCTTCAGATTTTCCACTGCTTAACTTGATAAAGCCTTAACGTAACATAATATAATGCAACTTCTTTGAGTAGAAACAATTTTGGAATTGGTGCTAATTAGAACAAGGAAAACCATTGTCACAGAAACTGGAAAAACTATGAAGTAGTTATCCAGGACACAACATATAAAAATAAAGCATGAAAACATTTTTTTGCTGATCAAGATTATATATTCCTCTTAACTACTGAGCCACTTCAGGGTATCATTGTTACAGTTATATAATCAGGAGCATTCTCAATGTCTTGCAAACCTTCCTAAAATGTACTTGCCTTTTTAAGTGTTACTTTATCATGTTTCTCTTTAACCACGCCCCTCGTTGACTCCATAGGCGGTAGATTGGGAGTCAAATCAACAATTTCTCCGGTATCAGTTAGTATGACTTTAAACATACAACCATGTCGATAGAAAATCCATACTTCGTCCCTAGAAGAAAGACTTGTTTTAAAAAGTGAAGGAAAGAAATCAAATTTTTGTGTAAAACAAAATGAATTACATAGGTCATACAAGATATTATTAGGACTCAATAATTGGTCCTTTGAAAAATTAAAATACAAAAATATCTGTTTGTGTTGGCGTAAGAACCGTACAAACTTGTTAGCATGACAAACAGTCACTATCAGGAAGCTCTTAAGCTTACCTCAAGTGGTCACTGTTACGTTTATCAGCTTTGTGAATATGGTGGCCTGTTGGTGTTCCTCTTACGACATTATTTGGGCTGCCATGACTCTTAATGGTATGGTTTTTCTTAAAAACACTTGCCTAGAAAGAAATTTGGGATGAAAATTTAATGAACTCAATAATGATAAATATGTTTTGTTTCAAAAGTAAATTTTAGTACCTTCTTTTTCATTTCTTGAAAAAGAGCTGTTAATCTTTCTTTTGCGGTTAAGATTGGATTGCTAGCCTGTAAACTTCTAGTGTAGTAGTAAATTGCATCAAGCTTGTGTTTCGTTAGAACAGCGACAACACCTAATTGATTGTATGATTTCCCGTTCTTAGGTGCCAACATCTGAGCCTGTTTATAACAGTCTTGTGCTTTTGAATAGTTATTCTCGGATTGAAGTTGAGCAATGTATCGTTCCAAGTCTCCAACATAAATAAACAGGAGGTGACAGCTACGTAAAGCCAATTTTACCTGCATAGAAGTGCAACAAGTTTAAGAAACGTTTATAAAATGAAACGTATCTGAAAAGAAAAAATCTATTTAAAAAAAGATGATGAAATCAATTACATCCATGCACCAAATGAATAGGGAGATCAAACACGTTTACCTGTCTCTTTTGTGTTAACGTGATTATAAAAGTTGTTTGTTTACAAAAACTTGTAATTAAGCATTCTGAGTAAATTGGATTAAATGAAAAATCACTAACGTGTATTCAGTATATTTTTACTTCCTTGTCTATTTTGCCAAATGTTGTTTTCATTTCGTTACAACACACTTTCCCTTATGTCACTGGAAGAACCAGCAGAGGCTGTTGCTGCAGGCCTTATAAAATTCCATTCAAAACTTGGAATTGAACAAAAATCATTTTGACCATTTCGGCATGTAAGTTAATAAATTGCTGACCTGTGGTAGGCCTCAAAATGGCAATGCCGACCTACATTACAGTAGTGGAAGTTTGGGGCTTCCGAAGGGTGCCGAGCTGAACAAAAGTAGTTATCTGAATTCAAGGAAAAGCTAAAAAGCATCGCAATATGTACAAAATATAATTCACAATTTGTTGAAAATACCTTCGCCAAATCGGTAGAACACTTCGCTAAAGTTAAAATTTTTTCGCCTGTGGTGGTATTTTTTGTGAAGCAACTTTAAAACGATAATTTGAACGCTGGCATCTCCAAAAAAGGGCGTTATCAAGTATGTTGAATCATGCATGGAAAGACTTATTTCAGAAAGAAAAATATTCAAAGTTTTGTATACTCAGATTTAAAGGCTAGATGACACCTCGCTAAAATAGATAAAAAAAATAACTGCATTAATCTCATTTGTTCGTGATAAATTAGAGTCTACCTTTTTTGAGCACTTGGTCATTTGGATTGGATCATCTGTGTATTCTTCCAACATAAAATTGCCAGATTCTTGCAATTGAAGGATCAAAGAATCAAGAAATTGCACACCGTTTTGTAAGAAATTCCAATACTGTTTGCCAATTTCTTGAATAGTTGTTATTGGAACGTTTTTGCTGTTAAGAAATTCCCTGAGAAGAACATCAAAGACATAGAAGAAAAAAACTTCGAAGGCGTCCACCTGAATAGCTTAACAAAAATCAGGACCAAATTGGAGGGCAAAACATCAAAACAATCTTAACATGTATCGTATTTGTACTTGTACGTAATGTACTTGTATTCAAACTGAAGATATCACTAAAAAGATGCAATTGGAGCATTCCTAAACAAGATGTCCTGACATGGATTTCTGCAAAATCAGCCCAAGCATGAAAACTGAAAGATTTTATGACATTCTTGAAATTCGCAAAAAAAGTTTGAAGATCTTTAAATATCTATATATACCAATACGCAGGGTGCATTGTGAAAGCATAACTGACACAACAAGAAACTTACAGTTCAAGATAATTATAAGTTTCTTCTATCTATGAAATTTCCTTTTTTTGCTCAACATCAGATATGTATATCTATCACTTAAAGAAACTTTTGGAAATAAGAAAAAAGAAAAAGAAAAAACAAAGCAGGTTTTAATGTATTTCTTGCTTTGGCAGAAATCTAAAAACTACCATCATCTCTGAAAAGAACATTTCTTTCTTATTTCTTTAACAACTTCCAATAATGGGGTGGTTATGTACATGCAAAATTAAAATGACTTTACCTAAATGGAAGAATAATGTTGTGAAATGCTGATTTCCACAAGGCATTCTCGAAGTCGTAACTAAATGCAAAGTCTTGATACTGCACAATCAACTCTCCATATTTCTGTTGGATATGTTCAGAAGTTTGAATCATCAAATTAACGGATTCTGAAGAGTTGAAACCTCCATCCAGCAGTTTGTTCAACTGTGTAACTTTGGTATTAATATCTTGTTGATACATCTGTATCTGGTGTTTCTTAGAATTGGTTGGACTATCATCTACATTAGAAACACAAATTCAAACTCTTCCCAATGGGCAAAATCAACAAAAAGTCACTGCAACGGAGAGCAATTTTATTGAAATTGTGTGTATATTTCTATAGAAATGCACTCCTTCACAGAGATTTTTTAAATGACATTATTAAATTAAGTAAATTAGTGGTATAAACACAAATTCAAACTCTTTGTCTGAATGTCAAGATACCTTGATGAAAAAAGTTATATGCTGTAGTGCTTGTGAATTTGAAAAATCAAATCCTTAAGAAAACAAGCAAACAATATCAAAACTAAACATCGGAAATCTTTAAATTAGAACAATGACTTACCTGCTGAGAAATGAACAGATTTTGGTTGGATGTGCCTCTGATAATCACTATCCTTGGATGCATCCATATGATTTGATGTTGGCAGTGTAATAAGGCCGCCTTGAGCTGTATTTTTATTTGCAACAAGATCCAAGTCATTTCCTTTGTGCTGAGAATTTCTAGACATTATTCGATCTTTCTTTGGTGATCGTTTCGCAAGTTTAGTCTGTTTATCACGGTTTCTATCTTGTTTTTGTTTTCTTGTGTTTTTGTGTCTTTGATTATTCACTTGGGGTGTTTGTTGTTCCAATTCTTTGTTTTCATTCAAAATGGAAAGAATACTACTCATTTGGTGGGATGAAGTTTTCTTGAGCTGAGAATGGTTGCCTCTTACTGATTTGTCATTTAGCTTAATATGGTCTTCAGGGACACACGTCGAATTCATGGATGAATTTTGGATTTCCCTGTCAGTCTTAATTCCAATTTGATCAGAATCCGCAGAAATTTTCCTACTAGGAACGGACTCTACTGAGCTGCTGTTCCTGGATAAAGAACTTTTAGAGGAGTCACGGTCAATTTCACTTTGTAAAGCATTACTCAAATCAACAAGAAAGCTATGAGATGGTTTTATGTCAGAGCCATCATCATTACGTGTAGGGTTATCAACTTCATTGAATAATTCGTTTTTATGGACTTTCTTGGTGAACATTGCATTAATCTCTTTGTCACTGACTTCGACTTTTTCAGTGGCTGCGACTTTTTCAATTTGTATCTTTTCATTCACAGACATTTTATCTTGTTCAAACAAATCCTCAATAACGTCAGATTCAGCATCAGAGTCGAGCACTGAATGTTCCGAAACATGCTCGTCAGTCACTTCAATCGGAGAAGGAACTAAAAATTTGTCATCAATCGTTTTCTCTTCTTCTGGCAATTTGACACATAAATTACTCTGCAGCTGAGGACTACCCATTTTGTTATGTTGTTCGTTGCAATCAGCAATTTGCTCTGTAGTGGAAGTACAAGGGCATTCAAGAATGGCAAGACCTTGTATTTTTCTTCGCATGGTCTCTGAATAAGTTTCTGTTTTAATTTCATCAAAGTCATGGGCAATACAGCTTTGCATTATATCATCTCCCTTCTGGGATGAGCAACCATTTTTCATTTCATTATTCACTCCTGTATTGGATTGGGAAATGATATCTTCATTATTATGACCTTTTTCTATGAAATGGAGAGTGTCCACACAAAGTTCATTGTCAACACTAGACACAGTCAATTCATCATCCCAGTCCTCTTTTGGATTTTGCTGCTGAAGGTCATCTTGCATATCTCTCTTGTAGTTTTTGCTACCCTTCCTACGTCTATTTGAACTATTGTTGTTATTTTTAACGCTGTTTCTTCGACTGGAAACATTAGGTTGGCCGTCCCTATCATTCTGTGTATGGTGAAATTTCTTTGTTGATGATCGTCTTTGGTTGTTAGTGAAATCATTATCATTCCTCGAATCACCCCTTGTTACTTTCTTTGAAGGGGAGTTTTGTTGAAATTTATTCGGACTTGAAGACTTTGTTTTCGAAGACAAATCATTATCTGCAATGACAGGGTTTCTCTTTTTTACTTGGTATGTTTCATATCCAGCCTTGATTCTCCTTACTCTGGGCTCCTTTGGTTTGCTTGGGGTATCAGTTGAGTCTTTTGAGCCTTCTTCCATTATATCATGTAATGTATTATGTTTCACTAAAAGAATTATAATTAAAATGGTAGTAAGTTCTAAATAAAAGAGTACCAAATCAGTATTAAATTAAAATTAATGAGGCAAAATGAAATATACAGGATGGCCCCTCAAAAAAGGAGACCTTCATTGACAATCTGCTGTGGGTTCAAAATTATTGTTTTACAAGAGACATTTCACCATAAAAAAAGCTGAAAAATGCCCTTTCTATTCATAATGATCTCTTAAAAAGTATATTTTGAGATTTGAGAAAGTACAAAGACTTTTTCAGATGTGCTTTTCAAAATTTTGAAATTTGACGTCAATTAACTGACGAAAGGGAGTAATTCAAGAATTTCATCAAAAAATTTTCAAAATTGAAAGAAATATAATGCCATTAAAATGTTAGTTTTTTTGACTCAATACTTGTCTCTTCAATTATTGCATAAACATTCTTGTCAGTTCAGCCAATGGTAAGGTGGTGTAAGTCATTAGGTAACTATCATAAGTTCAATTAATAGAAAGGGTTAATATCTAAGAATTGAACCTCAATTGACTTGTTTTAGCAGCTATCATAAATCTGAAAAAATCTGTCCAGCAAGTGTATCCCCATTCAAGGATTGGGGCACACTATACTTATTGTAGCATCGCAATTAACAGGCTGTGTGTGCTACTTCTATAATTTCATACTCAACCTCGTTCTAAAAGCTTCTTGCCTCGCTATACCGACATCGTCGTTTCATACTCCGTGTAAACTAGCTATAAATTCAAATTCATCTTGCATGCTTTCGATATATTGTTTCTGTTGATATAATGTTACCACATGCTTAATGATTTTAATTAATTCAGATAACTTATTTTTACAGCCCTCTGTTTTTACGACGGCATTCAGCTTTTGCCATCGTGAAGCTGCCGAAAATCAAATTTATGACCTATTATTTTGCTTTTATTAGGCTTGGACAGTACCTAGAAGAATTAAATAAGAAAAAACTAATATATTTCTTTTTTTGGAATATATTTTTATCATTCCAACAAGTTTCCAAAAATTAAAGTTCATTGATTGTCTGATACTGCTGTCTAAGAATTTTTATATATCCTGCTTTCCCAACGAAGTGAAGTGCACATTCCACCTGCATCTTAAATTCACAGGATTTTGACTGACGGTGACAGAACATGAGCTCACAACGATAATTTAAAGAAATAACTTAAATTTTGAAAATGTAGAGTTTTTTGTCAAGGGACCGAAATATTAATGTCGAGATAGGCGGGTGTAGAGTTAGAAATGTTGGGATAGTGGGGGAAATTTCCATTCAAAAACATCGAATCTGGCAAGACCGAAGAAATTATGTCGAGTTAGGCGGGTGTCGAGATAGCAAGAGGTCGAGTTAGCGGGGGGCAACTGTACATATCTTTTTTACAGCAAATCCCCAGCAACTTTAAATCAATTTTAAATCTTGTAAATTCTTGTTACTGATAACACTATTGATTTATTAAGTATTTAGTTTCTGTTATACCCATATTCTACACCAATATTTTTACTGGAATAAACCAATCAAGTTTTGGCGTCGTTAATCTATCTTATACTGCAACATTTTTTTTCTTTTTTCGTAATTCAGAGGGCTGTTTTTACAATCTCTTACCATTCTGAAACTTCCTAACACTCTCTATCATTTATCAAAAATGAAACTGGTGTTAACAAATTACTTTAATTTATGTAATACCGTAAAGCGGGGTGACTTCGATCAGTAAAAATAAACTGTTTAAACTCTGAAATTAAAGTGCGTTTTTCTTATTTTTTAAGATTTTCATTTAGATTCCCATTGTAAAATATCATCAGAATCGTCTTCAAGCGAAACAATTAATTTCTTCCGAAATTAACGACGAAAAACATCAAAATTTTCACCGCTCACATTGGTCATCGCTCTACGTCGTATTCAAGAGTTTAGCCTGGACATTTTTGGTACATATGTGAAGTATAGAGGCTGAATGTAAAGAAAATTATAATATGTCTGAAAGAAATTCTGTTCTTCACCGCTATATTCTGTTTTTCTTTTCCTTATTCCTTTATCGATAATATCGTGTTTATAAAAACACGAAAAAACCGAATGTTTTAAATCGCTATAAGTTACATGTTCGCAAGAACTTCGTGAAAAGTCGTCGTATCTCATGGGAGATTTAATGACTTACCGAAGAAATTTTAATAAGTGTGCTCTTTCCCCATGATGATAGATCTCAAAAATTTTGTTTGAGATACAATGAAATTTCAATGTTAATTTCGTTTTGTATTAATGAGGGTCACACATGTGTGAACGTCGTAAATATCTTTTGTTTTATTAACATTCGCTGATTTTTTACGGTCGAACATTTACCGCGGATGACAAATGGTGGTCTGTTGATATTGTAATAATGGCGCTTTAAAAACATTGTCAAATATAATTATAAGTAATTTGGCGCTTCTCATAAGCTGATCGAAGTCACCCCATAATCGATATTGTCGTTTTCTTGGAAAGATCAGGTTTTTTCTCTGGAATTACAACTTTTAAGTTAATGTGAAATTTTGTACTGAAATAGAAGAAATATGTAATGTAATGATTCCAAAGTTTCAGAAGTAATGATTCATTATTTCGGAAGTTACTTTTAAAATGGTGGCAAAATTGATCGAAGTCACCCCGCTTTAACGGTACACAAGATCGTTGCGTTGATCACGTTTTCTGTTTTGGCACCCTATAAAACAACATTTTCGTGCAAACAGCACTATTATATCATTATTATGCATTGTATAATTTGATATTTCAAATAAGAATATCTAAATGAAAACTGTAACTTGCCAATCAACTTTTTGAGGAGCAAATCATGTCTCTATCTTTTTTTTATCATCCCTTTTAATTTAACGCGTCAGTGATTATTTGTACATATTAAGAGGCTGTAGAATTAAAAGGGCACCCCATACACAAACAAATATTCAAATTCCTCTCAAATCATAAAAACATACTTCTAGTGAAGTAACAACTTCACAGAGAAGAATTATTTCACTTTCACATTCTTCAGTTATTTACAGAAGAGTCTGCCATCTTTAAGTATTTTTGTGCGGTTTCTCCACGCGAACATTATTGCGAAGCGCCAATTTCTTTGATCAGAGAGTTTACCATCGCACCTTGTAAACTTGAACGGTCATCTGCGCTGAGTTCATAATCAAGAAAGAAAGAGACAATGTTCCATCAACATTCCCATATATTCTTTCGAATTTTCACTACCTAAGAAAGCTTACACGATTATGTAGCCTTTTCTTTTCATAATATGTCAATCATAACCAATATAAATATTCGGAAGTTCCATTCATTTTATGATAAATAGAGCCCTTCTCCTGTCCTGACCTGAGAGTGAGAGTGAAATGAATTTCTTTTTCAAAAATACAAGAAAGGACCATTAAAACGAACTATGAACATGAACATGCAGTCATGCAATGCACAAAACACAACAGTTGCTATAATAGTGAAGAAATGTTCTCTGCTTTATCATCTATAGCTAGTAGCGAGTGTGTGCATTCCACTTTTATTTTAGATAGTGATGTATTTACTTTACAATTACGGTCAACGTCTTCTTAGCTGTGCGTAAAACCATGTTGTGATGAGAGCGTTTTTTACAATTATTATATATATAGTAGCAAGTGTGGTGTGCGATATCAGTTTTTTTATCATCGCAGGAGGGGAAACAATGCATTGCATCCCTAATCGAATGCGACATTTTTGGGGAAATATCTCCAGAACCAATATGGATAACTGACGTTATTTGCAGTCTGCGATACAGGCCAGGGGGTGATGAAAAATTTGGGCTTAATTTCTTTTGCGGATGTCATCAAAATCTTTGATCAGCGATATCTCAGCAATGGTTGATCAGAGTGAAACGATCCCATACACTTTTTAGATGAGTTTTTCGAGCTCTACAACATGGGTACATTTTCCAATTCCCAAATTGAAATTTTCATCATGGGTTCGCACACGGGAAAAGCGAATTTGACACATCCTTTTCGAAGTTAAGGATATAATCATCACCCCTTGCTGCATGTTTTCAATTTTGTGTCCATAACTTTTGGATGTGGTTATTTTTTCATCAACAAAGTAATATATTTTAAAAACCTTCCTATCTAATATTATAATTTTATTTAGTTTTGAAAAGTTATTGTGGATAAGGGCATTTTGAAAAGACTTATATACCGTAAAGCGGGGTGACTTCGATCAATTTTGCCACTATTTTAAAAGTAACTTCCGAAATACTAAACCATTACTTCTGAAACTTTGGAATTATTACATTACATATTTCTTCTACCTTAAGGGAATTAATTTTCGCGGGAATTAATTTTCGGGGTTTTTTGCCGAATCCGCGAAAATTAATTCCCGCGAAAAATTTGTATTGTCCTAAACCGCGAAAATTAGTTCCCGCAAAATTAATGAAAAATTTCGGTCCGCAAAAGTAAATTCCCGCCAAATTTAACATTTTACAAGACGATATGAATGAGGACTTGTAACGTCTCATTGTACATTTACAACATTTCCAAAGTCACTTTGTCGTTTATATGACTATTTTTTCTACTTCCTTTCCATTTTATTGCCATTTTTCGTACAAATAAGGAAACAGCCGCAAAAATGAAATCCCGCGAAATTTTCTATTTCCCTTCAACCGCGAAAATAAGTTCCCGCGAAATTTTCATCTGCGATAAAACCGCGAAAATCCGCGAAAATTAATTCCCATTTTTTCCGCGAAATTTAAAAAAAATAAAATCCGCGAAAATAAGTTCCCGCGAAAATTAATTCCCTTAAGGTATTTCAGTGCAAAATTTCACATTAACTAAACTTGTAATTCCAGAGAAATAACCTGATCTTTCCAAGAAAACGACAATATCGATTATGGGGTGACTTCGATCAGCTTATGAGAAGCGTCAAATTACTTATATTTATATTTGACAATGTTTTTAAAGCGCCATTATTACAATATTAACAGACCACCATTTCTCATCCGCGTAAAATGTTCGACCGTAAAGATCAGCGAATGTTAATAAAACAAAAGATATTTACGACGTTCACACATGTGTGACCCTCATTAATACAAAACGAAATTAACATTGAAATTTCATTGTATCTCAAACAAAATTTTTGAGATCTATCATCATGGGGAAAGAGCACGCTTATTAAAATTTCTTCAGTAAGTCATTAAATCTCCCATGAGATACGACGACTTTTCACGAAGTTCTTGCGAACATGTAACTTATATATAGCGATATAAAACATTCGTTTTTTTCGTGTTTTTATAAACACGATATTATTGATAAAGGAATAAGGAAAAGAAAAACAGAATATAGCGGTGAAGAACAGAATTTCTTTCAGACATATTATAATTTTCTTTACCACCAGCCTCTATATATACTTCACATTATTATTATTATTGTTATTATTATTATTATTATTTGGTAAAGGTCAGTAAAAAGCAGTTACAAACTGATGTGGACCTACTATAAATAAACTAAAACTGAAAAACTAGGAATTATATATATAAACTAAACAATTAAAAATTGTAAAATGATAAAATATCTTTTTAATTAATTTAAATTAAAATATTAAAATACAAGTACATGATTTGTCAGAGAAATGGCATTTGAACCATTTGTTTGAAAGACCATGTACTATTACACCAGATGAAAGGATTTAGAGAATGATATCGCAAAGCATTAGAATTACGGAAATAGCAGAAGATACGAGGGTGGAAAAACCACGATTTACGTCACAATCGGATTATGGATTGAGATTAGAGGAAAGGACAAGGTGATGAAACAAAACAAATAAAAGATGCAGTTGTTACTATATATACATATAAGTATAGATATAAAAAGTTTTAAATAATATAAATAATATACATAAAACCATCCTGGACATAACTATTGATGTCAGAAGCTTCGCTGTGTACAAAGTTAGACATGAAAAAGGTGTTGGAAACAAGATTACTGGCTGACTATTGTAAGGATTGAAGTCACAGTGAACTAAGAGAAAGGTAAGGGGAAGTCTAAGTTGGAAATTTCCGCTGTTATATAAATTTATAAATTGTTGTAGGTACTAATAGATAATATTATCTAGAATAGTTTGATTTTTTGATACATGATTTTTGAAGGCTTCGTAATCCAACTGCTTGATGTGGTCAGGAAGTTTATTCCAAATTGACTGAGCTACGGTATGCGAATGACGTTTTATATTTCATGAAATTGAAACGTCTTTTTTCAATTTGTAGGTTGTTTCTTAGATTTCGGGAAGTAGTTCTTTTCGTAATCAGCACTTTGTTTGGATCGTTTCTATGATATAGATTGTGCGTAATGCAGGCTGTTCGTCTTTTGCAGTACCATGAAATTGAACGCCAGTTTGCTTTTTTTAAAACTTCATTATCAGCTGTGGTCTTTTTTATACGCTGTACAAATCTAGCTGCCTTGATGTGGATAGAGTTGATTTTATACATCTCATTTCCAGGACAGCCACCCCATACTGCGATGCAATATAAAATTGATGGTAAGATTCCTTTGAAGTAAATTTCTTTCAGGTGACTTTGATCCATGAATCTCATTTTGTATAGGTTTTGTAGCTTGAGTTTAAAGTTTTTCAGAATTTTCAAAGTATGTAGTTTCCATGATATGTTATCATCTATTGTAACACCAAGGCACTTGACACTCTTTGTTACATTTATTGCGTTGGTGCCAAGCTTGAATTCTGGAATAGGACCGATAAAGGGACTTTTAGAAATGAACATGATTTCAGTCTTTCCTACATCTGTGTGGATGGCAAATCCATTTATGTCAGCCCATTTTTGTAATTGGTTTAACATTTTCTGTACTTTTTGAAAAGCATCAGCATAATTATCGCATACTTCATGACAAGTGGAATCGTCAGCAAACATATCAGTCTCGCCATCTTCAACATTTTCAGGAAGATCGTTAATGTCAATACTGAAAAGTTGCGGTTCCTAACAAAGAACCTTGTGGCACACCATTCTCGACTTTTAATTTATCGGATTCGCAGTTATTCACAACTGTATATTGATGTCTTTCTGACAAGTAGGAGTCAAGAATTTCGTATAGACTCCCTGATATTCCACATGCTTGAATCTTTTTTAATAGTGGTTGGTGTGGGACTACATCGAACGCCTTTTTGAAATCAATAAAGATACAAGCTACGACTTTTCTCTCGTCAATGGCCTTATGCCATTTTTCGGTCATGTTCAATAATATCGATTCAGTTGAACGACCTGATCGAAAACCCCATTGTCTTTCGCTAATTAGACAAAGGGAATCAAGGTGGGATTTCATTTGGTCAAGTATAACTTTTTCAAGTACTTTACTAGCTATACTCAGTAGCGTTATTGGTCTGTAGTTGTTGCAGTCAGACTTTGAACCTTTTTTGTGCAGGCAAGACACTCTTCCAACTTTCCAATCACTTGGGAACTTGTTTCCTTCAATCGAGCTCTTTATGACTTTGTATAGACCACTGGATTGTGGTCCTATCGCTTTAATGTGGTCGGCCTTAATATTATCAGGACCTGAAGCTTTTCCTATTTTTTATTGCGCATTTGAAGGCATTTTCATATATCGATTCGTTGATATGGATAACATGAGAACAGGGTGTAACACGATATATGTGACTATTGTCATTATTACTTTGAGTGTTCAGTTTATTTCCAATGTTTGCAAAGTGATGGTTAAGTGCATTTGCCTTTTCTTTACTATTTGTATAGTGAGTATTTTCTACAGTAACTGTCCCTATAGTCTTTGAATGTTGCTTTCCCTGGAAGGAATTTACAGCTTTCCAGAACAATTTAGTTGATTCACATTTAGCAAAAGTTTCTTTCCAATAACTTGTTTCAGCAAGTTGTAGAAGACGTTTGCATTTATTTCGTTGTATTTTATAAGATTTCCAGATATTTGGGTCCTTCGAACGTTTTGCTTGCATAAGTAGTTTGTAGCGATGGTTGAGTTCTTTTCGAATCTCTCTGTTTACCCATGGCTTGTTTTTTGTCCTCTTTTTCAATTTCAGTGTCTTAGTATGACTCTGTATAACGTCAAGGTATAATGTATTCCATAAGTGGTTCACATCGTCCACATCTTCAAAAATCTCTAGAAAATGCCATGGGACCAACTCAAAATCACGCTTAAGTTGGTCAATATCTTCAATTTTATTGACAGTGATAATTTTTGGAGGTTGTTTTTGTTTTTTGATGTTGGTTACTAGCATAAATCAAGTGATGGTCAGAAATCCCTGTATCGTAGGTACCAGACGATCGAACGCTAAAACCGGAAACGTTTGTTGATGTTATTATTAGGTCGATGGTTGTTGAACTTGACATAGTCACTCTAGTTGGACCGTTAATTATATTCTTCAGGTTTTGGGAGAATATTATGTCTTTGAATTTAATTGTTTGCAATGAACTGGAATCGTGCATATTAATATTAAAATCTCCAAGTAGCATAACATTTTTCCTTTTCATACAAATATTTGTGATTGTCTTTTCGAATTTGTTTAGGAAATGAATGCAATTTGGTGGTCTGTATATGCAACCGATTAGTAGCTGTTGGAAGACACTAAGCCAGGTGGATTCAAAGTCAGTTGAGATATTTGGTTCAAGTACATTTAAGTGTTCTTTATAGTATATCATAGTACCACCTCTTTTTCGTCCATCGTTTCTGTCATTTCGTTTCGAACAGTAGCCTTCAATGTCGATTTCACCATCTGATATACTATGTGATAGATGGGATTCACTCAATGCAAGAATATCGAAATTAACTGTGTGTAGCAGAGTAGAGATTTCGGAAAGTTTCGCCTTCAATCCATTTACGTTCAGGTGTGCAATATGTAGTCCTAATTCATTTGATATGTCCTGTGCCAAATTCTCATATGGATCATCAGCCATTTTTGTTATTGTTTAGTATGTATCTATAAAAGAAAGGGTAGAGCCCCCTCTTCTGGGATTCGTGAGAGTGCCCAGTTTTGTGTGGGGATTGCCCTTTTACTGACTTTTACTGACTATAATAGTATATTGTAATGTCAGTATTTTTATGCATCATTGGTACATATGTACCAAAAATGTCCAGGCTAAACTCTTGAATACGACGTAGAGCGATGAGCAATGTGAGCGGTGAGAATTTTGATGTTTTTCGTCGTTAATTTCGGAAGAAATTGATTGTTTCGCTTGAAGAGGATTCCAATGATATTTTACAATAAGAATCTAAATGAAAATCTTAAAAAATGTGAAAAACGCACTTTAATTTCAAAGTTTAAACAGTTTATTTTTACTGATCGAAGTCACCCCGCTGATCGAAGTCACCCCGCTTTACGGTAATCATAGTGTCCTCCCCCCCCTGGATTGAGGGTGGGGATAGATTTTTGAGAATTTTTTCCTGAGGGGGGGGGGGGGGGGGGGGGGAGGTGATTTCTAAAAGAAGTAGGGGGGGGGGGAGGACTTTAGGGGGGGGGGGAATCCAAATTTCCTTGAAATTTCCAGGGGGGGAGAAACGAAATTGAACTATCTGAAAAAATCTCACACAAAATTTCAGAAATTCTTGAAATTCTTGAATTCTTGAATTCTTAGTAAAATTGTCAAAATTACTTCATCTCATATTTGATCACATTCTCACTCTTCAATCCCCAAAATGTAACTAATTTTCCATGTTTAGAATCTGCCAACCTGTTTTGCCTGCATGTTTGTTAGTCTGTCAGTAACAAACTCTCTAAAAACAACAAATGTTTTTGTTTGTATGTCCAGTCTATTTTGTACTTTGTACTATGGTACCTTTGTTCTACATCATTAGTAGTACTTCCTAAAATATAAATAAATAGGTTTTAATGTATAAGAAATTAGTTGGATGGTCCTAAATTCGTAAGAAATACCGGTAGGCAAGTCTGAGACATGTTTTTAGGTAGGGTAAGAAGCCGGATCTACCAAAATCTATAGAAAATGCCATGTGAGGGGTGGAAGTAAAATTTGAAATACCCAGGGGGGGGGGGGGGGGGGACACTTGAGGGGGGGGGGGGGGGGGAGTGAAAAAATTTGGATTTACCTAGGGGGGGAACCCAACCCTTTCAAAAATATTTTCTGTGACATTTTTATATTATTATGTTCAATACTTACTACAATACGTTACTACAACAGTTTTTCTAAACCAGTCATAGTTCTGATGAAACAAAAGATTTACGAAAAACACTTGTTACAATAGCCTTTCCTTGGCTTTCCCTTCATTGCAGAGCAAGTTTTTGCTTAAAGAAAAAATTGCAGTAACATTTTGTTCTTATAAACCTATTCTTTCAATTGCAAAAAACTGCATATCAATACCTGCATCGTGGGGGTTCCTGGTGGTATTTAAATACAGATAGTATATAACGCAAAAATACTTAATCAAGAAAATGTCTATCAAAAGAAATTCCATTTTGCGATCGGTTGAATAAACAACATTACAAAGGAAACAATAGCTCGTATTTGCTTTTACATGAATGACTATAAAAAGAGATCGCAGTTCTTGTAAATATGCTGAATAGGTTCTGTAAACAAATTGCAATAAAAATGAAACGAAATACCATTAAATTTAAAATATTGTGCCGAATAATAAATTTTATAGCATCATAGATATATAAATTTTCAGAAAGCTCTCTTAAAGCTTTATCTTTTCATGAAATAAAAAAAAAAGATTTTTATTTTGATTATAGCCGTGATGACTATCCTTAAACTGGGTAAAAAGTTTTACCCGGGATACTAGTGTTATAAATATTTCATTCACTTAGCACAGGCCCACATGATTTTAAATCTTACTTTATGCTTTATGTTTTTAACACCAAATAAGTTTCTTTCATAGTAGGTGAGCTAAACCTGAACGAAAACATCTAAGGAGCATCTTGAAGAGGAACTGACAAACACATTGTTCGAATGACCAAATGTTTGAGTTATAGAGAGTCTCATCAAGGAGTACTAATTTATGAAAGGGGTTGCTCAGTTCCAATTCATTTTTTAATTAGTTATGAAAACTCTATAGGATGGGTGCAAATATTGTGATCCTATTTTTCATCATCTTTGGATAAAGTGATGCACCAGGAGAGGAATTTTGATGCAAAAAAAACTTGATCTGGGAATGTGGCATATTTTGATATTCTAAGGGTGAAATGTTTGTGTAGAAAGTATGGAGAGAATATAAAATATATGGAGAAATATAAATTTAAATGAGTGTATGTGGATTTCATTGAAATTAATTATATATTGACAATATTTCAGCAATGGTTGGTGATAGGACAAAGTTTTTTTGTGCTCTATATACAAGGTGCAAACTTCATTAGTTGATTGAATCAATATGTTAACATTTGACACTCACAGGGGATTTTGATACCAAACCATAAAAGGTTACACAAATTATATTATATTAAAAAAAAAAATAGCAATAAAAATTATTAAAATTAAAAGTTATAATGTTATCTACAAAACAATAATGTTACGTAACTAAGTAATGTTTTACGGTTTATTCTCAAAATCCTCTCGAGTGTCACATATATAGTCTAAGAAAGACTTAGACTAAAAATAATTCCAAACAGTTAAAGTTCTTAACCCAGGATACTAGTAATTTATACTTTGGAAACTCCTAAAGATATAATATATTCGAAATGTCTGACTTCGTGGACAGTGAGGCTGAAGAGTCTGGGGATGAAGATACTCAGCAACAAAATCGCAGGAGGAATGGTAATGATGAAGAAAATGAAGATGAAGAAAATGAAAACGAAGATATAGGTTAGCGCATTTCTTTAAACATGAATTTACATCATTTTATTCTCTAGAAACTAATCATATTTTCTGAATGTGAAGTTGTTGCCTGGTGATAAGGGTTGCTAATCACTAGCCTATAAATATATCTGTTGTATTAAAGATGAGAGACATTCTTTTATTTAAACCATTTGGATGTGAAAATCAACGCATATCCATGCAATTAGTCATGCACTGATTCTCTTTACTGAATAATTTTGATATAGATGAAAATGAAATCAATGATATAATTGATGATGCTCCTATTGAGGATGAAGATGATGACAGTGATAATGACGAGGGACCGAGTAAGAAAAGAAAGTTAGGTAAGACTCTTTTAGACAGTATAATATACTTTGTCTTTTTAACTTGATTTTGAGTTCATGTTGTTTCTTTTCACTGGCCTTTAGAAAGTGATGACGATGACGATGATGTTGATGATGATGACTTGGATTTGATTCAAGAAAACACTGGCATAAAAATTAAGAAGGTATCATAATATGACTTGATAGCTGTTTTGTATTGTTTAAAAGATGTTTCCAAAATATATAACTAGAAGCCTTGTGCCTTGAAGGACTTTCGAAATTTAATCCAAATTTGGCCCAAATTGCGAATTGTAAACACTGCATGAAATTTTTCATATTTTGGATTAGAAGTAGCAGAAGTTCGGGTATTTTAAAGACTTTACCATGGGTGTCCTAAAGCCAAAAAGTCAATTTCATTTTTCAGGGAAGTTTATTTTCAGTAGAATTAAAAGATAAAACAAGGTAGCAGGATATATAAAAATGTCTATATCTATTTAAAGGGATTGTCCGGTAAAAAACAAAAATTCTTAACATAATTCCTTTAGTAGTTAAATAAGTAATTTCCAATTCCTTTTCTTCAAACATAAGCTTGTTTCTTATTTACACGAAGATTTATAAAAACCTTTGCGTTGTTTGCGTCCTTCTGCATAGCCATCTTGTTTTGAAAAATCAACTCGCGAAAGTGAGGCTATTGTAATATTTCTGCTGTGACGTAGTAGTTTGCCTTCAATATCATAACACAATAAGCAAATGAGGCGAGAGAAAGAGCGATTTCGACATCTTCTTTATCCATTGCAATGCTTTCGATTTTTCAGCGGTCTTTTTTTCGAAAATGTATAAGCCCCCCGTCTTCTCGAGTTACGAAAGTACAAGCAATAATACTGAATATGAAAGAAACTTCTTTCTTTTTCTCTTTTTCGTTATGAGAAATTTATTGCGACATTTTCTTGTAAAGATTTTGTTCCCAGGCTGAATCTTGATGAGAATTCTTTTCAATCAACTTACGCGTCTGTAACTGTGAGAAACCCACTGGTAACGAAGTTTTAACTTTATGCGACGACATAACTCTGGCGCGCAGTCTTAGTATATTTTTTTAATAGGCCCATTAGCACAGACGCGGTAGTGCCTTCTTGACGCGCTATAAGTGCGCCAGAAAAATTAAACATCTGTTTGTATAAAGACATACGTATGTCTAAACTTATATTATGAAAGAATGTTATGTCAGTGATATGTCGTGTCTCGTGTTTTGTCTGTCGTTGGAAAAAAAAAATGTTTTCCAGACATTTTATTGTAAAACATATCGTTGAAGACAAAAATGATTGTAAAACATATCAAATATTTAATGAACTAAGACATGTCAAACTTATTTTATTAGTTTTCGCACTCCATTGAATCGACTAATCGCTTTATTCTCTGTTGCTATGCTAGGGAGAACCACCACCGTTGCTAAGGTAATTTTGAAATTTCCTTCGTTAAGCCGGATCTCCATCTAGACGATTTTTAAGACGATCGTCTTAAATTTTCGCGACGACACATGCGCATTGCAGTAATTTCCAACTTTCGAACATGACCATCATAACCAGTTTCAAGATGGCTGACAATGTGGAAGGACACACTACTGTTGATATTAATACTGTTAATATTAATATTCTAATATTTTTATTAATATTCAGACGATCTCCACTTGACGATTTTTTGTCGCGAAAAAAATCGCTTCGCGCGAACTTTTTCGTCTAGTGGAGATCCGGCTTTATACGAATTCCTTTGTTCACCTAACGAAAGAATATGAAAACATAAGTGGGACCAGTTGGACTGGTTTTCGTGTTATTCAATGAAATTAATAAGCATCTTAGTTTCCAGCCCCCTTTACAATAAAATAAAAAGGTTTTTGCCTGCTGGGAAAAAACGTAAAATCAATGTTCGGACGCGTGAAAAGAAGCGCTCCACCGTCTTTCTAGAGAAGCCTCTTTTTAAGCGAGCCTCGTTCTTCTTTCGCGGACGCTAGTGAATCTAGTTGTCAGTTTTGTGCACTATGTCTAACTAACCGTGTAGCGTTAAATCGTACAAATTAAAAGCACGAAACATTTTTAAAGTTGCCAATTGATCCAAAATTAAGACAAGCGTGGATCGCTGCGATAAAAAGAACGAACTTACCGAAGATAACTTTTTTTACGTTTTGAAAAATGAAAGAAGAAAAGAAGAAAAATGTTTTGACCCAAGTTGGAGTTTACAAAATCAATTATACTAAACTTCGCGCCCAGTATAAGAACTGTTGTCTGGTTCAGTTTCTACGTTGTTTTACACCAATCTGTTACTGCTTTTTGCTCACGTGAGTCAGTTAACGGCAGAAGCAAGAACTCTCCGTCCAGGCTCAAAAAGATGAGTTCCAGTCTCTTCTGCGGCAAGAGATCTCTCGGGCTTAAATTGAAATCCTTTCACTCCTTCATTGGCATATTGTTGGCGTTCATTTTTAAATGTTTTTTCAATAAAAAAAAATTTTTTTTCAATCACTTAATTTCAAAAATTTTATATTTAAGGTTTTACATTAAAAATCATCGATTTTCATTAGTTTTTAATTCGTAAATATTCTTTAATTACCGGGGGTAAACTGTACATTCCAGTGGACGTACTATGCAGTATGTGAACAGAAGGCAAACTAATACGTCATTCGCATAATTACGCATAATAGATTATTTACCCAGTCCTTTTAGCGCTGAAGATCATTCATCAAAATAAATGTGCTGTGTTAACATGGCTAATATTAATCGTTGATTTTAATCTAAACAACGAAGATTCAAAAAGTTTAAACGGTAAATTGTTGTTTCTTTACCAAAAGTACATAAAATCACAAATTATTATTTTTTACCGGACAATCCCTTTAAAGCAGTCAATCTGCAGTGACGTATCCAGAGTTTTTTTGGGCATACCGGTACATACATTGGAGTGCAGTGGCCCACAAAGGCGCCACCATGGTTGGCGCCGAGCGGGAAAAGTTTGGAAATTTGTACCTCCAGATGATCTAAAAATGCACTCTCCAGACATACAATGACATTAAAAATTAGCATATGACATGTCATTTTTTGTTTTTAATCCTTGTTACAAGAAAACATCAATATTTCTCCCACGCAAATTCGAACCCTGGATCACGATGCACACACATGCGCCGACGAACAATTTCTGCCAATGTTTTTAAATCTGATATGATGCGCATGTGCTACAAAGTTTACAGCGTCAAAAATTCTGTGTTATTGTTTCATTCGTTTATATTTTTCAGGTTAAGGCTGTTGAAATTTCTTTCCATCTCAGGTGATATGCGACCGAACAAAAGTGTATCCAAAAACCTAATAAAATCCAAACAAGAGACTTTTCAATTCAATTTGAACGACCAGGTGTTATCACAACGCGGGAAATGATATTTCAAGAAGTCACTGGGTTTCTATATTTTACTTACAGAAAACTATGGCAGAATTTATAATAAACACTCAAACCTGGAAGTGTTTCAAGAGGAAGGGAGGAATGCGATAGTAAATATTTTTATTCGCCAGAAAAATTAGTTAAACAGTCTTCTTTGGAATATAAGTACTGTACCCCATTACATCCTTCGCATAGAAACTATGCATTATTACTAATTTTTGTTCTTGCATCTACTGAAAAGAGTAAACAAACTTTATTTTTTGCACGCGTGGAAGATGGGGCACGAAGTAATGAACGAAAAACAAAAGTTGATACATCAATCCAACAGCAAAATGGGACGTAGGGTTGAATGCTTTATAGAGGTTTTTGGGAGTAAATCATAGCATAAAACGACTTATATGTGAAGGTTTGTAAGAAATAAGGTTAAATAACCGTTAAAAGATTGTTTTTACATAAAATATTCAAAGTTTAAAATTCCCGAAATTTCTTTTTTTGGGCGCGAGAGTTTGGGCGCCAATACCGGTCTACCGGTATCAAATCCTCCCTGGATACGTCCCTGATCTGTATTTCAACTTCATGCATCAATTGAAAAGGATTGCACCAAATTGAACCTTTTCACGGAGTCCATCAATAACGCAAATTAACACTAATATGAAATTTAAAATCGATACTGTCACATCTTGTTAAAAATAATAATTTCTCTGAAATTTCCACTGGAATGTCTTATTTGATCCTTTAATGTAAATATATAAATTAAAATCCCTTGACTAAATAGTATTCATAAAAGTGTGCAGCATTAATCCATCAGAACCAAACTACTTTGAATTTAATGTGTAAATGTTATCACATACTTTATTCATAATGATCATTGCACTTAGTATCAACAAAACCACCAGGAAGAAAAACATCAAGTGAGAGCGAAGTTCCATGAAGGCAATTTGGTACTAGACATAGACAATGTCCATTATTTTGTTTTGATTTGTTCGAAATTTTGTATTTCAGAAAAAGCACAGCCGTGTCAAAAAACCTATCGACAGTGATGATGATGAAGATGTAAATGAGCGTGACCAAATTGCTCAAGATATATTCACTCAAGATGAGGAAGAAGAAGATGGTAGATTAACTCGTTCATCTCGACCAACAAGCCAGCAATCGCAATCTGTTTACACAGCCGTGCAAGACATCGATGAAGACTCTGAAGAAGGAGAGAACATCGATGATTTCATAGTTGATG
This sequence comes from Turritopsis dohrnii, assembly GCA_027922465.2. Classification (NCBI taxonomy): domain Eukaryota; kingdom Metazoa; phylum Cnidaria; class Hydrozoa; order Anthoathecata; family Oceaniidae; genus Turritopsis; species Turritopsis dohrnii. The sequence goes on from BQMF02000023.1 coordinate 221,720, forward strand.
ATGATGACCAGCCGATTAAAACGAAAAAAGTGAAAAAGAGACAAAGAAGTGGCTATACAGACAGGTATCTCCGTATGATTCCCGAAATTCTTTGTGAATGATTTGTTTACTACCACCTAAACTGATATGGCACTCGGCATCAGAGCAGAAGGGCTTGAAACCCGGCCAAGCCATGTTTTACCTCCCTCCTTACAAAAAGTGTGATTTCTTTATTGGACTCGAAGATCTTCACAATAAATATCATGAATGGTTCAAAACTTGTTCTAGTTCTTAAAAAATTATTTGTGTTCAAGATTGATAGCTTTTATCTAACAACAGTTTCACTATAGTCCATGCTGCAGTTTACATCAAATAAATGTCAGTAATGATGTTACGCAATTGAAGAAAATAAGTTCTTTTGGAAAAATGACAGTGGTCTTAATCCTCCATCCAAAGTTAAAGTTTGCAGAAGTTTAATATTTTAACTGGTGTATTTACAGCGCCTTGCAAGATGCTCAAGACATATTTGGGTTAGAATTTGATCTAAGTGAATTTGATGCTGATGTCGATGACTTAGAAAATGACAACTTAGATGATGAAGACTTAGATGAAGATGAAATCGCAGCTCGTATAGAGCAACGGAAATTGAGAAAAAAATCAAGCAAGAAGAGTATTTTCCAAGTAGGTTCTTTCAAAACAATGTGATGCAGACATCTTTTTCTTTTCTCTTCTTTTTATACCATTAATAAATAAATATTGTCACCATGTTGTTATTGTTGTTTTTTTTCAGATTTATGAACCATCTGAACTTGAAAAGGGACATTTGACACTAGAAGATAACAAAATAAAGATAACTGACCAACCAGAGAGGTTTCAGTTACGTTCTGTTCCTGTGAAGTTTGTGAGTGAGGAGGCTCTGGACGAAGAAGCAGAATGGATTTACAAACAGGCGTTCATGCAAATGCCTATATCACAGCAAAACTTCCAGGTAAAACTAGCCATGCATTGCAAACGGTTGTGCTCATACATTAAACTTGAATCATCATAATAATATCATTACATATCATTACATATATTATATGTAATGCTTCAGGGGATTTTGATAACAGACCCTAAAAATCATTGTGAATAACGTTAAAATTATTATTAAAAAAAAGAATAAGTTTTATATCTGTATGAAATTTTACAGTTCGTTATCAGAACCCCCCTGTGTATGAGTTTGAGCCTGATTCAATTCATGGAATGTGACTACACAGTCAAAATAGTTAAAGAAGATCCAACAGAATACAAGCTCTTTCAATTCCTCAATGAATCTTCCTGTTTTTTCTATGGTATCTGCTTTTGCAACCATTGCCAAAAAATATACTTTCACCACTACACTCCGATTTCTCTATGCGATTATCTTCGAAAAAACATGGAAGCATGTGACAGTAAACAACATCATAAAACTTTTATTAAATTATAATCCAAATTTAAATGAAGAATAATGTACAACTATTTGGCCAAAGTTGAACATGTCTAACTTTAAAAAAAACCGGATGTTTTTATTTAAAAAAACATATATCTTTGCTGTTTACACCGTAACATTTTTTATGTTGCAACTATATGATCCAATTGACCTATTTTGGCCTTTCCTGATTTGTTAAGCTAAGGTTACCTTGTCTCTTTAGGACCCTGCCGATCCAAATAAACAGTACACTTTTGAACCAAAGAATGTTACAGCAATTCCGAGGATTCGAGCTGCTCTCAGTTTCATGAAAAAAGACTTGTTTGAAGTATGCCCGAAATTATTTTTTCCAAAAAAAAGTTCGTTTATAATGAATTATTAATTCTTTTGTAGATACCATTTATAGCAATGTATCGGAAAGAGTATGTGGAACCAGAACTAAAGCAGGATGATTTGTGGAAGATTTATAATTGGGATGAGAAGGTAATTAGTTGTACTATGATGCAAATCTAATAAAGAGTCAGTTTTATTGATATGCAATAGTATTAACCATAAACATATATATAATTATAGTCAATATAATAAATGATGATATATTTTAATTATAATCACACATAATCAAGAAATTAACTTCCAATGCTGATGAGCTTTTATAATGGTACAGTTTGCTTTGTTCTACCATGATCTCAACTCCAGATGAGTGTTGTGGGCATGCTCCCTAACATTCACAAGTACCATTTTCAATCATAAACATCTGTTTCGTAGTGGACACAATTCATTAGGAGGAAAGAAAACATGAAACGTTTGTTTGAAGAAATGCAAACATACCAGTTTGAGATGGCCCGCGATAACCCGGACCAATCTTTGATAGATGGATTTCGACTTTTGGAACAAGAAGATATAGACAGGTAAATGATGTATCGCTTTGACTTGCTTACTCTTTGGCCTGGTCTCCAATGAAGTTTATAAGTTCTGCAACATTGAATAACAATGACTTTGTTACCCAAACATTTCAGTTGGTGCAGACATAGAAATAAAACTGAATCTTCTGCAAAATGTTTTTTTTTTTTAATTCAGAAGTTTTCACATTTACATCAAATTCCTTCAGAAATCTCTATCAATCACTCATGCGAAAATCCTATAACCCAACACTATTGCATTCAGAAATTCTTCTCTTTCAACAGCTTGGGGTTTCACCTACGTACACACAATTTTGAATCATTTCGATGTTCATAAGTAATAAGTGATTAAATTGCTACATGAATCAATTTGTTTCAATGTTTTTTTTGTGTGCTTTTTTTACAAACCATGATTATGTCTTTTGGGGGATTTCTTATGACCCCTTAACCTTTCGACAATACTTCAACACTTCTGGGTACAACTCTTCTTTAATTCGAAAAATTCTGTAAATCAAACAGCTTTTCAGATATCATGCAATGCAATTTTCTTTTGAGAAAGTATCCAATCCAGGATTGATTTTCAAACTATTCAAGTAAGAAGATGCTTGAAGTCTTTGACCATTAGGTCAATAAGTAATCTTTTATTTATTGTTATTGTTACATATTGTTGCAAAATAAGTGCTTTTTATGTCTCACATATTAACCCTACAAATAGAATCAACTAAGGTCATAAAATTCGAAAACTTGCATAATTCAAACAAATCACAGATAATGAACTGTTGCATGTAGAACTGAGGGTTACAGTATGCTGATGTCAAATGTGGGAATCCCTCATTGGAACAAAAAGAAATAAGAAATAAGAAACAACCAGCTCACAAACAGGTTTTCTTGTTTGTTTATAGACAAAATGTCTCTAAATGTAATTGTATGTTATAGAAACAGAAGGGTGCACAATAACCGTTGAACGTTAAAAGTTTGTTACGTGACTAGTGATTGAAAAAAATGGAACTGTTTCGAAATGGGTGGGTTATACAAGCATTTGTTTTCTTTAGAATTGATAATGCTCAAGGTTTTGACGAATTGATGGACATTTACTTGCACTTTCAATTGTATTATGGGAATGACATACATGGCTTGCAGGAATGGAAAACAAAGAACAAACAACCTCGAAAGAAAATGAAAAAGAAAATAATCAAGGTCAAGAAAGTAAAATCCACAGAAAAAGGAGATTCGAACAAAGAGCATGATGGGATGGAGGTCTCTTCCCAGGATCCTGAGACTGGAGAAGCACTGCCTCAGGAAAAAAACGTCAACGATGAAGGGTTGGACAATGAAAACGAGGAGAGTGAATATGAAGACCAGGAAATCGAAGTTACTGACTCTGAAGCAGAACAAGAACCAGCAGTGGAAAATACAGAAAATAAACGAAAACTTCCACGCAGGAGAGATTTATATGTTATCTGTAAAGATAGTGGTAAGTATCTCATCACATATTAAATCAATTTCTTTGAAAAAATTTATTTCATCAAAATTTGTTTTACTTGTAGGACATTCATAGCATTCATAGAATTGGCACTTCATCAGAGTTCCCCAAGTTTCTTATATTTTGAGGAGTCTGGTACTAAGTTCTTTAAGTCTTTTCTGTAACCCAGGCTTCGCCATGACAGCTACATGATCACGGTTCTGTGCGCTGTCACATAGCTAAAGCTATGCAATGGATGTGTTTTTTCGCGTAGTTACGATTTAGCTTAATCTGATAAACTTTTTCCTGTTCTTGGTATTGATTTGTTTATTTGTTTATTGATTCAAAGACACATGCTTAAAGTATACCACTAAGTGGTATCTTAAACTAACTATATTCCCGTAAAGAATTGTAATATTCAGATGAAGCTGTTTTCTTTCTAAAAGCCAATTCCGTAAACTCCAGAGTAGTTTAAGTCTTATTTCTAATTTCATAGTTCTGATGTACTTAAAATTTATGGAACAAATCTGTAGTACTTTTTACGTGAGGTATATTTTCCTTTTGTAAATGATGCAATTGTAAGTATGACTCAAATTGAAAACAAGGCAAAAACTGTTCTTTCAGAATGATATTGCCTGATATCTGATTTGTGTCATCTTATACAAAGAAAATATTTGGACATTAATGTTTCAGGACTATCTGTTTTGGCATCAAAATTTGGATTAACACCAGAACAGTTTGGCGAAAATATGCGTGACAACTATCAGCGACATGAGCCTGAGCAATGCCAACAAGAACCTCTTGAAATTGCTGAACAATACATATGCAAGTAAGATCTTGTAGCGTGATCATAATTTTGCTTGTGATATTTTCAGTATCTTCTCCACTATAAAATTTAAACCATTACTCATAGTACATTCCCCAGTGCTGAGGCTGTTTTGACTGGTGTCCGACATATGGTAGCAGTTCAAATTTCTCGCGATCCACTAGTTAAACAAACAGTACGCCAAATGTTCTATGAACGAGCGAAAATTCACATTACACCGACAAAGAAAGGAAGGAAGGTTGCATTTGATTTTACCTATACACAACATGCTGACCGAAACTTCTCTTTTTCTTTAATTTTACTGGCAAAGAAAGTAAATTAATTTAGCAAAGCAATTTTAAAAAGCATTTCAGAACGATTTTTTTTTATCTTTTGATGTTCTTATCGTAGAAAGAACCCGTTCTTGCCATAGCTCTTGATTAAATCACAATTAAAGTTAAGAATAAATCTTTCAGAGTTCCACAATCTGATTAAAGATTTTATGTGTTCTAAAGGAAATTGATGACTTCCATGCAAGCGCTCCTTTCAAGTACCTTTGTAACAAACCAGTTCGTGACCTTCATGGTGAGCAGTTTTTAAAGATGTCTCAAGCAGAACAGGACCAGCTAGTAAAAATCAAAATCAGCATTGATAACGAAAGTTCTGACCCAAATCAACAAGGGTATGTGGATACTTGTTACATTGTAATTGTTTTTCTTTAAACTAATACTCAGTGTTAAGTAAAATGTAGATGTCTGTAATCAATAAGCAATAACCCTTTGTTGATGATGAAGTATCTTTTTTGAAAAATACCATTTTTTTTTACATGCTTTAGATTTTCATTTCTTGATGAAATTAAACAGCTGTATAACAAGGTAAGCTGAATCTCGTCCTTTGTTTTGTTTCACAGTGGTTATTATGTTATTAAGTTTTCTGTATTAGAACTTTCATTTTACACAATGCAACATGCAATTCAACAGTTTTCTGACAAATATTCCCCAAAACGTTTCTGTCTAGTTACTAGTTTGAACGAACTTTCAACTGCAAATGGCCTTATTCAATTGGCAAACGAGTATATATTTTTCCTTTCAACTTTTTATTATCTTTTATGTATAGGATGAATTTAGTCACCTGGTGCAAGAATGGAACAAGCAGCGTGCGGAGATGCTATCACTTGTTCTCAATAAATTGTTATACCCTCTGTTCACAAAAGAACTAAAAAGCAAGTTGCTAACTGAATCGAAAGAATTTGCCATGCAAGTAAGTCGTTCTTGTTGAACTTCAACAACAAACTCTGTCAGTGAAGGCTTGAAAACATGTTAGGAAAAATGTTTTGTGTTAAGTGAAAAGCTTTCGAATGGTTGGTCATTTTTACGGTTTAAATCAAAATGGTAGCCCTGTTTTAAACCTACTTCGAGGCAAGGATGTTTTAGGATGTCTTAAAAAAAATAATTTAATTTACTTTTAATGATGAAAGATTTCCAGATATTTTTGGAGTTTCACATGTGGGAGAAAAACACTTTTTCCAAAATGTTCAAGAAGGTTTAGTCCAAAATACTTAAGTTTATGATTTGTTGTCAAATTATTTTTTGCAACTGACAAACTTGTACGTAAGAGGCAAAGCAAAATGCTCACTTGATCAAATGAAAAACTGCTAAACAGTAGATGTGGTAGATTTTAAGCTGTATTAGAAGTAAGGGCTTCACTATACAGAGAGAATGGCCTAAGATCTGTTTAGAATACACTATCTTTCAAACTATATATACTATATTGTTTTTGATTAACAGTGCGCTGCTTTGCAACTACGTAACTGGATATCCGTCGCCCCTTATCAACCAGACTCCAATTATGATGAAGAACATGATTACGAGTCATCTCGTTGTCGTGTTTTGTCATGTTCTTTTGTTCCTGATCAAACTAGCGCTTCCTTTTTTGCGATGATTGATAGTGATGGTCAAGTGGTTGATTTCTTGCGATTGAAGTACTTGATGTGGAGAAGAAATAGTCCCAAGGAATCGGAAAGGATAAGCAAGGTACAAAAAGTATAATAAATGTAGTTGTAGAAATTTTTACAAATTTCTGAAAATTGACGGGTGTTCTGGATATAAGTCTATGAATGTTATAATTTAAGTAATATGAAATATAATTATGATGGAAATAATTGTGAAAGTCAGGGTCTAATCTAGAATGGAAGGGCAGCGTCTGGCAGAAGGGAAAAAGGGCACATGAACATCTGAAGGACACTTTTTTTAGGAAAAGGGCAACCTGAGCTTTATTTCGGTGGGTTAAACCTGTGACCCCCCTATACAAGAGTAATTTTTGAAGTTTTTAAAGTGAAATAAATTTTTTAAAAACAAAAACGCAGAAGGCAGCGTCCAATCAACGGACGCTCTTTTGGCCTAGGTTAGACCCTGAAAATTGTGAAATGAAGATTGAGTTGATTTAATGGCAGATTCACACTAATGAATAAGTAAAATTGGAATGCATATAAGATCACACTGGTGCAAAACAGTCCTTGTTTTCATGAAATAACAGGTAGCATACCCTATGTACCCTAGGTCACAGCTATATCTGAAGCTACGAAATTATGAAGCAGTGAGGGGATCAGAAGATCAGGATATTAAATATATTTTTGCTTCAACACCTTCATACATGTAAATCAGCCTTGCAGTTTCCTATGAGTATGAATTAGGCTTTGCAGTTTCCTTTTTAATTTTAGGAGAAGGACATGGAAAGATTGAAAGATTTCATCAAAAAACACCAGCCTCGAGTCGTTGCTGTAAGTGCAGAATATCGGGAAGCCCAAACCGTGGTAGAAGATATTACCAAATGCTTGCAAGAACTGGAACAAGAACAACAAATGTCACACATTACTGTTGAACTTGTTGATGCCGAGGTGGCTAGGGTTTATCAGGATTCCCCACGATCCGAGGTAACATGTGTGTTTCGGTAAGACAGAAAGTGAATGATAAAAAATACGCTGCTTTGCCATAAATGTTTTTTATAATCTTTGCTGAGTGAAATGTACTCAGAACATATTGTTTCTGTGTGTAGCAATCATCTTTGCATGCATAATACTTTATGATTTCTTTACATTGCTCTGCATGTGCTTTTGTATGTAGGCAGAGTTTCGTGAATATCCCTCCTTATTACGACACGCCGTATCGATAGGACGTCGCATTCAGGAACCGTTAGTTGAGTTTGCGGGTTTATGTGGATCAGAAGAAGAACTTCTTTGTCTCCGCTTCCATCCGTTACAGGTAGTTTACAGAGGCATATCTTGAGTTCAGATTTTGTCTTTATTTTGTGAAAATGTTTCGTCGATTTTCTCCAGGACTTACTATCAACGGAGTTGCTTCAAAAATACCTTCTGATAGAATTCATTAATCAAGTCAATCAAGTGGGTGTTGATATAAATCGTGCTCTCGATTTCCCACACACATCTGTATTGGTACAATTTCTATGTGGCCTGGGACCGAGAAAAGCCAATAACCTCCTTAAGGTATTTTGTTTCTTTCTACCCAGCAGGTAAATTATATTCGAAAATCACTGCGAAGGAGTATATTTCTATAGAAATATACACATTTTTTCGATAAAAATGTTCTTCATCGCGGTGGCTATTTGAAGATTTTGCTCACTGGGTACATTTATTTTTTTTTTTAGATCCTGCGTCAACAAGGAGTTAAACTAGAAAATCGTTCGCAGCTGGTCACAGTCTGTGAGATGGGACTGCAAGTGTTTTTAAACTGCGCCGGTTTCATTCGACTTGTTCACACTGACTCAAGTGAAAAATACGAAATATTAGATACCACTAGGATACATCCTGAGACGTATGATTGGCCAAGGAAGATGGCTATTGATGCTTTAGAGTATGATGATGTAAGTGATGCATTTGTTGTTGTTGTTGTTGTTGTTGTTGTTGTTGTTGTTGTTGTTGTTGTTGTTGTTGTTGTTGTTGTTGTTGTTGTTGTTGTTGTTGTTGTTGTTGAAGAGAAGAAATGAAAAAAGCCCACTGTAAAATAAGGACAGACGGAAATAATAATAAGTCAACTCCAGTCAGATACAGATTCTGTATGACGTTTCCTGTTTTGTATAGGGTATGGATGAAGCAAATCCTTCTTCCGCTGTGGAAGAAATTCTTGAACAACCTGATCGACTTAAAGACTTAGACCTGGACGCCTTTGCCGATGAGTTAGCTCGACAAGGTTTCGGCAACAAGCATATCACTCTTTACGACATACGAGACGAACTTATTTCGCGTTTCAAAGATCACAGAACCGTGTACAAAAGCCTGACCACTGAAGAAAGGTTTCGTCTTTTAACAGGAGAGACTACACAAACTTTATATTACGGTAAATTGGTCACGTGTATTGTGACAGGCTTCGCATACAAGAAGCCAGCTCGTGATGATCTTGATTCAGCAAATCCAACCAGAAATGACGATACCAATCTGTGGAAATGCCCGATTTGTTTAAGAGACACTTTCCCCGATCTGAGTGAGGTACACACTTCATTACGTTCATCACTTTTAACCCTAGCCGGCACATTTGATAAAAAAATCACTACGAGTGAGTGCATTTCTATAGAATTATACATACAATTTCAATGAAAATACTCTTCATCGAAGTGACTTTTTGACGAATTGAGGAAACAACAGGAAAGCTTGCTCATTGGTGAAGATTCACTTGTTTTAAGGTTTGGACTCACTTTGACAATGGCAGTTGTCCAGGACAAGCAGTTGGTGTACGAACCCGATTAGAATCGGGTATATCCGGTTTCGTGGCTACAAAGAATATCAGTGACAAAATGGTGAAAAGGCCTGAAGACAGAGTGAAGGTCGGTGTTTTTTTGTTCTTGTTAAACATTGTGACAAACTATCATAATATGATAATTGATCAATACAGGAACATATCCCGGGGTAATTTTGGCAAAGCGTTTTGGATTTTATATTTTCTACATTTTCTACACAATTTTATAAATCCATGAAGATTGATACGAAAAGCTTTGAGGAAGTTATTGTTGTTCTTAATACCGTATTTCCTTTATTCGTCTTCTTCCCGATCCGAGTGAATGAGAAGATTGAAGAGGAAACACGGTATTGTTGTTCTTTTAAATTAGCTGTATACGTTGTATGGATTATATAGTAGAGATAAATTTCCTGTGGTGAACAATATTTTATAATTTTGTTGTACGACTTTTATTACGCATAATTTGTATCACAGGAAAGTCACTGCTGTGCTTTTGAAATGCACGCAAATATGCACACTATTTCAGTGAAAATACTCTTCATCTTAGTGACTTTTTGATGAAATTTCACACTAGACAATGTGCAATTATATATATTGACACGAGGTTGAATGTATAATAAATAATTGCCTGTAGGTAGGAGGGTAACATCATGGTCTTTGTTGTCGCCTTCCTGGTCACACATTCTATATATACTAATAGTGATTCTTCTTTATTAAAGGTTGGAATGTCCCTGCACGCAAGAGTGTTAAAGATCAATTTCGAGCGGATGCAATTGGACTTGTCATGCAAGACCTCCGACTTAAACGATGCACAAGGAAACTTCAGGTAAAATCAATATTGTCAATGATCGACCAATCATAGGCAAATAAGAAAACAGCCGACCAATCGAAAATCAGTATTTTCAAATATTTTTTTCTGCTTGGTTGTTGACGGTTAATTTTCACTGGCGTTGATTCTGCGTGTGAGTGGCGAAAAATTTCTCCGATTTTATTTTTCCCAAACTTAATCTAAAACCGACTAATAACTAAATGCAAGCCCGACTTTTACCACAACTTTAACCTGACTTTGTCGGAGGAAACCCAGAACTTCAAAAAGTCACTGTGACGGAGAGCATTTCTAGTGAAATTGTGTGTAGATTTCTATAGAAATGCACCCCTTCGCAGATACTTCTGCTGACGACCATGTTCTTTTTATAGGCCAACCCGAGATTTATATTACGATCAAGAAGCTGCTGACAAAGACAGAAAACAAGAAGAAAATTTGAAATTAGCACACGCCAAACGAACCAGTAAGTCAATTGTCTGCATGGAGAAGGGTGCTATATTAATTGTCTGCATGGAGAAGGGCGCTATATTAATTGTCTGCATGGAGTGCTATATTATGGTGCAAGGGTGCTATATTATGGTGCAAGGGTGCTATATTATGGTGCAAGGGTGCTATATTATGGTAAAGCGTTCAAGAGGAGGCGCTATAAAGTGATTGATGATAGGACTGTTCGAGCGGTTTTAGCTTTTTTCGGGTTTGTGTTCCTAGTGAAAAATTTGTTGAAATTACTGCGAAGTAGTACACTTTTACAGAAATATACGTATACTATCCCAATGAAAATGCTCTTCGTCGCAGTGTCTTTTTTGAAGTTTTTCCCACTACGAGGAAACTTTGTAAATAGTCAGAAACCCACCAGATTCAAGTCGTTTTTTTGCTGAATCTTTTTATAAGCGAAGTCTCGATTAACAGGTTAGTTAGCATAAGATTTATTCACAAGTCTTTTTTACAGCCTATTTGAAGCGGGTCATTGCTCACACTTCCTTTAAAAATGTAACGTTCAAAGATGCAGAGAAATTATTAGAAGAGATGGACCAGGGCGAATGCATCATTCGACCGTCAAGCAAAGTAAGAACTTCTATTTTTCACAACCTTTGCCTTGTTTATTACGTAATGTTTGGTCGCATTTGTCCCGTCGTATTTGTCCCGTCAAACCGATTTGGATTGTTAGACCTTGAGTCGGAGTTATGTCGGAGTTAAAAGGTTGTTGTGGTAATGAAAGTTAGATTTTTCTGCCTAACTTTCCTCTATGCCGAACAAACATAGGTCTGGTGTCACACTTTCCCTTATAAAGTCCATGAAATTGCTACGAAATATCGATTTAGGGAAACGACCACTTAACTGTGACATGGAAAGTTTCAAAAGGAATCTATCAACACATCGACATCCGAGAAGAAGGGAAGGAGAATGCATTCAGTCTTGGAAAATCTCTATGGATTGAAAACGAGGTACATATTATCAGTGGACAAATTTCTCGAAAAGCTGCTGCGAAGGAATGCATTTTTTAGAAATACACGTAAATCTGCATGCTATTTCAATGAATATGCTCTTCGCTGTAGTGACTTTTTTTTTCGCACACTGGGTAATGTGTAATTTCCAGAACAACTAACTTTATAAGTGACGTTTGAATGATCGAGAACTGTACCTAAAACTCCATAACCTAGACAATTTTGAGCTTTGTTTTTTGCTTATGATTGGTCGGTATTGACATTATTGATTTTTGATTGGTCGCTTGTTTTCTTATTGGCTTATGATTGTTCGGTCATTGACAGTATTGATTTTCGATTGGTCGGTTGTTTCTTATTGAATCATGATTGATCACTTATTCTTTTCATAGGAATATGAAGACTTGGATGAAATCATGACCCGTTACATCGCTCCTCTGTCGTCGCACGCTCGTGAGATTCTTACTCACAAGTACTTCAAAGAAAGTGAAGGAATTCGCTCCAAACTCGAAGAACTGTTGGCGTTAGAGAAACGGAAAGCTCCTGGTCGTATACCGTACTTTTTTTCAACTTCCAAGCAGTACCCTGGCAAATTTATGTTGGGTAAATATCATTTGATAAAAATATGGCTTCTTATTATTTTGTCTTTTTTCTTGTGTTGTTTGTTTCCGCCGTCGTTGTTGTCGTTGTTGTTGTTCTTATTTGTGACGTCACTGTTGTTGTCATTATTATTGTTGACATGTTTTACTCAGGTTACATGCCACGCAACAAACCCAGGGTTGAATACGTCACAGTCACAGCTGAAGGATTTCGGTATAGAGGTCGAATCCATGCAAACACGGGTAACTTACTCAAGTGGTTCAAAGAACATTTTCGTGACCCAGTACCTGGTGTAGGTGAGTCGTTGTGGTTGCGAAAAACAGCAGTTCTAATCTTCTTAACGTTTGTGGCAAACACAACATAAATTACCTGATAACTATCATCTTTGCATCCGCACTAGCATTTCTGATTTTAAGTCTTGAGTTTAAGTCTTGATTTTACGTCTTAATTTTTATGACTTCATCCAAGTTATCGTCCTTCTTCATGAGTCATTAAGGACAAACGTCCTGGGTATGTTTGACCACAGATGTTACTACAATGTTCGACGTTTAAATTAAAGGGGAACTAAACTTTAAAAAATCACTAAATTAAAGTTTACTTCCCCTTTAATCATGTGCTTGTTACGATGTACTGTGGTATTCGGAAATACATCACCGATCGACCGATGAAAAAGACGCCCCATAACTTCTTAGTAATTACTAGTATTCCCCGTATCTTTTAGGTACTCCTGGATCATCTAGACGAACTCCTTACGGGCAAACACCAACTGGGTTGACCTCAGCAACACCTTACACCCCAGGTTCCACACCCTCCAATCTTATTTCAGAAGAAGAGGCTTCAAACATTATGCAACAGGCTTTTCCAGCAGGCTTTGATCAACAAATGTATAATAACCAGTTGGCGCAAACTCCTGGTACAACGCCCTCTAGATCAACACCAGCTTATTCCACGCCCGGTGGCTTTTCGACACCTGGTGGCTTCACCCCGCGTGAAAACTACGCCAACCAATCAGGCAACTTTGGTCATTGGGGCGGCAATCAACATAATCAACATTACGAGGGCGGTTTTAACGACAGTTACAATAACTCCAGTGGAAAGTACCAGCCTAGGGGAAAACATCGCGGTGGCCAGCATCGCTCGCATGCAAACGACCGACGCCGTCATGAAAGTGGTGGACATCGACGTAGCAGCCGCCGTTAGATTTGTCGCCACAGTTTTATTTTCATTGTACACGTCGAAATTCGAAATTCGAGCGTGTTTAATGTTCGGACAGATGTTTATATTGCGTTAAAAAAATAATAATAAAAAAATTGCCAGAGGAGTAGCATTTCTCAACTGTTATTTCAATATAAATGCTCTCCATCGCAGTGTATTTCTCAACTGTTATTACCGTGTATTGACGGGTTTGTTAGGAAACAACGGCGAAAAATGAGAAAAGTTCAAGCGAAGCTGTCACGTTCGTGTGAATCCAACATAATGTAGCGATGTGTATTGTCTAAAGTCAAAGTGGAAACCCAGACTGTTTGATGACTTGTATCGATACACTGGTTCCCAGAAGTATAGGGTCTATTGATAACAGTTAAATGCAACCTAAAGACTGGAGGGACGAACGTCTTTCGCTTTTGGCTTTTAAACTGTTTTTTAAATTCTACACCAGATTTCAGTAGACTGTTTTTTTTTTCTCTTTTTTTTTCTTTTTAAGCAATTACAACTATGTTTGGTATTGTTTTTCTAGTTGGATTTTTCGTAAACATTCGATTCAACCTTTCTGGTATCATTCTTAGCCGAGTGTCAACCTCTTTCAATCGTTTTTAGCCTGGATGCCGTAGTTTTACGGTTCATTTTTTTTTTATATATATAGCCTTTATACACAAGAGCGTTGCTCTATGTTTATTCATTTTCTAGTCGTAAGAAATTATTTGAGATACGAAATCAACTGCAAAATATCTTAAGATGACAAGTGACAATCGAAATAAATGTGACCTTCTCCGAACCCCTTTGTTTTTTTCTTCATTTAGTTTGGATGATTGAGCTCATGAATAACTCTTGTCTCGCTTCACCCAAAACATTTGATGGTGGGGAACCAACCGGCAACTTTCCGTCTTAACTAAACTTGGAAATTGAAAGCAATGTAGTTGGCTACCGTCAAAATATCGTATAGTATTTCTGTAACACTTGAATTCCAAAGAATGTACTTATTTGATTTTTCTATTGGTAATATTAGCGTCACCAGGGACAATGGCAAAGTTTTCCTCAGATCTCACTTCTAGAGTTATGGAGTTATGGAGTTTTCCGCCATCAAAGTGTGACCTGACTGCTCGGATTTCTGAGTTTTGGATCTATGATCGCGCTTATAAATAACGCCATGCTAAAAATAATTATACATTCAGTTCAAAATACTACAATTAGGTAAATACAACTAGCCTACAAAATGCACTCGTTAGTCTGGATAATATTCTTCATATACGATCAGTGTTATCAGTCGTTTTTCTTTTTTGTAACCTAAATGATATTTATCTACGACAAAGATTTATAACGTCTCGTGCCTTTTCAATTTTTTCGATAGAGATAAACGTGCAAATTTTTCAACTTCATTAAAAGAGGTAAAATTACTTTTCAATATGTACCAACCTCGTTCCCAGGGCTTCTTGCCTTTTTAAGATACGGCAAGAAGTTCTGGGAACGAACTTGAATATCTGGAACACAGAGGTGCTTCGGATTTGGGATGTCCCCAGATATTCCTGAGTTATTGATGGCAAGAACAAAAAAATGGAATTTATGCTATTTGAATTGCGTAATACATCATTCGTATATCCTTCTTCAAGACACAAAATTGTCTAACTAGTTTTACATCATTATATGATGCATTGTATTTACCAGTCTCAAACTAACGATGTTTTTGCCACGTTTGCCCAAACATTTTATACTAATTTTCGCCGTTGGTTTGACACTGGTAGAGACGAATATATTCTCATACAGAACTAAATTTGTCTTAGTGATACGTAGAAAAATCTCCACGCAATCAGTGTTTTGCCGCAAAAGTCATCATCAATGTTGCTCATTATGCAGACGGTGTGACCAGGCAGTATTTTCTAATGACACATTTTTACTCCAAGAAGAAGGAACACCGTTTCCCTGATACGCTCTTCCTTGTTTTTCTCGATAGTGTTTCGTGCAAGCTTCGTTCAATACTTCTTCGGGTATGAACCTACACTTTGAACATATGATATTTTTCCCACCAGATATAGTAACTGGATCTCCCACGCAGAATTGTGTTCTGCAATATATACATTTGAAACATTCTAAGTGATAATTCAGCTTGCCATTTTTAAAACGTAACACGTAGTCTGTTGAGGGAATGACTTGGTCACACATACTACAAATGCCTCGATCTCCAAATGTTCTAAAATTGAAATCAAAATCTTTCATAAATCGGATAAAAAACGGATTATAACATGATGTAGGACAACACAAAAGCACATCGAGAGCTTCGGCAAAATTTACAGAGGAGGGATAATCAGTCACAAATTTGCCCACTGGGTATGGCTTGGTTCACACCCATTCCTTGATTCGCAATGACTCAGTAATTTCAGGTTCATCTCGTAGTAGGGGGGTGTTAAGTAGATGCATGTCTTATCTGAAAAGTGATAAAGTGTGTAAAGGAAGTCGATGGTCAAGTAATGAACTTTAGATGGCTGTTTTAGCGACGACCTTTCGCAATTTTAATTTTTTTAGCTTTTTTTTTTTAACTTTATACAGTGGACTCTCTATAATTCGACTTTCCATTACTCGAACTCTCCATAATTCGAACTGAATCAATGGGACCCTTCAAGCTAAAACCTAGCAATATCACTCTCTAGAACTCAAACTCTCCATTATTCGAACGGTTTTGTTTCCCCCTTCGATGTTCGAGTCAGAGAGAGTCTACTATAGAGGTAAAAAGTCTACTTCTTGTTTGTGTTCTCCTTCGTTGATGATATTATAGTTTAAATGCACATTTCCTTCGAGAATAATATAACATCTTGAAGAAGATCCATGGTAGTGTTAACAAGTTTTGCTTTACGGTAGATAAAGCTTTCTTATATTAGCTTCTTCTGATACAAGCTGATAAAAGCTCTTACAAGCTATGTTCACACTTTGCCTTGAAAACTCATACTTAGTGGGCAAACTTGTTGAAAAAGATCTGCGAAGAAGTGCATTTCTATAGAAATATACATACATCTTCAATGAAAATGCTCTTCTCGTTGGAGTGACTTTTTGACGATTTTGCCTGCACTGTGCACCTTTTTTTGGCCAAAATCAAAGTGATCATCACTTGAATTTAGTTACTATCTAGCCACATATATGTTACATATAAAGATTCATCACTTAATTTTCCAATTACCAGGCAAACTTCAAATTATTGAGCGAAAAAGAAAACGAATAAATTCATCGCACAGTAAAAACTAGGCCTTAAGTTTATTTGTTTCCTAGCGACACGTTGAAATAATCAGACGCAATAAGATAGTGCGACTTTCTTTATAACAAACATATACTACTAACAAACATGGTTATCCCCAATTCACTATAAAGATAATGAACAGTTATTAAGGAAAACTAGAGACAGCCAATCATTTGTTTATTTCCCTTGCTTGCCATTTCCGCCATTTTGGCATTTGTTACCAGACCCATTTCATACTGGGATTCACACTGATGACGTCAGAAAACTACAAGCTTCAGTTATCTTTAAAACAGTCCATTATCTTGGCTTCGAATATGACGCAATGGCCACGTGGTTCAACCGTCTAACTCGTTAAGCCACGATACAATGACCTATTTAACCGAGGTTTCCAAGTCATTTTTTTTTTAATCGGTTTAATGTGCTAAATTTGAAGTAGTGTTAATTAACTAAACATCACCATAATTAAGTACAACGTTCTAGTCTGGATTCCATTTTAGTCTGGATAACTCAGTTGAACGGAATCTTTTGATAATGCTTTTTTGCATACGGCGCAGAAAACATAACGCTGACAACGCGGTAGCATTTTCAGGACCCGACCCAACCCAATAACAAACATAATATAGGTGTTGGAACTTTCGAACTATAGGTTCATAAGATGTCATCATTAAGGTAAGCCAGTCATCCAGTGGGAAAAATCGTCAAAAAGCCACTGCGATGGCGAGCATTTTTATTGAAGCAGTGTGTATATTTCCATAAATTTGTACTCCATCACAATGATTTTCAGTAGAACTTTGGTATTTCTGCTCAGATTAAACGAGCAAGACTCCTTCTATCAATCGAAAGTAAGAGATTCATAGTTAGACAAATACACTCATAATGTTACAGTCTCAGTGGGCAAATTTGCTTAAAAATTACTGCTGCGATAGAAATACACACACCATTTCATTGGAAATCGCAGTGGGGTTTTTTGACGATTTTTTTCAACTGAGGTAGAAGCCTTGTATGCCATGTTCTGTTTATTTTGTATTACCTAGACCTCCAAATCAGTAACCACCATCTAATCGATATAAAATCAATCATATATTTATTCATTGTTATTGTCGGTTAATTACAGGGTGAGAGGACTATGTAAACATTGAGAAATATTGATTCGGAATTACGTCACTTTTTGTTTTAGAGATTTTGATTCATGAGTTGACGCCGACGTATTACCGTCATGTCGCACATACTACGTTATTTCAAGGAGCCCAATCACATTCATGGGTTTTTGCCAAAGAAGTAAAGCAATCTAGAACCCGGATCTTTTTTTTGGCGTCCGTATATTAAAAAGGCAAGAAATCCTGGTTTCCATGTTGGAAGTAAAGAAAAGCAAGATTATTACATACCTCAAAAAGTCTTCGTGACAAAATTTGGCTCCTTGTCTGTGGTAAAATTTATCAGCGAGTTTATAAAGTGGTTTTCTGCAGAAATCACATTTCAAACATTTTTCATGCCAGAATTTTCCCAGCGCGTGTAATAGGTACTTGTTCTCTATAAGCCGTTTGCATAGTGCACAACTGACTTTATCCTTCATACGATTAACTTTTGTTTTTCCACAATCTGCCTTGATGTATTTCAATAGTTTAACAGAACTGCTTTTTACGTCACCATCTTTAGTCTTCTCCCATCTTTGTGTTCTTCTATCCAAATGCTCTTCAATTTTTCGGTCACCTATCTGTGTTAGTGATTGGTTCAAACACATCGCAAAGGGCTTTTCTTTTCTCATGCATAGAGCACTGCATGGATGGAGTTCCGCTTCATACTTCGTATAAGGTGCCATCATCGTTTTAGGAAACAACTTCAAAATATACAAGTGATATTTGAGTTACTATATCATATTGCTTACCATAAATATAATTTGTCTGTTATATTCTGATGTTCCACAACTTTCCTGCTAAAGATTATTCTGAGCGCATGTTAGGCAGATTGTCAAGCCTTTATATAGAGCACTGATAGAAATATATAAAAGATTCGAATATCAATTCATTTTCTGTTTATTTACCATGGCAACACACTAACTTGCTAATAATTTTTAAGATGCCATTTTTACGATGCATTTAATTATGGAAACCATTCAAACCAGAATTAAATAATGTACCTACACGTATTTGTTTTTTAAAAAAAGAACCAGTGGAAGGCTGTAGTGCAGGCAGTTTCTTCAATTTTTTGCCATTTTAGTACTGAAAGTTTCTTAATTGATTACTTGAACTCAGATTGTATTCAGATAACCTAAAAGCTGTTTAGACATATATTGACTATATTGAATCGAAACAAGGATTGGAAAAATATGAGATTTTAAAGTTTCCAAACGTAACGTGCTGTCATGTATTACTTTGTTATAATCACAATGATTGGTTGAAATTTATTATAATCACAATGATTGGTTGAAATTTGATTGACGTTTGCGGGAAATTCATCTGAAATTTCCCGTTGATTTGAAATTTCTTTTCAACCTGATATTTCCCGCCAAATTGAACGAAACGTTCGAAAAGGTGAAATCGACAACAATTTTCGAATTCTCTGATGAGTCCACAAAAGAAATTGACATTTTAATTAATTTTTCGCAACGAACGTTCGTGAAAAATGTTTTGACACGAGAGTACAAGTTTTATTTCTTTGGGCTTAAACAAAGTAGTACGCAGAGGGATTTTTCATGCGATTAATCAGTACACGGTCATTTGTGAAATTTCACTCGTTTGTTTTTCAAAATTTCAGAAAAAAACTTCGGGAAACAGAGGTGGATATAGACATAGTCAAACTTTATGGAGGAGCACACTATCACGAATTTTCTTTTCAGTCTCAATTATTGTTAATTGCGCGTTTTTCTTTTCTTCTTTTAACAACTTAACTCTCCTCCAGAAAATTTGACTATTTTCTAAATCCGCCTATGGGAAATTAATATCAAAATTCCTTCAAACCCATTTTATTACTAGTACACAGAGTACATAAATTATCAAGTGAAAATAACTATTCAATCACACAAACGTATGTTCATGAAAATATACTTATTTGATATTATATACATGGAAAGTTACTTTTATTAGTTTTTTAATTTTTTGAAGCCTAAAAAATTCAGTACTGAAAGTTTCTTATTTTTAAGGAAGCTCCAGCCTCTAGTTCTTATAAATGGGTTTCTTTTGAAAAAACGTTAAAAATGAAAATCCTCTTAAGAAAACCTCAATCCAATTTCTTTTGCGTATATATGGCATTTTTAAATTCGAATATATGCTAATTAAAATCCATTATTATACATTAAGAAATGGATTAAACCACACATAAAAAATTGCAAAATATCCAAAGTAAAAATAGAAATATCTTCTTTTGAACGAAATTTATATTAATTGAACAAAAATATTCAAAGAAAAAATTAATTATAGCATAAACGATTTTCTATATTTAGAGGGAAGATTGTAATAGAATGAGCACCCACATAATCTCCATGGAATGATGAGAGAGAAGGAATTTTTTAATCAAGGAGCATTATTTCCAACTCAATGGTTGATTGATGTTGACTATAAGACACCCACTCCATATTGGTAAACAATAGAGTACTCCTACTCAAGCTCGAGCAGATTGTCAAGGATGCCACCAAAATTATACAATAGATAATATATAAAAAGTGGCTTTAAGGATACACTAACAGTTTTGAGGCCACACTTCGTAATGTGCGCACGTCGATCTTGTTAGAAATTGGTCGCATTTCAAGACATTTTTGCATCATTTTTCTTCATTTTATCATAGTTAATGTGACCACCAGTGGACCATTTCCTCCTTAAAGGTTTATCTTGCAAGATTGGTAAAGCGAAAAAAGGTTTCAAAGCAATCTCGAACGCAGCAATAATAATTATCACCATTGACGTAACAGTGTGGGGTGTGTAGTTAGTAAAAGGTTGTGCTCACAATGCCAAGATGATCGAGTTTAAAACTCACACTTTTGACAAATTTTTCGTCAAGAGGTTTGCAGGCAATCTCATTCCCAGGAATTCTTGCCTTCTCGTCCATATAAGGGAAGGAATCCTGGGAAAGAGGTTGATTTGCAGGATTTGAAACTTTGCGTATGGAACAGTGATGCAAAGAAAAAACATCACAAAAGAAACAAAAACTGATATTCTCAGCTATATAAAACAGTGCTCAATTAATTAACAGCACTGCATTGTGGTAGCTCAGTATTTAGATAATAAAATTCTGAGAACGATCGATTGATGTACAATCTTATTTACGCATCTTCTAAAACTTTCAGAAATTTATAGTAAGATTCCATTCATTCGTTTTGTTTCATGTTTATTGAATAATGTGTACAAATATGGCTGTTGTCTGGTATACATTGCATTTATTTTAGAATGCATCTCAAAAGAAAAAAAAAAGCGATATTTTCCTTATAAGGTAAAAAACGCTTACCATGTTTTGAATAGCTGAGATTCCGAGAATAACAGCAATATTCCGAACGCCTGCATGCATGCAGGGTAACAACAACAGAACTAAATGATGATGTTTCTAAGTAAGTACAAGCGAAATTCATCATAACTAACTGAAAATCATGGTAAAAGATTCTCAGCCTCATTGCCATGATTATGAATGTCCCTAAAAACACGGTTGGTCGAGGAAAACACCTGAACATTCATAACAAAGAACATTGACTGATCGTGGTCAAACTTTTTTAGTACAGAAGGTGAACATGTTGCTTTCATTGCAAGCTGCTGTCATCTAAACTTTCGACAGGAGGAGGAGAGACGTTATCAAGTAACGCTATAACATCATGTTGTATGGCGTCTTTCAACTCGACAGTCGTTGTCGATGTATCGTCAAACATACTGCCGTCATTTACTTCCGACAAATTACTGTCTGTATGGTTTAAGATGTGTTGTCGCATAAGTTCCTGGTCGCCACAGATGACGTAACAAAGCTTACATTGCAGCAAGTTCGAAAAATTACCGATGACGGGAGCTGTGGTCTTTTTGTCGGAAGTGCTGACGTTGACGTACGACATGTCGGAACAAGTAGAGTTAATGATTGTGACGCTATCAGTTGTGACGTTACAGAAAGCGATAGAGTTTGTCGACTTCTCACTAATACCTGTTCGCAATGCACGTTCTGTGAAAAATAAAAAAACAAATGAAAGGCTAAGTTGAAAGGAGCAGAAACTTTGTAAAAGTGCAAGGAAATTGAGAGATAAGGAACATAAAAATCGACGGAATTCAGGCAGCTTCGATGAAACTCCATTCATCTACACAACAATACTACTTACCTTGATCATCTATTTTACTCTTGACTTGTTTAATCTTCACGGCCGTTTCATCGACGTGAAGTTGTGTATAAACCGGAACAGCAGGCCCAGGTAAGCTTCTGTCGTCGCTGCTTCGACCAGCAGAATGCACCATCTTGTGTCTGCGGAAGGAGGAGCGATCATTGAATGCTTTCCCACAACCGCTGACAGGACACCAGTATGGACGTTCACCGGTATGGATCCGAATGTGGACGCGCAAATCCGATTTGGCCCGAAACCCTTTGCCACACTCAGGACAACTAAAAGGTCGTTCGTCTAGTATAGGAAGTATGAGCAGGTAAATATATCATCAAAAAAGTCACTGTGGTGGCTTTCATTTTTATTAACATAGTGTGTATATTTTTAATTAATGTGTTGGTTGAGATATTTGTAAAGATCATATTTTTTTTGTTTGTTGTAGAACATATATTATGTAGATAATTTAATAAAATTAGTCAAATTAAAACGAAGTTCTGTTTGTTTTATCAGAAAATCTTAAATAAGTTTCTATTTTAAGTCAGTGAAGAAAACAAAGCAGCCATGAAAAAAGGGATATCCAAGCTAGCGATATCCGATAATCAGACCATCACGGTGGGAAAATGTGTTGAAAATTCACTGCGAAGGAGTGCATTTCCATAAAAATCTACACACTCCGTCACAGTGACATTTTTGAGGGTTTTGCCCACCGGAAAATCTTCGAACGAAATCTTCTAATCTTTTCAATGAAACAGTGGAGAATGATGCTAATGCAAATCTCACAGCAAGTAATTCCAGCAATGCATGATGGTATTCTTGGCATATTATGGAGATAACTAAGTAAAGAGAACTACCAAGTGATGTTTTACCTGTGTGGATGTACATGTGACGTTTAAGGTTATCTGGATTTTTCAAAATCTTCCCACATAACGTACATGCGACGTCGCGCGGTTTCTTCCGTCCATGCGTGCGAAGGTGCAATTCCAAATTACCTTGTTGTGTAAAGAAACGAGGGCATTTGGGACATTTGACCAAATCTCGTTGGTTGTGCACCGCCTGGTGATCAAGGAAACTCTCCTGTGTTGGTAGAAGTTCTTCACAGACACCACACCTGCAAATAATTTATCATGCAATCTACTATGATTAAATAAAAGGGAAGTAAACAAAAGTGGGTTTTGGAATTCGCAAAAAATCATTTTTCGTTCACGAGGTATTGGCATTTAAAATTTTTGCTCACAACTTGATCTCTATGGCAACGTGACGTCATGATGTTCAAGAAGAAACTGCTGACATAGAAATACGTAAAATCTCATGGAAACTTTAGTGATGCACTGCTTTAGAATTTTGTATATACAGTGGCAAACATCAATAGGTATCAAATAACTAAAAAGTAATGTTGCCATGGTTCACCCCACCTTGTTTCCAGGTTTCTACTGTGTTTTGCTGACAGAGCTATAAACGGACATCTTCTCAGGTAAGAGAAACGAAACTTTAGAAAACGGAACAGTTTTCACTGGACGTAATTTAAAATGAAATTTATCATAATAACAGTGTTGGATGCTGAGACATAGCTTTGTCAGGAAAAAAGTTTTAAAGTTTACTTCCCCTTTAACTTCCATGGTAAACTCTCGAAGGGAAACGTTTGCCACTAAGGAGAATGTTATGAACTGGAGGCCCAGTATTTGCCTCATGTATATAAAATTTGTTTATATTTCTGTTTAGTTGGATTGTCAAACTCACTATCTTGAGCATTGTCATTTAAATGCAAGGTCATTGTTGGAGATTGGTTAAAGAAGCAAGAAACTGGCTCGATTGACCACTTTCGAGACCTCTGGTTTCAAATGTTACAGAGTCGTGGTCTAGGGTGGGTTCCAAACCACCCTGAAGACATCGGTAGTGAGGTGTGCTCTCATTGCTAATTACTATAACATAATACAGTTGGTGTGATAACAATATAGCCAGTCGTTAAGAATGGAGACCTGTGGCAGAAAATAATGACCCCTTAGAATATCTTCACCCGTGGTTTACGCTTTATGACCTGTTAGGTTTTCTTAACGTGGGTTGTTGGTCAGCCCGATAGCAGCTGATCTTTCATTAGCATTTGTACGTCCGTCCGTCCGTCCGTAATTCCAAGATTTTGTGTCCTCGATTGTAGGCTGAAGTCTGTTGTAGGCTGAATCAGAGGCTATTTTCCAACTATGGTTGTTGCATGAATAGGTTAAAAGAAGATATTTTTAAACGTTTTCTTACTGTGAGTGTGGCCATGAAAACAGCAAATCTTGAAATCACTGCGTGGAATTTCTCAAAACTTCGCTATGATGCTACCTATTCAGTGTAGAGTCAAATACTATTTTACTAGAAATAGCAATAGAAATTTCTATGGCTAGAAGAGAATTGTTTATGCAAAATGACTCTTTTTGCTGGTGTCGATACATCTCCATTACATTCATACATATTGGTATTGTTTGATTCCACACAGCCAAAAACAAAAAGTGATGATAATATGACTGCAATCTCCAAAAACACACTCAAGAGGTAAGAAAATTTTAAACACATTATCCCCATTGATGATGCCATGGCTGAAGTATTTTGTATGTAACTGGGTGCTGCTACACACTCTTTGATAAATAAATCATTTCATGTTTTTTTATTTCTCCTTTTCCTGTCGTCCATCATCAAACAAAGCAAGGCAAGGATTTACTGAGATACAATTGGTGACTCTTTCAGGGGAAAGAAATTATTAACCAATATTTCAGAATAAAATAAACCCATTTTACCACCACAGGAATTTGATTTTTTGGTGTTTGTGTATATATTGATCAACATACTACCGCCCCCCGAAACTTTGAATAATTACAAAACCATTCCTAATAAATATAAATACATTGTACATGTGAAAGAAACTTTATGTAAGTTCCACTATACACAAAGGGTAAATATTTTATAAAGATATTGGTTTGCTACGCAAAATATAAAAGCAATGTTGATCAACCAAGGTTGCAAAAATTTTAAAACCTTTCTATAGAAATTTAATATTAAATTCATCAATTAACATTTCAATGTAACCTTTCACATTTTTTTTAGGAAAATTGTTGGCGATGTTGTTATATCAGACTCAGTGAGCAGAGTCAGAGACGTAGCTACCAGGTTTATTTGGGCTTATGAGTTATCACAAGTTGGATAATTATTACTGTAAAACTTATTGAACACCGTCAGAACTAATTGTAATTTCCATATATACTGGCTTTTTTGTAAGATTGTTACTTTTGTATTGTCAATACTCTGTGTCTGCATGACCGTGAGTTTCTTTATTTTAGGGTCTAATCTAGTCCAAAAGAGTCTGTTGATCGGACGCTGCCCTCTGCATTTTTTTATGTCACTTTAAAAGCTTGTATAGGGGGGTCACAGGTTTAACCCACTGAAATCAAGCTCAGGTTGCCCTTTTCCTAAAAAAAGTGCCCTTTGGATGTTCATAATGTGCCTTTTTTCCCCTTCCGCCAGATGCTGCCCTTCCATTCTAGATTAGACCCTGTCTTTTCTTAATCAAATAATCCGCATTTGCTTACATTTTCTTATTTTCTTATCTTTCTTATCTTTTTCTTATCTGATAAATTTATCAGCAACTATCACTTGTTATGATTTCCCCTCAAACCGTCACATATTTATAATATATATTTTATTTACTCGAAATTAGATTTGCATTCCATTCAATTTAATTCAATTGGGTATGACTTCTTGGAGATAAATATGCATGAAAGTCTAATCTGCTTAAAATTTGTTTTATTTGTGTACAAGATAAATGTGAGGCATTTGAATAAATTTTTTTGTATATTTAATGTCTCTGATGTATTGTATTGAATTAAATTTGGAATGATATTGCTTTATGAATTCAATATCTGTTTTAGATTGTTTTTAACCAAAATGTTTATTCCTTTAATCATTGTCACTCTAGATATATCTCAGAAATTCCTATTTCGACCTTCCCGGAGTAAAAATGTATTTCGATTTTGCTTTGCAGTCCATTATTTTTCAGCTTTGCCCAGAGCGCTGACCTTCAGGCTCCAGGGGCCTCTTGTTTTCATTTAACACGGATTTTCGCGCGTATTTTTTGAATTCTTATTATATAGCTTGAATTGCCAAAAACAATTATTTTCTGACCTGCATCAAATTAGAATTACGTCATTCACACTTCAATTTTTTGAAATGATGTCTTGTTGAAGGTCAACAGACAAAAGGGGACAAACCTATAAACAATGATTTCTTCCGAAATATCTGGTTCATTCATCGGAGCATTTTCTGTAATGATTGAAGCTTCAGTAGAAACTGGAGCCAACGTAGAATAGGTGTGCTATAAGAGAAGGTCAAAACTTTATAATACATCATCCCATCCCAGCCGGCACATTTATTAAAAAATCTCTGCAAAGGAGTGCATTTCTATAAAAATTTACACACAATTTCAATAAAAATACTCTCTGTCACAGTAGCTTTTTGACGATTTTGCCCACTGGGATATGTCTCCATGACAATATCATAAAAGAAAGTAAGAAAATTTTTTTGCTTTAAACAAGAATGACTCAACAACCAGGTGCCCTGGAAAATTTTGAATTATCAAAACGTTACTTCAACAGAGTACATTTCCATTGGAATGATGTGTGTATACTTCACTGGTGTGAAAAGTCCATCATACCTCTCCATTACTTGATGTGTTGCAAGTGCCAGGAATACTTGGTTGCTCAACTACAATGACTTGTTCATCTGTCACTGAAAATAAAAAAGACCGTTTTGAGGAGAGACAAAAAAAATAAATATGATAGCATCATTAAGATCTGTTCATTCATACCTATGTCGTTAGTGTAAATGTCTGATACTTCAGGTAAGATTGTCTTGTGGACTTGCTCTATGTTGAAACAAGCACATACCTGAAGAATAAGCAGAAAACAACTTTTATCACAAAAATCTTAACATCAACAAAAACATAAAAAGAAAAGATGCATGAAGTATAACACAAGAACCGCATGGTGCAAAATGGTAGCAGCATTCTAAAGGAAACAGACCCTTAACCTTTTGAGATTCACAAGTGTAAAAAAGGTTTAACTAGTAACAAAGACCAGAAACTATGAAAATGTGTAAGAGCCAAAAGAAAAAATTAACATAACATAAAATCAAACTTCAAATTATTAGCCTCTCTACTTTATTTTCAAAATTTTACATAATTTTGAAGAAGGGTGTTTAATGTCAACTTCTATTAAGATTTACTTACAACTTCACGGTCATCCAGAACATCTTTGACAGTATCAGATGGATCAAGAATGGCACTTTCTTTAACAGTTTTCAAGTAACAAATTTCCTTTTCTTCTTCTACCTGAAAAATAATCAAACACAATCGTACAAAACAAAAGAACTCCAGAGAACA
This sequence comes from Turritopsis dohrnii, assembly GCA_027922465.2. Classification (NCBI taxonomy): domain Eukaryota; kingdom Metazoa; phylum Cnidaria; class Hydrozoa; order Anthoathecata; family Oceaniidae; genus Turritopsis; species Turritopsis dohrnii. The sequence goes on from BQMF02000023.1 coordinate 249,060, forward strand.
AGATACATAACAAGATATGTATTTTTTTTATGAAAACTTGAAGTTTAGCTTAAGTCCACTCACAAGGTTATTGTAGAAGGACTTCAAGAAAAAAAAGGATCAAAGATTAGTGCATCCATCATGTTCCGCATCAGTTTTCATGATGATTAGTATTTGTGAAAAATTTTATGAAAAGCAATAATGTAGAGTACTAATAATAAATTAACACCTTAGAAAATAACTGCTTTTACCTCACATAAATAAAAAGATTGAGAGTGGAAAATGTCTTTTAAATAGGTGTCCCCCAAGAATTGAAGAATGGCAGTTAGAAATCAAATCTGAATATTTTTAAACATGAAATAAAGTCAAAACATGTCAAAGAATTTAAGTATCCTAAGATTTGAAAAAATTGGAGAGGAAGGGAGTCAAGGTTCACCAAATGTGATTAATGTTTAGAGCCATTTTTTGAAGAGCAAGAATTTGATGAGTGACAGAGTGACACAAACCCCAGATTTTGACAAGCATAGCGCATATGTGAAGCGAAGATTGCATGATAAATGTTAACAGGGTTGCCACTCACACTACAGAACTCAAATTCCTGACTTTTCATGACATTTTCATGACTTTCTTCTGACCCAAAATCCTGACTTTTTTACAAAATTTTTAATAAAGAGCTACAATACAATGATCACAAAATAAATGCCTATCTTTGAAGACCTCTTTTAAATAAAACAGAATATGTCAGATTTGCAAAATAAATACTGCATATAAATAAATGATGTACATCCTATGCAAGTATATAACTATAATGCACTTCAAAAACTATGACCAAAATGACAGAAGAACTACTAGACATTAATATACAGATGATGCAAGACAATATATCCGATGATTGCTTATGAAATTCATCTTGAGGAAAGGCAGTTAGCACAAATATGAGCAAACAAAAATTTACAAACAACTGTAAAAGTTTTGAGAATAGCATACGAGTATTACCACTTCCATAGTCTGCAGATTGAATTTTAAAAGACAGTTTTATATAACTTGTGTTTTAACATTGGCAAGACTATTTTGGTATTTAGTACATGTCACGTGTTTCTTGGCACCCATTGCCATATTCCCTTGACTTAAAGAAGGGAGAACAACCACTGTTGCTAAGGTAATTTTGAAATTCCCTCTGTTATACGAATTCCTTTGTTCACCTAACGAAAGAATATGAAAACATTAGTGGTACCAGTAGGACTCGTTTTTGTGTTATTCAATGGAATTAAAAAGCATCTTAGTTGCCAGCTCCCTTTAAAATATGATTTATCTTGACCAACGATTGCAGACACGATGTTCCCCAGTGAAAATGCTTCTGATTGGTCAATATTTCTGTACTCGTCAGCGAATTTCACCGGAGCAGACTTGCTCGATATGAAGAAGTGGAGAAAATTTGAGTGCCGCTTTATGTGGACACTGTCTTGCAAACAGTTGCTGTGTTGAGTCAAAATAGAGCAAATTCTTCAATCTTCTATTCTATTAAGGTCTTCCACATAAATGCAAGATGTTTACGAAATTGTTTGAGATATGAAAAAATTTATTTAAGTGCAAGTTACTAAACTAAGAAAACGCTATCCCCAAAAGATCTCTGGATACGTCACTGGTATAATAGGAACCAGGGCTTTAGCCAGCCCCTTTTACCCATTTGATAAAATTTTAATATTATGTTATTTATGAAAAAGTATTAAATGTAGTAATAAATACTTTACAGGCCGAATTTACCATACCCTCGTAACGTGATATCGAGCACGTAAACAACTTCACAAAACAAAACATATCCGAACTAATGAATGAATAAATCAATTCAACTAAAAAGCTGAAAGTCAGCTGGCTGTGAGATTAATTTTCTATTTTGATTCTTTTTCTTCCAATTCAACTTCTTCTTTTGTTTGCATCATTTCATTTTAAATGAGTTCCATCAACGATGTTTTATTTTGAGTGTAAGTTTCGTAAGTTTCTGTTCATGGAAACCTTGGTTAAGCTTCCATTTCTCTGATTGTAAAGGGAGTGGATACTAAGACAAAGTGTCCTCCAGGGTTGGGTCCCCCCCCCCCCCTAGGTAAATCCAAATTTTTTCACTCCCCCCCCCCCCCCCCCCCCCCCCCCCCCCCCTCCGAGTATTTCAAATTTTACTCCCCGTAAAATACTCCCGTATTTCTTACGAATTTAGGACCATCCAACTAATTTCTTATACATTAAAACCTATTTATTTATATTTTAGGAAGTACTACTAATGATGTAGAACAAAGGTACCATTTCCCTCCCCCCCTGGAAATTTGGATTCCCCCCCCCCCCCCTAAAGTCCTCCCCCCCCCCCTACTTCTTTTAGAAATCACCTCCCCCCCCCCCCCCCCCTCAGGAAAAAATTCTCAAAAATCTATCCCCACCCTCAATCCAGGGGGGGGGGGGGGGGAAGGACACTATGTAAGATGCTTTTTAATTTCATTGAATAACACGAAAACGGGTCCTACTGGTACCACTTATGTTTTCATATTCTTTCGTTAGGTGAACAAATGAATTCATATAACGGTGCTCATTCTCCCTAGCAACAGCAAATTGGTGAATAATCACTTAATATACCTAAGTTATCCTTCACTGTCAATTGAGCACGAAAACTAATATAATAATTAGAGCATGTTTTTAAAGCGTATCTACGTGCGCGATTAAAACGCCGAATATGTGTACATCGCATCTGGGGGTCTGGGGCAGAGCCTTAGTGGGGGTCCAGGACCGCAGCCCACGAAATTCAGGTCGGCATTCGGCAATGCCGACCTGAAAACCGACCTAGACAAGCATGGGGTCGGCTAAATTTTGCCGACCTAAATACACAATTTTCACGGCATTTTCCTTTTTCTTATCCTATCAAAACATGATTTCTAACAAATATCAATATTCTTCGTTCGTATCAATAAACTTATTTACATACATGACTGCGTTTTTTCTTAAATCTCCGATCCCCTTCAATATGAATTTAACATGTGAGTACTGGGCCTTACATGGCTACCGTGAGATTAGCAACAAACCATGCACCATTTTTAAAATCGCCTTGCTCACGTTATTGCTTCTTGTAACGCCAGCAAGAACAAGATACATTGGTAAAATTTGAGTGTATGCAGGACTGTACAAAGTTTTCAATCGTCAGTTACTATGATTTGCAAAAATAAAAGTGTTGGGAAGAATGTGCAATTTCAGATGAGGTGAAACCTGTTGTGCCGACCCAGGGAAGCAAGGAGAACGGCAATGCCGACCTAAAGTAAGGCCTAGGTCGGCAAAATTTCGCCGGCCTTTGGCCGGTTTAGGACGGCACTTACATGCCTTCCTAAAATTCTTCGAATTTCGTGGGCTGGGACCGATACTCTTTAAAAATATCAACTATTTATATGAACTAAAACATGTTCAACGTATTAAAATAAGTTTTCGCGCTCAATTGACAACGAAGGATAACTAAAGTTTTTTAAGCAATTATTCGCTGTTGCTAGGGAGAATGACCACTGTTGCTAAGGTAATTTTGAAATTTCCTTCGTTATACCAATTCATTTGTTCACCTGAGGAAAGAATATGAAAACGGAAATGGTACCAGCAAGGCTCGTTTTCGCGTTATTCAATGAAATTAAAAAGCATCTTAGTTTCCAGCTCCCTTTAGTGAAAGCTTAACCGAATTTCCACGAACGGAAACTTGCGTAAGTTAAAATAATTTTTTGGGGCTGTGGTTGCACACTGTTGGCTGATTGCAAACATCCTCATGACAAGACCTGGTAGCGGTGGAGAGTAAAAGGATTCCCCGGCATATATTTTTTTAAAGATCATGCTTTGAAACATGTTATTATTTTTCGTGATGGTTAACGAAAACAAATCGACACTGAATGAGGAATATGTAACGTTTTCAGAGAGAACGGCCTGTTATGTTTTCATTAGATTATTAAGAAATAAACAAGAGAAGCATTCTAATGTATTTCTGTAGTTCATTTTTGCACAACTAGTATCGAATTTGGGCGCCCAAATTCGAGGCGCCCAAACTCGGTATACCGTTGTGGATTTCGGCCTCTATCAACCCCTGGCGCGTCTTAACTAACTCTAGGAGTGCGCCTCATAATGGCAAGACTAGAAAGAAAAAATCTATTGGTCAAAAAAATGAAAAAACGAAGTTAATAATGTTGGGTTGTCATTTATATGCTCAAAAATCACAGAGAAGTTAATTTTAAAGACGTTTTAGAGAGTCTAGATCCAAAAATTTTCTTTGTCACCCAACCATGGTGGGTGACATTTGGCAACAAAACTTCCCAATTCTGGTAATACACGGTATTTTATTAAGTTCTGGCTAAAGCCCTGGGAACTTGTACAAAATATAATTGAGACACTTTTCCACACTTTGCTTTTTGAAAAACAATGAATTTAAGAGAGCGACTTGATCAAAAGACATTTTTTGACCATATTCAGGCTTTCCTTACCTATGAATAGTAGTCATAGTGTCCTGCAATATAAACAAACTTTGCAAATAATGTGAACAGTAAAAATGTAAGTGAAAGTGCTCTATTGGCTCTCTGCAATTTCTTTGTCAATTCTGAAATATGGAGTTTCCAGTTTAGATTTTTACTTGGACGAACACATTTCATATCTGCAATAGAATAGTGCACAAGTGTTGAATCATTGTTGCGAAATAGTTTACGCAAACTATTCCATTGGAAAATGTTGTTTTGCGCATGCCACCTTTGTTGTGTCAAATCACAAGATATTCTGTTTGTTGGAGTGCTACGACACCATACAAGTAGATTGCATTTAATTTGAGTGCACATTGAAAGATCTAAGGATTCCAAATTGCCGCATAGCAAGTTGTAGGATGCCAGTGAACAAAGGAGCCAGATGTTGTAAAAATGAATTAAAAAACTCACAATTTTATATGCTGCACAATAGTACTTTGCACATGATGCGATATATGTTTGATTATATAACGTGTCCTCGTTCCCGGCAGCCGGTCAGCAAATCTGAAAAACTAGATGCCCGGCAGTATTCTGATTTCATGTGCTGATGGACAAAAAATAAACTGATCTACGAACGGACAGCTGGTCAGTTATTTAAAAATATTAGATGACTGGCACTAATAAATTTCTTTTTGGCACACTACTCTAAGTGATGACTTACCGTATTTTCTAACGACTTCATTGTCAAACGTCTTGCTGCCGTGAAAACTTTTATTATAAAAACATTTGAAGTCATTGTGTGATCAATCCCTCATAAGTCAAAATCTCTATTTCGACCAATATGGACAGTGTCATCCATATATCAAAAAGGCAAGAAAAGATCCGGGAACGAGGTTGTTGAATAGTATTACTGTTACTATTATTCTATTAAAAACATGATGTAAATATAATAGCAGGGAAGAATGAAGGCACTAAATTTTTTTGAACTTGAATATGTTCACAGAAAGACTCCGACAAGAAAAGGTATTATACAAGAACAGGGATTTTTCCAAGCACTTTTGCTTACTACCATTTGAGTTATACAGCCAAGGCAGAGCCTGGTGGGGTCTACACGCCCACACATACGCAAGACATCTTAGACGTGTGGTCAATGATGACAATTTTTGATGGTGATAATTTTTCGTTTCCCAGTTTCAAAAAGATCGATATTGGATTTAAGCTGTGGTCCTAACTATGCTTTTTGTTGTATTAATATTTAAATTGATCCTTTCACTTCCTGGGAGCCATAGCATGACCTGCAGGAGATCGCGACATGTCTTTCGTTGTTGTTTACTCTTTTAAAACATGTTTTTAAAACTTACGCATTAAAGAGTTAAAGAATGTTTAACTGACAGTGAATGATTGAATTTCTTATATCAATTCAAGATTGAGTTTCAACTACCGGTAAACGGTAGTTGAAAAGTGCTTGGACAAATCCCTGAAGAAGCAAGAAATGCATCTTTGAGGAGAGGGGCTATTTTCATTTGATCTTGCACTTGTTACAAAGCCATCTCACTTTTTTGGCAGCTGTTTCTTTATTTGCACAAGGGATATGACACTATTTCAGACTTTTATATAGATGTCTTAAATAGTGTCATGTGATAGCTATCACATAGCACACTTTCATAATTTTCTATAGACCATAGATGTCAATGTTATGACCAACCCAGACCATATCAGGAATATCAATGCACTTTTTACATGATTTAAAGAAGCAAATTTCCTTGTATTGCTTCATGGACTTTGAAACAGCTCACCACGCAATCCACGAGAGTTTGATTTTAAAATAATATCTCTAGCTTTGATTATCATGCAATTTTTTTCTATCATTATTAAAAGTAGTTGAATTAGTTTAGAAAGTAACCTGACAGTGACATAATAATATATCAGAACCTGTGTTGACAATTGCATCCACTCATAATTTCATAATATCTACTTCTAGAACTTTGACCTTCTTCATTTTTTGTGATGTAGTGTGTGATGTGTTAATTAGCACATGTGTATATATAAGAATTTTGGAAATTTGAAATGTGATTCTTTTACTAAGAAGAAAAACAAAACAAAATTAACATTAAAAGAGAAAAACAATTAAAAAAATTAACATTAAAAACAGTAATGATTTTTTGATCATATTGTAATAAATTGTTTTTTATCTCACGTCTCTTATGGGCACTGCGGGGCATCTGGTTGTTCAGATTTGTTAACTGGCTGCCAGACACATAGATACGTTGTTGGATTATAACATTTTGGACGAGCATTACTTTGAGTGCCTGTGTGTGCAGGTGCGATATCGCACGCGTCTATTGATACAGACTGCAAACATTTAAGTATTTCACACTGGAGCCAGGATAGATATACACTAATACCGTTTTCGTGCCTAATTACGGAAGCCTTCGTAATTACGGACATCTACAAAACATAATTCCAACTGTCTGTAAATTAAAAACACGTAACATCCCGTACTGTTAACCAAACTGTAATAAAACAAACTTCAGATATAATTTATTTGAACGCTAGAAAATTACCAATGCCATTTAGAATTTATTTTTCTAAACTTTAAAGATTTAAATAAGACTGCGCTCTTTTTATGAGCTCCGTGTGTACAATGGTAGCCATATTTACAGATAAAAAAAATAATGGCCACCTCCATCATGAAATATCGACAGATTGAAAATTTATGTTTAAAAATGAATTGAGGAATGAAAATGTTTTTAGATCATACTTTTAGAAAGTTAATTATCATAAAATAAGTCAAATAAATAAAGTTTTTGTATACGTCAATCACAGTGGGGGAGGACACTTTTTACTGCTAATTGCTCTTTATTGAATTACATTTTATTCAGTTTTACGTGGTGAACTTGGCAAGGATGTTTGTCTATTTTCGTGACAAGAATGTTTGTTTACATTTTGTGTCCGTAATAACGAAGGGTTCCGTAATTAGGCACATAGATGGTATAGTTTAAGATGGGATTGGATGATTGAAGGGATGATTTAAAATTTGCACAACGGAAAACATTTAATTTGGTTTAACCAGCATTAAGGATATCTTGTTGGCATTATTGAGCTAACCAGATAGCATTCTGAGGTCACCATTGGCTCTTGAACAGAGAGAATCAATTGAGAAGTAAAAGATGGGTACTGTCAATCGTCCTAATTTCGGACATCCTTCCAAACTTCGGACATGATAAATAAACAGACCTGTCAGGTAAACGAAATGTAGATAATCAACCAAACCAAGTCACAATAAATACTAAAATATTAGATAAGCTGATAAAATAATGTGTTCAAACGCAATAAAGTCAGCGTGAAGCGTAAATAAGCGTGTAGAAAATAAGTGATTTGAAAATAATGATTAACGTCATCCTCAAGAGATTGCAATAGCAATCCTGTCGAACAACTTAAAATAGTATTATAATAGCAGATGGTTTGTACTTGTATATATTAACTTTTGAAATAACTATATATACATTGAATCTTTTATCTGTAACTGAAAGAGAACCAGGTAACCAGAGAACCAAGCATTGAATATCATTTAGCGAAATGTTTTGTTTATATTTTTTTTTCGACTTTTTTCTTTGATACTAATCAATTGCGTATGATGATTTTACAATACTCTTCTCTACGTAATTAATGTGCACCTGCGTATGTTTGTATTTATAGTAGATATTCGCCTTTAAACGTGCAGTGTAATTATAAATCACGTTCGTCTCAAGGGTACAGTCAACTAATAATTTAAGTAAGTGTTTCATTTTTGTTTAGTTTTTTAGTTATGACAAGTTTTAGATTTATAGTTTAATTCACAGTGCAGTATGGACTTTTACTGATGTGGTTTGTATTTTGCGGATATGCTTTTTTTTATGTCCAAAGTTTGGAAGGGTGTCCGAAGTTAGGACGATAGACAGCGGTATCATCTCATCCAGAAAAATGAAAGGTTCAAATTTTGATGGTTCTTAAAAGAAGTGTGTATAATGTCAGTCACGAAGATGTTGCACTGCAGAATCTCCATCCATCCGAAGAACACTTACAATGAAGAAAAACTGAAATTGTAACACTGTATCCGAAAACCTATCTTACCTCTGGGAAAATTCTATGATACCTCTGAGCAGCTCTTTGAGCAAGATCGTGAATTGTTATTTCCCCCTCATCACATGGAACCACAACTTTATACGGTACCCCAAGTTTGGTGTCCACAAAGCATACAGTCACCTTCATGATTATCCAGGTTTTACCACGCAAAATATTCACAACCACAGCACGTTCAGAAAATATTGAAGTAGACTTTACAGACCGCAACTTTCTAATTTCATTTTGTTCAAAGTATCATATTTTGTTTAAAGTGTGTTTTTGTATCTATAAACTAAATTTTAAATATTAACTATTACATGCTGTTTGCTGCTGTTAAAAGGAGGAGGTTAGAAGAAATACTAAAGTCTTTAAAATATACCCAACAAAATTCATAATGGAAGGAATTGCAGGCCCACCGGAACCTTAGAAGAAGTGGTTCTCAAATGGTGTTGACAGTAAATGAAACGGCAAGGCAAGAAAGTATCCACGTAGTTTCAAACTTGTCATAAGAAAACCATTTGATTTTCGTGTAAGATAGTCCTTCTGTTGAAGATAAATCCTGTTTGATTTCTTCAGTTCCGAGTTAATAGCCAGGAAGGAAAAATTAATACAGGATGACACGATTGATTAAATGAGAGAGACATACCTTTTCTGACATGATGAATTCATTAAATTCATTAAATTGGTGATTACTGTAAGAAAAATATCAAACTTTCAATCCAAGGGTTGTTTTTGGTAAAATTTGTTGGTGTAAAAGGGGCTTAAATTGAAAATATAAACATTGTTTAATAAGTATTCATCTATAGTTTCCCTAAACAATTTTAGACCATTTAAATGCCGTATAATTGTATTTTTTAGATTGTGGTGCCAGCAGAACAGTACACAGTACACTTTTGAACAGTAATATTCTATTTCTCTCCACGTTTTTTAGATTTTTACTTTATCATAACGAACGAATAGTTTTTTAGTGTAGTTTTTTTAAAAAAGAACATGTCAGAATTTACTACTTTGTTGAAAACCGTTCTTTAGCAAATAGGAAACTGAATTAAATCAAATTTTACAAGAAGTCCAACTCATTCCCAGTGCTTCTTTTTCAACGTAAATATTTAACTGGAAAAGATGAAAACTCAATGACATGTGGATTTGCCACATAATTTCACATGAAATATAAAAAGCACATGGCGTGGCGTCAGTTATTTTTTGCTATCATGGGGGAACCATTGCATTGCATCACCAATCGAACTTGACGTTTTTGGGGAAATATCTCAAGAACCAATAGGGATAACTGACGTTTTTTGGGGTCTGCGATACGGGTGATAGGGTGACACAAACATTTGGGCCTAAATTTTTTTTGGTATTGCGGCTATGACATAATCAAAATCTTTGATCAAGGATATCTCCTTAACGGTTGGTCGTAGCCAAACAATCCCATGTATTTTTTTTATCAGTTTTCCGAGCTCTACAACATGGGTACACTTTTGAGTCGCCGGGGGAACGCTGTATTTGACACATCGTTTTCGAAGTTAAACTTGGTAAAAATTTTAACCTGGGTTACTATAACAATGATAAATTGCAGATTCCACATGAAATGCGCATAAAGATGATTGATCTATATATATATTATGTTATGTTTGATTTTTATCATTCATTGAAATTAGCATAGAATCAACAGTTTGGGGGATTTGGGGGCACTTCTTCACATCTTTGAGAACAAACTGTTTTTGACTATTATAGAAATAAATACACTATTGGTAGATCATGTATAATGGTATTGGTGTTCAAACTGCGCGTGGGACTGGTACAAATGGTTATGTGCAGCGTAACTTATCACATATAAGAACAGATCGGAAGGACAACAAAGCTATTTTTGACTATAACGATCCAAAGTTGATTGGTGGTTTTGAATCTTCATTGGTAAAAAAGCCCAACAAAGATATCCTTGAACATGACCGTAAAAGAAAAGTTGAAGTGAAATGTTATGAGTTGCAAACAGAACTTGAAGATCAAGGGTTAGTTCTTCTTTGTTGACAGAGGGTCTTAGCAAGCAACTACTTTGGTCTCTTCTATACATTCTATACATTGTCTTTTCAGTAAAAAAAATCGATATATATGAAGTGACCCTCCTGTAAATACTATTGAAAATTTGAAGGCTGTTCACTAATGCATATATTTTGATTGATATACTACATAATATAAATTAATATATTAATATAATAATGAAAGTTGTAAAGTGTTTAAGCAGGAGAGCAGGGTGTTAGCTAGAGTCCTACAGGTGCTGTTAGACAGCTCTTTCCCAATCCAAAAAACTAATACATTTCCCAATTGAGTCCAGCAATAAATTTATGAAAAGTTAGTAAATAAGCTTGCTGTTAAAATAAATGATTTGATTCCACTTTGAAACATCGGCTTAAACTCATCACTAACATGCATTTCCACTTCATTACAAAAATGTTCATCGTAGTTATAGTCTAACGGCCTCAATTGAGAATTTTTAAAGGAGTGAGTGAACCAGACACCAACAAGGTGGAGGTAGGTTACCGCAATGTGTTTCACTTCTGTTGATGATTTTCAAGTGAAGTTATCACCTTGAAAATCATTGACAGATGTAAAACGAGAAAGCTTTAAGACCGAAATGTTTGGCCTTTAAAGTTTCAGTAAATTTTGTCATGTAGTCAACTTCATTATGAACTGTATTTTGCACTAAACAAGGTCTTTTGTAAATCTTTAAAATTTTATATAGGGTTCCAGAAGAGGAAATAAATGCTAAAGTGGATGAATTAAGAAAAGAGTTACTAGAGAAAGAAGGATTTAAGAAGCAAGATGAAACTGGTAGCAGGTATGTTCCTGTGAAATTGAGCAGCAAATACACAGTGTTTGACAGTATTTAACAGTATTTCTGATTATACAACACATTGAGTACTTTGGTTTACACATGATGTGAGATTTGCCTCAAGAATAAGATAGGATGTAGTGTGGGTTGATTTGTTTTCTGTTTTGATTGTTTTGTTTTTGCAATGGAATCTGTTCGATAAATCTTATCCAAAAGCTTTTATCTTGTCTGGATATATATATTTCAGTACGACTGGACTAAGTTCACACCAGTTAGCTGAGGCGAATGAAAGCAAAAATGCCAAAATGAGAAATGCATTTGGTATCAAGGAAGATATCCCTGAAGGCAGTTCCTTTAATGAAGAACACCAAAAGTCAAGAAGAGAAGCTGAAAAGAAGGAACGTGAAGAGCGCTATAAAGAACAGAGAGGGAGACAACAGCGAAAAAGGTAAAAAATTTTTGGATGTTAAATTTCTTTGAACTGTTTTTTTTAGCAGGCCTTGAAATTTCAGTTATTGACATGAAACAAACTCTTTTGGTTCCATTGAAATACAGATCAAAAATGAGTGTGTTCCCTGAAGACTTTGATATTGTGGTTTCTGCAAACTAACATTACTGAGACAAAACATTTTCTATTTTTATTTTTTTCATAACTCTCCAGAGTTTATTATGAGAGCTAAAGTTTGTAAGTTTTTGTTTTGAAATATGGAAACTATATACATCTATACATGTCTTTACAAAACATGTAACCTTGCCTAACAGAATGAGTTCTACAGTAGAATTTCAAGGCCTGTCTATGGTAGCATGATTTAACACAAAAGCAGAGTCAACATTCTTGATTATTGATTTCGGCATAAATAGTATTTTGATACTAGATATTTTTAATCAAGTGACAGTTTATTATTTAATGTTGCTAACAATCCCTCTCACGATTTTACTCTGTTGTCCTTCTTTTGTGCAAATGTGAAACTAACATTATACAGGTTTCAACACTTCATTTACGTGGACAATAAGTTTGCAAAGTGAGTATTCTTGGTAGAAAACAACTCCATGGTCAAACACGATTATTTTTTTTTCTTTGTATCTATACTGAAAATTATATAGATGTTTGTCCTTAGTTTCTCCTTAGTAACCATCCTGTTTTAAAGTCAATATGGCTGTTAGATGTTTGTCCATAGTCAGCTGTGTCAGTTTCAAGGATGCAGCATTTGTTGTTTTGTTAAACGTCGTTGTCCTGTTGCGTTTTGTGAACATCACCTGAAGTGTTTCTTACAAAAAATCACTTGCTGCACTATGCGTCAATACTTCATTTTGTTTGGCGACCTTTCAAAATAATACACTGATGTGATGTTTCTTTGTGTATTGATGTGTCTTTTTTGTATGTTTGCCTCTGTGTGTGTATGTGTGTGTTGTAATTTAAATGTTATTGTAGATTGTAGACTATATGAGTGTAGATGTTTTTTGTATTTTACTAAATGGTTTTTCACATTGTTTCAGATTTTTCATCAGTCAATTGGCTATTGTTACTGTTAGATCTCTTGTTTAATTGATGAACATGGTTGATACAGTTTTCAGGATATTCTTGTTTGCTTGCTAACATGTTTTGCCTGCGCTGTCATTTTAAAAAACACAATTATTTGAGGTGAGTTTTCAATTTGTCTTTGCATCTCAGTTTGTTTTGTTTTTGCAGACGGTTTGGTTGAAGAAAAAATGTTTTCACAAGATTTTTCAGGTTGTTTTTAATGGTACTTTTTGGAATGCAGTGGGATGATGAATCAGCTTTGGATACTGCATACATATAATGAAAGTGTTTTATAAGAAATTTGTTTAAAGTAGCAATAACAACTAAGATATACAAGTTTGTAATAAAACTACCAGGGTCCCTGATAATTCTGAACCATAGACAATTAATCCACGTTTCAACAAATGGGTCACCATTGAATAAAACTCTGTCCGTTTAATCAAGTACTGCTTCTACAATGCTGAAGTGAATACAACAACACAGCAACACAATGTAATACCAGTGTGTTGTAATGATAATCTGCCAATATTTGCATAGTTTGCAAACTTATAATACCATATTAACTATCTCCCTGAGAGATTAGATTAGGCTGTGTGACTTTTTGACTCTTGTGTGACAAACCCTTGAGTAGATACCTCAAACTTAAAGTACGTACCACTTGATTGACAGTTATTGTCATTAGTAAAGGTAATTTACTCACTAAATAAAGTTTTTGGGAAATTTGACAGCAATTCCTTAACAATTTCTGCACTGTGAACATGATAATAGTGATGCTTAAGTAGACTCATAAAGATGTTTGTACTAAACAATGTTTTAACAAACAGAAAAGACATCCCAAGTGTTTTGGAGAAGTAAAACCACGAGTAGAAACAATTTCTCACTGCAAGATATTCCTCAGTTCATTTTTGAAGTTGTATTTGCCTCTAAATTGTCAAAGGATTCTCCTTGGTAAAAAGGAAAGTTTGATTCTACTTTTTGGGAAACTTACTAAATGCACCAAACTAATGATAATTCAAGGAAAAAAGCGGTCCTTTTGAATTGACAGACTCTTAGCTTCCAGGTATTAACTGTGTAGATTTCATGTTAGTGAAATTCTAAATTTTCGTGTTAGTTTGTAGGTTTTTCTTGTCAAAATCTTTTTAATGTAATAATTAGGTAAAAAGGTCCTTTCTCTTAAAATGATAATCAAGATTGTGTTTTTGAAAAAATCCCGAATGCGTGAGCACTTTCTTATTCATCCCTCTCAACCAATTAAACCTTAGCTTTTAGAGTTGCGCTAACAGAGCATGATAAAATGATAAAAGGTTTGCATTGTTTTAAAAACAGCATAGTGCAGCAAGTGATACCTGCTGTCATTTCGTCATGTTCTGTATAAAGGTTTTGACATCAGTTAAGTTCTACATTTTAGTGCTTAGTTGTCTCACAAATAGTTGTTTTTATGTATTTTTTTTTTTTTTTCGAAAGTGGTAACACTTCATGTTTACTTTATACTCAAATATTTCATACTATTACATACTTCTTACTAACATCTTGAGAATGCAAAGAAATCCTGGAATACACAATTTGATTTTGAAATATATATTAGAAGATGTTGATAGTTCATATTGAGGTTTTCTTCATTTTGTAGAGACGAAAAACCATCTCGTCAAGATGAGAAGCAGGATTCTGATCATGAGAGGTAAGCTCTTCAAATCTCAATTTGTCAATATCAGAGTTTTTGCAGACTTGTTCGTTAAACCTTGACCAGAAAACTAATTTTTAAGAATCAATAACCAAATGGCACCTAATAAATCTACATTATTTTGAACGAGATCAGTGATTGACTGCAGCAGAAGTAGCTACAGTTACGGCCAGTAAAAGAGAGTTCAATTTTGGTGAATGTGCGTTTGTGCTGTTCATAGAACTAGATAGAAGAAGTAGAATAAAATAAAACTAAACATGACTACTTTGAAACCTTCATAATATCTATGGAGGAAGTGATTTAGATGCAGCATTTTTCTTGGCTTATATATTCATCATGCATTTTTCTGTACATCAACCAAGCAATATGAATACCATTTCTGATGTCTAGCCACATAGAGGAACTTCTTTGAATATGTGATGCACAATGGGATGTCTGGGCAGCTGGTAGTATCTAATATCAGCATCTGCATGATCATTAGATAATGTTAAGGCCATCCTGTTGAATTCCTGGGAATAGGATTGATTTTTAAACTTTCTGTAACTCTGACATATTTATATACTAGAGGACATATCTAAAAGTCAGTCAAAATCAAATGAAGGTAAAAGAAAGAAAAACAACAACAGCTTTTATAGAATTACCCCTTCACTTGTATATCATTTTCCTTTTATATAATACATCAAATGTACATCTTTAGAAATGGTGATTTGCATAAATCGAGGCGTCACAGTGATAAGAAAGGTAGAAAGCGCGATAGGTCGCCCAGCAGGTCAGTGTCTGTTCTTTGCACTTAACCGGTTTGCCAGGTAAGTTGTTCCCAGAAGAATGTGCCAAAGAAGCTTTACTTAAGTGTATGGAATTCTCTCAATGATTTATTCATTGAAGACTGGATAGTGGTCAGTATTTCCATGAAATCACTGCATCACTGTGGATTGTTTGATCTCGTTCTTTTCTAGATTTTTTACACTGGTAGGTTCAGGAAGTGTAACCACAGTGTACCATAATGTTTAAGAGTCTTTTTTTTTTCTTTAATAAAGAAATGTGTTAACTACTCTTTATAGCTCATCAGATGAAAGTGTTGGAGGCAAGGATAAGAAACACGAAAGACGAAATACCAGGTATTTGTTTATTTACTTGTCTTCCTTTTTGTTCATTTCACGAACCGAGTTCTGAGAAGACAACAATCTTTCAATCTTTTGACCTAACCCAGTGGGCAAGATCATCAAAAGTCACTACGAAGAAGAGCATGTCCATTGAAATCGTGTGTATTTTACTATAGAAATGCACTTCTTTGCAGAAGTGCATTAAATGTTCCGGCTAGGAAGCTGTCCAATGATAGGACATTTCAAACAGCTTTGAATCGCTTTCTCTGTGCGAATGCATTTGATAGCTCATTAAAAAATCATTGACAGTGGCATTCTTGAACTTTGTACTAAGTTCAACCATTTTTAAGGCAAGGTCAGGGTTTAATCCCTTAACAATCCAATTCCGCTTGCCAACAAGTTGTTCTGAATGAAGTGTTTTTATGTATATTCAATTTCTGAGACGTTCTATCTGAAAGCAAAACAACATCTTAGAGTTGTCGAACATACGAGTTCTGCTCGGTGACAACACTAGTCTTTCCTTGTGAGATGTTCAAACTGATGTAAAAATACGTTCTCTTTACAACAACCACTGAAAAGCGATTTCTGAAGCCAGATTTTTCACTAAGCAAATTTATTCGCTCGAAGCAACTTTTTTCGTCGCGAAAACTACGAAAGTGCGCCAAAATTAAATCATTGTGTTGTAAACATGAAAATATCCTTATTAATTATACCTTTCAAATTGGATTTGATGAATTTCTGTTTCCGTTCCTTGGTTCGCTTGAATTTTCCTCTTCTTACAGCTATATGAAGAAAGGGGAAGCTGTAGGGCTAGCTAAACTCGACAATGCGACAGACTGACTTTTATTGTTTGCACTGCCCAAAGCGCGTCTGTTTGACTTACAACAACAGTTGCGACAGCAAGCAAAACACTCAACTTATCTGGAGTTTGCTGGAGTTTAATTGTCATTAATAAATTCTTGTTAATAATCTGGGCAATCTGGTTGGCTTTCGACTTTTTTTCGTTCCAAAAGAAGTAGAAATGAATCCTCGCGAAAGCAGCTCGTTGACTTTTGCATGATAAAATTATGGAATAACACTTTTGCGCATGCTTAGCGGCGAAAAAAGTGGAAAACCGGCTTTCAAGGATTGAATAACATTTTTTCTCGAAGGTTGCCAGCATGAAGGAAATCGTCCACGTGATACATTTTGACCATTTCATTCGATTTGTTCCTCACTCGAAATAAAAACATAACAGGCTCCGGTATTGTTTGCACACATCCTTGGTTTATTAGTCCTCCATTGATGGTTATGTAGAATTGTCTTGCACCATCGTTGAGACCGTATAGACAGCGTTTCAACAACTTTTTGGCTGAATGTGGGTCTTCCTTTGAAACACTGCGAGTGATGGGTTTGCTTTGCAGGGTAAGATGATTTGATATCTGTTGTTTTCAGCCTCCACTTCATGTTAGGTCATATTGACAGGTCATACTGAAATCTTTGTAGCCTCTTTGTATCAACGAGTCTTGTAGGAACTCCTTCATCTTTGTAGCAAAGCATTCACGTTGTCGTCGGAATTCTATACTGTCCAGTGTCAGGAATCTCCTCATAGTGTTATTGATTTTATCTTCGTTCGTTTTAAAACATTCTGGAGTGTTCTCTTGGGAACGAGTACGGTATTGACTGATTCTGAATATCTCAATTTTTCCATTCAATATTGTCCATATCAGTGCTCTTCTTTGCTCTGTCATCCTTAGTCTGTGCATTGACCTATCTCTTGTGCTCGCCAACTCTCTTCCAAAACCTTAACAGCAAAACAATTTAAGTCCGCTTGTTCGATAAGGATGTTGTTGTCTTTCTTTGGTACCGGAATTGCAGTTCGTGATGATTTCGAAGAGGCATGGCTGTCTTTTTCAACTGACATACAGTTGTCTGTTGGATGCACTTTCCTGTTGTTGTTGTTGTTGTTGTTGGAGTAAGATGGAAATCTGATTCAATCTCATTTTGACCATACAAAGCAACATGCGTGTTGGGCTGTATTGAGTAGATGATTGTTCCATCATATTTGGTTTTCAACTCCTTCTAGTGTGACTGTTCGAATTCGTCACCTCTTATGGTGATGGTTGAATCTTGTGAATCTTGTGGATCCCAAATTCTCCACCTGCCTTAATAATTTGATTGGGTGAGACAAAAGTATCGCCATGTCAAACGAGCTTGATTTTACCATCTTGAAATATAACTTTTGCAGGTCAGAAAAGCGTATTAAATTTGTTCCGGTAAGTGAACATAAGGGCACGCCGTGTATCGCTCTATAGGGCTATTCAGTGAGATATTTGGTGGACTCAGATTGGGCAAACGAGCCAGATCACTTGGTGATATTTCGCCTTATGCTTTGTTGTTTATGTAACGATAAGAAATGTCATATTTTACCGAATACTTTATTGTTTATGATGATGACAAGCGTATTTTACCGAATACTTTTTTGTTATAGTGGTAGCAAGCGGGATGAAAAAAAAAGTTTAGTTGATGATTATGCAAGTTCTCCTGATCGTCGCTCTCCGTCACGCAGGAAAAAACGAAAAGATGACAAGGAAGTGGATGAGGATCCTATTGAAAGAAAGAAGGAGCGAAGGAGACGCGATGTGGAGCCAGGAGAGTATGTTTTGATTATTGAGTATTGATTCTATATCGAAGGGTTTGATTATTTATTTGTTCTTGCGTGAGATGTAATTGTACTAGACTAGGCTCATGATGTCGTCTGAGTATTATATGGCTGACAATCTATCGTACACTGCATTCTGGGATAAGTAAAACTATTGCATGGAATCCGTATTCCTTTTAATTCACAATATTTTAGTTTATCTGATGATGACGTTGACGATAGGAAGTCCCGCAGAAGAGATAGTCGATATTCTCGTTCCCCTGAACGTGACGAAAAGAAAGAACGTCACCGCCGTCGCAGTGAAAGTCGTGATCGACGTCGCAGTCGCAAGGACGACAGTGATAATGAGAGACGTCATCGGCGTAAGGATGATAAAAGTGATGACGACGAGTATTATAAGCAGAAAGAGGAAGAACGGCTGCAAAGGCGGCGGCAGCGTGATGACGAAAAACGTCGGAGAAGAGACCGCGATGATCACAACGACGACGATGATGATGATGAACGTCGTCGCCGTCGTAGAAGTAAAGAGAGGTCGGATTATTCCAGAAGGAAAAGAAGCGAAGAAAAATCGCCTCGAGGCCGACGTGATCGGAGTTACGAGGAAACCAGGTCGCCAACGCAACAACGTCGAAGACGTCATAGCGATGAAAGGCGGTCACCTGAACTGGAAAGGAAGCGAGACAGACGACGTGAGGATTCTGTCGATGAATTCGGTCGGTCGAAATCACGGAAAAGTGAATATGAGCGGCGAGAGCGTGAAGTGAACGAAATGGTTGACTATGGTATTGAAGATCCGGAAAAGCAAGAGACTGGAGCTATAGAAGAGACTTACCCTCATGAAAGTCGAGAAGACGATCTTGACGATTATTCGAAACGAGGCCATGATGAAAGCCAGAGTAGTCAGGAAGAACTGTTGCGTCATGTTCAAAAAGATGACAAATACGGCGAGGACGTCACGGTAAGAGAATTTGGATATGATGGATACGCGGAAAAGCGAACAAAGAATTCTGGTCGAAAGAAAGTCGATTTGTCGGAAAGTCGGTTCGTGGAATCGTACGATTCAGAAAGTGTTAGTAAAACGCTTGAGGATTATGACTCGCTGTTGGTCGATAACCGAAAAACTGACCGGCATTCAGATATGGAAATATCCGACACATCTGAGGCTGAAAAGCGCGCCAGCAGATTGGATGCCGTTAACGAATCTAATCAAAGTGAGATGATGGGATCTAGTCATAGAGAAGAAACCCGTTTATTTAATACTAACGTCAGTAAAATTAGTGTTGAAGACGCATCGACGGTGATAGCTAGCAACCAACACGACACGACAGAAACTGTCGGAAAAGATGATCGTAAACGAAAATCTCTGTCGAAACACAAAACGTCTACGCCGTCTGTGAAAAAATCCAAAGAGAAGAAAGAAAAGGGCGCTAAAAAGAAGAATGTCGATGAACCTTCTGACGACGAGTTAAAAGAGGACGAGGCAGAAACTCGAAAGCGTATCGCCATGCTCGAAAAAGAATTGAAGTTAGAACGTTTGAAGAAGGAGAGGTCGAACAAAGCTGACAAAAAGAAAGACTCGAAGAAGAAAACTAAGCATGACGATGATGACGAAGAAAGCAGATCTCATTCCGAACGGAAACACAAATCCGATTCTCATCACGAAACGAAAAAGAAGGCGGAGAGTCATAAGAAAACACAAGCGAAGAAGAAGCAAGACTCGTCGTCCAGCGGTTCTGATTCTGACAGTGAGGAGGAGGACAAGCGATCCAAACGTAAAACAAAGAAGGAGAGCAGCAAAAAGAAAAAGGAACGAAGACGGAGGGATTCTTCTTCTAGTAGTGATGACGACAGCGAAGATGACAAAAAGACCAAAACTAAGTCACGTGATAAGCGTAAAGCAATCAAAAAGAAAGCAGCTGTTCGAGAAGAGAACGAAAAGTCTCGAAAGGCTGACAAATCGAGTCGAAGTCACGAGGCTGACGAAGAGAAACAGCTCTCAAAAACCAGCAACGAGGATTCGATGCAATCTAGGCCGTCGGAGAAATCCAAGAAGAAAAGCCTGCAACAAAAGAAGGTTTGTCGGTTTTTGTTCAGTTTGTTGAATAAGCCACTGTGAAGGAGAGTTCGTTTCTATAGAAATATACACACTATTTCAATGAAAATGCTCTTCGTCGAAGTGACTTTTTAACGGGTTTGGCCACTGGGTTCATTCCGTGGCAAATCGACACGAGCGAACAAATATATGCTTATAATCTTTGACGATGCTCGTCTCGAATGAATCTTGTTTTCTGTTGTAACAATAGTGACTCTCGGGCCTTTCAGAAAGCTGTAAGTTCGCATTCAATATGTTCGTCTGACGAATCGTTCCCATGAGACTTTTAGATGTAAACCTAAATGTGTTTGGGTTAGTGAGGGTAAGGCTCAGGGTTGGCCTCATTTGTTCAAAGACTTTTATAAGTGTTTTCACCGTATTAATGTAATGATAACGAGAGTTGTCAGATGCACATATTCTATATGTTGTTTATCAACGCGTTCTAGAAATCCAAAGAAGATTTAAAATCCAAGAAGGCAAGCAAAAAGAAGCGATCTAAGAAGAGCACCGACGAAGACGATAGCTCTGACGACGACAGACGGAAGAAGAAGAAAACAACTCGAAAAAAGAGGAAACGAAAGGATTCTTCGAGTAGTTCTGATAGTTCGTCGAGTGATAACGACGACAATGATGATACGTCGAGTGATGACGGGTCGTCGAGCGGCTCGTCTGGAGATTCGTCGAGTTCTGATAGCGACAGCAGTGATTCCTCGGATTCTTCAGGTTCCGACAGCGAAACATCAAGAAGTTCGACACCAGAGAAAAAACGAAAGAAAAACTCGGCGAAAAGGGGGAAAAAACGCTAAGCACACTTGCGCTCTGTTAGAGGAAGTTTGATGGATATTTTCTATTAATATTCGTTATGTACAGGAGAACTGGTAAATCACGTGGTTTCAACGTATGACCTTGTTTTGTCGAGATGCATGTATAAAGAAAAGTCGTCATCGTTCTTCCGATATCATCTCGTGGACATATAAAGTACTCTCTCTCTTCAAATGATTATTGGAGATATGTAAATTTATTCCTCTCCTGAAGTTATTTTGCGAAGGAAAACTTTGTCAACACCCCACACCCGTCCCACCTGTACTTACCAGTTAGGATAGAAAGGTAAACGTTATCCTCTCTTCATCGCAGTGACTTTTTAAACGTTATCCTCTCTTCATCGCAGTGACCAAAGTGAATCTTCCCTTTTCTATTCTTTAATTCCTATGCTATGTGCAGGTGACATCTAGTTCGTAATATTTTTCTGTGCAATGTAAGCATTCCAAAATGTGAGGATCCTGTAATATGTTTTCTTTTCTGCAAGCGATCAAACGATAAATATGTAGTCGTCTAGTATACTCAGTAATCTTAATAATGGGGTTGTTGCCAAGTTTGGTTTTAACGAAACATGCGAAATAAAAAAATTCTCCGTCTGATCTGTTTCCCTTTTCGCGCTAGTGTTATCGCCGGCACTTTTAACTCATAGCTGCCCAACTGTAAACGCTAATAGCTGCCCAATAGTTATGTCTTTACTGGATTGATCACCGCCCCCTCGAATAAACGCCTTCTTCGATACCATGAAACAGTAACTGTTTAGATATTTTTACGGGTTAAGAGAGGTAAAGAGAGTTCGTAAAGGGGGAGCTTTACACGTAAGGGTACTTGAAAAATTTTCTTTTAAGCTGGTGTCATGAATAATTAACGAGTTGAGACGCTGAAGCTTGACTTTCTGATGTACAATTTAAATTTAAAGCATTAAAACACCAGCTTAGAAGAAAAATTCAAAATCACCCCACTGTATTTGCTACATGAAATGGATTTACAACATCTTTTGAATCAATCATTCGAAATAAACTGCATACACATTCACGACGAGATAAATTCCGTTTTGAGTGAACGTTTCCGATACAAACCCGTCCCTTACGTCGTCCCAAAAAAAACCACTGACGAATCTCATTCCTTGTTTGTCATCGGTTCCCATGGTAACAGTGACTATATACCGGTATCTTGAAAACTGCAACATTTTCAGGCCGTTTTTAATATTGTTTGAAATTTGGAAACACACAGTCTTTGTATTTAAATCTGTATACTTGGAGACTTCACTATGAATCAATTTTCGAACCTTTTCTTTGTTAAAAGGATACTTAGGTTCTGTTCGAAAAGTATTTTGCGTTCTCCATTTTAAAACAGGTTGGTATTTCTTGTAACCATAGCAACTTAATGTCGCATCTGATTGGAAAGTTGACGTACGCGTTTTTCTTGTTATTCGTTCATCGTCAAGTGTACTCGAAAAGAAATGTTCAAACGCGTCAATTCCCTGTGGTTCGTCGTGATGACTCAGTGTATATGAGCCAACGTCGAGTGGAACAACCTTTTCATTTCGTTGAATTTCAAATCTTTTCATCGTAAACAAACTGTCGTGTTCAGTTACACAACTCATGGTACTTGTAGCACAGTTGAGGGAATAAACTAATCCAGCGCCTAAAACGTAACTTGGAGTTTTCAGTCATAACATCTGTTCTGACCATCCACAAAGATACGTATTCCAGCCGGCACATTTGTTTAAAAAATCTCTACAAAGGAGTGCGTTTCTATAGAAATATACACACAATTTCAATAAAGATGTTCTTCGTCGCAGTGACAATTTGACGATTTTACCCACTGAGATAAGATTCCTCTAATTCCACCAGAGACTCGCGACGGGTTTATACATTAGCTTTAAAGCGCACTGGCACTATCGAAATATGCTGGGACTTGAACACAATAACGGTCGAAAGCTGCACTTACCACTTCGTGTATGTCAAAAGGTAATCCGAACTGATTTTCTGGTGTCTTCAAAGTTCCTCGGGACCTCTAGCGATTTTCTCTAATTATGTTTCGGTTCTTCTGTAAGGAAAACGATATGGCATGGAAATCACTGATTGTCCAGAACATAGTGACTATGTCCAGAAAAATTGAAGACTACAAAAGTAATCATGCAGATCCGGTGTTAAACTATTTCGCCTATTTATAATCCTTGGAGTGAGTGGATAATCAGAATTTTTAATGGATAGAAGAATCTATTTACCTTCTTGGTGGCTCGTCAATCGAATAGTTTTCTGCATAACATTTCGAAATACAAGCTAACTTCAGATTCTCTGAGTATGTTGATTGAACTCTCGATCGCTCAATCAAGTGGTATTCCTTAGCAAGATTCCATGGTTTGTTTGAAGAGTGCACTCTCCACCATAGTCGTTTTTCTGCTCAAACGTTTTTGCATGTGTATTGTATGTTTACGCATTGAACATGAAGGAGGAGATAATCAACTGATTTTGTTGTGAATGTAAACATACCTCACATTTTTTTTAAAAAACTGCTATAAACACAATTATTGATTTATTATTTGGCTATTTTGGTAAGAAATCACAGAACGGGTGAAGTGACGTCACAAACCTCAGTATAAGTCAATAGTAGGTTCAGGTGAATATCAATCTAAGAATGAAGGCACATTTGTTAAAGAATCACTACGAAGGAGTATATTTCTATAGAAATATACACGCTATTTCAATAATTATGCTCTTCGTCGCAGTTGTTTTTTTGACGATTTTGCCTTATGCATACCCTGGTCTAACACTTATCTCAAACTGTCTCATTTAGTAGAATTTCACCCCCAATCAATCTTGTCATTGGGTGCTCAAATGGTCATGAAGAAGTAGCGTCTAAATTTGGGTGTAGCCTACACAACGAGAGAGACTTCACAGTTGCCAAAAGTCTCGAGGTTATGTCTGCAGGTCATCACTACCGGGTTGGTCTAATATAACCAAGACTTCATTACCAAGTTACGGAATACGAGGCAACTGGAAGTTGTAAATAAATCGTGATGGGTAGGAGCAACATGTTTGCACTAATCCCAGTGGGTTAATGAGTTGAAAACTTTAATGCGATGGAGTGCATTTTTATAGAAATACATATACTATTTCAATACAAAAGTTTTCTTTTCAGGTGACAGGATCTCATAAAAAATATCCTTTGATTTCCCATCCAGTTTTCTGCTGAAAACCTTACATGAAATCATTTTAACATCCTTTAAATACATCATGGAAATACTGGGACGGTGTGGTTCTTCAAGATCAGTTTTTCTTACGAAATTTTCGGTATTCTTTTCTAAAGGGGATTTTTCGTATGCTAAGCATTTTTTCAATTCAATTGGTCTGTTGATGAAAAGGCTTGTTATTCTTTAATCTGATTCATCGTCACGTGAAGGGGCGTGTTGTTCTTCAATCTGATTGGTCAGCTCGTGAAGAGGCGTATTGTTCTTTTCGACGCGCTAAATATCGCTCTTTAGCAGCACTGACATCGCTTTCGTTATTACGTTTCACAAAGACGCTCAACTTCTTTTTACTTGTAGTTTTCGATTTCGTATGATTTTTCGCCTCTCTGCTTCTTCCTGGAGTTTCATCTTCAGAGCTTGAACGCTTATTCGTTCTTTTATCGCTCTTCTTCTCCGTTGATTTCTGTTTTGCATCTTCGGCCGAACTGTAGTCGCTATCTGATTGGTAATTTTGCTTTGGTTTAGATGGCTTTTTAACTATCTTTTCTTTCGATATCGATCGTTTCTCTTTCGATATCGACCGTTTTTCTTTCGATATCGACCGTTTTTCTTTCGCGCGTGATCGTTGATTGGGTTTTAAGTCCGAACGTCTGGAACGCTTTCGTGATTCCACTTCGTCTTCTGAAGATGACGAGGGGGAGGGTGATTTAACTGTTTTTCTTTTCTTGAAGGAAGCTTTTTTATCTGTATCACTCTCCTCCTCACTGCTAAAAGAATTCCGATCCTTTCCCAAGCGTTTAAATGTGGATTTCTTTCCGGATGACGAAAGATGCCTTTTCTTCCTCTCAGTAGATGACTCATCGGAAACACTGTCGTCATGATTACGTCTGGTCCTCTTTTTCTTCTTCTCTTCTTCGCGTTTCAATCTCTTCATTTCTCGCTGAATATCGCGTTCATCCTCGGAGTTTAGACGATTACTGCTGTCTTTTACCGGACGTTTCCCCTGAGATGATTTTCGTTTTCGTCTTCGATTATCGTCGTCGGACCGATCAGATTCGTTACTACTTTCGCTACCACTCTTTTCTGTTTTCGTCTTTGAATTGGTTTGCTTCGTCTCTTTTTCGCTATCTTCCTCGCTCTCCGAATATTTCTTTTTCCGATAACTTCTTTTTTTGTCGTGCTTCTTCGCAGAGTCAGTTTTTGAATTCTTTTTTCTCTTTTCATTATCTGAGTGAGAGTCCTCATCACCGTATTTACCGACGTTCTTTCTCGTTTTATTTTTTGAGTCGTGTTTTTCTGCTGCAGGTGCTTCTTGACCGCCATCGCCGCCCATGTCTTCACCACCCATGGCCACATTCTTTGTGAGCAAGTTACGATAAAATGCACCAAGGTTTTTTTGTTTCGTCACATCATTCGTCGCTGAAACATGGAGGCAGCAATTAGTTTATTAGGGAGCATTTTTATATTGGCAAGTTCTTTTTGTGCTTTCACATAAAATGATCAATTTAACGCCCACTCACGCCCACCCACTCTCGTGTTCAAACCTGAATTCAAGACATCAACAATACGTGCTAAACAAATATATACTTCAACCCACAAAACCAGTAAAACGAAGCTTAATATAGGGTCATGTTTTGGGCGTTATATACGCCATTTACTAAAGTTTGTATAGGATTCGACAACAGGAAGCTGAGATCTCTCACGATCTCTCTTGGGATGGGTTTAAATTCTAAAGATCTAAAGAGTGTCGTATACCGTCTATTTCGTCTTGTTTACGAATCCTTTCTTCCTCTGCAGCTCGTTCCTCCATCTTTTGTCGGTAACTATTCAGTGTTAAGATTATTTTTTTTACATTCGAAAATTTTGTGAGAACCTCCTTATAGTTGGCGTCGATTCAAACCTTCTACCACGTAAATGCTGCCGAAAATCTTAACAGAAATTAGAGACGAACCAAATTCTCAATCGAATTAAGGGAACGACTACTTTTAGTCTTCTTATGTCAACTGCATCTTGGCAGAAATAAAAGTATTAAGTATATTCTTTACTATCTTCCTCTCGTTTGCACTGGCTCCTTGTTGGGAGATACCCTGGGTTTTCCTTTTTCAATGCGCACGCGGCGGGAAATGTTTTTGAAAAGGATACGCAGAAGTGACAAACTCTTCCTTGTCATCAAATTCCCCAGCCTCGTTTTCACGTTCCTTTTGCACTTTCCGTTCCTTTCGGCGTTCATCCTCCAGTTTTCGCTGATCAGCACTTTTCAGCAGTTTGGAAATATACTTAGACTTTCTGTTTTCACCGGATAGCAGTTTGCTGGTTTGCTCTCTCTTCTTCTCTTCCATTTGATCATAGATACCATCGTAGTCGTACACGCTAGGGTCTTCTGTTAAAGCCTTCTGCATTTCCATTTGAGTCTAAACACATGATCAGGTAATGGCCCTTCACAGTTGATTTGAAGAAAACTGGTAAGAAAACATCAGAAAATATATTCAATAATTCATTGGGATTTTCATAACAAGTACATTGCCTTGGATAACTTTTTGCAAAATCAAATCCACCCAAAACACATAGAAAATAAAACACTTAAAAGAAACTTATACTGGTGATTAAAGTCCGAGACAACTGGTGATTTACTTGTTTGGTGACAGTTTTCTTTGAACTTTCCGCGTTGATTTCTTTGTTTACAGCTTTCATTGCTGAAACCTGAAATCAAAACATGTAGTGGTAATGTTAATGGATATAAAAAAACTGAACTTCTTTTTATAACAAAAATTATAAACAGGTCTGTTTTCCACAGACACACCTTTTTTGAAGTCAGATTTGTGGATTGTCATTGAACATGCATAGAGTTATTTTAGAAAAATCTATAAACTTGAGCATGGTGGCAGTCTTCTTGGTAGAGCTTTTTCAATTTTGTAAGAGATCCAAGATATATATAGTAGTAACTTTGCTAAAAAACGAACACTGAGAAAAAAAGGTTTAACACAAAAAAATTCAAAATGTATACACAAAAGAGTAATCAATTTTAAAAAACCCATGTTTACACAAAATCCGTGAAAGATCAATCGAAGAAAGTCAGGAACATTTATTTGGAAAAAAAACGCTTTCCTGTAAAAAAAATCCACTGAAAAGCTTAGACTTTATTAGATAGATTGCTGAAAAAATTTTTTTTGATTTTTTTGATGTATGTAACGTATACCAAATCCTTAAAGGCCCTGTTAGACGATAAATTAATCGCTAAACTATTCCATAAAGTTACTTAAAATAGAATAGTTTACGAAATAATTTATCGTGTATTGTATCGTAAACTATTCAAAAATTATTAAAATAAGCAAAAAAATAGTTTAATTTAGCTTCGAATAAAATCAAATCATTTTGATTTTATTCCGAATAGTTTAGCAAAGTTCAAAGAATACCGACATTTAAATCATCGAACATGTGTTGCACAAAGGTTAATGCAACGGGTTTAGGACAAATTCCCTCAAGAAAGTAACAATTGTATATACATGAAGAAAAATGCGCGTGTCGACACTAACGGTAAAATTATTGAAGCTTTAAAAAAAGGTGAAGATATAGATCGTTTAATCTCAATTCTTGAAAAGTCAAATGCTCCATGGTCACGTTCTCTAAAATAATCTTTCACTTAACATTTTCTGTTTCGTTTTCTGGAATTCAAAAGATTCGCTATACACCATACATGAAGAAGCAGTATTTAAACAAACTAAAACTTCTTCAACTGCTTCTTCCATGATGAATGAATGAACCTTACACTTATAACCCATAACTTAGGGATCGTCTCCAAATTATAAGCGATATTATAAGCGCTTATTAGCGGATTTACGTTAGCGATTTTCGGAAAAAATCGCTTAATGAATCGCTTACTTTAATATTTAAGCGATTTGTACAAACTATCAAACAAATTTTAAATCATTTAAATCGGTTATTTTTCGCTTAAAATTCGCTTATCATCGGCAAAAATCGATAAAAATCCGCTTAAACTTTGAGTATAAATTTCGTTTGAAGCCATGTTTTTTGTTTTATTATGTTTTTCAACTTCTGCAACACGTACACGAGAAACGAAGAAAGACATTCCATCGACCAATTGTCAATTGCAATTTTATCTGCCAGCTGCAATGGTGAGTTGACTTAATTGAGATGCAATGCTAGGGGTCCTTCACGTGGAGCATCTTGTGAGTAGTAGCAGTCTCGATGATGTATGTTCAACAAATGATTTGATTTATTTTAAATTCTGAGGGGCCCGCTACGAAACTAACATCCTAGTATCAATTCTACTTGCATTTATTTAAATTTAATGAAGGCACGAGAAAAACAACCTTTCCTATTCATATTAAGTGTGCTAATTACGAAAAAAAACTTACGAATATCTTGACGCTCCCAGTCTCGAACCATTTCTTAATGACAACTACGAAGTTGTTTGCAAACATTCTCTATTCGAAAAAACATTCGATTGAAACTCGATTGAAATACAACCTCGTTCTCTGTTCCATTAATATGTTAGACTTAAAAAAATTCCATACTGGGAAGGCTTTAGTATGAAATCATGCGAATTTTTTTTCTCTTTGACTTTAACTAACTTATAATGCCCGAGGAACTTCACTTAAAAACCTGATATTTTATCTAGAATATAATCTTTCTTGAGATTGGTTCCTTCATAAAGGCTTCTTTATATTGTCTTTATATTATATTGTATTATATTACTTCCTATTGCATCTGTAGATGATTGTTATTATATATGTATATATATTATATATTGATATTTTATCTAGAGTTTATTTATTATTGACACATTTTTTTTATAAGCAATCAAGTTGCTAAGAGCTCAGCCCTCAAAATGGCCAAAGAAATAAGCAACTTGCTTAGCAACCCTAAGCCCTGAAATCTTCATAACAACTTTTTTTAATCTACAAAATCAAAAATTTTTCTTACTCTTTGATAGAAATAGTTATAATAATACTGCGTAAAATAGTTCAAATGTGTTTTTCTTCACTTTATTACTTGAAAAATTTTTAAGCAACCTTACAAGCAACTTTAGCCCTGGATTCTTAAAAACTCCAGCCCTGAGGCCAAAATCGAGGTTGCTTATAAAAAAAAATGTGTATTACTATTATCAATTAATTATGAAGTTATTAATTATATTGTTCTTATATATTGATATTTTATCTAGAATATAATCTTTCTTGAGATTGGTTCCTTGAGGTACTAGTTAGATGTGAGTGTTTAAAAGAGACAGCGGACAGTGGTCGTATAATTCATATCTTTTTTGTTCTCGGTACTGGATATCAGAAATGACTTCAGCAGAAAAATTTCAATCAACGCCCCTTTTATTGAGATAGGGAGGGTGGAGGGCGCTTGTTGGATGTACGAGTTACTTAGAGACTAGGCGCTTAATCAGCTTTTGCATGTTTAGAAGGGGGTGTTTGTATGTGGGCGTTTATTAGAGCATTTACTGTAGGCACTTTTTAATAAACTTTCCAGCGAAATGAAAAGTTTTGTTTGATTGTTTACGGCTATGAAAATCCGCCTTTAATGAGCATCGCGAGCAAGATCTGAAAAGTTTCGTCTTTGAGTGGTGAAAACATTGGCTTGGGTGATGTCATGATTTAGCTTTCTTGTCCACTGATCAATCACGATCACGATCCAAAGATAGATTTTCAAAAAGCGGAAAAAATTTTGTCGGTAAAATGAAAACTAAAATGAAAACTAAAATAAAAACAAAATACTATAGGCAAATTCGAAGAAGCTATATCTTTTTGCCAGTTGAATCTGAAACATCTGAAAAATAAAAGAAATACATGCATAAAACGAAATAATTTCAAAACAAAGTATTTTTCAAAATCAATCAATTCGCTTAAAATCGCTTACGCAAATCGATTAACATTCGCTTATAGAAAAATTGGCTAAACTTAATCGCTTATATTCTGACGATTTGATTCACATAATATTCGCTTACAATCGCTAAATAAAAAAAATCATAAGCGAAAAAATTAAGCGAATTTTAATCGATATTTTGGAGACGATCCCTTATCGTATTAGTTTATTTATAAGTTTATCAGTGTATTTGAACATAAACTAAATTATTAGAATAATTTTCTGTTTCTATTTTAGGAATAGTTTAGCGAATAGTTTACCGTCTAACAGGGCCTTAAGGTTCAATAATACTAACCTCATCATCATCACTAGATTCATCTGCAAAAATTGAGGGTTTTTTCACCAGATTTGACTTCTGGTATCCTTTCTTAGGAATCAATAAACCATAGCTATAAGAAAACAATATATTTCTATTTATTTCATCAGTATCATCAACAGCTTATAATTACTATTATTAGCTTAGTTTGTAGGAAGGTGTTTATCAATGCACTTTCGTAAAACGAAGCCATTAATACCTTCACCAAAGTATACATATATATGCTTCTTATGATCTACATGAGCAGACAAGCAAGCATAGCGACGAGAACTATAACTATCAACTCTTTTATTTATTATTATACTTGTTTGGGATAAAAATTTAAAGGACATTAAAAACCTTAAAAATACATGGCCTAAATAGTTCCTTATTTTTAAGCATGAGGAATTATTTTTGTGAAAAAACTGAAGTAACCTCCCAGATATTGTTTCTGAAATAATTACGTTATCATACGCTTAATGATTTTATGGCTTTAGATAACTTATTCAAAATTTCAAAATTTCATAGTAATTACTTTCTTAGATTAAAAGTTATGAGCAAATCTTTTCAAAAAACGGCGAATTATGTTTCAAGTCACTCCGTTTACAGTTTTACCCTGCAAACAATTTCAATTCAAGTTTCTATTCACCATTATAACTGCTCCTCAAAAAAAGTGTTTTATTGTGAGCATTTAACGGATTGGCATTTATAAAGAATGACATTTAAACGAATGATGCATTATAACACAACAAAGCTTTAAGAGCTCCCCAGCTTCTTTTTTTTTGTGTTTTGTTTAGGGATCGTCTCCAAAATATCGATTAAAATTCGCTTAATTTTATCGCTTATGATTTTTTTTATTTAGCAATTGTAAACGAATATTATGTGAATCAAATCGTTAGAATATAAGCGATTAAATTTAACCAATTTTCCTATAAGCGTATGTTAATCGATTTGCGTAAGCGATTTTAAGCAAATTGATCGATTTTGAAAAATACTTTGTTTGGAAATATTTTGTTTACATGCATGTATTTCTCTTGTTTCTTTTATTTTCCCGATGTTTCAGATTCAACCGGCAAAAAGATATAGCTTCTTCGAATTTGCCTCGTATTTTGTTTTCATTTTACTGACGTATTACAAGATTTTTTCCGCTTTTTGAAAATCTTATCTTAGGATCGTGATTGGGTCTATCAGTGGACAAGAAACCTAAATTATGACATCACCCAAGCCAATGTTTTCAGCACTCAAACACGAAATGTTTCAGATCTTGCTTGCGATGCTCAATGTAAATAAAAATGTAAATAAAAACTAAAAATCGTTGCTATCGCCATAATAAGATTATTTGTTTACATCGTAGATTCCATATTTTTCATGTCAGTTTTTGAAGTTGCAACATAACCGGGAGTATTATATCTAATTGCTATTTTGCCAAATAAAAATAAAAAGTTCATGAAAAACTTTTTTTATTGATAAAGATGTCTACACTCTCAAAGGATGTTGTTGTTATCGCGACTTCAGCATTATTTTGAAAACTCAATGTGACGGATGTATAATTACAGGTAGCACGCGTTAGTGTTAATAATGAACTGATTACCTGGTTCTTATTCAGTTCGAGATAAAAGAAATAACAGTTTGTTTTCAGGTTGCTACAAATAGAAAACGTCTGCTATAATTCTTTTTTGTTTAAGTTGTTCTACCGCTGTTATGTGAAATGAACATGGTTCACATTCAGTTTAAGAAAAAAGAAAAAAAAGTTTGTTTTAAAGCTACTACCAATAGGAACCGTCCCTTACAATTCTTTTTTGAGTTGTTCGATCGATATTTTGGTATATTCCTTGGGGGGAATGTTTATCAGAATTTTAATCAACACTTGAGTGAGTGATATATAGAATCAAAAAAGCGTTTCATTAGAATCGGAAAAGCGATTCATGGTAAGCGGAAAAGTGATTCATGTGAAGCGAATAAGTGCTTCAAATCACTTTTTCGCTTGTAATCCTTTTCCCGTAAACTGTTACATATATAACTTCATATATAATGACTTTCTTCGTTTTATTCGTGTACGTGTTGCAGAAGTTGAAAAAACATAATAACAAAAACATGGCTTCCAACGAACTTTATACTCAAAGTTTAGCGGATTTTTATCGATTTTTGCTGATGATAAGCGAATTATAAGCGAAAAATAAACGATTTAAATGATTTAAAATTTGATTGATAGTTTGTACAAATCGCTTAAATATTAAAGTAAGCGATTCATTAAGCGCTTTTTTCCAAAAATCGCTAGCGTAAATCCGCTAATAAGCGCTTATTATGTCGCTTATAATTTGGAGACGATCCCTTACTACCCTAAATTTCTTTTTCAAATTCTGAAGTTTGAAACTAATAGACATCAATTTTCCCGTACCAAAACCGTACCGTAACACTTACCTTTTACTTTCTGGCATTTTGTCTCCGAAACTATTGAACTTCTAGTTAATATTCGTACACAGCTCCAAGCGCCATTTTCTATCATCTGCACTGCACACATTACACAAACGCCAATTCCTGTGACAACATGGAAATCATCCGGCGCTAGAAGAAAGAATGTGGCGGTCCGCCACATCCCGCCGGGATGTTCTTTTCTTATATACATGGAAAAATGAGACAGAGACTACAGAATTTCAAAAATTTCTAAATAACAGATATGATAAATACAGGAGTTTTCTTAGTTTGTGTAGGAAACAAAAAGAAATGACCAGAAAGTTTTATATGGCGTAATTTCTGCACCACCAACGAACGCCCCTATTCGAACAGTCCAAAGTCTTGCGTAGCAGAAAATCATGTGCTGGCGGGACCGTGCTGGTCATGGTGATGTTTTGCATTTGGGTAATTACAATAGTGATTTTGTGTGTTATCTGTGGCTTATTAAAAAATTCAAGAACCAGTTCGAACAATGCATTAAATAGGCTTCTTGCTCTGTCAAGGAATGTAGGCCTAATAATTGCACATCCAGATGATGAAGTCATGTTTTTTTCGCCAGTTATCCTGTCTCTGACAAAGCAACGTAAAGAAATGAAAGACCGAAAGTTTTTCATCTTTTCTATAACTGATGGTAAGTTACCTTTCATTTTGTGTTTCTAGCTAAACAATACAAAATAAGTTGTTGGGAAACAACATTGTGAAGACACTCAGTTAGTGCAAACAATATTTTTGAAAGATTTGCACCAGTTCAGTTGGTTAAAATTGCTGGCTAAATCGTCAAATTGAAGGGCTTTTTTTATTGATATGATGAAATGTTTCTGTGACACTATTTTATCAACATGATTAGAAGATCAATTATTTTTGGAATGAAAAGTTTATTCGAAAAAGAACTTTTGTGCAATTCTTTTTGATATGAGGAAGAAAAAAATTTTCAAAAGATATTGTTTTCATTTATTCTAGCTATTAATAAAATTCAATGAGTTACAGGTATCTTTTTTGTTTCTTTTTGCTTAATGCACCTTTTGAAGAATCAGATTATGTGATAAACATTTTGTAAAGATAAATAAATACTTTTTAATTCTTCCTCTGTTGCAAAAACATGTCACAAAGGTAGTCAATGAAAAACAATATTTAAAATTACACTGCTAACAAGGTTGTTTTGATTTTTTCAAACATGGTGATGACTATCGTTTGCTGTCTGTTTGAAATGATCTTGTGTATAGGTAGCAACAACTTCAAATTTTAATTTATGATATGCACACCATGCACCTTTCCAATTGCAGTGCAAAGTTATCAGATCGAGTGGGATCTGATGACTTTGTGCAACGATCGAATTAAGGGATGGTGATTCGTGATCTGTTTTTACGAGGTCGCGATAACGAAATGACTTAAAAAGGTTATATAAATCTCAATCTCAAATTTCTGATAATGATCAAAATAATTTTTTATTGTTTCATGACATGATAAAAACACTCGAATGCACGTCCTTCATTAGCCTGCCTGAATAGACCTTTCTCTGCATGCCATTATCGGTTTTTGAAATGCAAAGTTGTTTTCAACAATGATTAAAAGTTTTGCAATGAGCAAAGATGCGGGCAAATCTGACGGCTGATGGCAAATCTGCATTTCTGTGTTTTCACTCAATATGGCTACATAAGGAAACATGCTATCAAAATAAATCACAACACCAGCAGAACAAGCAATCATTTAAACCTACAAGAGAGAGAGAAGAAATATAAATTTTGTAGTGATAGCAACATCTACATTTACTGGGTAGCGAAGTAATGAAAAATAGACCATGATTAAAGCAAAACAGATCGCTTAAATTGAAAAAATTTTCGCGATCATACATTTTTTCGTTAATTCGCTCCCTGTTTGTGTTCGTATATCATAAATTAATATACCGGGTGGTCAAAAAAAAAAAAAAGTCTAAAATTGGATTTTTATTATCTCAAAAACTATATGCCCATTCTTCACAATTTTTTGCATGTTAATTATTTCGGATAGTTTCTTAAGGCTGTAAGAGTTTGAAAAAGCTCTGATTAACTAATTTTCTGTTATTGGATTAAAAATCTGTCCTATCATTTTAAAGTTGATTTAAAATTGACGTCAAAATTACGAAACTTTTTTTGTACTCAGACGATATCTTGTATCTTTTAAGCTTGGTCCCCACTACAGTGATAAATGTTCATCGCCTAAACGACGACGAATTTTCGAAAGTTCTTCGCTTTATTTTCATCGCCTTCCTTGGTCGCTTTTCATCCCCACC
This sequence comes from Turritopsis dohrnii, assembly GCA_027922465.2. Taxonomy (NCBI): domain Eukaryota; kingdom Metazoa; phylum Cnidaria; class Hydrozoa; order Anthoathecata; family Oceaniidae; genus Turritopsis; species Turritopsis dohrnii. The sequence goes on from BQMF02000023.1 coordinate 284,388, forward strand.
TCCTATCATCGCTTTTTTAAGTAAAAAATATTTTTATGCACAATTTTTAAGTTTATATACGTATGTTGAAGTGTCAACATGTTGGAAAGAAGAAAAAAATTACTCATTCTTAGTACCATGTTACTACTAAGAAAAATTCGAAGACGAAATGAGAAGCAAAAACGAAGATTTTGGGTTCGTAAAATTTTTTTACAACGAGAAAAACATGGCGCGTACAATCAAATTATCCAAGAGCTACGCTTGAACGATAGAGAAAACCACTTCAGGTAATACTTCGTTGACCATTTCATACTTTTTCTGTAAAAGATTAGCTAGCTAGATAAGAGGCACATCATTCAGGAATAGAAAACAATATTTTTTTTTGTTTCTTAGTTGCACATTTTCATGATAAACCTTGTTTTTATTGTGTTCTTTGCTTATTAAGATTTCTACGCATGTCACCGGAAAGGTTTGACCATCTTCTTTCTCTGGTTGCTCCAATTATAACGAAGCAAGATACATCCTTCAGAAAGTCCATTCCTGCTGCAGAACGTCTTGCATTAACATTACGCTTTCTAGCTACAGGTGAATCTCAAGTTTCACGAACGTTTTCATTTCGAATTGGTAGAAATACAGTGTCTAAAATAGTTTCGGAAACATGTGATGCAATCTATCAAGTTCTTTCCGGAAAGTCTTTACAAGCGCCGCAATCTGAAAACGATTGGAAAAACATTGCAAAAGGCTTTGAAGACCAATGGAATCTCATGCATGTAATTGGAGCGATAGATGGCAAACATATCCGAATAGAATGCCCTAAAAACACCGGAACACTCTATCACAACTACAAGGGATTTTTTAGTTTGGTATTATTAGCCGTTTGCGATGCTCGTTATTGTTTCACCTTGATCGACGTTGGGCAATATGGTAGCAATAATGACAGTGGAGTGCTCGCAAATAGTGATATGGGGAAAGGTTTTGAACGAAATCTTCTAAAAGTGCCAAGGCCTGAAGCATTACAGGGGTGTGAGTACGATCCATTACCATACTACTTGGTTGGCGATGAGATATTTCCCCTTAAAACATGGATGATGCGACCGTATCCGGGAAAACTAAGTGAGGAACAACGAATTTTTAATTATCGTCTATCTAGGGCTAGACGTGTAATTGAAAATGCGTTTGGAATTTTAACTGCTCGTTGGAGAATATTCACCAACCCAATAAAAGCATCCGTGCAAAACTGTGAAAAATACACGATGGCATGTATCGCACTTCATAATTATTTAGGCCAAACAGATAACGCTCCGTATTGTCCCGCTGGGTTTGTGGATTCAGAGAATGGTAGTGGGGAAATAAGACAAGGTGAATGACGCAAAGAAATCAGAAATAACAACGGCATTGTCGATCTGCCCAATGTGCGTGGATCTCGATACAAGGAGGATGCGGTTAACATGCGTGATAGTTTAAAGGACTACCTTAACAATGAGGGTAAAGTAAGTTGGCAGCTTGATTATGTGAGAAGAAAATAAGATATTAGATAACATATTAATGTTTTTTAAAACAATAAAAGAGACCAAAATACAAAAGGCAAATATATATGCAAAAGGACGTGTCCACTCTTTAATTTTGTAAAAATGAAGATATGTTATGATACCACTTTCCACTGTTGTTGTCTTCCATACCCGCCTTAGAGTAATGCTGGTTTTCAAGAATTCTTGATGACACTCCACTTGGAGGTGACATGTAAGAAGGTGAAAACTTTACCGCTTCTTGTTCTTGGTACTTGAACAACAAATTTGTAACTTCATTCTTAAATCGAGATTTACTATGTAAACTGAGGCAGCGCATGTCAATGGCTACAAAGTTAGCAAAAGCCTGATCAGGATTGATTGTCTCATTTTCATTACGGACTTTTGGTGGGGATGAAGATTCGGTAATAGCTTTCTGTAAACATTTCAAGGTTTCCAATTCCATCTCTTGTATAGATTTACTACCTTTTTTGCGCTTGTCAAAGCTGACATTCGGCCTCGCATTAACAGTAGGTGTGGCTATTGTGGTTGTTTTCTTTTTCTTTAACGCAGGAGATTTGAAAGTTTGTGAACCAGCATCACTATTGCAGCTTGCGTTATTGTTTTCTTTTTCCTGTTCTTCTTCATCACAAGAATACTCCTCACAAGAGTCAGCATCATAATCCTGACTGTCCCTTTCCAGATCAAGTGTATCTTCATTTACTTCATTGTCAACTTCAATGTCCAAGTTACTTCGAGTAGATTTTAATTTCATAAAAGGTGTCAACCACACCAAAAAATCATACTTTTTAAGCTCCTTCTCAGCTGCGTTTGCTTCAAAACTTCCTGCTCCTGATCTAGTTGCCTCTTTATAAGCAATTCTCTTCTTACTGAATCTCTTCTTTAAATTTTCAAAACGTCTTTTACCATCACCTAAAATAAAGAATAATGTCGATAAATTATCAATCTCTCATTTCCATTGATTGTCAAGCTAATTCCCAGTCAAACGTTATTATACTGAGGTATCCTTCTATGTCCTATATACCTGGGTATTCGATCACTTATTTATTTTGACAATGCTCTTGTTTTATTATTATAGATATATTGCTGTATTTTCAATCTCTTCCACAGAAGGCTTCGTCTATCTTTTCGATTGGCCCTGGAATAAACTTGAAATATTTTTGTTCTTACCTTCGTTGTAACCAAGTGCTTCATCAACAGCTTTCCATGCATTTATTATCCTATCTTTTTCTTTGTAGCCAGAAAACGCCTTATCATACAAGCATTTGTATTTTTTTACTTCTTCACACAATTTTTCTTCTTCTTGTAAATCACAAGAATTACGGTCCATCGTGTTAAATTGTTAAATTATTTTTATATTTTTCTTTACTACTGAAGTATACATCAGAATGTTGTTATTCAAAACGAAAATGTTGAGCTTCTGGTAGCCACGCGCTCAAAAACAATAAATGATTATTAATCTCCATTGAATTTATAGGCGGTATTTCTTTGAGATCGAAAAACAATGAAAATAAGGCAATAGAAAAAGCAATAAAATATCCATCGCTTTTGCTATCGCTTCATTTTTTGCGCGAAGAATTTTAAAATCCTGTCGCTTTTCATCCCCACCAATGGCATAAAAAACCATCGCCGCGAAATATGAAAGCGACGAAGATTCATCGTCGTAGTGGGGACCAAGCTTTACTAGACATTCAGTGCTCAATACTTCTCATCACTTGTTCAGCAGACTGTAAAAAAGGCTACACTATACAGTCTTCGTGAGTGATACCATTGCATTGTCTTATACCAAGTTTAACCGACTCCCCTAATTTTTTGCTTTTAATCAGTATTCGTTGTGTAAAGATGGTTTTCTCTGATACCGGCCTGTAAATAACTTTTTGTCCCTTGCCGGACACGATGTCCTACGTGCATCATGTCCATGTCGGACATGATCATTTCATGTCGGACATGCTTTTCCAAGTTTCTTTTACAGTGGTATCTGGGATCGTTCAGAAAGGTAAGATGATGATTGTTTTGCCGTAAAAATTAAAAGTGAGTGATTCAGAATAAAACTTGTGCACGTTAAGTTAATTTAAAAATTTTTTTTGTTTGTCTCATCGTATCATCCCATTTCACACTTTTTTAAAAATAAAATTCAGGAGGAGAACAACCGGGAACATGTAATCAGCCCCTAAGTCACTTGGGAGATTTTTATATTGATAAAAATAGAATCTAGCCTACCTTGACTAAAAATAAGAACCTTTCATTCATTCTTATTTTCAAATCAGTGTGAACCAGGTTACTTGAAAATTTTAAACAGTAAACAAAATTAATAATTAATGAGTTTATATCCTGTATCTTATGACATTCATTCTGCATACTTTTTATTCGTAGCATGTTAGTGATCAAAATGGCCGATAGAAACGGCGATAAATTCCTGTCGGACATCATGTCCGGCAGTACAAGATCTCATTTCGGACGCAGCGCATTTCTTGCCGGACAATGTCCGATGTCCGACGCTTATTTACAGGCCTGTGATGATGATAAAGCAGTTATTAAAAATGACTATGTTGAAAAAGGTTGGTCAGATTATTGTATATGTAAGGAACATCCAACAAAAAGTGGTACAAAGGATCTGTTCAAAGATTGATAAAACAATTCAAAGAGACTGGAACGATAATAGAAAATCAGGTTCAGGACGGCCAAGATCTGCAATCACACTGCAAAATGAAGAAATTGTTGAAGAATTAATCTGCGCAAAAGAGGAATCACCCAGAACCCGCATGTCACCCAGGGAAATTGAAAGACATACTGGTATAAAAAGATCTTCAGTCGTAAGAATGATAAGAAAGAACGGATGGAAGCAGTATAAGAGGATAAAGACCCCACGAATGAGCGAAGGAACAAAAAAAGTCACGAACGGAAAGATCTGGTGCATTGGCGGAGAGATTTTCCAATAAACGAAGTATAGAAAAATGCGTCTTTCAAGATGAAAAAGACTTTACATTAGAAGTTCCAATAAACCACCCAAATAGTCGTGTATACGGTAAAAGCCAAAAAGGTGATATTCCTGATGATCGATTGTTTTACAACACCAACAGACAATCTAAAAAAGTGATGGTATCAGCTTTTATCATATGGCACGGTGCCACAAAACCATTTTTTGTAAATAACAAAAACTAGCCGCCAAGGCGGCATCGCTCACCCCATGTTCAGCCTGCATTGTATCACCACCTGCTCCAAATTATTGCACTTAAAACCAGCGATAAGACTTCCTTTGCTGCTGGCTTTATCGCTTAATAAAGCTCGTTTGCACGTGAAGAGAAATACGTTCCTGGTGTTTCAAATCTTGCATGTTCTTAACTCAGCCCTTCATTGTCGCGGTTGCATTTAAAATGTCAGCAGACTTTCTTGCTTTACACAATGTATTCTGAACGTGAACTTCACATGGTTTTTATTTATGATTTTAAACCAATCAAATATCAGTTTAACCATGGACGTATAAAAAGAGAAGGACTTACAACTTTTATAAATCTATTCAAACAAACCTCGCCTCGATTTATTGAAATTTTCACAAAAGCAGTTTTGAAACTCCCTCAAGTGCTGTTAAAAATACATGTTTCCACTGGCTTCCATGATCGTAATAACCAACCAGAAATGAATTTAAAGATTTTATGATTATTTTGAAGCCTAGGTTTTAAACTCTGATTCCTCATGACTTCTTACAGTCTCAAACATGAAATTTTCAGAATTGAATGAAAAAGCACTCTTCTTTCTGTATATTCTCAGGCATCACCCAGGCGTCTTTCAAAGAACCGAATCTTTGGATGTAAGTATATACACAAAATACTTCCTAACTCAGACAAATTTATCTTAATTCCAATCCGACATTTTTAAAAAAGGTTGAGTAGAAGTTTTGTGATACTCAAGAATATTGCTGACGCATCTGCAAATCGTATTTTCTCTCAATTCGTTGGTTTTCCAGATTGGATTAAACCTAAAGCGTGGTATAAACCCGCCCATGTGAACCAAAATCCAGTGAAATGCGAGGCGAGGATTACATCAAAGAAATGCCGACAGAATAGATTTTAATAATAGAAATGAAAGGCTTTAGTATTAGTTGTGAGTCCTTCTCTTTTTATACATCCATGGTTTAACAATACACTCAAAACGCAGAAAGAAAAAACTTTTCAACTTATTATTAGCTTTTGTTTTACGCGCTCTAACATGGGTGCTGTCAGAATTAGGTGAAAAAATGGTTTCTCTTAAAAAGATCACACGGGAGGAGAAAAAAATGCACGTGCTAAATGAATGAAGTGAATAAAAAACATGTTCGATCAGATTAAAATCAATTAAAAGAAATCGATTAAAAGAATTTTAAAACAACTATTAAGACAAAAGCAAACTCCTTTTTTACCTATCGGTTTTTAAACATTTTGATTGCTCGAAAAAAAGTTCACCATCTTAGACAGTCAGGCAAGCGTTAGGATGCACTGGCAAACCGAACATGCTGCCACAATCTGCCACTGCTGCTTTTTGTCCAAAATGTTTAATCAGTTAGTTTCTTTGTATTTAATTGATGTATTGTTTTCAAAGCCAAGTCAACGGTGGTCCTTGGAATATGAAACTAACAATAATAATAAAAACAAAACGTTATTCCTATTGGTTCACCAGCCAAAAAAAAGTCACGTTCGATTGGGGTTGCAATGTATTTTGTTTGGAACTCATGTCGCACACAAAAAAAGAAATAATTTGGCTCACAACTCAATCTACCATTTTGCGTGACAGACAAACGGACAAACGGACGGAGAATCGGCTATTAATATATAGATTTGAAAGTTAATGCCAAAAGATATAAGGCTCATCTAGAAAAAGATTTAATTCCAAACATTGAAAGCATGATGAAACGGCAAGATTGGATATTTATTCAGGATAGCACACCTTCCCATCGAGCAAATTTGGTTCAAGATTTTCTGTCGGAGAAACTAAACAACAGATTTGTGAAATGTTTGGAATGGCTGCCTGCTTCTCCCAATTGTAATCCATTAGATTACTATTTTTTGGACAAAGTTCAAAGAAAGGTTTACGAGAACAGATTCAATCGCGCTTTTAAAAATGAGAATGCTTTAAAGAGGTGAATCAGAAGAGTTTGGGCAGTTTCAAGAGACGTTAAAGAAATTCGTAAAGCTTTTAAAGAATTTGTTCCCCGTTTAACGAGCGTTAATGAAAAAGATGGGCAAAGCATTAAAATGTTATTTGGTTGAGTAAGAAAAGTTATGTATTAGAGTCTGTTAATGTCAAGCGTTGGTATCTGAGTTTATTGCTAGATAGAGATTTTTTTGACGTCAATTTTTCAACATTTTTAAACAAGCCAAAATCTACAACACATATTAAAATCCCTATATCTCCTTTTTATGCTATTCTATTGACCCCAAACTTTGCAGAATTTCCGAACAATAATCAGATAGCTCAAATACAAAAGTATGAACGATAATCATTTTCTGAACTTTGCTGATTGAAAAACCAATTTTGGACTCATTTTTTTTTACCACCCGGTATATATAAATGCAGCACACTGGTTTCAATTATTACAAATTTTGATATAATTCCCTTTGCAGTTGAAATAACTGAATGTATCTGTAGAAAAAATGTATATTATAATCTGTAATGTATATTGTGATCTGGATATCCATAGTTCATATGTTCTTTTCTTGGAACAAATGATACAGAGGTTACAGAATTTCAACGCTTTAACCACTAAGCCACTACTGCATGTACTGGATTTATTTTAATTCTCAGTGCAGTATAATGGATTCATATTGATACGGTTTGTATTTTGCAGACATCTTTGAGTTCTATCTTATAGAAAAAAAAAACACTTTTGAAACAACTTTGTGAGTTCTATCATCCTTCAAAATTTAATTTTGGACATAGGAATTCCTTTAGTTAGTCCAGAAATGCTTGATTAAATGAGTTGTAAATGTAGTAAACACAGGTTAACTTTAATCATGAATATATTTTGTAGAAATGCACATTACATGAAAAATAACAGTATAATATATTTTTGAAAAATAAAAAAATTGTTGGCTGGTTACTAAGGCTTATGAAAATATGGCTGTGTTGTTAAAATTTAATGTGTCACTTGGTTAAGGGCCATGTGCCACTTTATCATAGGAAGAAAGTTATAAATAATTTGTTCTATATTTCCAGGAAACTATGAAGGTTATGGAAAGATTCGCAAGAAAGAACTTATTGAGTGTTGTCAAGAATTAGGAGTTTGCAAAGACAATGTTTTTATAATTAATGACAAGTAAATTTCTTAACTTTGTCCTTATTTTGGTTCAAATGAATACTTTCTATATATCATTTGTTTTCTTCTTTTTGCTTTAGTAGGTTTCAGGATCAACCTACAGATAAATGGGATGTCAATTCTCTTCGAAATATTATCAAGAAAAAGATTTCAGACAAAAATATTGACCTGGTAAAACTGTTAGATTATCGCAATTATTCAGTTGTTTAAGCAAAGTGTCCACTGAAGAAAAATTTGAGCTGTCGCAAATGATCATCGCAAAAAATATTAATTCTTGTTTAGTGGACACACTTTTGGAATCAAAAACACCAATAGGAAATAGGAAATTCAATAGGAAATGAAAAAGGTTTCAATTGCAAAATTAATTCCATGGCAAAAAAATCTTGATATCAAAGAAAAGCCGATATAAACAACTGAAAAAATTGAATAGATCTATTGTTTCAAAGATCAAATCACATCTGCATTTTAAAAACCTAAAGGCCCCATTACACGAAAGAATAATCATGAAGAATAAAGCGATATTTTGAGCCCACCTGTTATTTTTAAAAGATTTTTTAAAATTCTTTCGTGTATTTTTATATACGAATAAAACTTGGGGGTTTCCACTATCTTTGTTTCAATATTCTTCACATTGCGAATTCATTTGAACTGACTCAAATGAATTCACTACATGAAGAATATTGAAACAATAGGAAAGCATGTGAGTTAATTGTGTTTTGAAAATTAAAGGGAATTTAAAGAGATGTAAACGAAAAACGAGGAAAAAGTAGCGATTTATGTGACTGCTGAGGAGAAATTTTAGGCAGACTCATGTTGTTATTGAAAAAATGGATTCATGGCAAGCAACAATGGGGCAACAATTGAGCAAGAAAAGTTGTTCCAACGCAATTATCCATGTCATCATGTGAAGCCAAAGTAATAGTAGCACAATTGGCAATTATTACTTCTTCTTCTATTATTACTCTTGTAAACACATAACGTATGTGTATGCACGCCTTTTTTGTTTTAATATTTGATTTGATTTTTAAATATGCTTTGAAATTCTCTCGTGTATTTTTTTCAAGAATTATAAAAGAATAATCAACACTGAATTTCTCAAACGTGTTACTCTTATTAAATTCCTACCTGTAGATTTTAAAAAAATAAGAAAAAAATTACAGTCAAAATATTGTCTTATTCTTCATGATTATTCTTTCGTGTAATTGGGCCTTAAAAGAAAAATGAATATGCAAGAGAAAAGCAGTGTAATAGAAAAGTGACTGTGTGTGTAAAATAAAAAATAAGCAACAAGTAATAGTAAGAACGGGTAGAAAAAACAACTGAGTTTGTTGGAGGAAGAATCTCTTGCTGACTGTCTAAGGAAATATCCCTGTCTGTGCGTTCACGATAAATTTCCTGAATCCAATACATGCGTTTTTTTTCTTTTTTTCTTTTTGTTTTAAAAGCAAAGTAGCACCAAGAACACACAACAGTTTGTCTTCACTATCCATGATTTAGAGTTAAAAAGAAATTATTTTTAAAAATTAATTCCTTTCAGTGGACACACATGTAATAGGTGTTTGCAATAGATTATTTGCGACATTTGTCTATCTTAAAAAAAATTTGCGATAGTTTCTGTCACTTTCAGTGGACACTTAGCTTTAGGATTGGTTTAAATTAATTTTGTGTCAAATATTTTGTTCACTATTAAATGTTTTTTATTTTTGTTACATCAAAAAGCTTATTACTTTCGGGCCGCATGGAGTGTCTGGACACTGCAACCACATTGATGTGCACTTAGCTGTATATGGACTGAGCAATTACACGAGGCTATTCCTTAAAGATGTGGGGGTGTTCAGAAAGTACTCATCAGTACTGGATGTGTTGTATACGATTTTGGTCAGTCACATATCAAAGAGGTTTGTTTTTTAAGATTCTTTGAACACAAAGAAAATGCTAGGGGAGACTAACAAGGTGTAGCATTGTCCATTTGAACGTTTGTTTCTTATTATGATCTTAACATTTCTATTACAGAATTTTTTTATGTAGAGTCATTTATGTTACTAAGATTGATTATGCATAGTCTTTCTAATTATTCGAATCTTTTAATTATGCGTCATTTTGTGGTTGTGGGGGATAAGTGGTGAAAAGGGGGCAAAGTAACTTTTAGCTAAAAGGTACTTGCTTTTTTTTTACAGTTATGATGTTGTTTTTTAGAAAAATAATTTTTACTTCATCACTTATGGATATATACAAATCTTATGTAAGTCTTCTTCGTGAGAAGTGTTTCTGTATCACTAGACTTTTGGGAGAAGTTGTTGAAAAATGATGGTGTGCTTTAATTGTGTTAATTTTCACAAGCAAACTTTTCAGTTAGTGAATTTGTTGAAAAATCTCTGCAAAGGAGTCCATTTCTATAGAAATATACACATTTCAATAAAGTAATGATTTTTTAGACTAGTTTGCCCTAACTACATCCACTCTGACCATTCTGGGAGATTTGAGTGGTGGTAAAATCTGTGAAAAGCATTGCTGTATGACCTTCACACAAGTGACTTCTTTAATTTTTACGAATTCACAATATTCTACTTAAGTGAACGATTTACAATCAAAAAAGAAAACCAACATTGATATTCAAGGATTTTGTTATTTTTAAAATTGAATTTTACAAATAGCTATACAAACAGAAGTCTCTATTATTCCAAGACTTATAAAAGTTTGGAGTTTGAATCATTGTGAAGGAGTGCATTTCTAAAGAAATATACAAGTTATTTAAAAAAAAAATGCTCTTCATTGCAGTGACTTTCTGACGCTTTTATTGTGTTTGGCGCAATACCTCAACTTAACACCCCATGTGCAATTGAGCACCCAAAACATCAGAAACAGTTGAAGTACTAATTTCATAGCCAAAATTTTGTATTGTTTATGTTTATATTAAAGAAAGTGTGTATACCCCTTTGAAGAAATTGAGAATGTTATGGCTAATCTTTTGCGAGTGTTAAATAAAATGCAAGAATGAAAAACGAAACGATTTTCTTGTGTTATTTTTTAATGGCTAAAAATTGGGGAAAAAAGTGGAACAAGAAGAATAACTTCCCATAATTGATCTGCTCTTTGTTAAATTATTAGTGCATGTTTCAACAATACTAATATAATGCCTGTTTCCTTTTTTCCAGTCAGCAATGAAGAAACACCATAGCCAGTTTGTATGGTTCCGAAAATTATACTTTGCATTCTCAAGATATATTCTTATCAATGATTTTGAGATGATTGAACCTAAATGAGCATGGATATGCTTAAAAGGATGATGATCCTGTCATAGTAAGTACCATTCTTCACTCTTGATATTAAAATTGGACAAAAAAATATGTTCATGTGCATTGTATTTGTTAAATGTTTTACTGTCATTCACGTCATCTGCGATGGTTGTGGAATCTACCCAGTGGACAAAGTCACTGCGATGGAGAGCATTCATTTGTATTGAAATAATGTGTATATTTCTATAGGAATGCATTCTTTTGCAGTGATTTTTCAACCAATTTGCCCACTTGGCTACACTTTAGTCAGTTGGCTGCTGCAGTTATTGCAGTGATGCTTAGTGTGCGTCATCGAAAATCTTATATACTCATTTCGGGAAGACATTGCAAAAGTATTAGACTCCTCCATTGCAGTTAGTTCAAACAGCGACTTACTTTTTGTTGTATTAACCGTATTCATGAATCGATTAATTGGTTGCATGGAAAAATGTCATTACTTACAAGACTTTTTCTTTTTACTCCACACTTCAAAGCATTTTCTTGTAACAAAGATAACTTACTTTGCATACTTATATCGATTGAATCAATAAATGTTGATGTTAAGTTACTAATATGGCTTTGTCAGAACTTATTTATGAGTAACTTGATCAAGTTTGTCATTAACAAGTGTCTGATGTTGATGACAAGTTATAATACCCTGTTAAAACTGAAAATCAAACAAATTTCCTTAATGGATTTCAAGTGCTAATCTTATTGCTTTTTAGGGGCCTCCTGAGAACCAAATAAGCAAACAAAATCTTTAGGTTTATATAGATGGGTGTGCATGTGCACAGGAAAACGACTTGCTAAAGAGCATGCAGGAATTATCGAGCAATGCACACTAAAATTTATAAACATTACACCACTTGGAAACTCATAAACTCTTAGAAATGTACAGCAAATATAGTTTCATGTAAACAAAATATGTATTCTATGAATTTGGAAATGTTCTTTGTTCTTCATTTTTAGATGCATTCCTGAGAATTCAACATTGACTGGCATGCCTACAATGCAGCTCCGTGAAGAAACTAAATGATGTAATGGTGGTAGTATGTGGATGTCCTCTGAATATGTTGAAGGAAAACTTCTTCGAGACTTCAAGACTGAATAATTTATGAAGTCAGAGCAAAATCCTCCAATTTTGAGCCTTGGTAATGATTGCAGGTGTTAGTCTTTTTCAGGTCTTTTTTATTTTGCACATTTTACCTGAATAATTAATAAAACAACGAAAGTTAAGAAAAATCAGGTGTTGAAATTTCATGAAATTAATCATCATTATGTCAAACGAAGAGTGAGTGAAGGTAAGAATAAACTCAACTTCGTACCCAGCGTTTTTGCATGTCTTATGTCTGAAAAAGCATGTATGGTATCATAGCATGTATGGTATCATAGCATGTATGGTATCATAGCATGTATGGTAACATAGCATGTATGGTAACATAGCATGTATGGTATCATAGCATGTATGGTAACATAGCATGTATGGTATCATAGCATGTATGGTATCATAGCATGTATGGTATCATAGTTCATCTACCGATTTCAAACCAACTAAATTCTCGGTGTATACCACCTTATCAAATTTGTTTGGATTTGTGAGGTTAAGGCTATGCCTGGTTCTTTCAGACAACGAGGGAAGGGTGGGGTGGGGCGGGGCCAAAATATACGAAAAAACCTGCCTAATCTCAGAGAAGAAGAAACTCGATGATGTTCAGCAGTCACAAAATTCTAAGATATGATAGCAAAATCTGTTTCGCTTAAAACACAGCTCTTGATACTGTTAATTGTGTCTGAAGATTTCATAAAATGTGAATAACCCAATCTTGAGATGTTGGAAAAAGGCGTGAAAAAGTTGTTCTGAGAAAAACCACGTTGAAATTAAGATACAATAGAAAAATGTTTAGTGTCAACAGACAAAACAAAACAAACAAACAAAAATTTTTTATCTTAAATATCAGCTGAAAATGATTTACAATCATCACACTTTGATGATTGTGTTTGATTGTGTGATTGTGTCATCATGTTTAGTTCTTCCTATTATATGCCTGTCTCCCAATGCATCATATTTTTTGTGTTATATACCAAGGACCTCTTTAATAAATTCTCATTATCCAGCTCTTTAGATGTCTATAGGTAACTTTTGTTATCTCCATCACCATAATGTAACGGCATCATTGAAGCATACCATGATTTTTGTTGCAGATTTCCCGATGACCCTGGGTTATTGAACATGTCTATTCGTCATAGTGCTTTTGGGTTTTCTGTTTTTGAATATTCATCCAAGTTACATGCTTCGCAAGTTTTACTTGATAGAATCAAATGGAACCCTTTTCTACGGTTTCATTTATTATTATGAGATAGGTGTCATACTTCTACTTAAGCTATAACTTTCATTTTTGCACCAGTGGTAGCCCTGCCTTAGGCAAAGAAAGTTATAAAGTTTGAGGGCAAACCGATGGCAAACTTTCAATGGCAATATATGACCCTGGTTTAAGTGTAAGGTTCTTCAACATTTTTTGAAGACAGATGTGAACAAACTGCTGATCATGTTTACGGTCATTTGAAATGTAGGGATGATACACCTTAGACTCTGACGTTTTAACTATGCCTGAATGAACAGTGACTTATTCATGACTCCAATGAAGACTTTGTGGCTTATATTTCACTGGTATATTGTGAGATTTTCAGAAAAGTCAATATCAAGATAACATACAACATCAAATGATCCCTTGAAGATTTTTGAGGTATTTTTGTTGTGCTTCAAGTGATTTCTGTGAAGAATTATGGTAGGAAGAAGATCAGATATGAACTTTGTGACGTAATCTAGATTTACGTCATTTGTAACAGCTTTCAGCCTTTCAACGGTTTTCCCATTCTTTAAAGTGATCTCAAGCATGACAAATTCTTGTGGTTTGACTGTAACATTGTCACTCCTTTGCTCAAGGATTTTTGACGATATACTTGATGCCCATTTAGCTGACATGTGGGTACAAAGGTTATTTTTGTTGACACATTCCCATGAAGCATGAGTGTTTTCTTCTGACACACAATCTTTTGTCAAGAGCTCGAAGAATGAATAATAATCTTCAAAACACAACTTGATGTTTTGTTTAACACTACATTCAATCGATGCTGTAAGTGACCACCGAGCATGTTGCACTTCGCAACAACGCATCTCAATATCCTTTAGAGTAGCTGCTCGTATATAAAAGGGCTTTAAAGCCAAAAAAGTGCCGTATGATACCACATTATCTGCATTTTCACTGATGTATTTACAAAATAATGTTTTAAAAGTTTCATTGGTGATATAATGCCAACAGCTTTCAAAGAAATTTCAGTTTCTCTGTTTAATAACACGAGCAGTATCAATAAACTCTAATCCGGTCTGGATCTTCTTTACATCTGACACTTTCAGTTAAGCTGGTCTGGATGTATTTGTAGAAGGAATGCCATTTTTATGCCAGAACTTTCACACTGCATTTCTAGTTGAATTTGTTGTGAGCTTTCTACCCTTTAAACTACCTTAAGGGAAGAAATTGTTTGCGGAAGAAATTTGTACGGAACTTTTTTTTGCGGAATTTATTTTTGCAGATTTCGGTCAAATCGGTGAAATTTTTTACTACCCGTAAAGAATTGATTTTTCACTTTACTTTGCATATAACTACAAGTCTCGTCTTTACAAAACGTTTGGAAAATGAATAATGGGATTGAAAAAGGAAAGAAGTCTTGGTTATTAAACATCTAAGGACTTATTAATTACTCTTCGTCAATAACAACACAAGCAGCATCTGCACTTGCGACAGGTTTAGTGCTTCGTACTGTTGCTTTTACTTTGAGAAGCGATCTTATGTAGGCAGTTTCTCTTTATTGTTTTTTGCTCTTTTTCTTTATGGAAAGTAGACTTAGATTGAGTCATATTCTCAGTTGCTGGCGTTACATTGACCTCCTCGGATCAAAGATGAGACCCAGCTACATTATCTGTTTGTAATAGCTTAGTATTCTTTTTTGATATTTTAACTGATGAAATATAGATGTTATTCCATAAATGTGCTTTTCCAACTTAAGTTTGTGTATACCCAGGTACTAAACTACGTGTTTCCCGACTTTCGATTTTATTAAATTTCCCCCAAAATTAATTCCGCAAAAATCTCTTTTGAGGTCTTCATTCGCAAAAATTTCTTCCGCAAAATATGGCATTTGTGAGTCATTTATCCACAAAAATATATCCCACAAAAATTTCTTCCGCAAACAATTTCTTCCCTTAAGGTAGGTTTAAGGTAGGTGAAAATGTCACAAAACCCCCTTTTATTTTTGACCATGTTCATAACCAATCACAGCAAAGCATTACGACACAGGACACCAGCCTCGACTAGTTCATTAAGTTTTGGACTTCTAGGTCAATTACTGTTGCTTCTAGAAACTTTCGTAATCTTGTGTTACTAGGTGCATTTACCAATATCTTCCATGTAAAATCATGGTCTGGGTTGTCCCTGAGGTGTATAGCCGCTTCCGATTCTTTGTTTGGATTTTCGTGCTTGACTCCACTTTTTGTTTCTCAAAAGTATTTTAATAAACAAGAACATACTGGATGAGGATTATTACTCGTCCTTTAATCGTTGTCCACTTAATTGTGTTGTCGAACTTTTTTATTGGTGAAACTGTGTAATGTCGAACTTTTTTATTGGTGAAACTGTGTAATTTTGCCAGGAAACGCTTAGAGGCATCTTCACAATATCTCAATCAAGATGAACTTTCTTTTGTTGTTCAAATAAGAACTCTGGGATTAGCAATTCATTATCATCATTGTCATTGCTTTCACACGACTTTCGAACTGTGATATTGCACTATTTGTGAATCTAGATGGGTAACCTGCATTTTTAATTTTTTTCCTGATAGCATTCTTTTCCTCCTCCAAATTCATACTAATTCGATATAATTCGAAACGATTACGATACGATCGATTGAGGTCACCGTTAATACAGTTCCTTTTCGGTATCTTTTCGGTATCTTTAAAGACCAATGGGTTGGAAGTTTGTTGGGTTTTCGATAAACAGATGTGATTACTTTCAATACTTTCAATAATTATCATCCAAACATTAAGTTCACTGTTGAGAAAAGCCTTGACAAGTTTCTCAATACTGCTTTAAAAATTGTAGAAGGAAAAGTACTCGCATCTGTTTAACGGAAACCTAACAAACTTCCAACTCATTTTTCGTTTGTAGTTAAAGAGGGGAATGAAAGATAATAGGGTTATTTATACTTCCCTTCAAAACCGATATTTTCTTCTTTCGTTTACGTCTGAACGCACTGCTAACCAAAGCTGTAACGACGCTGTGGAGCCGTTTTCAGAAAAGTGCAACATTTGAGATATTGAAAATACGAAATTTGAGAAAAAATTTTGCTTTCAAAATCACTGAAAACGGACTCCTAGGGTTACAATGGACATCAAAAAATAAGAAAATCAAGTATTGCAGTAAAAGATAATGTTAGTTTTTTAATTTCACACACGAATTTCACTAAATTTAGCATGTAACTTACGTTATGCAAACAAATAACTTTAAAATAAAATGTTATGTCTCTATATTTTAAGCGGTTACTCCTGTTTTGAAGGTAGGACAAATATATATGTCAGTTAAGGGGAAAAAATAGAAAAATACTTTGTCGTTATTGAATAGTGAATCGAAATATTTTGAAATTTTATGAAAAGTATTGATGATACAAACTGCACTAACTTTAAGTTATCATAAAATAGCATAAATAAAAGATCAATCAATATCGGACTTTCTTTCTATTCAGAGACACATATAATCTAGTCAGAGTAAAAATCTTTTCTCTTTAGAGTACGACTTAGGTAGAAGAACTACCCAAAGTGGAGTCTCTGATCGTAACGTTTGTTACACTTTTTTCAAGATTTTAAAAACATGATTTCCGACATAGGCTTTTCTATTGTAAACTGCTGCATCAAAATCATTAACTTCAGGGACAACACTCTCTTCAGACCCATTTTCAAGGACGACGTCAACCGACAACTCGGGTTTTAAATTAACCAATCGCCATCCATCACACATTTTGTATCTTTTTGAAACAAGCCGTTATCAAAGCAGCAGCTCTTGTAACATGAAGTTTCTCTTACCTATAACTTGTTCACCGATTGTGGCTGAACAGCATGGAGCTTCATTGTTCCAACAATGGTCTTCACATTCTCACATGCTTTTGACAGAAAAGTTACGACATTAGAATATTCGGTGGTTGAGATGAAAAAGTATTTTATAGCACCTGTATCTTCTAAACTCTTTGCCCAGGTGTAGAAATCAGTGGCATCTTGAATAACAGCTTTTTCGTTTTTTACAGCGAGATCAGCTTGGCGTTTTGCTGTGCCACCGATCGGGTCACAGGGTCCTTTGCCATGTCCTGATTCCATAATAGTTCCAAGCAGCAGCAACGTCAAAATATTCTTCATGACATGAAATGATTTTGAATATCGTTCTCTTACTATGGGAGCTGGGCGAGTCAGTCCAATAATGAATACACTGAACTCCAGGCACTAGCTTCTTTAATGCTGCCACTAACTTTCTCAACAATGCATAAATGATTTTCGCGTCATGGCTCGGCTCGTCAGATATTAAAACATAGGATTGATGATGAAGCTTGCCAATCTTTTTACAATAAGCAACTACTGGATGGATTGTGACTTGTGTCTGGCTCCAATACGCTGACAGAATTTCTTCTTGGGATCGACAACGGTAGTCTTCTGCGAAATCCATGTGTATGTACACATGTTTATCATGTAAGTTTTTTGTCAAAGTTTGTTGCGCAGAGTATTGAGCCCTAATTCTGTCAACATGCCCCCTCAATTTGGCAGCATCATTTACAAACAGTTTGATAAATTCTGTCTTTGGTTTGGTTGGCTCAATTATTTTGATCTTTTGAACTGTCTTCTCTTCGCCTGACTTCTTTTTCTTAATCGGAACCTTCTTCCACTCTTCATAGGTAAATTCTTCCTTTAATTGCTTTAATTTTATATGAAAAGAATGTGTAACCTACGTTACAATTATCTGCACGTGAGCAGGCCAATAATGGAGCGAGTTTTATATTTGCGTTAAATGTAAGTATTTAAAAGCTTAGGGGAGGAACCGCTTGGTTAAGATTTCTGGCATTTTTAAGCAAAATAAAGTATATTAATTTCAGCAAAGTAACATATTCTACACGAATCTGTATTGTAACGTATGTTACAAAAGAAGTGTTTGCTACCAAGAACTGTTCGCTATTCATGTATTAGTCTTTTTCATTGTTTAATTTAAACTCGTATATGAAAACTAAAGCCTAAAAAAGTCAATTAAGTATTCAATTTTGATCTAAACATTCCCCAATTACATAAGGCGCGCAGCGCCGCATTGTAATTGAGATTTTATGATATAAAATTGAAATACGATTTAATATTGGATAATCGAGCCCATTCCCGCACATAATGGCACCCCGAGAGAAGCGAGTGCAAAACTTCTATGAACATTAGATCGGCCAGGTTCGGAATAAATAACAATAGGATTTCAAATCAACTAGTAGAATGTATTTCCACAAAATAACATGACAGAATGACAAAATGATGTCTTCCAATCAAATGTCGTACACATGCAATCAATTTTTACCATAACGGTTTCCTAAAAAACAAATTATATATACAGGAATATATACAGGACTGGGTGCATCATGAAAGAGCACTGGGCTGGAGGGTGGGACAATATTAAATCGTATTTCAATTTTATATCATAAAATCTCAATTACAATGCGGCGCTGCGCGCCTTATGTAATTGGGGAATTTTATTTCTATAAAATTTCCATACGATTTAATATTGGATAATCGAGCCCATTCCCTTACATAATGGCACCCCGAGCTACGCTCGATCTCTGTTCAAAGCGGCTTTTTTAAAACCTTAGCCTGATAAATTTGAGCCTTATTTTCTATTGGTTTGTGATAATGTTTTTGCCAGGTAGACTCACCCGACCAATTGCCTCTGTCAAGAATTTCCTGAACAGATAACCCCATGACCTTAGCCTTTGATGTGGAGGCGGAACGACACGAATGAGCCGTGAATTTACTAGTGTCTATTTTTGCAAGTTTTAAGACATTTTTTATCCATCTAGCAATTGTTGAAGTAACAACCTCCTTATGAGGCTTTATAGGACTTAAAAGAAGCTGAGTTTTTCTATCCCCTCTCCATGCCTTGGATAACTCGAGGTAATATGTCAACAGTGAAACCACACACAAGTTTCGATTATCTGGAAACTCATAATATTCAAACGTTGGCGGACATTCCCCTTTCTTTCGTACTTTGGTAACTTCGGCAATTTTGAAAATGTAAGATGAACCTGTGAACACCATGTACCGGGTGTCCAAGTACTGTAGTTCGCATCCCCTAGAAGCTGAACATAAAGCTAAAAGCATGGACAATTTAGATACTAAAGTAATACCTGTGAGATCTGAAAATGGAGGTAAAGAATTTAAGTAATTCAGAACCTGCTCAACATCCCATATGAACATAAACCTAGGACGTGAAGGTCTTGTTTTGAAAACACCTGAGGTAAGTGCGCAAACCCGAGGATGTTTTCCAACTGCAAAACCATCAATTGGCTCATGATAGGCTGAAATGGCTGACCTGTGAGTGTTAATGGTACTATACTCCAAACCTTCTTCAAACAAAAATGCTAAGAAATTTAGTACGGAACTCAGAGAACACTTAAAGGGATTAATTTGTTGTTGGTTACACCAGCGACTCCATTTCTTCCAGGCCGACTGGTAATTAAGATTTGTGCCTTTTGCTCTGGAATTTGTGATAAGCTCTGCAGCCTGTTTTGATATTTTCTCACTAGCCAAGATTTTCCTGAAATTTTCCAGGCCACTAACTGAAGAGTTTTGTTCCTCAACAAAGGGTGTGCTTCCCCCATTGCATTTTTGAGAAGATCTAGCCTGTGGGGCAAGAGTAGAGGGTCTGCCATTACCATTTGTAGAAGCTGCCCATACCATGGTTGTGTTGGCCACAGAGGTGTGATCAAAATCATAACAACTTGATCTTGTCTCACTTTCATTAACACTCTGCCTATCACTGAAAACGGTGGAAATGCATATGGGTAGAAATTTTCCCAATCCTGCTGAAGTGCATCCACTGCTAAAGCAAGAGGGTCTGGTTTCCATGACATGTACTGGGGTATCTGATGAAACAGGCGTGAAGCAAACAGGTCTATATCCGGTTTTCCCCATCTTTGGCAGACTGCGGAGAACATCTGAGGTGCAAGTCCCCATTCGCTGGAGTCCTGAAAATTTCTCGACTGCCAGTCCGCTCTCACATTTAATTCCCCCGGAAGGTGTTCTGCTGTTGCTGTGATGTTCTGAGATAGAAGGTGTGACCATAGATCTTTTGCTAACTGTATCATTACTGCACATTTGGTTCCCCCCATTTTCACTAGATACGAAAGGGCGGTCATGTTGTCTGTCCGAAAGTGTATATGTTGCAATTTCCACATTTTTGTGTAAGTTAGAGTTGCCAGATAAATTGCTTTTAATTCCAAAATATTGATGTGGTATTGCGATTCCTCCCTGGACCACTGACCTCCTATTGAAACTCCTCTGCAGAATGCTCCCCACCCTTGTTTTGAAGCATCTGATTCCAGTATTACTTGATTCTGGGGTTTTAAAAGAGATCTGCCTTGATTCAGTTCCAAATTGTTTACCCACCATCGCAATTCCTGGAGGGCTTTTTCCTTTAATGTAACCCGGGCCTTGTAATTTCCCTCTGTTTGTAAAGCCACATTTAGAGTTTGCTGTAAAAACCGTATTTGTAAATTCGCAGCTACCACTGCTAAGGAGGTTGCTGTTAATTTTCCTATTAGACTGCTCAACTCCCAAATGGTTATTGTGGGGTTCTTTAACACTGTTTGACAACGATTCTGTATTTTCAAAAGCTTTTCCTGTGGGAGAGTGACTGTCATGTCCATGGAGTTGATTATCATACCCAGGAACTCGATTTCCTTTCTCGGTTCCATGACTGACTTGGGAATGTTTATCACAAACCCCAGGTGTTGTAATAAGAAAATCAATGTGTCCCTTGCCATTAAGATTTCCTCCATTGCTTGACTCATTAGCAACATGTCGTCCAAATAAATTATTATTCGGATATTTATCCTTCTGAGTATAGCAATTGGGATTTTTAACAGCTTCGTAAATATTCGAGGAGCTGGTCCCAGACCAAAGCAAAGGCATAGAAACTCGTACAGATTGCCCTGCCAACGAAACCTTACATATTTTTGAGACCTGGGATGGAGAGGAACACAAAAATACGCATCCTTCAGGTCGATTTTGCAGAGGAAATCCCCTTCCTGCAACATTTCCTTTATCAAATGCATACCCTCCATCTTGAAATGATGGAAGGGTATGAATGTATTTAGATTTTTCAAATTTATAACCGGTCGGTTTCCGCCATCTTTCTTTTTCACTAGAAAAATGTTGCTGAGGAATTCCCCTACAACTGGAGAGGCCTTCCGGATGGCTCCCTTCCTCAACATTGCCTCGATTTCCTCTTGTACAAGAGATTCCTCCGACTTCTGCATTTTGGCAGGATGTGGTGGTTTCATTTGTTTTGGTTTCTCCATAAAGGGAATTTGTAGCCCGGTCACAATGTCTAATATTTCCTGGTCGTTTGTAAGAACTTCCCAATTTACTCTGAAATATTTCAACCTTCCTGCTATCGGGTAATCCCCTATCTTGCAGTGTTGAAACAGGTTTCTGACCAGTGGATGCATATGCTGAAGGTTTTGGGGCATTATCAACTCTGGGGAATTTTTGTTTACATTCAAATTTTGAAGTTTTTCTGCCCTGAAGTTTGGGAAATTTTTGTCTCTCTTTACTGAGAAATTGAAGAGTCGGTTCACCCTCATCGAGGCATTGTTGACCAAGGAATCCTTCCTTCTGACTGGTAAAGTATTTATTCTTACCCCCAATCCTTGGGAAATTGTTTCTGTTGTTATATGGTGGTCTTGATTGCCCTCCATTCCTTCCCTGACTGGATGGAGGGCCCCTTCGAAAGGGCTGCCTGTTGTAGCCTCCACGATTTCCACTTGATCTGGATTGTTGTTGCTTCCTATTATCCATATTATCGAACACTTCCTTTGATTTCTTCTTAACTTTTGCGAGGTCGACAACGTTTTGTTGGAATTTAGCACCAAACAATTTCGATTCTTTTACATCCTCGAAGAGGTTACTTTGCTCCCTCAACGTGGTTTTAGCTTTCTTTTTGTCTTGGATAGTAGATAAAACATTAAGTCGTCTATGATATGTGACGGAGTTCACCGCCTGTCCTACCATCAGCACCGTCTGTTGAATAGAATTAGACAGTTGTTCTAAAGAAATGTTATCCTCCGGTCTATTTAAAGTTGCTTCAAGAGCGTACCATGCTCGACACAGAGGTCCATAAATGTTAGTTATTTTTTGTTCAATTTTTTGTAAATTCTCATCAATTAAAAGTTCTGGTTTTCGATGTTTCTGCTCCATTGAATCATGGAAAAAATCATCCAACTTTCTTGGTTTTAATAAATTCATTGGTACTGGGTTGTCCTTCAAAACAGACTCTTTCACGTCCTTTTCAGGGACAAACTTCCCCATATACTTATTGCAATAATCCGCCATCTCCAGCGGTAATTCGTAATCATTAATTTGGTCTTCGCCAAAAACTTCAAAGCGAGGACGTTTAAAGTTCATTACTACTGATTCTTGATTTTCGTCATCGTCACTTTCATCCCGGGGACGTTTCTCCCCTATAACATGCTCATCGGCACTATAAACTTGTTTATTTGCTGCTTCTAAGGTTTCACTACCTGCAGCAGTTGTATCTTCAGGCGTATCAGCCATGATTAGCAAGATAATTTCAGATTATCGGTAACTTCTTGAACTTCTTCTTGCGGGAACAAGTCGAAAAAGAGATCGAGCGTAGCTCGGGGTGCCATTATGTAAGGGAATGGGCTCGATTATCCAATATTAAATCGTATGGAAATTTTATAGAAATAAAATCATTTATATCTGGCCGATGTAAGAAATAATTTCTTTGTAATTTAGTAACATACGTTACAAAAACATTGAAATTTCACTTCTGGTCAGTAAATTATACCTATATATCACTTGAATGACAATGCTCATTGTGATTTGTTATTGCAAGAAGATTGATTTTGTGAAAACTAGATGTCGGTGGTGCAATAAGGTTTAAGAATGGAACCACTTATCAACCCAATTATTGATTTTGTATCATCAAAAAAAATACAAAAAGCTAACCTCATAAACCACAACGAACAACTTTCTTTTCAAGGCAGGTTTTCTTTGAACACGTTTACATGAAAGTTTGATCTTTATCAAGTAAAAACATTCGAAAAGAACGTTCAAAATTCGAACGTTCGATTTCATATAACGTAAGTTATAGTCATGTTGGTTGCATTTCTGTTTTGATCAAACCGTACAGAGTGAAAACCAAAATATGTGTAAATGTTTTTAGTTGAAAGTAATCATTATGTCCACCATGGTGTCCTGAAAAAATTTCGTTCTCGATGCTTTTTCTCTTGGCTGTTACAAAGGGCGTAACGTATGTTACTGCAAAAAATACCTTTTTTAAAAAAAGAGATCACGATTCTATAAAAAGTGTTATATATATTTTCAAACACACTTTTTCGTTTCTTTTGATTACTCAACCATTAGAGATGTTATTTCGGTTGTTTTTTCAGTTACATTTGTTTGCTATCCAGTAGGGTAGGTTCCATGAAATTTCGTTATGTATGTTACCAAAAATGCGTTGCAAGTCTTCAAGGGCTGAGGAAAACGAAATTGGGACAACATACTTCTTTAAACTCTTCAATTATCTTTATACTTGCCTAGATTGAGATTTTGGTTACTTTTATTTACTGAAAATAGTGAAGTCGATCATTTTAATATGATAAATACAAAGAAGATATACATTGTTACATTACCAAAAGCAATAGAGTCTGAGATATATGAGGAATCCAGTCACGCTAAGAGATTAGTATGACCAAAGTATTGGTTTTTCTAAATCGAACTTGTCAAATAAAGCTTATAGACTTCAAAAAAACCGTTAAACTCATTTTCATTGGTTTTTGTTTGAGGCTACGTCATTGTTACTTCGAATGTCGCACTTTTTTGAAAACGACGCTGTGATGGTCAGTGCTGGCTCTCACTTACCCAACTCACGAAAGGAACGAGAAAGATTAATAGATGCCAGTCCTTTTTTCTTTGAAACTACTTCAGACAATACTTCAGACAGCAAGAAGGACATGTAAGCATATTTATTTGCATTATCAATTTATTTCCACATTCACTAATCTGTATCGTGTAATCCAGCTTGCTGTTTTCTTTCTTCGATCTGTTCCACTTTTCTCTCTATAACCTACATATCTATATCAACAGGACATATGGAGTAGTGCATGTTGATTGAACATTTTCAGAGCTATATACACTATTTACAACTTAACTGGTATGGGCTAAGACACAATAAGAACATGTGTTTGACCGAACTGGAGAATATCCAGGTGGTGCATTCACAAAAAAAGTCAACAAGGACAGACGTCAACCAGGACAGACGTCAACCAAGACGTATACGATATGTCAACAAGGACTATCACACCAAGGAACTGTCGACTAGGTCAGGATATGTAAATTGTACTGCTGCCAACAAGGATAGACAAACTTACATTTTAATCTGTCAACAAGGACAGGATATCACTCATATGAATTGGTAGCTGTCAACAAGGACAGACTATAAACCCACAAATATATATCTTACAATCGTCAACCAGAACAATCGGGCGTTGTCAACAACAAGGACAGATGGCCTAACACTACTACAATGCTTACCCTGGATTAGAGGTAGAGGTGGTAATAGGTACCACATTGGATGTCGTCACAACCGACGTGACGATTATTTCAGGATTATTGTGAGTAACCATGAGCAGTATGTACAGTGTTCATATTATTAATAGTTCTGATGCAACACCTCAGAAAGCTTTTGACCCGAAATAACATTATTACAAAAGCTGGCATAGCAATAACAAGGCTGGGCTTAGTACTGATAGTGACAGCCATTTCATTTTACACTCCGTATTTTATCGCGTCCACCCTTCTTAAAGTTTGGCCACGAAACCGTGCTGGAAAAGGCAGGCTGGTAGAACGACGTGTAAAAAACAATTCGATCTGCCGGGTGATACGCTCATCCGAAGAATCTTGTTCCAGCGAAGATGCACCAACAACAGGATGTGACACCCCTACCCCACTAGTGGATGCTACCCCTGTGCCAATAGGTACCACATTCGATGTCGTCACAGCAGAGGTGCCCGTTATTTCCAGATTATAATACAGATATATTCGGCGGGCTATTTGTTGCACCGATCCCGCATCGACGATGTTCAAGCTGTCACATAATAATTCCAGAGTTGGTTTGGGGAGCTCTAACCGCTGATCCAACAAACGATGTCTATCTTCAATCGTCGTTGCTGTCTCGGTTGTCAACCATAAGTGACCTCAGACTATTCTCTTTCTTAGGGGCCTCCAGTTTTCCGATCATTTCCCTCCTTAGGGTGTTGGCTGATTGAAAATGCAACCATTCAATGCGGCAGCATCTTTGAGTGACCCCATTTCCTGGTCAATGTTTATACCCTTCTCCTTGAGGACAGCCCTCAATTCAGTCAATGCTGAAGAGACCCTAAGGATGCAGGATATGATTGATGCTTGATTCTGCAGATTTTCCTGCATCGTGATATCGATTTTCCGCTGGCCAGTAGGGAGTTTCACCCAAGTTTCTGGGTTTACCCTCTTGGGAATAAGGTAGGTGCAATTCGCTGGAATTTTTGCAGCCTCCAGTTTTGCCTTCAGCTTCCCTTCTTGTAAGGGATTTCAGCTTCCCTTCTTGTAGGGGTTCTGGCCGAAAACTTGCAGTGGCCAGTGAAAATTAAATAATTCAATTAAACCCTTTCCTTCCCAAATTATTTTATATTTGTATAAAAAATGCCTCTTTGCTATTTTTCAAACTTTCAGGGGTAGAAATACATACTTCAAACAAAATTTTTTGATGTCACTATAAATTTGGGCAAATTTGAGTTTGATACCATAATGGAGTCATTGGTAAACAAGGGTCGAAATAAAAAAAAAATAGCTGAGTTAACCAATGTTCAATCTCCCTGTTATAAACATACAATTAGTTTAAAATAAATTTCTAATAAAAAAAATCTGTCAATAGTGTTATTTGTAGTGAAAGGTTTTGAAGCAGTTTCTTGAACTGGTCAGGCATAATGGTATTTTACACTTCTCACAAGTCATACGACTGTACGATTGACAAGCACGACATCGTTTTTTGTCCTCTCTTGGTATGGGCCAATGTCCAATTTGATCGAAACAAACATCGTTGCAAGGTATTGCTATGGCCGGCTTTTTCCCACCACGTTTTATTGGTTCAAAACTTTGTCGCTTTGATCTTCCACGACTTTTTGTTTGATCGTTTAACGATTTATTGGCCAACATAAGTCCTTCAGCAATTTCCTTTGCAAAATTCACTAGTGTTTTCTGTTTTTTTTACAGAGACACCTAATTGCTTTTGGTGACGCCGATAGATCAGCCATGCATTCACTTTTGCAATATCAACCATATGCCAAAACACCTTTATGTACCAGCGTGACTTCAATACGATAAAGCTGGATGAGCATGTCTGCTAAATCAACTCCCCCCATGCTCTTGTTGTAATCAAGTATAATTTGAGGACAGTCAATTTGGGTCCTTGTGTTTGCTGATTTTACCCATCGTTCAATTTTACCAACAGGATTTACCCCAACAAAGTTTGGTGCTAATTGTACCATGCTGTTATCCATCCATCGAACTATCACTAACCCAGAGTTTATGTCAACGCGATAATCAAAGGATCCCCGCCCTTGTTTTTTCAGATCGTTTTCAGACTCAAGGGGACAATGTTTAAGACGATTAGCACGAATTGTCCATTATCTTTCAAGTAATGAAATAACTCCAGGGTTCTGAACCAATTATCAAAAAAAGAGTTTATGTCCTTTATGTCCAGGTAAATCTTGACAGCTTTGCTACCACTAATGCTGATTTTTGTAGGTTGCTATAGGGTTTATTACCATCTGTATTTTCACTACCTGCGTACAGATAAAAGTCGTACATAAAACCACTAGAACCAGAACGCACCAGATTTTTGAAGCCCCATTTTTTCGGTTTCTTTGGGTTGTATTGACGAATTTTCGAAAACTTTGTTTTTGATGGGATTACCTGTTCATCAACACTATGAAATTCTTCTGGTTCTATCTTGACACATATGTGTTCCTAACTGCTTCAATTATTGGTCTAATTTTGAACAGTTTGTCATGTTGGTCATGCTCAGAATTATTGTCCACAAAATGTAAATTTAGCCTCAATTCCGAAAATCTATTCCGTGGCATAACATCTGCTATAGCAGGATATCTAAGGGTATTGCTCCAATAGTGAAAATATTGTGGTAATTTCACTATACCCATCAACATGTTCATACCAATGAAGGTTTTCATTTCATTTGCATTAGTGTCTGCGCTTTTACTATGACATTGAACGCTATAGAGATTCGTGTTTTCAACAATCAATCCAATTAAATTATCAGGAAAAAATGTATTAAAATACTGTAGTGATGTCATATTCTCTGGTGGATCACTAAATGTCCCTGTAAATTCATTATTGGTTTCAGGTATGTCCCTTTTTCGCCACTTGTAAACACAATCCTTGTCTTGAGTAATGTCACAAGTAGTTTCATTCTTATTACTTTGATCATTCATTTTATTATCCTGCTGCACTGTAATATGTGCTAAAGGTATATTGTCATCTTCATCCTCAGTAGTTGACTCAGTTTCATCGACAGTAAGTTTGTTGCAACTGTTTATTTCAGGATCATTTTCATTCTCTTCATCAGACAGATCTGAAAAATCTGATACATCACCATCTGTAATGAAGTCTATAATTTCTTGTATATTGTATTTACTCATTGCTGGAGAAGAAGATGGACATAAATATTAATTATATATAACACTCATTTAGTTTATTTATATACATATTCATTTATCACTAAATAAAAATAATTCATCGTTAGGCATACCTTTTCGTCTCAATGTAAAGAACCCATAACTATTATATATAACTGTGTCACTTAGAGAGAGCAGAGAGTACTGCTTCAAGCCCCATAAACCTCTAAATCCCCATTACGGACATCTAAACAGCACAAATCAAAGGAATTGTGTATGTATATGAACTTATTTTTTTTTTAGTACAAAGATATTTTGCATGAAAAACACGCCAGTTCTCACCAATAAAGCCAAATGGAATCATTGAGTTTTAAAAGAAATTTTATGAACAAAGTAAAACATCCCAACCAAAAAATTTAGCTGAGCTACAAACAAGCAAGCCTAAACATTGTCAAAACGTACCATTTAAAGGCACCAGAAGCGTTTATCTAAAAATTTTCCTAACTAAAGTTAACTATCTGAACTTCAAAACTACGAAGTTTCAAGCTACTAACGCCACAGCACACCAAACGAAAAATCGCGCCCAAAGCAGCCATCTTTCTCTTTGTTCTGAAGTGTCATGTAAAAAAATACACGAAAATGAAAAATTGTTCAACCGGGGCGTTTTGCAAGATATCTATGGCTTATCAAAGTGAATGACGCCATATGGCATCATTGGTAAGGAAAGGGTCAATTAAATATTCTTTAAGGCTGACAACCCTAACAGGTTTGTTCAGTTTTTCTTCTTCCTCTCTCCTTGGTAGCTGTTGTGGTTTTGTTCCTGGCTCTTGCGGTAGGTTGAGTTTTGGGGTCTTTTTTGCTGTTGGTGGTACCCTCAGTTTGACGATGTATGATCTGTCTGTCCTCCTCTTTATCTCTGTTGTTGTGGGACTTCGGATGATTTTTTTCTTCCAGTTTTTCACAGATCGAGTCCCCAAACAAGTCCCCGTACAGCTATACCAAAGTAGTTTTGGAGCATGTCTATCTTGGATGTTGTCAAGTCATTTTCACCTCCTAGTTCTTTTTCTCTTTTCTTATTTTACGCAGAGTACCACCCAACCTTTTTATTTTACGCAGAGTACCGCCCAACCTTTTTATTTTACGCAGAGTACCGCCCAACCTTTTTATTTTACGCAGAGTACCACCCAACCTTTTTATTTTACGCAGAGTACCACCCAACCTTTTTATTTTACGCAGAGTACCGCCCAACCTTTTTTTAGTAGTGACCAATACACTCAAACTTGGTTTAGACGGACCATAAAATTCTTTAACGACATTATAATTTACGTCACCGTAAACCTTAAAGCCCGTGTTTCTTTATAGATTGTTCATACAACTTGTTGGCAACAACTTTCTCCATGTTGGAAGGTGATCCACTATAACTCAAATTGCGTTTGTGATGTGCCGTCCGTAACTGTGTGCAGTCCAGTACTGTTCCTTTGTCCACTGAAAATGCTGTCACTTCACCTAATGTTGATGAAAAGCCTCTCCTTTGCCAACTTCCATCAATGGAAACAGCAACATCTGAGCTTCTCTCTTGACGTTCACGGGCAACATCACACATACTTTGTTTTGTTTTAACAGCATCTTTCAATATGTCACTAAGTTTTGAATATGTAGATTTGTTCATAGGATCTGGCATATTTAGATACACGCATAATTTCTCTAATTGACTATGCCCTGCACCAATTGCCCGAATACAGATCGCACATTTATTTCCATGTGCTTGTTCCCACTACGATTTTTTTTTACCATGATTTGTTAACCGTTCAATTTCTTTGGACGTAAAAAACTAGTACACATAGCCACAACAACATTTTAGCGACAATATTCTGGCTAGAACCTTTTTCTTTTCTTTTCTTTTACATCAGTCAATTTTAAAGTATTTGTGGAAAAACAATCTGGGCAAGCCATATAGCTGCATACAGAATTTAGGATTGTCGGTAATAAATTTAGTCGGGGGAAGTTTTGGTCGGGGAAAATTTTAGTCACCTAAGGAAATTTTAGTCACTTTTCCCCGACCAATTTGAAATTAGTCATTGGCCATTTTTACCCGATAAGGTAACGGTCATTTTACAGTTAAAATTCTGGAAAAACAAGCAAATTCGTGACATGGTAAATGAAGTCAAAGAAAAATGCATTAAAAAGCCGATGTAAGTGCTGAAAAATTCTGTCAAAAAAATTCGGTACTGTGGTGCTCAATTAAACAGGTCGTAACACAAAAAATATAACTTTTAGAGGGAAAAAAATTAACATATTCGGATTCTACGATAAATTTTAGTCTAGAAAAGTGAGGTTTTTATTACTTTCTTAAAATTTCATTTTTTTGGAAAATTTTCTCAAAATCACTTTCAAGGTTGGTGCAAATCCACCTTAAGCCCTATTTACACTTTTTAAAGGTAAACTGCCATCAGTGTGACTTAAGCCTAGGAGATATCCAAAGGTTAACAAAGTTCCATGCAGGATTTGAGACGAATAAATTCAGATCTATTTGTTTTGTATATTGCCAGTTGAAATGCTGCTACTGTTTTGTGCCACATGGCTTTTGTTATCAATGAAGATTCTATGTAACTTTTAACAGATTTCGCCGATAGAATTTTACAGTTTTTTTTTTTATTTTAACAAATAGATTTTCGGTTTAACTTTAACCAGTCGAGTATGATGGAAAGATCATTTTTAAGTTAAGTTAGTGATAGCGTCATTGCATTTATAATGGCGTTACCCCCCACTCCCACCCCCGTTACCAAGAATTTAGGTGGCAAGGATCGGTAGTCTTGTGCACTCCTAAGACGAAGGCTTGTTTTGCTTCTGAGAAATCTAAATGAAGTACCTTATCAGGTATAATTTCGTCGTGGAAAAATGACAAAAATTTTGCTTATGACGAAAATTTTCCCCGACGAAAAGTTTGAAATTTATAAGAAAGTATTAGTAAAATTGTCCAAAATGACGAAATTTTCCCCGACGAAATTATACCCGATAACGTATACGGGAAAAGCATGAACGCCTGGGAACGAGGTTAAACTGTGACATCATGTTCTATGTTTTTTTCTTGTAAACTGTTATTATTTTTCGAGAATAAATTTATACTGTGTTTTGTTAGCAATCCATTTCATAACTACCTTCCTACTTATCAATCATGCAAGAAAAGTTCTTGCGACACTATTAAGTGCAGGATTTGTTGTTGCGATTTTGCCATGAAAAGGAGACGAAACGCAAAACTTTGCCCCGCAATCAATGAACTTGTTCACTTGAGCAAATTGTTTTCAAAATTATACACGTAAAGGGGGAGTGTTTTGCAGACCACAATGATGAAACAGAAATAATGGACCCCCAAGAAAAAGAAGACATAAAACTTTACTTTTCAATCTGTCTCTATTACATCATCGTTGTTTCTATTATTCAGAATTTTTTTAAGATTGTATAGATAGGAATATTTTTGATATTCTAGTTGATGAAAATGATGATGAGAAAGAGATAAAAAGAAGTTTTATGTTTTCAAATTTGTCTTAATCACGATTTGTTTTAGGTTTCATCCGCAAAATTTGTCCTGCAATTAATTCTCCCGCAAACAATTTGATCGAATAAGATAGTTGGACCAACATGAGATCCCCAGGATTTGCTGGAGTTGAATTTCTTTCCATTCACAAATGACAAACATCAGCAAATTTGTAATAAGATTTGCAGTGAGTTTCCGCCGTGAAAGTTCACTCATTTTTTTCTCTTATTGCGCCAATATTTGTGGCGGAGAAACGCCCTTAGTGAGTGGGAGTGCCTTGTACAAGACATAAGGATGACTTTGATAGTTGAGATTACAATTCACCTGCTTTTTGCCCTCGAGAAGTGACCCAGCCGGCACGTTTAGTAAAAAACCTCTGCGATCTCTGCCATAGAAATTTACCCACAATTCCATTAAAAATGCTCTCCGTTACAGTGATGTTTTGACGATTTGCCTGGAGAAATGCTTGGTTAATCAGCAAAGTTCTACCCTAATCTTATCAAGGAGAATAAATCACAGATATGTTACCCAGTGAGCAAGTTTCCATAGGAATATACACATTATTTCAATAAAAGTGCTCTTCATCGCAGTGACTTTTTGATGATTCTGCTCACTGGGTGGTATCGTCTGAAATCGCATGCTGCGACACGGTGAAAACACTGTCAATTTTCAAAAGAAATCCACAGGGGGTTTTTTGTTCAGGGTTTTTCATGAACATCTCTTATTCGAATAAATTCTCGAAAAAAATTTAATTACCTGAATTTTCGCGTTTATTAATTTTTGCCCACGACTAAATTTCGCGCGTACTAAATTTCATGTACCCAATAAAAATGTTTATTTCGCGCGTATTAATTTTCACGCAAGTCGTATTTTTCGAAAAAATAAAATAAGATACTGTGATTTCAAGAGGATGTTCTTTAGAATCTTATCAGTTATTCAACTGATATTAGGTTCATATGTCATCAATCAAAGTTCTCCTGGGGTCAAAAGAGCACACAAATTTAGGAAAAAACAGTATTAATTTTCGCGCATTAAATTTCTACCATCAAAGTATCAGAACTGCGTGGAAGCGGACCCTTTAAGTCAGGGTTCGTACAGTCAGCCAGAGGATGAAAAGGAGCTTTTTTGATTATGTCAGGGAAGGATGAAGGAAAGTCCTGCCTGGTCCTGTTCCAAGCGTGTTTTTGGTTCCAGTTGGTTTGAAACTAGATGAAATTCATTGTTTGTGTTCAGAGAATCTCGATGAATCTTTTGTATTCGCTGGTATTTGTATTGCTCTGAGCTTGAAGTCTCTTTATGCTGAAACAGGCTTCAGGATTTTAGCCAATGTCGGAGTTCATACGTAAGTGAATGTACCATAGCACCGGGTCGACCCATGCCATGTCAGGAAAATTGGGTAGATCATACATCGAGTGTTGGAGGTCTTCCTGGTGAGCACAAGCCCTTGATTGGGTTCGTGTCACTCATGACAGTGTCAAATACTGCGGAGCCTCCATCCTAAGCCGTGGCACCACCTGAATAACAGATGCAATAGCAACCTATATTATGAACTAACAACCTCGTCCCCAGGGTTTCTTTACCTTTTTCGATGTGGTAGCGAAGATCATTCGAATCGAAAAGAATCCTTGGAGACGTGGTTGTGAGGAGCTTTAACAAGGTTTCTCATCACCGTCGGTAGAATGTTGTATTTTCTCCATGACAACAACTATGTTACAAATCTGGGCATTACACAAGAACAGACAAGTAAAAAACAAACAGAAAAAAAAGATATAACAGTACAGAAAATTTTTTAGTTGACACTTTGATGTAACTAGAATAATATTGCAGTCCATGTAACTTCCAAAAAAAATTTAAAACAACCAATATTTCCCTTGCATTTCTGTTCGACCCACCATCTGATAAACGGAGCAAAAAAAGTAGAAGATTTAACAAGAACCCAGCGGGCAAATTGGATAAAAAATCACTGAGAAGGAGTGCATTTTCATATAGCAATATAAACACTATTTCAATAAAAGTTCTCTTCATCGCAGATACTATTTAACGATTAATTTCAATTGGGAAAAGGTGAGATCTTCTTTTCCTCAACAAATTGTGGTGTGGTTATAGGGGATTACGATAGATAGGTGGAGTATAATATGTGAAATAAATTAGCAGCTTAACAAAATAATCTCACAAAACACACACTTGGTGTTCTACCATTGAAATAAGGCGCAAAACCACTAGGACAAAAGTAATCCACTGCACAGATGAAATTCACAAATTTACGGACCAGCAGATCATAGCCAGACAAAACAGTAGCAGGGAGGCTCCTATGTAAGTTATTTATGTATATAAAAACAGTCCACGATAATCAGTCGGTTACGGCAAATCCATGGTAATGACACTTAATAATAGTGTCGACTTATGCAAGACAAACTGTTTGCACGCGTTGACGGATATCTATGTACAGTGACGCTCATTTAACAGACCAGATTATTCGAAAAGATTATCCATTATATAGACCGACATCAAACATTTAAGTTTTCTTCCCTTTTCCTTTCGGGGTACCGCCCGCGCCCGCAGCGTTCCGAGGCGGTGTGATGGGGCGGCCTGCACCAAATCCACCATAGGGGAATTTCTTCTTATCAGCTGGCTTCAAAATCTAAAACAAATTAGCGTCGACAATAAAGTAGAATGATGTTTTGAGTATTGAAAAATACATTGAACTCTCCATAACTCGAACAGTAGGTCCCTTCAAGCTAAAACCTAGCAATATCACTCTCTATAACTCGAAGTCTCAATTATTCGAACGGTTTCGTTTTCCCCTTCGAGGTTCGAGTTAGAGAGAGTCTAATGTAGTTTTTATTGGATTCGATTTCGAAACAAACGCGTTCCAAGCTGAGCAAGCTGAGCAAGCTCAATATAGTCCAAGAAAAACCACCACAAAGAAATACTCACCTGGAAGGAGCACATGAGTGTTTCGTCCACACTCATCATAGCACCTGCATTATCGAACTCGCCACAGTAGTTGGGCGCAGAAAACAACGTGACCAGTTGACGTTTCGCGTAGAACTCATAACCGTCCTCCACAACTTGATGTGCACGACAAATCAAATCGAAATCGTGTTTGTGTAGAAATTTGGCGACAATGTCGGGACCAAACGTATAAGAGACACCTCTGTCATTCTCGCCCCATCCTGTCACTTCTTTGTCCGGATCTGACCATAACAGATCACACAGTAGACCTGTAAGAAATTATTCAGACAAGTTAACTATCAAACTGTTTGATCTAAGCGTGATTTTCGTCATCGCCTAAGGGCGTTATTTTAATAGAACACTCACCTTGGTCAGGGACATCGGTGGGGCGCATGATACGGCGGATTTGCTCCATAGATTGCAAATCGGGCGAAAGACCTATTAGTAAAGACAAAAAGTATTTCTCATTCAACAGCGGTATTGATATGAAACAGCTAAGCCCATTAGGTTTCAAAATAGCTTGTTTGAAGAAAGCAAGAAGACAGGAGACGAAATGTTTATCATTCTCTCTTAGGAAAGTAAAAGGTATGGAAAGCCTTTGCAACGAGTTCCATCAGTTTATTTTTATTCAAGCTAACTACTGAAGAACCTCAGAAAATTGATGAGGGCATTTGCTTGACATGCTAAAATATATTGTGTGCCCTAGTCATAACAGTTTAACAACCCATTCGTGAGAATCTAACATGAATTTATCCTGTATTTCCCAGTCTTTTTTAACTGTTTACAACCAACAGAATTTGATCCCCTTGACAGACATCAACAAAAAGTTTAAAACACAAAAAAGAGAAAGCAAATATTAAATGTACGCAATTCAACAAAATGTTACTTTCTACAGCCTTAGCACTGTAAAAACATCATGGTGGATTTTTTCCACCAAAACAAAACAACTATTAATAACACAACATACCACCATGACAACAGAAAATCTTCTCATCCAAGATGGCTGCCACAGGTAAACAATTGAAACAGTCTGTGAAAGTCTTCCATAGTTTGATGTTGTAACGACGTTTGCCTTTAGAAAAATCAACAAAAACTCATGATAAAAGTAAATAGCAAACGTTACATAAATATGTAAAAATGACCTGAGAAACACCTTGATTTCATTATTTAATCGTCAACCTGACAAGATTGCGCGAATCTGATTGGCTTAAACGGCATTTAAGAGTGCAAATTAACTCTCTAGAGTGCAGATTACATGTAATTACACTACTTTAAAGGTAAAAGTGTAAAATGTGGACTTAAATATTCCTAACTTCACTTTAAGTTTCTCATTTGGTTGTGCAAGTGCAATGCAATGTTTTCGGGTCTTTACTGTGACTTTACCGTAAGATGACATTACTCGTCCTGCGAACTCTGACAAATTACACATTTTCTCCTCCTTACTCGTGATTTATGGTTAATTGCACTCCCAATAACATGCCATTACTAGTAATAAATAGCTCCTTTTTCTAGTCTGCATATTTTTATAGGGGTTGTATAATTTTATAAATTTCACAACCTTATTGCAAAGCATAACACTTTGTCCAATAGAGAATATGCCATGAGACCATCATCTGTAAGAGGGCCGGGTTTGAGGGAATGGTATTATATAGCAGTTGGCTGAATAAGTAAAGTAAGTAGTAACGGGAGTTTTTAATCCTTGGGCTTGCATCCGTAATGGTTGGTTCTTCCGCCCGCCGACTTGCAACTATTAGTTGACTTACCGCCAGAGATACGTATAGCATTGCTCTAGCTTGCCTGAAGGCCAGTGTGCAGTCAGTCGATGGTTCCTAATGGGCTGACACGCTGCTTTTAAAGCGGATCGAAGTGCTGTATTGAGATACGACATGACTGGACCCGAACACGGGTCGCAGCAGTCGCACTCAAAGGTGCTAACCACTACACCATTGCTGCACAATAGAAATAATAGCTAATAAAAGAAGAGGAACAGAAATAAAAGCTAAATAAAATAGAAATAGAAATAAAAGCTAAATAAAATAAGAATTTTATTCATGACAGTGAATAACAAAGTCAGAGAAAAACAACTGTTCACTGAAGTTTTTATAGTCAAAATAAATTCACCCAATAGAAAGAATAATATATTTTGAACTGCAGATCTCCGACAAACTGCTAAATAAACTTTCAGTAAGCAACAAACTTATTGTTTCACTTTAAAACTTATTGTATCAAAGTACATCGGGCTTACTCACAGATCTACTTTCACTATTTCGAGAAAAATCTTTTCAAGTGTATCGACATGTATTTAAAATGGAATTTTCGTGAGTAACTATTCTCCACAAATGAATTTGGTATGGGTTCAAAGTCCTTTAAAATACTCCCGTCCGTAATCCATAAATAATTTATCCATTGTAGCAGCTTTCACCTCATTTTCATTCTCATAATAATGTGTTTGTGTCAAATTATGTTTTGACAGTTGAAACATTGTGAGCTAGAAAGCAGTACCTGAAAATATTGGTCAAACCTTTCGATATCATTGCATAATTTACAACAAAAGTCTCCTAATATGACTGATGGACTTTGCAGGAGTTTCCTCAGATAGCTGATTCTTGATATATT
Source organism: Turritopsis dohrnii (assembly GCA_027922465.2). Taxonomy (NCBI): domain Eukaryota; kingdom Metazoa; phylum Cnidaria; class Hydrozoa; order Anthoathecata; family Oceaniidae; genus Turritopsis; species Turritopsis dohrnii. The sequence goes on from BQMF02000023.1 coordinate 321,603, forward strand.
ATTTAAAAGAATTATTATGTAACCGAAGGTTTTACACCAAAAGGAATAATCAGAGCCTGTGTTCTTTCTTTAAATGGGACATAAGCTTTATTTCAGTGGATTAAACCTGTGAGCCCCCCTATACAAGAGTGATTTTTGACTAGATAAGACCCTGCAGTATACACACCGATATTTTCAATATCTGCAGTAACCTGAGCCAAGGTTTATCATTATTACATAATTTTTTTACTATTATTTTTTATGTGAATATGGAACAACAAGTATTAATTCACAAAGACCATTTTTTGGAAAGTGGTTACTGGGAAAAATTAATCCACTAAATTAATAGTTCAAAATGGCCCCTAAATAATCAAGGAAAAAAAGATTGCCTAAAGACAGGAAGACCTAAAAGGCTACACGATAATGTGAAAATAATATGAAATTAATTCAACTGCCAATAGTATAAATACAGGCTGGTACAGAGTTACACTAATGAAGATTTTATAAGGTTCGGTTTGAAGTAAAAGAGGAAATATGTAGAGATGAATAATTCATGTGATTCATTTCAAAAGGAATTTGAGATTCATTGAAATATTTAATTGAAAAGGTTGTATATTGCATTATTTGAATAAACTAAGTAACCAGATGGTATGATTTTTTTCTATCGGATAGGACATACATAATTCAAAATGAAATGACACCAAGTATCGAGGTCCCAATATATAATGGCGAGCAAATGTTGTTTTTTTTGCTCGATAACAACAACAAAGAAAATTCTGTTTTTTATTCTTAGAAGACATAACAAATCCAACAACATAAAGTTCAGAAAATAGAAAAACCATGAATTATGAATTGATCACTTTCACAATAGCATTATGCAGTTAAATTGTACATAAAGTAACCCAAAATATTTGGAAACTAAGGCAACAACACAGTGATTAAAACTATCCAAAATACCGCTGTTGACCTTAGTTTGGATTTCCATGTTTTTAATTATAATTGATCTTTGGAAAAAAAACAGAGAGACTTGAAAATAACGCATTGCAAGAGTTAAATGTAAAAATTAAAAAACAAGAAAAGTATATACTTACATTCATCGTAAAAACCATAAATTCTGTTTATACTGGCACATTCATGATTCCCCCGAAGCAGGAAAAAGTTTTCTGGGTATTTTATTTTGTAAGCTAACAACAAACATATAGTTTCTAGAGATTGTTTTCCTCTGTCAACGTAATCTCCCAGGAATAGGTAATTTGATTCTGGTGGGAATCCGCCATATTCAAACAATCGTAATAAGTCGTAGTATTGGCCATGTATATCTCCTGAAATTAAAAAAAAACAACAAATATTCACAATGATAAAGTATATATATATAGTAATGATTCCATTAGAAAAAATACCATGTACTTTTAAATGAGACTCTTAAGGGACCGAAGAAATTGATGAACTTACTGGTTTCAAGTGAATCTCTCAGGGATAATGTAAATTTATAGGGGTCCCATTGAATTGGTCCATGTTGAGGAAAGTCTTACTAATATATTTGCAATCCTACTTACTGAGAATATATAACTAATTTATTTTTTTTTTTTTAAAAAAATTGTTTTCTTGATGTATTTAGGAAACACTAAAAGACTATATTCAAAAAATGCTTAGAAATTTCATACAAAAAATTAAATGCAATTTACGTCAGCAGAGGAGAGTTCAATAATTCAGAAAAACATAGGATTAGCTAGAAAAAAAACTTGAATACTATTTTCTTTCGATGAAGACTTTTTTTCAATTTTTCACATAACATATAAATGAATGAAATGAAAATTCACGAAAATTCATGGCTATTAACTACAACTTTCCTACAGTAAAAGAAATATTGACATACCACATATTTTTAGTGGTGCTTCCAGTTCTAATAAAATAGGTTGGCTAAGAAATATTTCTCTTGATTTTAAACATAATCCACGAATTTCAGATTCTGTCAGTTGAACATTTTTTCCAGGTCTGGATCCTCGAACTACAAAAACAATTTCAATGTTTCAGCACAGCACATAATACTAGATGTATATTTCACAAAAAATCAAGAGTAACCAACCCATTACCTTCTAAAAGTTGTGCAATGATATTGTCTACATTGAGTTTATCTGATTCAGTCATTATGTGAATTTTCTTTGACAGAAAAAACTTATTAAAACTAAGTTTATATTACTTCGAGCTGGAGAAAGATTTTCTCCTTCGCCCGCGCCAAGAATAGAACACAAAATGGCGTTATCAAAAATACAATCGTGACGTCATTAGCAGCTACAATGAAGGAGATGATGGTCCTCGGTTTTTGGGGGACCCTAAACATTTTTGTTGTTACCTCTTTCTTTTCTCTCCTCTCGCTAGCACATCCACACACCATGTGCGCCGCCGCGCGTCAAAGGTCGCGGAGCTCCACACGCTCTCTTGACCTATGCACTACATTATTGGGAAATAAAGTCAGAGAGAGTCACATTTCGTGTGGGCAGAGAGAAGTCATTTTTCTGCAATATTTTCAAAACTCAAAAATTAAAGGAAACATCAAGTCTGATTAACCAAAAATGTCTACTGTCAGAGTCACTTGTGTCACTTGTGAAACGGAAAGAAGTTGGTGACGAGGGTCTAAAGCTGTGACGTGCACACGTTTACTACTGACTGAGAAAATGGGACTCGAAGATTTTCTCGACTCTTTCCTGGTCATTCACACAACGCCACTTCAACATCCATTGAATCCACTCAAACTTTGACGTAAAACACTGAGATATGGATCGTGAAATAACAATCAATCATCAATCAGCACACAGTCATCAGTTGTTGACAAAAGGACGTCATTTACTGAAATTGCTCTTGAATATGGGATATATTCATCTAACTGTTCTTGAAGAGCGCTTATATACACACTTTTTTTATATAAGAACCAGTAAAATCTGACCTGAGGCTGGCTGTTCTAATTTTTTGAGCGTTTTTCAGCCTGAATTGTTCTTATTTTGTTCTTAGCTTTAAGAATACAGTTTCAAATTTCAGCTTGGTTTTGTTCTTATTTATGGAACTTCCAGGTAACATAGGAATAAATCTTTTTAAAAACAACAGTTTAAAAAAGCATGGTTGCTGTTCGGTAATGACCCAATATGAGTATGTAAGGTGAAAAAAAAAACAACTTCTAAACCATTGACCAATGAGAGAATTCAAATCGAGTTTTGTTTTTATCATGAATTGTTCTTATTTTATAAGAAAATTCAGGCTTAGGCTGTTCCTAATTTTTGAAACATTGATTTGAGTCTCAGGTTGTTCTTATTTTTTGGGCAAATCTGAGGCTGGTGTTCTTTATAAAATTGTTCTTGTAAAACAAAAAGCGTGTAATATTACGTTCGGGAGAACGAGACAAATTTTATTTATAATCTCAATTATCCAAACAAATTTTGCGATATTGTCTCCATGGAGTTCTAATAGTCTCAAATTTATTAAAAAAAACAATGTTTTATGCAGCGATGCTACCATGACAACCAGAATGATTATGTAATTTGTCTTTGTTTACTTTGTGGATCTGTTTGAAGAATTAAGTGAAAAAGTCGATGATGTAGCGGTATAATTATTTAGAAATTAGCAGTTTTTGGACATGTGCTCGACATAATTTTCATTGGCGTGAAATTTTGATTGGTGGACAAGTATAACGCATGCGTAATAGAGCTAACCAAACCGCTGGAAATCATGTAATATTTGGAGATTTCTGACTTGGATATTTCTTTTAATGTTTTTATCTTCACGCAGAGAAACTTTGTCGACTTTCAAAAACTTTATTAGATTAGCATTTCCTTGAGAACAAACATCAGTTGGTTGTTTGTTTTGAAATTTTTCTTACTTCCTTTCTCAGCGGGATCGCTGGAGGAGTTTGACTCTAAGCACTTTCGCATCGTTGAAATATTTTGTCAATTATTTTTGTATGTTAAATCAATTCATTTTATTTCCTTCCAGAAGGCTGATATACCAGATTTGAATCTTCAAAAGATATTGAAAACAATACCACATTGATCTCCGAGCGAGCCTTATTGTTATCCAATCAGAAGAAGAAGTCCCCTCGAACATTTCAGCTTTTTTCACATGCACGTAAAATTTTACGTAAGCTCAAGAATGTTCATTCATTCTCTCCTTAAGGAAAAGTTTTCGTAAGGTCTTACGGACGTTCATGAGCCCTTACGACGATTTCCTTAAAAACAAAAAATTTTGTTTTTAAGAAAATCGTCGTAAGCCTCCGTAAGCCTCAAGAAGAAAAAAACGTTCGAAAAATTAGATCGAGCGTTCGAAATGACGCCTTTTGTTCGAAATTACATCATTTATTGCTAACGATCTATTTCCAAACGTTCCAAATGTACATTGTATTTTTTATTGCAGCAAATTTTAGTGCATGTGAATGAAAATCTCCGTCAAGGCATTTTTTCTTCGTAAGAACTTACGAAAAAAGGTTCGTGAGGTGTTACGACAAAAATTACGTGCATGTGAAAAAAGCTTTCACTGGACAAACAATGCACCTTATGTGGGCTGGGTTTTTTTATAGCGAGTTATTACGGTAGCAGCGAAGCGAATACCGTATTAAAACACCCTTGGACTACTCCTCCTCCTCCTCCTCCTCCTACTACTACTACCGACCGAAATGGCAGTTTAGCCTGTGCAGCTTACCAATGTCGCTTCCGAAACTGCGTAAATTGCAACTAAAGAACGGAGGCTAATAATTTTTATAACTATCAAAACATTCTTTATACGTTCTTTTAGTATTTTACCATAGATTCGCCATTAAATAAACATTTTCCTATTAAAAACACGGTGGGGAACTTTAGTTGCACCTAATTTGAAACACGGTTAAAATAAACTTAAGCTTTGGTTTTGGAACGTCGAAGTTCGAAGCTCTCTTCTTCTTGCAGTTACAAAGATTCATCAAAATTCATCGAACTTAAACCTTTTAAAAGCATTTTACATTTTTTTATATTTTGTACGTGTGTATTTGGTTTGCTTGTCTACAAAAATGTCTTGGATTAAAGTTGGAAACGGTTTTACTTCGTTTCTTATATTTTTAGATGACGTTTGTTTTTTTTTCTTTTCGGTCTTACAGCTTTCTTTTTATAAAAAAAACTCTGATATAAAAAAAAACATAGTTTCGTGTATTGTGCATATTTCTTTTGTTTGTATCAAATAGTTTTCTGGTGGTTTTAGTTAAGCCCTGTTTACACTTTTTCAAATGAAAATTGCCTTAATTTAAGCCTAAGAGATAAACAAAGTTCGACAAAGCTTCATGGGGCTTTCAGACTAATTAATTTAGAATCTTTTTATTTTTGTACATTGCGAGTTGAAATGCTGCTACCGTTTTGTGCCATTATGGCTCTTGTTGGATTTGAGACCACTAGGTATAGTGTCATAACTCGAAATCTTAACTCGCAGATAAAAGTTTTAACTCGCGGCTAATCATATCTGCCTCGGCTAATCTGTATTAAAAATGAACTAATTAATCCACGTAAAAAAATAACCACGCAATCAAACCGTTGCATTTGTACTTCAAGATTAACATGTGTGCACGCGCGATTGAGACGCGCTAACAGACACCATACACACGATTGACATGCTCCACGACACGTTATTGACTTCTGACATATTTTTGTGGAAACTTGAACTGCAAAAGAATGTAAGCATACTCACTAGGTTTATTTTTTTGCTGAAGTTATTAAGAAATCATAAAAGATCAAATTCTATCTAATGAATGGTAATTGTTGATCGTCTTAGAAATTTTCGTTGAGGATTAGTCATATGTTTAATAATGATTTGTGGTGATTTTATGATAACGTGTGGATGTTTGAAAAAGGTAAAAAATATTCGTCGTTTCTTTAGTTTGTTTTGGTTTATATCATGAGCAGATATTTCTATGTAACGGGAGACATACGTGCATTTAATGCTTATCTGTTTGCTACTAATTAAAATCAATAATTGCGAAAAGTTGTATGTGGTCTTTAAACACTGTGCTTTTTTTGACATTGGCTTTACTATAGTCTCGATGAGAAAACACTAACTTATAAATTGATGTTTTTTGCTAATCCATTCATTATGAGCAGTCAATAATTTGAACCACATCAGACAATGATCTTGTGTGTTTTTCACACGTCATGTCAGAACACATCACTAAAACTTTGTTTAAACGACGTGATTTTCTGTAGTTTGTCCGTAATAACGCGATTTGAATGGTGCGTTTTTGCTGCACTTTAAGAAATAAAACGCTACAAATCGACTGTACCCTTTATAAACTACAGGTTTATAAGTAACCCAGAGTTCAATATTGGTCCAATATTTCAGGTCTGCAAATAACTGAAATATTAAACCATACTTTAAAAGCTAAAAAGAAGGGATTTCATTTAAAACCCGGTTAAAATTTAAAACTGGTTTTCAATTGACCAAACCTTTCTGCATTTGTGGAAGTTACTCAAGTCAGACGTTAAGATGACTTTTAATGTGTTATTTTTTTCTATGTACTACTTCTATATCTACTATATCTACTACTTCTTCTTATCACTATAATATCATAAGAATTTATTGGTTTAAAACTCTCATTAAACTCTCGTTAACTCTCTATTAAAGCCCTGATAGATGATGAGAGAATATTTTCTCAGTCGGTAAAAAAATGTCAAAAGCCAGGAAGAGCATTTTCATTGAAATAATGTAAATGTTTCTATCGAAATGTACTCCTCCGCAGTAATTTTAAAAACAAATTTGCCTGGTTCCCTCCATCTATCTCCATCTATTCTACAATTGACATAAAAACATAGTGAAAATTAGTATGAGAACACAGTAAGAATGACAGTGACAGTAACAAAGAAATTTTGAAACAAATGTACAAATGTATAAAGGGGTGGGGATTAATTAGTTTTATGCATGGTCATTTGATATTTCGAAAACTTCGAGATTTCAAGATATCTAATCGGCTTTATGACCGGGTAAAGTTCTTTGGTTAAGTCAGACTCACGTTTAGTTTGCTATATCACAGCTACATGAATATATATCATGTGTTCGAAGAAACATTCGAACCTCTATAATTCGAACTTTCTCTTATTCGAACGAATTTCAATGTCCCTTCACCTATTGCAGTTGCCCCCCCCCCCCCCCCCCCCCCCCCCCCCGCTAACTCGACCTCTCGCTACCTATCTCGGCACCCTCCTAAGTCGACATAATTCCTTGTCCTGCCAGATTCAACACGTCTTTGAATGGAAATTTCTCGACATAAATATTTCGGCCCCTCGACAAAAAACTCGACATTTTCGAAATTTTAATTGTTGTTATTTCCTTAATTATCGTTCTGAGCTCATGTTCTCTGTCACCGTCATTTAAAATTCTGTGAATTTAGGAGATGGGGAAGCGATACATGTCGAATGTACACTTCACTTCTTTGGCAAAGCAGGATATATAAATATTCTTAGACGCCAGTATCAGGCGCAATCAATGAACTTTAATTTTTGGAAATTTTTTATATGATAAAAATATATTCCAAATCAAGAAATATATTAGTTTTTTCCTTTTTTATTTCTCCTAGGCACTGTCCGAACCTAATAAAAGCTAACTCGACCCCCGCCTAACTCGACGTTTTTCCCGATAGGTGTTCGAATAAGAAGTTCATTGTATGTGTGAATACCAACAATAAGTCAGTTCTAGGGTTGTACGGTACTTTGAAAGATATGAATAAGGTGCCTATCCCTACAAACAAAAAAAACATCAAAATAATGAAATCGTCCAGTGTGGAAGCAAAATAACTGTTTGTTGTCACAAACATTATGACTGATTTAAATTGATTACCTTATTACGCAAAAATAACGCGGTACACCAAATAGCGCGGAACAAATTAATGCGATCAGAAATTAACGCGAATCAGAAGTTTGGGTTTAAAACTGTGTGGTAATTAACGCGAATCAACGAATATCTAATATTCGAATGGCATTTAATTAACACGAATTTTCACTGTCAACAAAATTTATTTTTACTGAAATACATTGGAAATCAGCACAGGAAAAACAAAGAAATAACGAATAGATTTCAATTCGGTTTGGTGAAAGTTCTTGATCAAAAATCATGTTCCCATTTCCTTTTCGGGCATCGTTTAAAACATCTGGTATTCTATTCAAGAAGGGGCCACATTTGAAGCTGAAGTTCACAAAGAAAAACCAATGGCTTCTCCATTAGTGCAAGGTGGATTAGAGATTCCAATAAAGGTATCAGTGACGTGGAATGAGCCAGAAAAATTGTCAATTTTAGTGGCTAAAGTGAAAGAAGTCGAGTATCCCCAGACCGGAGATTATATTGATGAATCCATAAATATTTTAAAAGAAATAGGGATTGAAAAAGACGAAGATGATGACGAAGATGAAGATGATGACGAAGTGGTGGAATTTCAAGTGGAAAAAGCTGATAACGTTAATAATGATAACGAGGCCATTCAGATATTATAAAAAATGTTTTGGTTTCTTGTAACTAGGATGTTTTATCTTTAACAGAACGTTTGAAAAAAGCACTCCTGATCCTTCCGTTTTGGACCCTTTCTGTTATCCTTACTTTTATGAAACAGTAAAATCTGGCTATTTTCAGTAGTTTTAAAAAGTTACATAAAAATTAACGTTTGATGAATCTAACGGACGTTTATTTAACGCTAGACATTTAATAACGGATGAGAAATTTACACGGACAGGAAATTAACGGGGTTTTAATTAACGCGAAAAATTTCAATTCGCGTTAATTAATGTACCGCGTTATTTTTGTGTAATAAGGTATTAGAAATTAATTGAGCTCGTTTGTCTGGAAGCACAATTGATTGAAATTGAATTGATAACACAATGATTGTATTACATTTAATGTAGTTTATACCGTCGAACTTTTGTCTTGTCTACTAATGTAAATCTAATGACCTGTACTTATGAAAACTCTTGCATTCTTAAGTAAAAGAATTGACAATGTCTATTAGCAGGCCAATTGATTTATATTAGACAATGCGAAAGTTTGACCGTATAGACTGCCCCTATGGCGTTGAGGTTAAGAGATTCAGTTTCTTAGCTATACGTTGTCAGAGTCGTTTCTAGAGCTCGGTCAAAATTCGTTGCACTTAACCGGAAATACCTTCATTTATTTTTCTCTGAAAAGCTCAGGTTGGATAGGATTGGTAAACGAACAACAATTTTGATAGTAGTGGAGTCATCTGATGCCGTTACATGAATCTCAACGGTAACAGAACTAATAGACTTGTGAATCGTTTTTGTGAGAAAACCATTTATATAACTTGGACACGTGTGTCAGATAAGGCCTAAGGTTTCACATTAAAAAATGAATTCTAACAAATCCTTTACTGCCAGTTTTCTGCGATCTTGCAACCTGCTACCTCATTGGTGAAATAGCTGTCACGCAAAATTATACAGAATACAAAACTGATTTTGTGAAGGGGAGTATGGTTTGCTTATCTGCTCTCAACTTGGAAATTAAAAAGCAAATTTTTTTATTTTGTCCTATGAAGGAACCAAATTAATTTCACAGGCTGAGATGTATATTACAATTTCAATGCTTTCGTTTTGTGATTAGAATAAGACTGGGGAAGAAGTGACGGATCAATCACTTCGTACGCTTTTTATATTCGACTACACTTTATAAAGTGTAGTTTACACTGCGCGTTTAAATTATACACCGTCGATATATGCATTTTTAAACGCGGTGTTTAATATAAACGCGCGATGTGAACAAAATAAGGAGCACTCATTTTGCAAACATTTTTTCATAAACGCGGTGCATATAGACGGTGTATTACGGCAGCCCATAGGGGACATGGACAATTCTACTCCTGTTACTTTCGTAACTGAAGCCATCCAACTGCATTATTTGTTGGACGACTTGTGTTTGTTGAAGTGAAGTCGTCCAACGCAATATTGAAACTTTTGGACGACTTGTGTTCAAAATGTTCTACCTGCGGGATAATTAATAAATGTTCTGCAAAATACTCTGGTAATTGAATGAGTGTAATGATGGCGAAACCAATGCCAGGATCGAATGCGGAGGTAAGAAAGTTGTTCATATGTTTTGTTTCTTTCCTCAATGTACAGCGACTAACAAGTTAATAGTAAGAAGTGGCGATAGCTGTATACTACCATTGTTTATTGGTAGTAGGTAAACAATTGGTAACAATTGTTTACCACTTACTCCGAAGAGCAGCCATTATATTAGTCATGTAACGTGCAATAATGTCGATATTTCGCAGAATATCCATGAAATTGTCCCGCAGGAGAATTTGGCGTTCGCAGAAGTCGTCCAACAGTTTCAATATTGCGTTGGACGACTTCACTTCAGCAAACACAAGTCGTCCAACAAAGAATGCAGTTGGATGGCTTCACTTAGAAACATAAGTGAAGTGAAATTATTCGAAATGCGTTGGATGGCTTCAGTTACGAAAGTAACAGGAGTAGAATTGTCCATTTCCCTATGGGCTGCCGTAGTGTATATCTCAAATCAGTTTCATATATACACCATCGATATACACCGCGTTTATGAACTTCAAAGACTTGCCGCATATTCCTATTAAATTTTAAATGGAAACCTATTGTTTTCATACTCGAACACATGCCCTATCAAGTTTTGAATTTTTTCTTGCAAAATTTTCATATTTTTTTGACCTTTTCTCTTACGTAAAAAAGTTTTCCCTGTCGACATTTCTCATTTCTTGGCAAAGGGTATGAAATTCACCGTATTCCTTTCTTCCTTTGAATATATCACAAACCCAAGTACGTTTTTTTCCATCGTAGGTTCCCAATAATCTTCAAATAATAAGTAGGATGATATTGCTAAAATTTCGTCAGCTTCTCTATCAGAGTTCTTCATTTTTCGTTATACTACTCTTCTTTTCAGTTTTCATTTAAATTTGCCTTTGGTGTATATCTTGTTTATTTATACGTGCAATGTGAACTGTGTCACTTTCGGTACAGCCATTTCCGGAAAAAATATACGCATTTGATAAACGCTTTTTTTTAACGCGGTGTATATTTTAAACGTGTGCAGTGTGAACTACGCTTAAGAATATTCATATGAATAGTCCAACATTGACAAAAAGTAGCTCAGGCATGGGTAATCTTGGAATAGATTAAAAAAAAGTACTATATCAGTTTATAGTGATTATAGTAAAGACACTATGTGGGACTTGAGGATATAGATGGTGGGTGTAGAGGTAATTTCAATGGACTATGGTTAAACTGATCTTGTATTTATTGCACATCCATCCATACTGTATTCTCTCTAACTAGCGCCCCTCTCTAATAAGCGCCCCGTTCTTGTCAAAAATATTCTTATAAGCGCCCATTTCCAATAAGCGCTGGGGCGCTTATTGGAGTGACTAAACAAGCGCCTGGGCGGTAATTAGAACTTTGAACAAAAACCGAAAATTCTGTAATAGAAACGGATAGGACTATGATGTCTAAATTTAAGTTATATTTACAAAATCTTATTTCGTTGTCTTGAAAAATACAGCTGTTTTCATTCTTTTATGATAAATAAACAATGCCTTGTTCACAGCAAGCATGATCATTTCAAAAAAAATTTATAAGCGCCCCTCTCCTATTGGCGCCCCTCCCCCGGGCGCTTTTTAGAGAGAATACGGTACTTAATATTATTATATACAGTAAACTTTCTCTCTAAATTCTAACACCTACAGGACCAAAAAACTTTTGATTTACGGAAAGTTCGAATAACGGAGGTTGTTGCATAGAAGTAATAAGGTGAAGGGACCATAAAGTTCGTTCGAATTATGGAGGTTCGAATTGTGGAGGTTCGAATTATGGAGGTTCGACTGTATTCATTTTGTTGCTTGATAAACGAAACGACCATCTTTAATTTCCATCTAAAAGAACCTTTCAGTTTTTTTCTGGTCTATTATTACTACGAAGTCATTGCTGTAACTATGAGGATTATGAAAAATTCTGAGGCTCACCCAAACTCGTTCCCAGACCACCTATATTTTTGTCCAGTTTTTTTGTCATTTGCTGTATCAAAAAAACAAAACAAAAAAAACTTGGGAGTCAGGTTGTTGCATGCAATTTTTAAACGGATGAATTCACTTTATCATTTTAGAAACTTCCACAGTAATCTTTAACAAAAGGACAGTAACAGCAGCCAGCCAATCAAAATCGTGGACTGTAGCTAATTGTCCAATCAAAATTGTGGACCGTAGCGCTCCACCAATCAAAAGATATGCTACATTTAATCGCGGTGCTACTTTTTGCAACTTCTTTTCAATGGATTAGTATGTTTATTTGTTTTATTTTATTTATTTGTTGTTTTTTTTTTTTTACTTCTTCTTAAGCAGTCGTACACATTATCTTTTCTAACTAGCTGTGTTCACGGTGTGAAATTTATTAACATTGTTTTGGTCAGCGAGGATTGTTTGTTTGTTTGAAATTTATTTTAAGTCGGATGACAAATCATAAAACATCATAAAAGATATAATATAAAAAACTAATCCAGTCCGAAAAAGGATAAGGTTTAGGCTATGCTTCGTTCTTGATGTGTGATGGTGCTATAAGATTCATATCACTTTTGGCTTGTCATATCTGACAGTGTATCAGTGATAAAGGTTTTATGATTAAAGATAATGAACTGTTATATGTAGAGTAGAGGGTTGCACTATGCTGATGTCAGTAAGAAATAGAACAATTGTGAAATGATCTGGGAACGAAATAAAAAATGATTGGCTAAGAAAACTGCTGACACACTTTTTTCTCGATAATGATAGATAACTTTCATCTACTGTATCTGCATTTCTTCAGACGCACAGGTCGTGGAGATAAAGGGAACACAGATTGATCATGCCATGCAGAAATTCCCTTTCCCACCTTTGAACAATAATTCAACAGTCAACACGTCGGTTGGGATCGTACAGGCTCAAGACAAAAGCAACCCACAGGCCAAGATCGCATACGCGCTGCTCGATGTGACTTTAGAACTGAAAAACGGAACTCGAGTTAACGGCAAACCAGCAGAAAGTAAGAACCTCTTGTATTTACATAATCGATTGCTGCCTATTATTGAAACAACGTTAGTTCCTGTCTATTACAGCTGATCCACAAGTAAACAGTATCTCCACTCATAAAGTGTCGGTCTCTATTATGTGAAAGAAGTCAATCCATCCCCATCCATTGATAGAACATCCGCACCAGATTATGTGGGTCGACATGAAAGCATGTTTTCCCTACAAGTCTAGAACTCACTTTTCACACTCATGTTTTCGTAAAATTTTACATATCTTGATTTTTCGCACAGCAAAGCCGTTCACTTTACGTTGAAGCTGGATTTTTGTCTGCTTTTTATTTTTGTATTTAGCTTATGAATCATATAATTTCTTTTCAATATAATTTCTTCAAACTTTCGTATGCCAACATTTGGTGGAGTAACTTTCATTTTTTCTGTCGTTCGTTGACACCATACATGGACGTAGCATACTATCTCTAGATTGCCTAGAAAAGCACTCAAAATCTATAATTTCAACATGATTTTCAACTATTAGGAAAGGCAAAAACAAATTTCTCACGATTGACAAAAAATTCAAGCCCTCCCCTAATTCTACGTCCCTACCATAGTCTTGTGACTACGTTGTCACATTCGTTTTGAGTTAACAAAAATTTATGTGCGCTTCTCATATTATGGGTAGGCGCCCATTTCACAAAACAAAAACATGTGCGATCCATGCTGCTGCAAATTGAAAAGTTAAATTGAAAAAAACAATTTGTGAATCTCCTTTAAAAACTGCTTTAAAAATCAATTACTAAATCAATAATATTTTGCTCATTTCACAATTTAGTTTTTAACAAAATTGGTCAGAAGATTTCGCTATATATATCTCATCAGCTACTGTTGAATTATGAATTATAGTGTGAGTAAGGGAAAAAAACTAAAAACTAAATGGAATAAAGCCAGGGGGATAAAGTATCCTTCAGTGTATTTAAAAAGGTTAATCAAGCGAATTCAATGTTAAACTTTGATATGAAAGTAAGAGAATGACTATGTATAAAGACTGTTTGATTTACATTAAATGTTTAGTATTTGGAAAAAGGGTCTAGTATGGTTAACATCTAAAGGATAATGCTAAAATACGAGGTTTCCATCATTCTGTTTTATTCTATTTCTTTTCAGGACCATCTTGGCAAAGTCTTGCTAGGGATATTGAACGTGATGATTGCAAAGTTTCCAATCTAGCATTCTATCCAGAACTACGTCAATATTTTTGTATTGATCATACCACGGGTGAAGTTTTCATTACAAAATTCTTTAATCAGAACATTCCATCAGGATCGATATTCACATTCAATCTTCAGTATTCTTATGGCAAAAGTATTACTTACGGTTCACCCCCTCCATTCTATACTGTACTTTTTTCAAATTGTGATCTAATGACTCAGTACTACATCAATATGACAAACCTTTGCCAAACCGTTGATATTTATGAACAGCATGTTGTTAAATACCAAAATCCCTTAAGTGGTGGTGACGGTGAAATCCTTGTGACAGTGATGCCAGATAACTCAACTGATCTTATTCACTATTTGGGTATCGTTCAGGTTGATAATCCCATACTAAACGTGCTGGACATAACGGATAACCTTTATATTTCAATCAAACTCACTCATAATGGGAAGATGTACAGCAAAACATTGCCATACTCATCACCAGTAATATATCGTTTTCAAATTGAAGAACCAATCAAGGTGCAAACAAATGACGCTGTTGGTGTAAACTTATCTATAAAACTTCTGAATGATAAAACGAACCTAATTTATAAAGGAAAAGTGGTGTTCAGTCTTCATTATGTCAAAAATAGGGACTTTTGTACCAATAGTGGCCTATGCAATACTCTTGCTACGCAGTACTATAATTCATTTAAAGAAAATATGCAAGATTGTGAAGATATAGACAAATATTTATTCTATGCCAAGTATGGTTACTGTGAAGGTATCTTAAATTTTTATTTTATTTTTATTTATTTATTTATTTTTTTTTTAATTTATAATCTTTTCATATTTCAATGAATAAAATAATTTATAAGATACCATATTTTCTCTCAGTGTACAGGTCGGTAGGTTAAAATGTCTTCATCATGGTTGTGATCAAAATCAATGGACTGACAAGAGTTTTCTTTGACATGAGATTCAGCAAAGAGATAGCTGAATTCCCATCATGCAATGCTCATAACCTACAGTAAACTGTTGGAGATGCTTTAGTAACTACCTGTAAAAATTGCAAATAAAACAGAATTTATCTCTTCCTCTAACTACTGGAGGGTTATTATTAAAAGCAGTTTTAGTTACCATGGGTTCTTATTTGAGAGAGTGGACCTTTATTAAAGAACATAATTTGCATAAATTAAAAAAACTTTCATGATTAAATAAGAGCAGAAATAATAAAAAAAATAACAGTGCTTGCAAAAAATCCCACATCACATTAGTAACTTATGTTTTCTTAGGCTTTAGCTTCAAGATATAAAACATCTGATTTAGAATTAAACTTTTGTTTTCAGATAATCTTCTACCAAATGTTACTAAAACAAGAGCCATTCTGTACTCAGACTTGCAAGAAGAAACAAGGGAGCCCATACATGTGCTTTCCAACTATGTATACGATACTAGTGATTTACGTTACAGTCTGCAAGATGCTACAGCAAAATTTGGCAGTAGTAGGAAAATGATAAAACCTGAGGGACATTCAGATTGCACTACTTCTAGTTTACTTACAGCAACGCCAATGGCTTACTTCTGTTTGAATGAGAATACTGGCTCTATATACACCACAAGGCAGGCGTTGCGTGCTTTTTCTCCAGATGAGGTTTTCAATCTAACAATAAAGATATTGGACACGAAAATCTTTCCTCCGAGAAGCTTGGATTTACAAGTGACTGTGTATGTTAAATCTAATTGTACAAAAACTTTGTCTCTCTATCGTCGTTTCTTTGATAAAAAGTGCGACAGGGAGTATTACGAGGGTACACTTACAAAAGTACCAGACCAGAAAAGCACAATTACTGTCAAAGTAAATGTTCCCAACCTTACTCCTGGAGAAACATACTATATAACTGGCATAAAAAAACTCACTGACCTTTCTAACCATGTATTTGGTAGCTATCGAGAATTTTTCTTGCAACACGGTACTGATGTCATAGTAACACAGCATCATTTTACTGGCAAGTTTTCTTCTTTCAACGATACAATAAGACATAACACCACTTATAAATATCATATATCCAGCTTCTTCCATGATGCTACTGGGGCCGTGGCAAATGAAGACTTTGATGTCACCAAATGGGTTCTGATTTTGATGATAGATAAAGACTACTGTACTAACCAATGGACATGTGTAAACCGTTTTGAAAGGTATTTCACACAGTACAATAAAGAGTTGGACAAGATATCAAAATATTGTGCAGATCCTGACATTATAGCTGGGAAATTTAAATATGGGCAATGCAACAGTAAGATGCTTTATTTTCATTTCTTTGTTTCTTGGATAAATCTAGTTTTAATTTGTGAGACCATAAGCAAGGCAGAATGTGTATGAAAACTGTTCATTTTTGATCCATAATAAGTAAGAAATGCCTTTTGTGTGTTTCAGATCTTGGACTGTGCGAGTTTAGTTATAACTGGTGTAAGCTGCGGAAATATATAGTCTTTTATATATTTTTGGATTAGGGTTTGGGTACTTCATTTGTTTTGTGTGAATATTTCACGTTCAAGTAAAAATAGTAATAGCTTAGCAATGTGATTGTTGCCATTTTAAAGAAGAAAAAATCTTATAAAACTGTTTCATTTGTACATTAACATGCAGAGTAAAATTTTTGTATGCAATACCATTTTCATCTAACGTTATTTGGAAATATTCTGGCACACACATGCATCAATTTTTTCATTTGTTCTGGTTTTTTTTCAACTATGATCAAAATCTTCAGGAATTTCTATGTCATTGCTATAATTAACATTGCTAGGTTTATTATTGAAAGGTAAACAATCAGATGTTCTTTCTAGAGAGTAGCGAAATCATCAGCACTGGATTGGAGTATGTGCTTGATATTGACAAGGGTTACACGCTCATTGAAGCAATACCATCAAGTTCAAGCATGTATACAGAAAATCCTGGCCTCGTTTACTATATGAAAGAAGTTAAGAAAAATGGCATTTTAGTAAATGCTAGTGAAAGCATTGATGCATCTAAAGCACCTGCGAGTTGTGACATCTTTAATCTGTATTTTTGCATGAATAGTGTCAATGGTTTCATATACACAACTGAAATTATTTCCGGCATGGTAAAAGTGAATGACCTGTTTGAATTTCATATAGCTATGGAAGATTTAAGGGTTATCCCAAAACGTGAAGGAGATGTTACCGTGACTTTGAGGGTAATAAACAAATGTGCACCAGCCAGTAAAATGTATGGTGAATTGTCAACATGTGTAAATTACCGTTCCTTATCAGCTGCCAACATTCGAAAACAAGAAGAAATTGTGTTTCATCTACCTAGTGACTTTGTGAAAGTCTTGTTTTTAAGGATTGACTTAAATAATAATCCAATGCAATTACAAACTAGTACGATTTCCATAAATGCCAATGTGAAGATTCTGTACAAAAATGAAACAACCAGCAAGATTTTATTTACTTCAAAACCGTATCTCTTGGATGCAAGCAATGAATATATTGACATGACTTTGAATGTAATGGGTGTTAATAAGAAGGAGTCAGTCCTGATTACATTATCACAACAAGCTTCAAGTGACTCTCCACCATCTGTTGTTCCTGTTAATAGCAAAAGTAGTTTTGTTCTTAATTATGTTGAAAACTTCAATTGTGGGCAATCGTGTGTAAATGAGTATTTAGCATGGAAGGATGAGGCATCAAAGAAAGATCCTGCTTGTCAAGTGGATCATCGTCTATATGCTGCAAACTTTGATGTATGTTTAGGTATGGCCAGTTGATAATGTTTAAATGTTTTTGCAAGTCTCGAATATGGCATCCTTATTTTTCAGTAAATACTAATTAAATATAAAGGCACTTCCTGCTCATCTATTTTCAAAATAGGAATGATCTTAAAACAATTCAGTTTCTGGCTAATCACTATAGAGTAGTAACTTGAATGAGAGGTTTTACTTGACAATACTATCTGATATCTTTAAAGCTCTCTGAGAACATAGATTGCAACTTTCATCCTTTTCTAGCACCATTTTTTTCACCCAATTTTGATTGTTTTCACTTAGATCCTGAAGCATCATTTTTGTCAGTCCCATCTATAACTAACAACATTCAAACTGGGGATCGTGTTGTAATTGGTAATTGTAAATATCACGCACCATATGAATTCCTTGATTCTTATTGGTTAAAAGATGGTTTGCAAAGATTCAATGCTAGTGTCGATGGCAACCAGGTGACCTACAGAGCACGGCGAAGTGTCGTTGATTATCCTAACTTACCTCTCTATGATGTTGGTGACTTGCAAATCAATACAATTACCTTAGATGACTATGGGTACTATCAATGTGTAACTAAGACAGGAAATAAAGTGTTTAAATCTGAGAGAGTCCTGTTGAAATTAATCGGTTAGTTATCCAACTTGATCCTGTTTAGTAAGTTTTCTTGGATTACTCCTCTCCTATCCCTCTCTAAACTCAACTAGGTTTTACGAAATGCTGTGAAAAATTACTAAAGTATTGAAAAATTCTTGTTTCTATAATTCTAGATGTTTTTGAAACTGGATTTGTTGCTGATCTGAGTCGTCAGCCATGGAATCCATCGCTTAGTGATAAAAGTTCATCTGATTATCAAGTACTTGCTACAGATGTTATTGAGCAGGTAGCTTTATTCATTCAGTAGGTGTGCTGTGTAGCATGTAGTATGTACACCAAGTGAGTCAATGACATATAAATTCCTTGATTCTGTTAATTTTCTTTCCTCTTATATTTTGCTCCCTCAAATTCAATTTGAAAACTTTTCTCCCCTATATTAGACTAATTAGTTTGTGTCTTAAATCTCAAAATTCATTTACTTTCAAGGGTCTCTAAAAACAATACATCATTTTTTTTCATTAAGGTAATCAAAAGCCAATAAATGGTTTCTGTTTACCTCCATATTGGAGAGGGCTTTATTTTTCTTGAATCTTTTATTTGTTTCCATACACTAAGTTAAGCAACTTCTATTCATCATTTTTGATGCTTCAGGGATTTTGACAATAAAATCTTTTGTTAATAACATTTTTTTTGTTGTTATTTCTTTTGTTCTCTTAAACGTTATAACACAAGTCATGAAATGTTTTATGGTTTTATTATCAAAATCCCCTGGCTGGACTGTCACATTTACCTAGACATACATCTAAAGGTTGTCAGAAAGGTGAACAAGTATAGTGTTATGAAATTCCTTTTCTTAAGTGTTCATTAGATCATCAGCGCATTTTGCTTTTCTATCCTGGATAGCTCACCAAAATTTGACTACCTTAAAATTAAGAAATTAAACTAGGTCTATATACTATATAATAAAAAAAACCAACTTTTTTACTAAACTTTGATGGCTTTGTTATATTTGTAAAATGCTAAAACTGCTGTGAACCAGAGTTTGATGAAGTATCTTGATGTCATTTTGAACCAAAAGCTTACCATGAACGAATACCTTAACAAGCTGTTACAGAAAATGCACTGGACGCCTTAATCTTTTGAAGCCTTTAAGAGGATTACTGTCAGAATGGACTGCTGTCACTATAATATCAATCTATATATCAATCTCCCAGTCTCTAACTATTGTTCACTTTTTGCCTGTTGTAAATCACCAACGTACAATTCGAAAATACCAGCCTGTTGAAGAACGTACAGCAACCACAAACGTTAAATCAACCGACATCATTGGAGAATGAAATGAAAAAGCGCATGTCATAAATTTGAAAACCTTCTAATTTCAAATTGTTTAAGAAAAATTTAACTGTAATTTTAAGAGAAAAAAATATATATTACACTTTTTAAAAACTTTTGCGTTTATTACTTTATACTATGTCTGTATGTGATAAAAGAATAAAACAACTTTATTCCCAGGCCTCGGTGGCTTTGTTCTATTTATAAAATGCTGAAACTCCTGTGAGCCAGAGTTTTATGAAACATAAGCACCTATGTTTGTCTAATGAAACATAAATACTATGACATAGAAGTTAGGAAACATATAAAAAGTAAAACTCCTTGGTGCCTTGATGGGGTAAAACCAGAGCTTTTATATCATGGAAAGGCAAAAAGAAGACTTAAACTTATTGCAATACTTGAAGTTTGTTTACACAATACTGTGACTTATAAATGTTAAATACTATTGTTGTTTTTTCACAATTTATGCAAAATTTTGTATTATTGATGCTGCCATTATAGATTGAAAATGCATTAAACGGAAATCTTCAAACAAGTCCCAAAAAAGTCGTTGTAAATAATTTTTTCAGGTGGGTATAAACTATTTAAAAACAAAATATTTTGTTAGGTTTCCTGTTGATCATGCTTATCATTGAATGATATCCATTTTATAATTATTATTTTTATAGCAGTGGAGAGTCATCAATAACTACAGTCGATGGAATAATTTTTGCTAAGGACAGAACCCTGACTCAAAACCTTGCAACAATGCTTGCAGACGAGTTGTCTATAGCAACCAATATCCAATTATCTAATACAAGTACGTAGCTAAAGCCAAAAATGATGTAATCTTTCAAAAGAACACAGTGTTATACCTGAGTAAAGTACCAATGACTCTTTCGTTTTGCAAGAAGAATATTTTTCTTTAATAATCCTTTCTTTAACAGCAATATTTATTTCATTAAACACTGTGCTATTTCCAGAAAGTCACCTGTTACTATAACTGAAATTATCAAGCAGATATACTTCATTGGTGTATGCAAGTATAATATAAAAGTCACTTTCAAAGCTTCATCTGAATATTTTCTCTTCTTCCCATCTTTTCATTAATATGCCGTGATTTTAATGTTACCTTTTTTCTACTAAAAAGCATAAAAAAGAAGTGTTACTTATTAAAAGCTGCTTATTGTTTTATGGACAACTGTACGAATAATTTTCGGATACATGCCTATGCTATACAAACAGATTAAGCTGACTTTCCATTGAACATGATCCAACATTGTGCAATTTAGAACCGAAACTAACAGAATTGTGTGATTACGCCATTCTATTATTTTTTTTAGACTATTGTGAATTTATCACAGAAGGTGACGAGAATTTTAAAGGAAGATATGATTTTTTGGTCACGTTTGTCAATTCGTTCATTTCATTGGACTGCCAATATGGTTCGGAGGTGCCCAACGCAAAAATCCAACGCTACTGTTTTTATGGTCCCTCTAACAAGCCTGTCTGGTCAATTCTAAATGTTACCATTTGCAATCCAAAATCATCGACAACGAAAGCTCTAATTGACCTTTCTCAGGTAATTATCACCGTTTGTTAAACAACTTTTAAGTCAAATGCTATTTCTATAAATAAGCAAAATATTGCTTAAGACCTTGTTTCACCCATAGAGAGAACAAGATTGGATATTGTGAGAGCAACACACTCACTAGTAATTTCCGATACTCCTTTCATTTAGATAAAAGATTTATAATGGCTGCCTTCATACTAGTTGTATATATAAATAGATTTAAATTAATTTCTCTGACACGTATTAGGATACAACTCCGACTAGCCTATGTTGATAGTCTCCCTTTAACATTTTTTTCATACAGTTCATCTAACAATTTCAGGTCATCGAAACTTCACAGTGTAAACCTTCTAAAATTTGTTTGGCTTATTGAGTTTATAAACAACATTTGTCTCGTTCCTTCAAACTCGATTATGAAGGGTTTTACGAATAGTTTAATGGTCTGGCATTGTCAGATGAATATACTCATTTTTTTTTCAATTCGATACACAACAGTACCTGAACTAAAAGACTTTTCAATAAGAATTTTCGAATGTTTAGAAGAGTCTGGTGACTGAAGAAAGTGTTCAAAACACGTCACGTCAAATGAACGACATAGTACATAACGGAACGTTGACGACCAAACACGACATCGATCTAATTACTGGTATTGTGACCAATGTGGTTAATTCTGATCACGTGACAGCAGAAGTAAGCGTAATTAATATAATTCTAACTCAATTTTAAGGCAATGCTTCTCGGTATAACCTTCGCACAAGAGACTTTTGTTCTGCACATAACAACTACAAGAGATCATCACTGTGTTTCAATGTTTGCATTCTGAACTGTTTGTTGTATTGGTTTTTGGGGATAATATCTCGAGAACCAATAGGGATAACTGACGTATGGTCAGCTACATAGGCGAAGGGGTGACCAATAAATTTGGGTATAAATATGTTTGGGAATGGGTCTGTGACGTCATTAAAATCTGAATGATGGGTACAATTTCCGTTCATGAATCGCTGATTTAGTTTTTCTTCACCTATTTTTGACACGAGGGATTTGCGCACACCGTTTTCGGAATTGAAACCGGTAAAAAAACTTGTAGATGGCATACTAGTATTGGTGATACCGTGCATAATGAAACCATTACGATACTCGACAGAATGGAAGATGATTGGAAGATGTTTGGGCCCGATCCACTTTCATCCATACCATAAATGAAATGAAAATAAAACTGTTAAGAGAATAATTAAACTTAACATCAACATAAATGTGATAGGTTTATTTTATAACCATGCCCCGGTAATATGGATGTTCTGCAACAAAACCGCATACCGTATTTCCTCTAATAAACGCCGCGGCGTTTATTACGAATTGAAGGTTGTGGATGCGGCGTTTATTAGAGGGCGGCGTTTATTAGAGGAAATACGGTACTCTAAAATTTTAACAATACATAAACGATCCCTTACAGCTTTACTCTTACATTATGAAAGTAGCTACACTGAATTACTCACTCTGGCAGAAACTTCCAGCATCCACGAATTTCACTTACGATTTCTAGTCACCGAAATTTTCAAAACTAAAGCCAACATTGGCCCTACCTTCTTTCAGGTTTTCTTTGTTCGTAAACAAGTTAAGCATGATCTTCGCACTATTGATCTTTTGTCATTGCCTGCTACGAGAACAACAAAATTTGGTACGTCCTTCTTCATATTTCGTGGAAGTCTACTATAGAATTCTCTGCCGGATTGGGTTAAAGATTCTGAGAACAATGTAAGTTCATTAAAATCGGCAATCATAAAACTGAACCTTAGTTAAGCGGCGCAGTTGTAAAATATGCCAAAATTAAATATTTTCATTTTTCAGAATTACGTTCCAAATTTTGTTGATGTAAATTAGTTTATTTGATTTTTCTTTGAATAATTGATTTGAATTTTCTTTGCATAAATGATTCAATTCAATTCCATGTAGGTAACTGAGAATGTTATTGGCTCCATCGATGAAACTCTCGACTATGGCAGCCTGATTGTTCAAGCTAACCAAGAATGGAATTCTTCCAATATTCTTCTCAATAAATTGGAAACATTAGCACAAAAGCAAAGTCTTCCTGATGCCAATCAATCTAGGATTGTCTCCAAAAAGCATCTGGCTCTCACCGTTGTAAACCCGATACGCAACAGACCTATTCAGTTTTACTCTGTCAGGTCAGAATCAGAAGACGTACAAGTCGGGTCGACACAAGACGGCGACATTGGTCAGTTGCCGGAGTCATCGATAACAATCCCTCAAGAGGTTGTATCAAACACCCAGGGTCATTTGATATACTCGTACACCTTTCTATCAGATGCGTTGTTTTTAAGAGAAGATTCCCAATCAAATGCGACAAACCGATCCATCGTGCAAAGCGTGGTTATGTCGGCGTCTATCGGTAATATTAGTGTCAATGGCTTGACAACGCCCATTGAAATGCTTTTTACGCCCAACGTCCTAAATGTTCGTGGAACTAGCGCTTGCAAGTTCTGGAATTTCTCGTTAGTTGGTGAGTTGCACCCTTTCTTTTCATTGCAAGATGTCTGAAATCTTGAACATAAATCATTTCTTTTGCGTCATGGAAGTGACTGGTCAAATATTTTAAGATTATTCAATTTGATCACTCTCGTATTCAGACCCTGTAACTGGTGTTGAAGGAGGCTGGTCGGCAGAAGGTTGTGTGACGTCATTAGGGGAAATCCCAAATCAAATTCGATGTCAATGCGACCATTTAACGAATTTCGCCATTATTCTCGATGTCGATCAGTCGGGTTCTAACCCCCTGGCGTTACAGATTATCTCGTGGATCGGATGCGGGGTTTCATTGGCGGGGTTGTTTTTAACTGTAGTAACGTTTACTATTATCCCGTAAGTTGACCTGCACTTCCTGTTTGTTGTTTAGTAGTATGTTGTATGGAATGTGAAGATTTGTTAACAGTGTTGATTGAACTTTCCTCATTAAAAACATACACATATTTCGTTCATTTATTTAGGACGGTTCGAAAGAAACTCCCGTCAAAGATTCTTATAAGTTTGTCTCTGTCATTGATGGGTTTACTATTGGTGTTTCTCGTTGGTGTCGAGAAAACCGAATCCCGTATTGGATGTCAAGTGGTTGCAGGAATGCTGCATTATTTCACGTTAGCCTCTTTCTGCTGGATGGCCGTAGAAGGATTGAATTTATATCGGAACTTCGTGAAAGTTTTCCGGCAAACCGGAAGCAGTTCGAGATTCTTAATGAAGATTTCCGCATTTGGTTGGGGTAAAAAATTTACGTAGTTTTTGGAAACTCCTGGCAGGTCAAAAATTCTGCAAAGGATAATGATCATGTGCCGTCCTGTTTTTCTGTCCCGTCTTTCTGTCCTGCATCCTTCTCCTGCTTTATTTTTGTATGGTTTTTATTTCGCAAATTATATCCGTCGATAATATCCGATGCACCGTTACTTCGACACCTTTGCCATGATTGTAAAGTAAATTGTGTACGCATGCGCAACACATTTCACATTTGTGGCATGTAAATGTTTGTTAATCCTTAATTTTTTATCTTTAAATTCAGTGTCGTCCGTCAGTTATATCAATGTCGTCCGTCAGTTATTTCGATGACTTCTGTCGGTTATTTTATAGGGTTACCTCTGCTAATTGTCGTGGTCTCTGGTGCATCCGCATCTAACTTATATGGACCAGAAACTGATGACGATCCACAATAGTAAGTGATGTATTATTAGGTTTTCGTTACGGTTGTGAGTAATGAAAATCGGATTCAATATGGGATGTAAGGAAATGTTCCGTTTTTTGTATACACGGTAATTATTCAGCAAGGACTCCTATCTCACGGATATTTGTTGATTTGATTTCAGTTGTGTTGTTCGTGGTACAGCGTTCTACTTCGCCCTCCTTTTACCTGTGGCTTCAATCATGCTGGGTAACCTAATCGTATTATTCCTCGTCCTACGCGGCATCAAGGACGGATCGAAACTCTCCAAAGATACGAAGAAAGGAGAAAACGCAAAGCTAGTGCAACTGCGTATTGCTTTCGCTTGTTCTGTTTTACTTGGCTCGACCTGGATATTTGCTATACTGGCTGTTGGGAACTTGAGGGATTTTTTCCAATGGCTGTTTTGTATTTTCAATTCCTTGCAAGGATTCTTCATCTTCGTCTTTTACTGTCTGAGAAACAAGGAAGTGAGAAGGCAATGGATGAACTGTTTCGGTGGTCGCGGCTTCGAGAGAAGTTCAACAATGAAATCAATGTATTTTAGCAGATACAACTCCTGTGAGTATAGGTTCTACTTACTTACTTAGACTGTGTTCTTTAACACGTCGGTCATGCAGACTATTCTAGATAATCTTTCGTCACCTTGATGTGAAATTATGTTAGTCAAAAGCCTTTGATTTTTCAGTTTGTACTAATATTTATGCAGGAAAGACTTCTCAAAAAAATATGTACAATATATAAAATATATACATAGTTTCTGTTTTCCAGAGTGTCCTGTGTACTTGCATTTTGATTGTATAATACATAAAAAAAATTAAAATTAGTCAACAATAGTTAAACATATAAAAGTCAAGGCCGCCGGAAGTGCGGAGAAGAAATACACAATACGAGCAATACAAAATTTTAGATATATTCTTATGCTAAGATATACTATCTATATATTAATAGCCGATTCTCTGTCTGTTTGTTTGTTTGTTTGTAAGTGACGCAAAATGGTAGATGTGAACTGCGAAAGAGAGTCAGCAATGTAAGATCACACATAAATTATTTCTCTTCTTGTGCGCGACGTCAGTGTGAAACCATTGCATTGAGACCCTAATCGAATGCGACGTTTAGGGAAAATTATCTCGATAACCAATAGGGATAACTGACGTTTTTTGGGGTCCGCCATACAGGCGATGGGGTGACGAAAAATTTGGGTCTAACTTTTTTGGGGGACGGGTCTGTGACGTCATCAAAATCTTTGAACAATGATATCTCTGTAACGGTTGATCGTAGCGGAACGATCCTATACATTTTTTTGATCAGTTTTTCGAGCTCTACAACATGGGAACACTTTCGGTTGCCAATTCCTTAATTTTATTTTTCGTGAAGTCAAAGCATGCTGAACCTTGGCGGCGAACGACGCCGCCTTGGCGGCTAGTATACTATATAAATTATATTATATGTAAACTCCAGACCATCAAATGTTTTGGTGAAAACCCTTATAATTGTTACACCGTCAAATGTAGTAACTCCGTCAAATGTAGTAACTCCGTCAAATGTAGTAAATTTTCTACGACAAATCTAGTAACTCCGTTAAATGCAGTAAAAATTTCCGTCAAATGTAGTAACGCTAAATGTAGTAAAAATCTACGACAAATGTAGTAACTCCGTCAAATGTAGTAAACACCTTTAAGTTTGGAATGAGCCATAATTAGGCCAAACACGTGAAGGTCTTCACAAGGTAACTTTTCAAGGGCTATCAGGTGGCTGCATAATTAAAACCGTCAAATGTAGTAACGCTAAATGTAGTAAAAATCTACGACAAATGTAGTAACTCCGTCAAATGTAGTAAACCTACGACAAATGTAGTAAACACCTTTAAGTTTGGAATGAGCAATAATTAGGCCAAACACGTGAAGGTCTTCAACAGGTAACTTTTCAAGGGCTATCAGGTGGCTGCATACTTAAAACCAAAATCGCCCATGCACAGAACAAAAGACGCTAATACAAGCTGAATGAGCCGTAATTAGGAAAAACACATTCAGGTCTTTGACAAGTAATTTATCCAGTGCAATCAGGTGGCTGTGTAATAAGCCTGGAATTTGCGCATGCGTATTCACAGCATGTTAGTACACGTAAAATCAGTCATAATAAGGCAAAATACATGTACGTCTTCACCAGGTAAGTTTTCAAAGGCTATCAGGTGGCCATATAACAAAAACCAAAAATCGCGCATGCGCAGTAGAAATATTATAGTATGAGGTAAATCAGCCATAATTAGACAAAGCACATTAAGATTTTCATCATATAATATTCCGGGTGTTATGAAATGGCCATATAATAGATCCCAATTTCACGCATGCGCAGTGAAAACATTTGGGTAGAATTGTGACAAGAAAAGTAAAGTTCATGTAAATATACATGTATTTTCAGTACTGGTAACAAAACATAAGAAGTGTTTGTTTGAAGGTATCCTGAATTCAATTGACGTCACACAATACAAGAGTTTACCTCCTTCTCACAAACTAAGAATCGGTTAGAAATGAAATATTTAATTAAAAAGTGACAATATGCTAACTGCGTGCTTCACTAAAGGTTATAACTCCCTATGTCCCAGTTAAATCAATGAGTTCAGGATACCTTTAACAATAACACAACAAGTACTTATTCAAAGGATTTTATAAAGAGACCCTATGCAAATACAATTTAATGATTTTCAACGATGATAACCAATGAAGTCAACAAATATTTGAGTTTTAAAGTATCCTCCATTGAAGGATAATGGAGCATGTAGAATGATCTTATGCAAAATTGTCTAGTAGTATAAATTTACGGCCAAGCTATACTTTTAATTATATACCACCCATGCCCAGGAAACAATAGAGTTATAAGCGCACTATTCCACTTCATACGCCTACCAATTTTTATTTTGCACACTTTTCAATAACAAAACTGCACCACTTACGATGATTTTATTAACAGAGACAACTTGCTCATGCCAAGTGACTTGACAAATATAAGTTCATCTCAGGATTATCTGGAACTTGTTTGTTTGAAAGTAAATGTGAAGATTTCTATTCCGCAAAAAAAATATTACGCAACATAATGATGGAAAACAATAGCCTGAATTTATAAAGTTTAAAAAGTTACCTGGTTAAGACCTTCGAGGATTTTAACTTAGTATGGCTCATTAACCTCATACAAGTATATTTCTACTGCGCATGAGCGATTTTTGGTTTCATTTTATGGCTCCTTAACTACGGAAGCCCATTAGGGACATTGTAGCAATATTTTTCCATAGATGTTTCGTTCTCGTACATCGAAGATTTCGATCTCATATATCAAAGCCTTACCTTCGATCTCATACATCGAAATATTCGATCTCATACATCGAAGGATACGATCTCATATATCGAAATCTTACCTTCGATCTCGTACATCGAAGCTTTCGATCTTATACATCGAAGCTTTTCCTTCGATCTCGTACATCGAAATATTCGATCTCATACATCGAAGGATACGATCTCATATATCGAAGCTTTTCCTTCGATCTCATACATCGAACCATTCGATCTCGTATATCGAACAAAATCTTCGATCTCATATATCGAAATCTTCGATGTCATTTTTGTGGTTCTACACAGCACTACATGCCTAAACATTAGACAGTCACTACAATTCGTGTCTTTTTATTGAAGACAGGGAAGGAAACAGTCATTAACAATGCATATAAACAACTGATTCAAAAGTTTTCAAAATCACAAATCCAAAATCATTTGATAAAAAAATGGAGTGATATAAAGCAGAGAGTGATATAAAGAAAGAGGAAGGATATGAATATTATTTCATAAGGACTTTTCAAGTGATCAAACTGTTACTTACGTCTTCGTTGACAGCCATCTTGCTTGTTTACCACCAGGATAACAGTTCACTGAATTTGATGAAAGCATTTCGCTTAGTCTGCATTTTCTGTTCTATGTACGAGATCGAAGGCTTCAATGTGCGAGATCGAAGGCTTCAATGTATGTGATCAAATGTAAGACTTCGATATACAAGATCGAATGATTCGATGTATGAGATCGAATATAAGCCTTCGATATACAAGATCGAATGCTTCCATGTACTAAATCGAATGTTTTGACGTGTGAGATCAAGTGTATGGTTCCGATTAGAAAAACGAATGCTTCAATAATGTATGAGATCAAATGTTTCGATGTACGAGATCGAAGGTAAGACTTCGATATATGAGATCGTATCCTTCGATGTATGAGATCGAATATTTCGATGTACGAGATCGAAGGAAAAGCTTCGATGTATAAAATCGAAAGCTTCGATGTACGAGATCGAAGGTAAGATTTCGATATATGAGATCGTATCCTTCGATGTATGAGATCGAATATTTCGATGTATGAGATCGAAACATTTGTGGAAAAATATTACTACAATGTCCCTAATGGGCTTCCGTACTTAACAGCCCTTACAAAACTAATTGATGAAGACGTTTATGCGTTTCGCCTCTTTATGACCCATTTTTCTTGTATTGACAATCTCTTTCTGGCATGTGCAAATTCCAGGCTTATCACGGAGCCACCTGACAGCACTGAAAAATTAAGCAGTGAAGACTTTGATGAGATTTGCCCAATTATGGCTCACTTAGGTCATGTTATCAGAGTGTTTCACTGCGCATGCACGTTTTTTGGTTTTATTATATGACCACCTGATAGCCTTTGAAAAGTTACCTGGTGAAGACGTTCAAGTGTGTTTTGCCTAATTATGACTGATTTTACGTGTACTAACATGCTGTAAATGTGCATGCGCAAATTCCAGGCTTATTACACAGCCACCTGATAGCACTGGAAAAATTACTTACCGAAGACCTGAATGTGTTTTTCCTAATTACGGCTCATTCAGCTCATATTAGCGTCTTTTTTACTGTGCATGGGCGATTTTGGTTTTAATTATGCAGCCACCTGATAGCCCTTGAAAAGTTACCTGGTGAAGACCTTCACGTGTCTGGCCTAATTATTGCTCATTCCAAACTTAAAGGTGTTTACTACATTTGACGGAGTTACTACATTTGACGGAGTTACTACATTTGTCGTAGATTTTTACTACATTTAGCGTTACTACATTTGACGGAAATTTTTACTACATTTAACGGAGTTACTACATTTGACGGAGTTACTACATTTGACGGTGTAACAATAATCATGTTTGAGTAAGCAAAAATTGTTTAGAAACCCAACCACCCACAGAAATATGACTAGGTTAGGATCATGAGGTTTCGATAGCCTGAATTGTTGCATAAACTATATACATTGTGTGTAGTCAATGTTGATAAATTGTATTTAATTGCACATACGATATAATAATGTATGTTAGATCTTGTAGCACTGTAAACCGAGTGATTTAGGACTGGTCACAGGTGCCTTATGAATCATGGATTTGTGTCCTGTTAAAACTACATTTAGCTCATGTATTCCAGGTTGTAGTGCAACTGACCATGACGATTCTAAGTCAGGTAAAAGTCCACAAGCTTTAAAAATAACAGTGCTACTAACTCGACTACTAACTCGACTGATTAAACTCGATTAACTCCAATTAACTCGAATATAAATAGATACGATTTTTAATTGAACGGTTTTCAGTCTATATACGTGAATCACTTTGCTCTCATTCACATAGCTTTGCTCTCCTCCACAATATTTTCTTCGACTTATATTATTTATTCGCTTTTTAACCATAATATAGATTTTGTTTTTAATTTGAAACTAATTTGCAACTCAAGCAAGGTACTGTATTTCCTCTATCATAACTGCCGCCCTATCATATTTGCTTAACTGAGCGAACGATGTTTAATGGAGGGTACAAATAGAGCGGTGATGTTTGGGTAATTGTTATGCATGGTCATGGGCGGAAGGTTTCTGTAACCTGATTGGACTGGACGGACTCAATGAGATGATCGAAAATGCCCCATCAGCGATATATATTCCTGTTAGCGCCCTAACTAAAAAGAGGGCGGGAGTTGCTTATAAGAGGAAATGCGGTAATACTTGAAGCACTTCAACTCAATGTACATTGATTTTAGAAAATTAACTTATGTTTGCACGGTAAATATTCTTTGTTTTAGTTACAGCACACACTGCACCACAAGCGTCTACTTTACTGTTAGATCATTACAAATTAGAACCCGTCAACAGCCTTTGAGTAGCGTTTTTCTGTCGTCACGTACTGTATGTGTCTGTCCCAAGGTATCATCATCCACTTGCAGTATGTTTGAGTTTTGCACGTTTGTTTCTTTTGTTGTGTTAAGCTGTTATTGTCGGGTGGAAGGTTGGGCGGTGGACGCCGTATTCTTTTCTCTGAAAGAAAATGTCTTTATATCAAGGGCGTTTATATTTCTTTTTCAGCAACCAACCAGCGTTCTCAGAAGCAGTCATCCACATACAATCTCAACGCCAGCAAAAAAGAAACATCAGTGGAGAAGAAAACAGCTGAAGAATCAGGAAACACCATCAATGTTGAAACATAATAATTCGTCGTACTTCGAAAA
Organism: Turritopsis dohrnii; assembly: GCA_027922465.2. Taxonomy (NCBI): domain Eukaryota; kingdom Metazoa; phylum Cnidaria; class Hydrozoa; order Anthoathecata; family Oceaniidae; genus Turritopsis; species Turritopsis dohrnii. The sequence goes on from BQMF02000023.1 coordinate 353,329, forward strand.
TATTCAAGCCAGCTGTACAACCAATGGTTTTATCATAAGATTGCGCCCTCTGTCTACTATCCTGATGACTCGTCGAGAAGATGAATTATTCTGATGACTCGTCAAAGACTGAGTATGAAGTTGTTCATATTATGTCGATCATTCTAGCAATTATTGAGCCGTGTAGACAAAAAATCAACCTCGTACCCATGGCTTCTTCCTTTTTTGAGATACGGACTACTTCGCCGCTGTCCCGTATATGAAAAATGCAAGAAACCCTGGGTACGAGGTTGTGAAGAATATATATTATGGAATAGTCTTACCAACCTGACTTAAGAGATGTTTCGGTCCGCCATTATTAAAGGAGATACCATCGTAAGTTTGTGTCAGGTTTTCCAAGTTGTCCATGATTGTGGGCATGAGCAGAATTTCGGAAGCGATGTGTTTTAACATATTTTTACCAGACTTTTGATAGCAACAAATCTTTCTACAAATCAATTCTATGCAACTAAAGCACGACGTGGTTTTATTAACCGAAGCTAACACAAGACATTGAAACAAGACTAAAGTTGTTTATTTTATTGAAAAAACAACCTTGGGTGTACAAACATTTACCGAAATTAAAAGTTTATGCTCTCACGTTTTTCACGAAAAAAGTAACGCTTGTTTTTAAAGATGCATTTTGTATTATTTTATAGATTAGCAGAAAGTAGTATTGTATTATTGTGATATAGTTGTATAGTTTTCCAGTTGGCAAACTTGATGAATAATCACTGCAAAGGAGTACATTCCTATAGAATATACACACTATTTCAATAAAAATGCTCTTCTTTGCAGTGTTGTATTTTTGTGTACTTAGAATTTCTGTTCACCGTATTTACACTCGAATGAAGACGATCTTTCTTCTTTTGAACAGAAGCGTTCATTTGCGTAAATGCGGCGCACAAATTTGGATACTGAAAATGTCTATTCCTAAGCGAACCGATCCACATTATTAAAAATTGAATAAGATTTAGGATAAACTTTAGCCTTCTCAGATGCCAACTGCTATGTCTCAGAGGATCTAGAGGATCAAAGAGGCTGTTCACTGAACATGATGACATGAATTTGATCACCACCCAATGCCAAATACAACCTTGATATCATAACGTTTTTCTATTTCTATTTCTAAATTGCGTATGTATTTTAAAAAGAAAAAAAAATTCCTAAACGAATATAATGGTGCATATTGATTAAAGAAGAAAAACCCGTAGTTTGGTTTCTATTGGTTACTACTACTAATCACATGCTCTCCTCCTCTGCAGTTTTTCGTCGCAATGTCAAATGTTGTTCTTGCTTTAAAATGCTCATTTAACTTGTCTCCTTCTGCCATGCCGTCATGCAAAATTTTGGTCTTTTTCACAATGAGTTTTCTTAACAGCCAGAGACCTTTACTACGTCTTTCGTTGATCGACTCAAGAACGGATTCAAAGGTTTTCTTTAGTCTCCTTCAATAAGTAGTTTTTTTGCTTCCTTTTAATTTTTCATTATTTACTGCTTCTCTGAAGATTTTCTTTTTCCCCTCGCCATTCTCATATTCCTTATCAATCAATTTAGAATTTTCTTATACATCGATAGGGTCTTCTACTGATCTTCATTCATCGGTAACTGTTAGCCTTGTGGTTTTGTGTACACTTCTTGTTCGGGAGCCCCGACCGAGTCATGCCAACGAATATAGCAGTGTGAATCACTCCTCTGTTTTTTTTGCTATAGGACCTCCTTCCCTGGGCCCTCATTGATAACGGTACCTTAAGGAACTGAAGAGGCTTCCCTGGGTAAACATTCGTAAATAATAAATAATAATAATTCTTGATGTCGTGTAGATCGCGATTTAAATTAATAAAATCATTAATCTAATTGAAGGGAGATTCGGTGTTCCAATATTTCATCACGACGTTTTATGAGAACAACCATTTTGAAGATAACCAATAGCTTTAAAGAATACTACCTTCGTTAACCAATAGCGTTTAAGAATACTACCGTTTCATTTATGGTATTCATTGTGAACAACGATCAAGCAAGGAAACTACAATTAGTGACATGAATTGTGGTCAATCTGTTCTACCAAACGTTGTACAGTGCCCTCCACTCCTAATCCCTGGTAGGATCGGCTAACATATTTTGTCACTGATTTTAACGGAGAAGTGAAGGGGGATTTCCAAAGTCATCAGCAACGAGAAGTATGAAATCAACATGGCAGCCAAATGAGCGTGATTTCATTAATTAAAGAAAAAGGTTCAGCAAGCTGGAACACAGAATTCTAAACCATACAAGGGTAAACTTCGCTATAACGTTATAAGGTCTCCTTTTTAAATAGAACGTGAACGACGTAAGTACTGCTAACATATAACTGGTAACTGGTAACAAAGAGGAATGACACGACACGGCTCGAAACAATGACTCAGATAAAATAAGTCTCACGAAATTCTTGTCATGTTAAGTCTCACGAAATTCTTGTCTAGTACGGTAATGATAAAAATATTTGCAAAAGAGGCGATGGATGTAAAAAAATAATTCATAAAAAAGTCAACGAAGCGAATCAAATAAAAAACAAGAAGACTTCAGAAATGTCCATACTTTTGTGATCTTTCCTATGAAAAAAGTAAGGTTTTAGTGAATAGTTCAAGTAACGAAAAAATTATCCGATAAAAAAACACTCCATGCATACTTAATAATAATGCCAAAAATTCAATTCTCCTTTTTCAGTTCTTCTGATCTTCTCTTTGTCGAAAAGCGAGCGTTCAAAAGACTAAACAAACCATACACGGTGATATAAACCATTCAGAACTGTTTCGATAACACCAAAGATTTTGAGAATCACAGGGATTTGTTCATCATTTTCCAAGCTGTATATATACAAGAAAGCTCGGAAAAGGTTGAATGTAACAAGTACGTTAAGACTAGCCAGCGAAGCAGTTTCCATTTTGTTGACCAATTGGTCCTTGTAAGGTAATACCATCAAATGGACGATCAAGAGGCACACCATGATCGGCGAAACCAATGACAAACGATACAACGGATCGATGAAGTAAACAGCGAATACACCAAGAGCTAGTCTTTCAATAAGACGCCACGAATCCCAGTAAATGAACTCTTTCCCTTTAGAATTCAAGCGAAAGGGCTCCTCGAATATTTTTAGTATATCGTGTTTTAATTCAATCTGGTCGGACTGTCGTCTGATGTCTTATCGTGCCCAAAGAAATAATAGATTGGTGTAATGATGGGCAGAGCAATTAAATAAAAGAAGTTTTTCACGGAAATCAGACTTTTCTTCAACATTTTCAAAGCCAATAAAAGTCCAAAAGGAAATGGAACTACCCATGCGATGAAAAATTTCCACAACACATACTGCCAACTTTTCCAGCACTTCACTTCAGCGTAGATATATAAAACAGATTCCATACCAATGTGTTGACAGTACAAAAGAACCATCGAAAAGGTTGCTAATGTCTTGTAGTTTAGCAGGATCAATCGCACAAAACAAACCAATGATCGGTCAACAGCTGATAAAGATTTTGAATGGCATTTAACATCTTCTTTGTCATGGCTTTCATCCAACACGTGTAAGGTAGTTGATAAAGGATCATCTTCTGTTACGTGTGAGTTACGTGTGTGTCGTGTTACGTTTATTCGTTGATTTTTATATTCTTTAGGTATTTCTGTGTTTTTTCGTTTTTTTCAGTTTTTGGAAGTATCGATGGATTTGGAAACATAGAGTGAGTAATAGTAATAATAACATCATTGTCAACACAAACAACAAATCACTGATGACAATTTTGGACAAATCATTCATGCTTGATATGGGGCAAAATGTATAAGGCAACGTTGCCATGTTCACGTTAAAAATATCTGCGAATATATTATCGGCAGTTGAGCTTTCATATCTCTGGTCTAGATTAACAGTGATTAACGTTTTTAGCTGATAAAATGCGACGAGCACGTTCAGAATTCCTGATGTTTGACCAGTATCATCTTCGGCGTTTTCTTCTTCATCTTCCTTTTCTGCATTTACATCTACAGTTGGCTTAGCTTCATTCAACTTTGAATTAGTCTTCATTTCACTATCAGTTAACATACAGTGAAATTTATCAACATCGACGATTTCGCGATGGTTTTGATGTTTCTTAAGTTCATTAGCAACGACATCTTTTACATTTTCATTGCTTATTGTCGTCATGTCAAATGACTGGATGTTGGTGTTTATTGTCATGTTAAATGCCTGGATGTTGGTGTTATTTGTGGTTTTACAACAATTTTTACAGCACGAGCATAATTGAACCAATACTGTTTTTAGTTTTAGAAATTTAACTATTCCAATTTTGTCCTTGTAGCCCCAAAAGTTATCATTGCTTTTGATCTTAGCATCGTGACATATTCCACCAGCCGGACAGGATCGACACGGTTGGTAGATTCGATTCTCATGAACAGATAAGTGACTTTGGTTTTGTTTGAGGTCTGCTGTTATTAAGCTTTCCGTTAATGTGTACAACCCACGGCTGCACTGCTTGCAATAAGTCGGTCATGTTGTATTCAAATGGGTTGCTGTTCAAAGGGAACTTAATTAGAAACTGTACATTAACAGGGTTATGCTTAGAAAATATTTTTGTCTCCGAAGAAACAAATTGCAAGCTAATTACTGGTATTGTTGAGATCGTTTTGAGAATGGTGACGTTGACGTTTTGAATGTTTAAATCTGTGAAAGGTGTAACGGCTAAAGAAACAATTGACTTTGTATTTTCACTTAGCACGACACTGACATTTTGAATGTTTAGTGTTTTTTCTTACCTGCTCACTATACCAATAGCCGTCCCTTTAAAATTGAAGAACCTGGCATGCATGAACTCAACATTACTCTCAGTGCTTTTCACAGCATTGAGCTCATTCGAAGTGTTGGTGATAGTTGTATGTAATATTTTTGCATCGCATTGCGTTGTTACCACACCGGCTTTATTGTTGCCTGCGGTGATGTCTAATTTGTTCACGGTGAGTGTTCCAACCATGCATGCAATAGCCAAGCTTGTGGTTGCATTCCTAATGATGAAGTCACTCACATACCCATTTATTTCTCCAATAGGATAATCTTTGTAGAAATAACGCAGCTGTTTGAAGACGTTATTATCAGCATCCATGTAACAAAGGCTACCATTTATAAGCACCTTCACACATCCTATTTGTAAAATAACTTGTTAATTTTTTGTCAATCGTTTTGTTTAACCATAAGCAAATATCTATAAATTGAAGGCGTTACTTCGGAGACTAGAAAGTTAAAGATAATGAACTTTTGTAAATGGAATTATGGGTTGGAGAATGCTGATGTCAACAATGTTACGATGTAGAAATATAGTTGTCTCTTTGTACAAAGCAGTCCAGTTTTCTTACAACTTTTTGCCCCCGCAGCGAGCGTAAGCGAGAACTCAGCTTTCGATTTTGTTCATCATCATCATCCTCCTCATCATCATCATCTTCCAACTTTTCGTGTTGCTGTTACACGATGGTATACAATTATAGATGATTTTGCTTTTTCCTGTTTCAAAGCATGGTACGAATGTTTTTTCGTATCTTTTTTCCTAATTTATTATTATATTATACTATGTTATTTAGGAAGGTCGTATACCAAAATTACGGAAGCCGAAAATGGCCAATCCAAATTTTTCGATAAAATCTCAATTTCAATGGTAAAAACCGATTTTCGAAGTTTAAATCTATATTTCAAAGTTCAAATCTACATTTCAAAGTTCAAATCTACATTTCAAAGTTTAAATCTACATTTCAAAATCTAAAATCCGTTTTAAAGTGCAAATCCACATTTTTATTTTCAAATTCGGATTATAGGAAATCGGTAATCGGAATTACATATTTACAAACAATATGGCTGAGAAATCGTTGTTGCGAGTTTTCGCCATGACAGATTTACTCTTACCTCATTCTCTTAAGATTTCACAGACCGCGGACTGACAATTTTAAGAAATAACTGATATAATCACAGTCTGTAGATAAACCTTTTTTACAATGAACAAACAAACAAATTCGCCAAGATTTTCTTCTTTTGTAAAAGCAACGAGAAGCTGAACGGCTTGGTTTACTGGGAAACTTTTCAAGATAGCAGCGTTATTTTGTAAATAAGGCTTTACTTTGATGTGTAGAATGTTTACGTTCCCTCGACAAATGCGTATCATGAAATTTGAAAGAGAATAGGGGAAGGGTCGAAAAAGGTCTATTTTACTTAAATTGACAAGAGACCTGCTGATTGAATGTCGAGTATTGGTTGGAGTCGTTGGAAATGACAACGATTTACAGTAAATTTTAATGTCAAAATACACGTTATGCACGTATTTTGCATTCATTTGTCTACAATGGTTTACAGGTTCACCTGAATTTATGCATTACTCTATTTTTGAGCCAGAACGTAAAATCGTCAAAAAATCATTACGGTGAAGGCATTTGCCGCTCAAATCTGTATTCGCGTATGATTTTCTTTCTTTGATTGACACCAGGATGTCTACTTTGTATGTCTAGGTTGTTTAAATTTCAAAATTCGGGTTTAAATTTTGAAATGTGGATTTGAACTTTGAAATTAAGATTTACACTTTGAAATTCGGATTTGAACTTTGAAATTCGGATTTGAACTTTGAAATTCGGATTTGAACTTTGCAATGTGGATTTGAACTTTGAAATTAAGATTTTATCGAGAAATTCAGATTGGCCTTCCTCGGCTTCCGTACAAAATTGCTTAGACATTTTTCATATTACTTTTGTGTTGCTTAATAGTGAAGGGAACGACGAGGATTTTGAAGCACAGCTTGAAATCTGAAAGTGTACCAACCATGCATTTTATTTTGTATATATGATGTTTTTCAGCATATATACGCCTGTAATTTTGTTCGTATGTTACTCTGATGATGACTTCGTGAAAGTCGAAATATAACATATAACAACAAACTCATTTTTGTTGGATTTCTGCGAAAGCAAGAAATACTTTAAAACCGGCTTTGTTTTTCTTTTTTTTTTTTTTTTTTTTTCTGCTGTCCAAACCTAGCGGTTTTTTGAAATTTCGTGTGTGCGCTTACATGAAACTTATGCTTACCACGCATGTGAGGGTAGAAACCATTTTAAATTTTCTAAAGTTTCTTGAAAATGATAGATATGGGTATCTGAAGATAAAAAAAGAATTTTCATAGAAGAAACTTATAATTATCTTGAACTATGATCATTCTTTTCTAATTAAAAAGAAGTTTTCAACGTTTTGTAAACAGAAGAGTCAAAAAGAAAAAGGTATATAGCTATTTGTTTGTTTTTATAGAGAAATGTTTTGATATTCTTTAAGCCTGCTAAATTCAAAACATCTTCGTTTGTTTTGTATATGAGCTGTTACGCTTTTAAGCTCTGGATACTTTGGCTCAGCTTAGTTTCCTCTTCAGCTCCAACATAGAAAATTTGTGTCTACCCTGCTTGTTTTATTTTTTGATCAGTTTTTAAGTTTATACTGTCAATGTCCCTTATTACGAGTGACTAATCACAATAGCAAATTAAAACATCTGTAAAACAACCGTCTGTAAATTCAAAGGATACATCATGTAACAATACAAAACTTTCCTTTCAGTTATATATATAATTATGTTATGTGTGTGCTTTAGAACATATATATAACTGTTAATGATCAAAATTATTGTTTACTTTTTGTGTTTGAAATATTGATAATTCCATTTGTAATTAAGAAGATTGGCGGTACATATCAAATGCTTAAAGAACATGATTTACATACGCAATCACTGTAATATCCGAAAAAATCAATATAAACTTAATATTATTTCGTACCCCCAAAATAAAGGATGTTTTATGTCATTCAGATGTAGTTAAGTTTATCAGTGGTGTGTATACGTATACAATAAAGTTTCGCATAGTGTCAACTACACTTTCGCAATGCCCTTGGGTGTATATGAAATCAGAGATGCAATGTTATGTCGTAAAAATCATTCAAACTTTTTTTGAATTTCTTCAAGAATTTTTATAAACAGGTCATGAATGACAACTCAGAATGTTTGTAAGTGCTTTCCATATTGCTAATCAAACTAAAACAAACTACAACAGTTATAATGTTGGTTTAGGTCTATGTGGATGTATTTTGCATGACCAAAATCTGCATGCATTTTTGTGCTTGTAATTTAGGAAGTCTGCTAGGAAGATTGACACCAAGTATCAAATTCAGAAATTGAGATTTTTTACAGTTTATGAGTTACGTGCATATACATTGTGATATCTGAAAGGATCAATATATCCTTGATATTATTTCTTATCAACAAAATAAAGAATATTTAATGTTATTCAGATGTAATCCAGTTTATTGGCAGTATATATATTATAAGTCTCACATAGTGTCACTTATCTTTTGACAATGTCCCAGGGATTATATACATTAGAAATGTGATTTTTTATTTTGGAAATCATATAACCTTTTTCAAATATGTCATATGCTTTTTCTTTCATATTTCAGCAGATTTTGGCAGAAATCCTTTTGCCTGTTAAGGCATCTTGTTTTATTTATAATCTCACTTCAAGATTTAAATAGAATGAATTTATTCGGACTGTCATTTATTTTATAGTTTTTCAAACGTTCGCATGGTGAAACATTTTGGTTCAATCTCCGAAACAACGACGAAAATTTATACAACAAAGCTACCAACACTCGTAATATTGCTAGAAAGTTACTTAAATGTGAACTAGATTTAGAATTTCTAACTACTTGCCGTAATACTGACTTTTATCCAGGGTTTACACGATGGAAGACGTTGTTGATAAAAGAGGCTTTAAATATTAAACAAAAAAAACCTCTTCTGAACAGTGGTCTAATGGCCTCTAAAGAACTGGAACTTTTTCAGCATATATACGCCTGTAATTTTGCTCATATGTTACTCTGATGATGACTTCGCGAAAGTCGAAATATAACATATAACAACAAACTCATTTTTGTTTTATTTATAATCTCACTTCAAGATTTAAATAGAATGAATTTATTCGGACTCTCATTTATTTTATAGTATTTCAAACTGTCGTATGGTAAAACATTATGCCCTTACAGGCAAAAGGATTTCTGCAAAATCAGCTAAAGCTATTTTATGAAATGTTTGAAGTTCGGGGAAACAAAGAAATGATCTTTGAATGAAATTTCAAAAGAAAAAAGCAAAAACAAAGCCGGTTGTAAAGTATTTCTTGCTTTCGCAGAAATCCAAAAAATAAGATGAGTTAGTTACTTCAGAATTGTTGAGGGTTGAATTATAAGGACGACATGCCACAAAATATATAACAGCAGTAAAAAATTAAACCTAAAAAGTCATTCAGAATAGAACGTATACTTACGATGAGTTAAAAACAGGATCAATATAATATAAAAGAAACTGTTTACGCACATCACTTTTCTCGCAAGCATTTTACCATATAAAACTGGAACAAATAATGCCATGTCTCTTTATACTTATTACCTAAAATAAACAGGATACCCCTATATTATTTTTGCTTTAGCCATCACCCTATAATCGAAAAAAATCGATTATTTTATTTCAAAAAAAAGCAAAAAAAATATATGTATGTTGCCATAAAAATTTATTATTTGGTACAAGAATGTTTTAAATTTAGTCATAATTTATTACATGTTTACTGTAATTTGTTTACACAAACTGTTTTCATCTTTTTTCAAAATAGGCTTCTTAATTATTCATGAAAGCAAATGCGAAAGTCGTCTCTTAAGGCGGTTTTCCACTTCAATAAAATTTTCCGCGGACAGGAACGGACAAGAAAATTGGCACAATATTTTAAATTTACTCATAATTTATTTCATGTTTATTGTAAATTGTTTACACAAACTATTTTCAACATGTTTAAAAAGACTATGATCTTTTTCCACAATAGACTTCTTAATTAGTCATGAAAGCAAGTGTCGTCTCTTTTATATACTTTATCTTTTTTTAGAGAAGTAAGAATACTCACAAACGCAGAAAAGGAAAAATGCCTCGATAGCTTGATCCAGAGATGACAGAAGCTTATTTAAGGTGACAAGGAGAACGTAGCGAGCGAAAGATTTGCAGGTACAGCTGGGAGTTTGCAAAGTAAATGCACTAGTACACCAGTCGAAATCCGCCACTTCTCCTTTGCATTAATAGGATATGTTTACGTTGAGGTGGAAGAAAAAATCTTTTGGGACAAAAAAATCAGTTTGAGTTGAAAGTGTTTTATATATTGATTGATGAGGTTTTATGGAGATGATGTCTGAAGCTGTGGTGTTCTCATGTGAGTCACTATCATCCATAAAGTATGTGCACATGCTTTTCGAAGCCCTTCCCTCCGACTCCATCCTACGTATTAATGTACGCAAAGCAGACATCCCCTCTTTATACCAGGGATTTAACATTGTCTTTTTTAAAATTTCATTTGCTTGGATAGACTTTTGACGTCTAGCGGCAAAATCTCATGGCTACTTGTTTCTTTTTGAAAATAAAGATGAATTATCAAGGTTGTTTCAGCATACGTTTTAGTTACTGTTCAATTACTTGCAGATTAAGTTGTGGTTTGAAGAACAAATTTTTGATTTTGACACTGATTTTTCGGTCTGTGATAACATCTGTGCCGAATTACCCAAAGACTTTCGGCTTTGACTGTAGGTTTTCCAATCTTTTTTTATCATATTGATCTCTCCATCATCGACTTTTCCACGATAATTTTCCAATCGGTATGAGACAGAGAATCTATCTCTTGAACCTATCATGCAAATGAGTTGCGATGTTAGGAGATTAAGACAAAGTTTTGCTCTTATCCAAGTTTTGATGACACTCGCCTGTTATCTCTTAAACTCTTTTTTTTAGCAAGCTTTTCTGCAAGTCTGTTGCAGAATGACTAACATTCCTAAGACATTCCTCTGAAGGATGTGAACACCAGTGGTGTTCCCTGATCGGCATGATTTATTCGGTTCACACAGCAACGTTTTATTTTGTTGTTCATTGCTTCGATGAGCGGATTTCAGAGTTTGGTAGACTTTGGCCGTTGGGTTGAAAACCTTTACGTCAAAGTAAGTCATTTGTCTCCCTGTCCACAATCCTCGCGCTGCAACATCTACTCTTGTTTCGGCCGATGTTATCGCTGATTTCAGCAGTAAAAAGAATAACGAACACAATTTATTTAAAAGCTTTTCGGCTTACACCATCTTCAGTAAAAACATAATTTGGCAGTTGTTTTCCAGTTAGTTCCTGTAGAACTGGCTCAGTTCTTACGTGTCTCCATACTTCTGATATACGATAAAATTTCTGCAGTAAGTTCTCTTACTTTGCAACTAAGCCTCCTTTTGGACATGAAAGTGCGTGTTCCACAGTGAACGAGGCTCCACATACACAATGTGTACATAGCCTTATCTGAATATTAAAGCGAATATACACTGCGTCCTAAAATGATTGTTTGTCTAACTTGATGTTTGGTTTTCCGTGGATGCTTCTAGAGCTCTTAAACGAGTTGGTTCAGTTCCTTTACCTGTAGATGATTTCACAGAATTGTTGAGACTTCCTAAACGAGTGTTATAACTTCAAAACATTTTTAATGACGTTACAACTTTGACTATGGTTTTATAGGAAACAAGAAGCTGAACAGTTTACACATAATACACATAATAAGTCACTGCGACGAAGTGCATCTCCATTGAAATGCTATGTAGCTATATTTGTGTGCCATTCTATAAAGATGTACTCCCCCGCAGATGTATGATTTTATTACAAACAAAAAGCTGAACAGCATCAACACAATAGCAAAAAAACTTATCATAGCCGATGGAGATTAAAATTCGTAACGACGGTTTTCCACTAAGCGGCTTAGAATGCGCTGATTGAGGCAGCCATTGTTTTTAAAGAGTGGCCGATGAATAATCCGCTATGCGCATTTTCATCGAATGATCTCATAGACATAAGCTTCACTGATGCCAATGTACATTTAAAATGGATTCCTAAGTGTAAATAATGTTACCGTAAATGACGGAATTAGCGCCCCAAGCCGAATAACCGGCCCTTCCTGAATGACCGTCCCGGGATAAGGGTATTTTTTTCCAATTAGCGGCTCTGCCCGAATAACCTACCCCTAGAACAAAAGGGGTGGATTCTTCGCCATATAGTCATCAGCAAGGGCGCTTATTTGAAGCAAGTGAAAACCATCTTCCTGTTTTTTCGGCCCCACAACCAAAGCTTTATTTTTCATAACATAGGCAAAAGAGTTCGATTGGTATATGACAATCGAGAGTTCCATCGTTTTAAAGATCTCCAATTGAATGCTGGTTATGACTTAAAGCTTCTTCTCGGTTGTCTTTTTTGCGATCACACTTTTCCTGATTTCATTATTTCGGACGTTATTTTAAGAAAGAAAAATATTGAAAAAATGCATTTTCCTTCTTATGAAATGAAGATATTATAAGCGGCTTGGTTTGAATAACCGCCCTTGCCGAATAAGCGCCCTCGCTAAAATCATTTTAAATAAGCACCCCTTTCGCTAATTTCGTCATTTCCTAAGAAGTAAAAGAAACTAAAGAAATATGCAGAACTGGAGCAATGGCTACGTATTTTATATGGTCGTGTTTAGAATGTATAGGCCATCGTAGGTCACACGACTAGCTTATGTACAGGTATGTCGGAAATAGGTTTTGTGTCGGAAATAGTTTTTGGGGCAAATAAACAATAATGGCGCAACTACTATAGTGACTATAACTACTAAAGTGTGAGAATAAATCTCTGGAAGAAATCTTTTGCTGCTCTTTAATTTTTCCGTGTTTTTAACCAACCCGTGTTTGTTATTTTTGTTAAGAATATATTTTCCATGTTTCCTCCCTCTTTTACTGTTGCAGTTTATCTAATATGCCCCGTTCAGCTTCACTCAGGCTCACATTTGAAGAATTATCAAGAATCATAAGGCTTAAGTCAGTTTATGTAAAATTCTTTTAAAGGGTTGGGAAATGGATGAGTTCTCGTGTAGTAGCAGCGAAGATGAAAGCAGCAGTGTATCTTTATTGTTTTTTTGTAGAAAATGGTGAGGAAAATCCTGCCTTCATACGAAGGAGAAGAACATCCGCAAGAACATTATTTCCTTAAAAGCTTCAATAATAAAAAACATTCTTTTCTTTTCAACATCCATCTTGTTGATGAGTCACACATACAAAAAAAAACTTTCACAAAAATTAAAGATCTCTCTGCTCGTTTGCCGCATGGATTTCTAGAGTTGAACAAACAAGAGTCACATGGTGCAAACGGTAGCAGCAAAACTACTTGTCGTGAAAAACAGGCATCGTGTTTTAATATGGAACGCCTTTACTGCCTTAAGTCTACGGTTTTGAGTTGAAACCACCGGTTTATCATTTCACGATGTCATAATTTTGTCATATGATGTCACTTCACCTTTCAGTGATGTAATTTTGTTATTATATGATGTCACTTTATGCATATATGATGTTATTTCGCATCATTTGCGGTTTTTCACAATTGGTTATGTCACTTCAGCAAAATGTGATGATGTTTCATAACTACATGATGACACTTTAACGTTATGTGAGGTTGTTTCATTGTTATCTGTCAACTGAACACCCCCGGGTAAGAGTTTTCTCGTTTCTCAGATTTTTCATAAGAAAGATGGCAGACACATCGGCGATAGAACGTGCTCTGAATGAAACACAATTGTCACAACTTGTACCGCGTTTTTTAGCAGAAAATATAGGTTTGAATGTGGTCTGTCATGTCTCGAATTGTGAACTGAGCAAATTGGGAGTCACCGCAATAGGAGATAAGATAAGACTGAGGGATATCTGTCGAAAGATGCTATCAGATTCAGCGGTACAAGTGCTGCTGCTGCTGGTAGTAATGGTAGTGGTCCTCATGCCATGGTGACTATACAATAACGCCTGTATAAAAAATCTAAAACAGAATATGTTAGCTTCAGTCAACTAAATTGGATGTATCTCGGCAAAAGTACGGTGGTTTACAATCAGTATAACATGTAGAACATTTTGTACCATGGTTTTATAGGGGGTTAAAAATCCTCAGAAAAGTTAATACTACTCTTAGCAGAAGATTTAAACCATTTCACCCTCATATTATACACGGTTAGTTGTTACAATTTCAAGAGTTTTTAGGTACATTTAAATACCGTCATCTACATCGGAGAAAGGAATGTTGCTAAAAAAGCTGTTCAGTATTGCAAGAGTTTCCGGATCTAGCAATCATGGTGCAGAAAATATTGATATGACCCTCTCATCAACAGATTCATCATCTGCACTGCCTTCGACTCCATAATACAAAATATTTTCCTCGTTTAGGTTTACTCCAGTGGGGTTCTTCATTTGTCCAGATATCCACAATTTTAATGGAGATGTTTTGATTGTACGCATGCGGTGATTTTCCCATGCTTTATTTCATACTTTTAATTCCCAATTTATTCTGGGAAGATAAACAAAATGTAAACATGACAAGTGTATGTCACTGAAAGGATCCAAAATCCCCTGCTCTTCCAGGAAATAAAATAACTCGTAGTAATAGCTTAAAACTCCAGTGAATACATCCCTCCACAACCTCTCAATCCGTTGATTATGGGTACTTTTCCCAGTGATCATGCTTCCCCTGTCCGTACCACGTTTCATAATCATATAATCAGCAACAAGGATGTTTTCCATACCTTTATCTGACCTGACCCTTGATGGTAATCCAAACTCTCTAACTCCATTAATAAAACTGTTTAAAACAGTTTCAGACTTCTTGTTTGTTGAACAATCAAGAACGACAGGTAATCTGCTATATCCGTCAATTACCCCAATAATTATAAAATACCAGCGAACTAGTTTCTGATTTGTGTCAAAATGCCAAAGCTCATTTGAACCTTGGACGTTGTAAATCCGACGATGAAGGCCATTTTTCTTTCGGTGTCGTACTTCGTCATTATCAATACGCAATAAACTGTCCCCTACTCTTTGACGTTGCAATACTATTCCATTTTGCTTTAAAAATCTCGTTAAGAAACCTTTCACCACAATTAGGGAATTCATGGCAAACTTCCTGCAAATGAGAATCAATAAATTCATCTGAAACATCACTAAACTGACGTGCAGTTATGTCATAGTCTTGAAAACATCTGTATACTGTCCTTTTGGATATACAAAGCAATGAAGCAATCTCTTTGACATTGAATCCCTCTTCAACAAGTTCTTCCAGTACATTACGAGGGATGTTAAACTTTGGAGCTCCACCACGATCGTTCGTTTTTTTAGCAGATTGGTTTGATCCATAAATTGAACACTTTATACGGAGATCCATCATTGTTTTCAAATTCATAAGGCCTAACTGTTGAAATTCGGATCTAGACATCTTTGGTACCACAATATAGGGATAAAATGTGAGAAACCCAAATCTTTTAAAATTAATTTTATGATTTCTCCGTTCGCTGCCATTCTTAAAATATAAGCGCGCAAACTATAGCTACAGAGGAAACAGAAAAACTCTTCACCGGGGAGGGTTTCAACGCTCCCTCGTACTATAATGATGAAAAGTCGTATAATGAACTTCAGTTGTCAGATGACAATGAAACAACCTCACATAACGTTGAAGTGTCATCATATAATTATGAAACATCACATTTTGCTGATATGGCATAACCTAATTATGAAAAAACCGCATATGATGCGAAATAACATCATATATCCATAAAGTGACATCATATAATAACAAAATTACATCACCGAAAAGTGTAGTGACATCATATGACAAAATAATGACATCATGAAATGGTAAAACGGTGGTTCCAACTCAAAACCGTAGACTTAAGGCAGTAAAGGCGTTCCATATTTTAAACTATTAGTTGGTGTAAATAGGGTCTAATCATAAAAGACCAGCAAGTTAATTTATTAAGAGACAAAAGAATTATAGATGCGTGAGTTGTGTATAACGTATGTTTTTTTTATATGAGCTTTTTATAAGAACTTATGTAGAAAAAAACGCGTTTCTTCGAAAAAAATATATATGTTTTTAATTATAATTTCATGAAACCAAAACTGAATTCGAACAAAATAACCGATTCTTTTTTGAACTAGATCTTTCAAAGCCTGAATGTACAAAGCCAGTGTATATAGCTAACAAACGTACAGGTTAATAAAAAGGTCTAAACTGAACTTTACTAACAAGAAATACATATCTACTTTCAAGTACCAAAGTACATTCAGTACCATAAGTAACTAAAAGTCCCAGTTTTATGTAGACCTATCTTATTAATATATCCGTTCGCTCATAGATTATATGATAAAATATCAAATAAAACGCTTTAAATGTTTGAGATGTTAAAACCTTCGAAAATTCAGGCTGCGTTCTCTCGTTCATAAGAATTTATGTTGAGTTTTTCAAGTCCTGAAGGCCAGCGGATCGGTTTCTTGCCTTTTCGACACAGGGATGGCAGCGCTATCGCCATTGAGTATAGTCTTTCGGAAAATTCCCGTGTCGGTATTCACGGCACCTACGATGGCCTATACATTCTAAACACGACCATTTTATATCAAAATTTGAGTTTTTACGTAGAAATACGAAAAGAGATAGAATAACATCTGTTAATTTATGCATGTTTTTCTATTGAAAAAGTGATTTTACATCCGCGTGTACTCGATCCAGTGTCTATGTCAACAAAATCATAAAATTAAGATCACGTGATTTGAAAGTGATCTTTGGTGTTTGAAGGTCTACTCTTTGTATTTATAGAAATGTCGCTGCTACCGTAATAAAAAGTAAGTCAGTATCTTAACAAAATAATGGCGGAAATATGGCGAAATAAAACGAAAACGAAACAAGATGCCCTACCGGGCAGAAGTATTCCTGCGGATGACTGTAAGACTTTCTGGAGCCTTTTCAGAAAGAAATGAGTGTTAGTTCACGCTTTAAAACCATATGCATAATGCGGAATGATGTTTGCAGTATTTTACATTTTACCTTTTACCTACGATAACTATTAAACTTTGTTGTTTCATATAAAACTTCAGTCTTGCATCAATTTAGAGATTTTTTTAAAAAGATTTCCATTCGAAGTTGCACTCCCTAAAGCATCTTCAAGAAGCAATTAACTAATTAAAAGATTATCGCGTTAAGAATAATCTGTGCTTTAAAAGGTGAATGTTTGTTCACGGTTTAAAACAATATGCATAATGTGGTATGATGTTCTTTGTGTTTTACAGTTTATCTTGCAGCTGTGAAAGAAGTAATATTTGTTATTTCATATAAACTGCACTGTTTTGCATCATTTAGAGATTTTTTCAAAAAGTTTTTTATTCATAGTTATATTCCCTAAAGCATCTTCGAAAAGTAATTAAGTAATGAAAACTTTGTCACATTAAGTTTTGAATGGAAAATCTGTGGCGTAAATAGTAATAACTTCGAATTCATTTAATTACATTCCCGAGAGTATCATAAAAGTTAAGAGACTTTGAAAAATTTTGCCGGAGATCAAGCTTAAAAAGGAACACCGTCAGTTTAAAAATCCATTAGAGAACACTCTTCCGTGGACGTTTCAAAATACTCCTTTTAAAACTATACAGTATGAAAATCTTTATGTTGTTTGTACCTGAACTTCATATTAATAACCTTTACTTGGCCTTTGCAAAATTATAAAAATTCTGTGTTTACTTTATATCGTCACCTTGATGGTATACACATTTTAAAGTCGTAGAACATTCTAAATTCGACTAGTCAATTAAGAAAGTGTTCATCAAATGATAAATAAAATAGGTATAAGTTGATGAGGAAGATGAGCTGTGCTTCAAGATTCCAGAGCTTTATAAAAACAGGGTAGCTTATCTAGGAACATGAATTAAAAAATTGTATTATATTTAGAAAGACTAATCGAAACCTTACGCAATAAATCGATATAAACATACCCTATTGGTAGTCGTTCATATCTGTTTTGAAGCATCAAGAACTGCTTATTTATCAAGAATGACTACTAAGAATATTAGTTTCACGTAGATTATCAGTTTGGATCATAAATGTTCTTGATTCTTTTAAGTTTTACAGCCGTACTACAACCTCTTCTATATCCATATATTCAACAAAGAAACTTTCACAGATCTACGCATGCTTCTTCGCTTCCATTTTTAAAACAACTACGGAAAACGTAAGAACGTTGCATAAGACTCACATGAAACAACATTTCTACCTTGGCATCTGCGATTTAGCCATATGTTAATTATTCCTTTCACTAGAGCTTATATTTTACACTTTTAGAGTCTTTTCAAGCAAAGTACTTGTATACAATGAATATAGTGTGAGTTTAGACTGTTAAATCATAGAAAGAATGTAAGTTGGGAACATTAATGATTTGAGTGGCTATTTCCCATTGACAAAAATTGGTCTAGGTTTGGACAGTGAAAAAAAAAAACAAAACAAGATGCCTTAACAGGCAAAAGGATTTCTGCCAAAATCTGCTGAAATATGAAAGAAAAAGCATATGACATATTTGAAAAAGGTTATGTGATTTCCAAAATAAAAAATCACATTTCTAATGTATATAATCCCTAAGACATTGTCAAAAGATAAGTGACACTATGAGAGACTTATAGTATACTGCTAATAAACTGGATTACATCTGAATGACATTAAATATTCTTTATTTTGTTGATAAGAAATAATATCAAAGATATATTGATCCTTTCAGATATCACAATGTATATGCACGTAACTCATAAACTGTAAAAGTTCTGAATTTCTGAATTTGATACTTGGTGTCAATCTTCCTAGCAGACTTCCTAAATTACAAGCACAAAAATGCATGCAGATTTTGGCCACGCAAAATACATCCACATAGACCAAAACCAACATTATAACTGTTGTAGTTTGTTTTGATTAGCAATACCGAAAGCACTTACAAACATTCTTGATCTGAGTTATCATTCATGACCTGTTTATATAAAAATTCTTGAAGAAATTCAAAAAAAGGTTGAATGATTTTTACGACATAACATTGCATCTCTGATTTCATATGCACCCAAGGGCATTGCGAAAATATAGTTGACACTATGCGAAACTTTATTGTATACGTATATACACCACTGATAAACTTAACTACATCTGAATGACATAAAACATTCTTTATTTTGGGGGTACGAAATAATATTAAGTTTATATTGATTTTTTCGGATATTCAGTGATTACGTATGTAAATCATGTTCTTTAAGCATTTGATATGTACCGTCAATCTTCTTAATTACAAATGGAATTATCAATATTTCAAACACAAAAAGTAAACAATAATTTTGATCATTAACAGTTATATATATACTTATATATGTTCTAAAGCACACACATAACATAATTATATAATGTAACTGAAAGGAAAGTTTTGTATTGTTACATGATGTATCTTTTGAATTTACAGACAGTTGTTATTATTTTGCACTGAAGATGGTTGTACCGAAAAGCTTATGCTAAAATAAAATAAAAAGATTTTACACTTTTAATTTTTACAGACAGTTGTTTTACAGATGTTTTAATTTGCTATTGTGATTAGTCACTCGTAATAAGGGACATTGACAGTATAACTTAAAAACTGATCAAACAATAAAACAAGTAAGTGGTGCAGGGTAGACACAAATTTTCTATGTTGGAGCTGAGAAGGAAACTAAGCTGAGCCAAAGTATCCAGAGCTTAAAAGCGGAACAGCTCATATACAAAACAAACGAAGATGTTTTGAATTTAGGCTTAAAGAATATCAAAACATTTCTCTATAAAAACAAACAAATAGCTACCTTTTTCTTTTTGACTCTTCTGTTTACAAAACGTTGAAAACTTCTTTTTAATTAGAAAAGAATGATCACAGTTCAAGATAATTATAAGTTTCTTCTATGAAAATTCTTTTTTTATCTTCAGATACCCATATCTATCATTTTCAAGAAACTTTAGAAAATTTAAAATGGTTTCTACCCTCACATGCGTGGTAAGCGTAAGTTTCATGTAAGCGCACACACGAAATTTCAAAAAACCGCTAGGTTTGGACATCAGAAAAAAAAAAACAAGATGTCCTACCGGGCAGAAGGATTTCTGCAAGCTTTGCTGCTGAAAATGCCACAAAAATGCAACACTAGCACACTGGTCCTGCAAAACTAAGACAGTCACATCATTCAGCTCGAGAAGCATCAGCATTAAATAAACAAAAATATTGATGCGACTGACAATGTTCGTCAAGAAAGTCAGCCTACCATAACATAAAAAAGGGGCTTTTCTTTATGCTATCGCGGAGATCATTTATGAAGACCTGTTTTTTTGTACGAATAAGCTGAATGATTGTTACTGGATATTTGCCACCCACGTACTCCAAAAAAGTGCATCGACACAATACGAAACTTTAATTTAACCACATTAAATATAACGAATCCTATAAAAAGATTGTGTATACTGGCGGTAACCAACATATCGTTTGGGCAGCACAAACTAATATATAAAGTTTCTATATTGATCTCCTCAGAATGAAAAATATAGGTAAATATCACAATAATAATTACTTAGAAATTAAAGCTCATATCTAATCTAAAAGTTAAAAAAAAAAATACAACATACGTAGGGAGAAAAGAGATAAGCTGATATAGCCAGAATACATCCAAAAATTGCTACTAAATATAGTATAAATAGCTGTATAAAGTGCATATGTTGGTGATGTTGGGGAGGAGCTGAAAGGAAGCTAAGCTGAGCTTTAAAAATCCAAAAGCTTCTAAAAATTGACTTCAAACATGCATACACATACAAAATACACGAAGGTCTTTCATATTTAAAAAGGCTTGGAGCAAAAATAAAACAAGAAATACCTTTTCTTCCACACACCATGTATTGACACTGTTTTCATATTTTAAACTTCAAGAAAACTTCTTTCAAAAAACAGAATAACCACACTGTAATTTAATTTTGTGAACATGATAAGTTCCCAACAGTAATGCAATTCTTTATATAAAATGATAAGCTGTATTAACTTCTTTTAAAGCCATATTTCCATCAAAGAAACTTTTAGCAAACTACACACGTTCTTTCGCTGCCATTTTTAAAACGTTTTGTGGACGATCACATGGCATGGCGAAAATCAGCCAATAAACTATCGCTATTTAAGTGGAGGTGGCTAAATTAGCACCCTTTCGTAGAAATCGGGCATTATGCACCAATGACAATTAAGACGGCTTTTGTATGAACCAATCAAATTGGAGAAACAAATATGACTAGGTTTGGACAGTAAGATGAAAAAAAAAAAAAAACAAAGACGATCGTAAAGTATTTCTTGCTTTGCAGAAATCCAAAAAAACAAGATGCCCTACCGGGCAAAAGTATTCCTGTAGATGACTAGAAGACTTTCTGGAGGCTTTTCAGAAAGAAATAAATGTTAGTTAACGCTTTAAAAAGATATGCATAATGCAGAATAATGTTGAGGTATTTTACATTTTACCTTTTAACAACGATAACAACTAAACTTTGTTGTCTCATATAAAACTTCAGTCTTGCTTCAATTTAGAGATTTTTTAAAAAAGATTTTAATTCAAAGTTGTATTCCCTAAAGAATCTTCAAGAAGTAATTAAGTAATAAAAAGTTTGTCGCGTCAAGAAAAGTCTGTGCTTAAGAAGTAATAACTACGAATTCATTTAATTACATCCCGAGAGCATCATAAAAGTTAAGAGACTTTGAAAAATTTTGCCGGAGATCAAGCTTAAAAAGGAACACCGTCAGTTTAAAAATCCATTAGAGAACACTCTTCCGTGGACGTTTCAAAATACTCCTTTTAAAACTATACAGTATGAAAATCTTTATGTTGTTTGTACCTGAACTTCATAATAAAAACTTTTACTTGGCCTTGCGAAATAATAAAAATATCTGTGTTTCCTTTTTATCGTCAGCTTGATAGTATACAAATTTTAGAATCATACAATATTTTAAATTCGACTAGTCAATTAAAAAAGTGGTCATCTATTGATTAATAAAATGGGTATAAGCTGATGAGGAAGATGAGCTGTGCTTCAAGATTCCAGAGCTTTATGAAAACAGGATAGCTTAGCTAGGAACATGAAATAAAAAATTGCATTATATTTAGAAAAAGACTAATAGAAACCTTACGCATTTTTTTAAATCGATGTAAGCATACCGTTTTTGTAGTCGTTCATATCTGATTTGAAGCATCAAAAACTGCTTATTTATCACGAATAACTGCTAAGAGTATTAGTTTCACGTAGATTATCAGTTTGGATCATAAATGTTCTTGATTCTTTTAAGTTTTACAGCCGTACTACAACCTCTTCTATATCCATATATTCAACAAAGAAACTTTCACAGATCTAGGCATGCTTCTTCGCTTCCATTTTTAAAACTACTACGGAAAACGTAAGAACGTTGCATAAGACTCACATGAAACAACATTTCTACCTTGGCATCTGCGATTTAGCCATATGTTAATTATTCCTTTCACTAGAGCTTATATTTTACACTTTTAGAGTCTTTTCAAGCAAAGTACTTGTATACAATGAATATAGTGTGAGTTTAGACTGTTAAATCATAAAAAGAACGTAAGTTGGGAACATTAATGATTTGAGTGGCTATTTCCCATCGACAAAAATTGGTCTAGGTTTGGACAGTGAAAAAAAAAACAAAAACAAGATGCCCTACCGGGCAGAAGTATTCCTGCGGATGACTGTAAGACTTTCTGGAGACTTTTCAGAAATAAATGAGTGTTAGTTCACGCTTTAAAACCATATGCATAATGCGGAATGATGTTTGCAGTATTTTACATTTTACCTGTTTGCTACGATAACTATTAAACTTTGTTGTTTCATATAAAACTTCAGTCTTGCATCAATTTAGAGATTTTTTTAAAAAGATTTCCATTCGAAGTTGCACTCCCGAAAGCATCTTCAAGAAGCAATTAACTAATTAAAAGATTATCGCGTTAAGAATAATCTGTGCTTTAAAAGGTGAATGTTTGTTCACGGTTTAAAACAATATGCATAATGTGGTAAGATGTTCTTTGTGTTTTACAGTTTCTCTTGTAGCTGTGAAAGAAGTAATATTTGTTATTTCATATAAACTGCACTGTTTTGCATCATTTAGAGATTTTTTCAAAAAGTTTTTTATTCATAGTTATATTCCCTAAAGCATCTTCAAAAAGTAATTAAGTAATGAAAACTTTGTCACATTAAGTTTTGAAGGGAAAATCCGTGGCGTAAATAGTAATAACTTCGAATTCATTTATTTACATTCCCGAGAGTATCATAAAAGTTAAGAGACTTTGAAAAATTTTGCCGGAGATCAAGCTTAAAAAGGAACACCGTCAGTTTAAAAATCCATTAGAGAACACTCTTCCGTGGACGTTTCAAAATACTCCTTTTAAAACTATACAGTATGAAAATCTTTATGTTGTTTGTACCTGAACTTCATAATAAAAACTTTTACTTGGCCTTGCGAAATAATAAAAATATCTGTGTTTCCTTTTTATCGTCAGCTTGATAGTATACAAATTTTAGAATCATACAATATTTTAAATTCGACTAGTCAATTAAAAAAGTGGTCATCTATTGATTAATAAAATGGGTATAAGCTGATGAGGAAGATGAGCTGTGCTTCAAGATTCCCGAGCTTTATAAAAACAGGATAGCTTACCTAGGAACATGAAATAGAAAATTGTATTATATTTAGAAAAAGACTAATAGAATAGCATTTTTTTAAATCGATGTAAGCATACCGTTTTTGTAGTCGTTCATATCTGATTTGAAGCATCAAAAACTGCTTATTTGTCACGAATAACTACTAAGAGTATTAGTTTCATGTAGATTATCAGTTTGGATCATAAATGTTCTTGATTTTTTTAAGTTTGACAGCCGTATAACCTCTTCTATATCCATATATTCAACAAAGAAATCTTCTCAGATCTACGCGTGCTTCTTCGCTTCCATTTTTAAAACAACTACGGAAAACGTAAGAACGTTGCATAAGACTCACGTGAAACAACATTTCTTCCTTGGCATCTGCGATTTAGCCATATGTAAATTATTCCTTTCACTAGAGCTTATATTTTACACTTTTAGAGTCTTTTCAAGCAAAGTACTTGTATACAATGAATATAGTGTGAGTTTAGACTGTTAAATCATAAAAAGAATGTAAGTTGGGAACATTAATGATTTGAGTGGCTATTTCGCATCGACAAAAATTGGTCTAGGTTTGGACAGTGAAAAAAAAAAAAAAAAAAAAAAAAAACACGAACGGTTTCAAAGTATTCCTTGCTTACGCAGGAATACAAAAACAAGATGCCCTACCGGGCAGAAGTATTCCTGCAGATGACTGGAAGACTTTCTAGAAAGATTTCAGAAAGAACTGATATTAGTTCACGCTTTAAAAAGATATGCATAATGCAGAATGATGTTGCGGTATTTTACATTTTACCTTTTAACAACGATAACAATTAAACTTTGTTATCTCATATAGAACTTCAGTCTTGCTTCAATTTAGAGCTTTTTTCAAAAAGATTTTAATTCAATGTTGTACTCCCTAAAGAATCTTCAAGAAGTAATTAAGTACCTTATCGGACAAAACTTAGTCGGACAAAAGTGACTAAATTTTTTGGAAGTGACTAAAATTTTGTCCGACTAATAATTTTGTCCGACTAAAATTTTGTCCGACTAATTATTATGTCCGACTAAATATTTGGTCCAAATCACTTTTTTCAGAATTCTTCTTCTTATCAGTTTTAATTACAAAATTTTAGATATTGATAATTTCTTTTTGACTTTTCTTTTTGCGCACCAACGAATACAATATTTTTACATGACTTAGTCATAATTAAACAATTTCTAAAGTGGTAAAGTTTTCTGATAAATAATATTAACGCTCGGTTTCATGATGTTTATTGTTTATTCTTTACCCTCTAAAGGGATTCTCGACGCTTTCGTAAAAACAGATTGGATGTTTTTAATAGCGTCACTTATTCCAGGAAAGAATCCACAGGAAAAGAGAAAAGCACCGGTAATAACAGAAACTTCCGATGAAAGTGATAGCGAGGTAGTTCAAAACAAAATGAAGAAGACAGTCATAATAGAAGAAACGCGTGAAGCCAATGCAGTAACCAAAACAGATTTATTTTTATTATTTTATTATTTTTTTATTAATTGTCTTTCAGGCACTTCCATATTTCACAATGGCTATTCGTCCTATTAAAATAAGCATATCTAAATAAAGAAACAAGAAACAACTAAGTTGTTAAAAGATTTCCGTAACTTAAGCATGACATGCTTGTAATTTTAATTCGATAAAAGATGTTATTGTGATTACTTTTCATTGTCAAAAATAAACTTTTTTCTAAGGGATTATACACTTCATTATGTATGCATGCTGCTTTCTCTCTCTCTCTATATATATATATATATAAGTCCTGTTAAGTACAATAACAAATGTGCAGAGTAAGAATAAATATATACAATGTAAAATTGCTTAATTTACATAAAAATTAAAAAAATAAAAATCGTCAAGAACTATTCAATTATAGTCAACAGAAGTAAAATTTCAAATTCACTGGGCAATTACGTAATAACTTTTTGATCATTATGTTCTTCCGTGGAAGTTTTCACACAGCCACAGAGGTTTGCTTTGTTTGCAAGAAACAGAATAAGGCAGGATAGGTGTGACCTTTACTCTTGTTGACTTTCCTTAATATACTGCATCGTCATTGTTCATTTTGCTTTTAAATGACTTATTCAGCCATGGGCAAAGACGTCACTTAATTTTATTTTCTATTACCAGTGCATACTGTAATGCTTCGATTAATGCTGTAATGCTTCTTTTAAACGCCCCCCCCCCCCCCCCCCCCCCTTTTCAGAAGATTTTTAAATAAACGCCCCCCTCTATTAGACGCCCCCTCCAATAGACGCCCCTCCAATAGAGAGGGGCGTTTATTAGAGACACACTAATTAAGGCATGTAGAACTACTACATTGCATTGTTTCAGCTTCAATGTTTTCATTTTGTATAAAAATATGGAAATTTGCGATAGACGCCTTTCTTTTTAAATTTTAAACTAACAGTTGGAAACTTTGTCTTTCTTTTCAAAAGTTCCTTTTCTAAAACTTCAGAATAACTTTTATTTTTCGTCGTAAAGATAAGTTTTGCAGGAACAACAAGTCCGATTTCCCATTCTTCAAGTTTAATTTTGTATATTTTTTATCGATGTTTATATTTAGTTTATATTTACGAAAAAGAAGAGTTTCACAAAAATTCAATAGACACCCCCCTCTTTTAAACGCCTCCCTCGAATAGACGCCCCCTAAAAATTCAAAAAATTTAATAAACGCCCCGAGCGTCTAATCGAAGCATTACGGTAGTTATTAAAAATGATCTCATGAATTAGGTATGGTCTCGTTAATGTTTATTGTTTTGTAGACTGTAAACCAATCGACATCTCGTAACTGCTTCAAAGTGTATCAATTTACTGTTTAAATAATGTCTGGATCATACTGACACAAACTCTCTTCAAGATTACATCGCTTCTTTTTTCAAAGACTGCACAACATAATTAAAATCAGTATTGGAGGCTTTTGACAGATATGTTGTAGTCAGCCAAGCAATACATGCAGCATGTAAGAAGACTGGGAATTCTCTTGTGAAAATATCTTAATCCATGATATATCTTCATTCAATATCTTGTCTTCTCAATTTATTTGTTTCATATGTCAATGTATACATTTCATAACCATCGATTAAATACATCAGATAAATGAGTCTTCATACAGTGTTATATCAATGTTATGATATTCCTTCTTGTTATTATCAACAACTGTATATAAAATTCTCAAAATTCGACTGTAAATCACGTATATTTTGTTATACAAACGATAGTCCTGTCTCTTTACAAGTCACATGCAGTTCTTTAATTATGAAACGATCTGTACGTAAACTTTTCCAACATTTCCAGATAAAAGTACCAAGCATAAAACACAAGCACGACCTTCCACGCGCCACCATATTGTTTTTACATGCTTTCGGTTCAGCTTTAGCCTGTCAACATTTTACATATCACAGCGGAGATATGAAAATCACAGGCTAGAGCATTACCCAGATAGATAGATAGAGAAATAGATACGCCGCCGAAATGAATAAGATTATCCATTCCATGGAAATCTTAATAATTTATTATGAAAAAATATACCGTATAAAATATAATTTTCAAAAGATACTGGCAAAAGACTGCGAACGGAATTGGAATCTTGTACTTGGTTGGAAACTTGGAGAAATTGAAAATTTGAAACTGACTAAAGTAAAAGTTGATTGGAACTAAATGATCATGGAACTAGCAGTATTGGTATTGATAAGACTTTAAAATTTTCAAATATTTTAAGTATAAATATACTAAATAAATTAAGGATGGCTACCCTGAAAGATAATGTACTAGAAGCTTGGAGACTGGCAATATAGAAATTGAATTGGATGTGGTAATCTGGAGTGATCTCAAAAATCAAATGACTGGAATGTCACTGGTTTTAGGATGTAGTAACGAACCGCACAAAGCGCTGAAAATATTGGAGAAGCTGATATGGATGTGAAAAGTTAGAAATAAAATAAATAAGATTAAGTTATTTATTGGGCATAATGTAAAATATATATACTAATCAATCGACAGTCAAGAATATGACATTGAAATTGAAAAATAAAATTATACTACAACCCTTTTAATTAGGATTTTTTTCGTCGTGGTATGATGATTTTGTTGGACATATGTTTTTCACGTCGGCAAAACTATTTTTATTAAATATGCATTTTCCCTGGTTTTCCTATACACACCTAGAACTTAGAGTAATCGGCGCACTTCCGCACACTTTTTGATAATCCTTATCAAAATTAAGTAAGTTATGAAATCTTAGAAAAGGACAAAAATTTTAGTCGGACAAAATTATTAGTCGGACAAAAGTGACTAAAATATTTGGAGGTGACTAAAATTTTGTCCGACTAATATTTTTGTCCGACTAAAATTTTGTCCGACTAAGTTTTATCCGATAAGGTAATAAAAAGTTTGTCGTGTCAAGAAAAGTCTATGCTTAAGAAGTAATAACTTCGAATTCATTTAATTACATTCCCGAGAGCATCATAACTGTTAAGAGACTTTGAAAAATTTTGCCGGAGATCAAGCTTAAAAAGGAACACCGTCAGTTTAAAAATCCATTAGAGAACACTCTTCCGTGGACGTTTCAAAATACTCCTTTTAAAACTATACAGTATGAAAATCTTTATGTTGTTTGTACCTGAACTTCATAATAAAAACTTTTACTTGGCCTTGCGAAATAATAAAAATATCTGTGTTTCACTTTTATCGTCAGCTTGATAGTATACAAATTTTAGAATCATACAATATTTTAAATTCGACTAGTCAATTAAAAAAGTGGTCATCTATTGATTAATAAAATGGGTATAAGCTGATGAGGAAAATGAGCTGTGCTTCAAGATTCCAGAGCTTTATAAAAACAGGATAGCTTACCTAGGAACATAAAATAGAAAATTGTATTATATTTAGAAAAAGACTAATAGAAACCTTACGCATTTTTTTAAATCGATGTAAGCATACCGTTTTTGTAGTCGTTCATATCTGATTTGAAGCATCAAAAACTGCTTATTTATCAAGAATGACTACTAAGAATATTAGTTTCATGTAGATTATCACCTTGGATCACAAATGTTCTTGATTCTTTTAAGTTTGACAGCCGTACTACAACCTCTTCTATATCCATATATTCAACAAAGAAACTTTCACAGATCTACGCATGCTTCTTCGCTTCCATTTTTAAAACAACTACGGAAAACGTAAGAACGTTGCATAAAACTCACATGAAACAACATTTCTACCTGGCATCTGCGATTTAGCCATATGTTAATTATTCCTTTCACTAGAGCTTATATTTTAAACTTTTAGAGTCTTTTCAAGCAAAGTACTTGTATACAATGAATATAGTGTGAGTTTAGACTGTTAAATCATAAAAAGAATGTAAGTTGGGAACATTAATGATTTGAGTGGCTATTTCCCATCGACAAAAATTGGTCTAGGTTTGGACAGTGAAAAAACAAAAAAAACACGAACGGTTTCAAAGTATTCCTTGCTTACGCAGGAATACAAAAAACAAAACAAGATTCCCTACCGGGCAGAAGTATTCCTGCAGATGACTGGAAGACTTTCTGGAGGCTTTTCAGAAAGAAATGAATGCTACTTCACGCTTTAAAACGATAGGCATAATGCAGAATGATGTTTGCAGTATTTTACGTTTTACCTTTTACTTACGATAAGTATATCATTTGATATTCTTAGTATTTCAATTTTTACTACGAATATCAACTGATATTTGAATTAGATCAAACCAAATTCGATACTGATAAAAACAAAGTAGATATTAAGGAAATATTTTCGATGAACCAAAAGAAATTTTGCAAAATGGGCCATTAATGCAACAGCTCTGTTGGCGCCATGAAACTAACTTGCAAAGTCAAAACGAACCGTACCTCGTGACGAGAGGAAAAGTGGATGACTAAATTCTCATATTATAAATCATTTCTCTTAACAACTTTATTATGCCATTATTTCTGCTTATACGTATTTTACCAAACAGAAAAACAAAGAGTTAGTGGAAGGCCTCTACGCACGCAAAAACGATTGGCTGCTAATTAATTATCAATATCATTATCACTAGAGAGCATGCAGTTAGGAACTAACTGAATATGAATGATTATAACATTCCTTCTGCGTCGAAAATTTAAAATAAAAGTTATCTTGTGTGAGCAATGCTTTGATTTGGACCAGCATGCATTGAAAACATTAAATAGTTTAATAAACGAGACAATGTTAATCGTAATGATAACATATTCGTCTGCCGGGAATTTCGAAATAACTGATATACTGAGTATATCACTTGATAAACCTAGTATATCAAACTTTACTGGGAATATCAGTTGATATTCGTAGTAAAAATTGATATACTAGGAATATCAAATGATACACTTGGTATATCAAATGATATACTAGGAATATCAAAAGGTATGAAGTGATATACTTAGTATATCAAGTGATATACCAAGTATATCATTTGATATTCTTAGTATATCAAAAATATGTGACAATCGGCTTCCATAATCTAATTACATTTCCCAGAGCATCATGAAAGTTTAGATAACACTTTGAAAAGTTTTGCCGAAGATCAAGCTGAAAAAGAAACATCATCAGTTTAAAAATCCATTAGAGAACACTCTTCCGTAGGTGTTTTAATTTAAAAGTTTTGTATGATCCGATATGGATTTCGGTCAATTTACGGCAACCGAAAGTCTATATCCAGCGTAGTGACTTTGACAAGCTGGTTTGAGGGCAATACTAAAGCAGTGTCTATAAAGCAAGCACTTTTTGCAAAGGAAGATATGCGATCTATAGAGATTCCAACGTATCACATAGAATCCCACATAGAACTTACGTAATTCACTGCTTTCTTTACAGATTGGTTGGTAATTTGTTACGAGAATGATGATTCAATATAAACACAGTGATTTTAAAAGATTTTAATTCAAAGTTGTATTTCCTAAAAAATCTTCAAGAAGTAATTAAGTAATAAAAAGTTTGTCACGTCAAGAAAAGTCTGTGCTTAAGAAGTAATAACTTCGAATTCATTTAATTACATTCCCGAGAGCATCATAAAAGTTAAGAGACTTTGAAAAATTTTGCCGGAGATCAAGCTTAAAAAGGAACACCGTCAGTTTAAAAATCCATTAGAGAACACTCTTCCGTGGACGTTTCAAAATACTCCTTTTAAAACTATACAGTATGAAAATCCTTATGTTGTTTCTACCTGAACTTCATAATAAAAACTTTTACTTGGCCATGCGAAATAATAAAAATATCTGTGTTTCCTTTTTATCTTCAGCTTGATAGTATACAAATTTTAGAATCATACAATATTTTAAATTCGACTAGTCAATTAAAAAAGTGGTCATCAAATGCTAAATAAAATAGGTAGAAGTTGATGAGGAAGATGAGCTGTGCTTCATGATGCCAGAGCTTTATAAAAACAGGGTAGCTTATCTAGGAACATGAATTAAAAAATTGTATTATATTTAGAAAGACTAATCGAAACCTTACGCATTAAATCGATATAAACATA
Organism: Turritopsis dohrnii; assembly: GCA_027922465.2. Classification (NCBI taxonomy): domain Eukaryota; kingdom Metazoa; phylum Cnidaria; class Hydrozoa; order Anthoathecata; family Oceaniidae; genus Turritopsis; species Turritopsis dohrnii. The sequence goes on from BQMF02000023.1 coordinate 384,518, forward strand.
CCCTATTGGTAGTCGTTCATATTTGTTTTGAAGCATCAAGAACTGCTTATTTATCAAGAATGACTTCTAAGAATATTAGTTTCAAGTAGATTATCAGTTTGGATCATAAATGTTCTTGATTCTTTTAAGTTTTACAGCCGTACTACAACCTCTTCTATATCCATATATTCAACAAAGAAACTTTCACAGATCTAGGCATGCTTCCTCGCTTCCATTTTTAAAACAACTACGGAAAACGTAAGAACGTCGCATAAGACTCACATGAAACAACATTTCTACCTTGGCATCTGCGATTTAGCCATATGTTAATTATTCCTTTCATTAGAGCTTATATTTTACACTTTTAGAGTCTTTTAAAGCAAAGTACTTGTATACAATGATTATAGTGTGAGTTTAGACTGTTAAATCATAAAAAGAATGTAAGTTGGGAACATTAATGATTTGAGTGGCTATTTCCCATCGACAAAAATTGGTCTAGGTTTGGACAGTGAAAAAAAAACAAAAAACAAGATGCCCTACCGGGCAGAAGTATTCCTGCGGATGACAGGAAGACTTTCTGGAGCCTTTTCAGAAAGAAATGAGTGTTAGTTCACGCTTTAAAACCATATGCATAATGGGGAATGATGTTTGCAGTATTTTACATTTTACCTTTCAGCTACGATAACTATTAAACTTTGTTGTTTCATATAAAACTTCAGTCTTGCATCAATTTAGAGATTTTTTTAAAAAGATTTCCATTCGAAGTTGCACTCCCTAAAGCATCATCAAGAAGCAATTAACTAATTAAAAGATTATCGCGTTAAGAATAATCTGTGCTTTAAAAAGTGAATGTTTGTTCACGGTTTAAAACAATATGCATAATGTGGTATGATGTTCTTTGTGTTTTACAGTTTCTCTTGTAGCTGTGAAAGAAGTAATATCTGTTATTTCATATAAACTTCACTGTTTTGCATCATTTAAAGATTTTTTCAAAAAGTTTTTTATTCATAGTTATATTCCCTAAAGCATCTTCAAAAAGTAATTAAGTAATGAAAACTTTGTCACATTAAGTTTTGAAGGGAAAATCTGTGGCGTAAATAGTAATAACTTCGAATTCATTTAATTACATTCCCGAGAGCATCATAAAAGTTAAGAGACTTTGAAAAATTTTGCCGGAGATCAAGCTTAAAAAGGAACACCGTCAGTTTAAAAATCCATTAGAGAACACTCTTCCGTGGACGTTTCAAAATACTCCTTTTAAAACTATACAGTATGAAAATCTTTATGTTGTTTGTACCTGAACTTCATAATAAAAACTTTTACTTGGCCTTGCGAAATAACAAAAATATCTGTGTTTCCTTTTTATCGTCAGCTTGATAGTATACAAATTTTAGAATCATACAATATTTTAAATTCGACTATTCAATTAAAAAAGTGGTCATCTATTGATTAATAAAATGGGTATAAGCTGATGAGGAAGATGAGCTGTGCTTCAAGATTCCAGAGCTTTATAAAAACAGGATAGCTTACCTAGGAACATGAAATAGAAAATTGTATTATATTTAGAAAAAGACTAATAGAAACCTTACGCATTTTTTTAAATCGATGTAAGCATACCGTTTTTGTAGTCGTTCATATCTGATTTGAAGCATCAAAAACTGCTTATTTATCACGAATAACTACTAAGAGTATTAGTTTCACGTAGATTATCAGTTTGGATCATAAATGTTCTTGATTCTTTTAAGTTTGACAGCCGTATAACCGTATAACCAAGAAATTTTCTCAGATCTACGCGTGCTTCTTCGCTTCCATTTTTAAAAAAACTACGGAAAACGTAAGAACGTTGCATAAGACTCACGTGAAACAGCATTTCTACCTTGGCATCTGCGATTTAGCCATATGTTAATTATTCCTTTCACTAGAGCTGATATTTTAAACTTTTAGAGTCTTTTCAAGCAAAGTACTTGTATACAATGAATATAGTGTGAGTTTAGACTGTTAAATCATAAAAAGAATGTAAGTTGGGAACATTGAAGATTTGAGTGGCTATTTCCCATCGACAAAAATTGGTCTAGGTTTGGACAGTGAAAAAACAAAAAAAACACGAACGGTTTCAAAGTATTCCTTGCTTACGCAGGAATACAAAAACAAGATGCCCTACCGGGCAGAAGGATTTCTGCAAGCTTTGCTGCTGAAAATGAAACAAAAATGCAACACGAGCAGCCTAGATTCGTCCTGCTAAACTAAAACAGTCACATCATTCAACTCGAGAAGCATCAGCATTAAATCAACAAATATGTTGATGCGATTGACAATGTTCGTCAAGAAAGTCAGTTTACATTAACGGAAAAAAGAGGCTTTTCTTTATGCTACGGTAGAGATTATTTATGAAGATCTATTGGTACGAATAAGCGGAATGATTGTTACTGGATATTTGCCACCCACGTACTCCAAAAAAGTGCATCGACACAATACGAAACTTTAATTTAACCACATTAAATATAACGAATCCTATAAAAAGATTGTGTATACTGGCGGTAACCAACATATCGTTTGGGCAGCACAAACTAATATATAAAGTTTCTATATTGATCTCTCCTCAGAATGAAAAATATAAATATCACAATAATAATTACTTAGAAATTAAAGCTCATATCTAATCTAAAAGTTAAAAAAAATACAACATACGTAGGGAGAAAAGAGATAAGCTGATATAGCCAGAATACATCCAAAAATTGCTACTAAATATAGTATAAATAGCTGTATTAAGTGCATATGTTGGTGATGTTGGGGAGGAGCTGAAAGGAAGCTAAGCTGAGCTTTAAAAATCAAAAAGCTTCTAAAAATTGACTTCAAACATGCATACACATACAAAATACACGAAGGTCTTTCATATTTAAAAAGGCTTGGAGCAAAAACAAAACAAGAAATACCTTTTCTTCCAAACACCATGTATTGGCACTGTTTTCATATTTTAAACTTCAAGAAAACTTCTTTCAAAAAACAGAATAACCACACTGTAATTTAATTTTGTGAACATGATAAGTTCCCAACAGTAATGCAATTCTTTATATAAAATTATAAGCTGTATTAACTTCTTTTAAAGCCATATTTCCATCAAAGAAACTTTTAGCAAACTACACACGTTCTTTCGCTGCCATTTTTAAAACGTTTTGTGGACGATCACATGGCATGGCGAAAATCAGCCAATAAACTATCGCTATTGAAGTTAGGGTGGCTATATTAGCACCCTTTCGTAGAAATCGGGCATTATGTACCAATCACGATTGAGACGGCTTTTTTATGAACCAATCAAATTGGAGAAACAAATATGACTAAGTTTGGACAGTAAGATGAAAAAAAAAAAAAAACAAGATGCCCTACCGGGCAGAAGGATTTCTGCAAGCTTTGCTGCTGAAAATGCCACAAAAATGCAACACTAGCACACTAGTCCTGCAAAACTAAGACAGTCACATCATTCAGTTCGAGAAGCATCAGCATTAAATAAACAAAAATATTGATGCGACTGACAATGTTCGTCAAGAAAGTCAGCCTACCATAACATAAAAAAGGGGCTTTTCTTTAGGCTATCACGGAGATCATTTATGAAGACCTGTTTTTTTGTACGGATAAGCTGAATGATTGTTACTGGATATTTGCCACCCACGTACTCCAAAAAAGTGCATCGACACAATACGAAACTTTAATTTAACCACATTAAATATAACGAATCCTATAAAAAGATTGTGTATACTGGCGGTAACCAACATATCGTTTGGGCAGCACAAACTAATATATAAAGTTTCTATATTGATCTCCTCAGAATGAAAAATATAGGTAAATATCACAATAATAATTACTTAGAAATTAAAGCTCATATCTAATCTAAAAGTTAAAAAAAATACAACATACGTAGGGAGAAAAGAGATAAGCTGATACTCTCGGGATCCGAATAAACGTACAGTAGGGAATAAAGGTACAGGGGAGAAACAAGAGCTGAAATTAATAAACGTACAGGAGATAATAAACGTACAGGGGAAAAATCGGGCCAAATTATTTTTTTGATGATAGGAATGATATCTTAACGTTTAGGAAATATTATACAAAAAGTTTCTAAGGGGCTGATTACATGATCCCGGTTAGACGTGATGAAATTTCATCCCGCCTTTCCGAGGTCTTGGCTTCGTGGTCAAATCTTCATAAATTTCCCATCGCGATTACATAATAAAATTTCTCAGCTATCAAGAGCTATCAAGAGCCGGGATCTCGGTTAGGTGGGATGAAATTTTCCCATGAAATCGCTTCGTTCCGGTCAACCGGGACAGGTTTCAGGTTTGAGCATGCGTAGTTTGTCAAAAATTCAAAACACAAAGGCTTAGTTTTGTCCCGTCCCGCCTAAATGGGATGAAAATTTTGCATGTAACACCGAGTTGAAATTCATCTCGGCAAGGCGGGATGAAATTTCATCCAGTCTAACCGGGATCATGTAATCAGCCCCTAAGTAAGTGCTTATGTAAACTTTTGTTTACTAGTATGTTTTCTCAAACACTCGACTTTCGTGCATGTTCGATTGTTTATATAAAACATTCGAAAGTAGCCGAAAAAGAATGTTCAGCGTTAGAAACATATCTATCTACACTTTAGAGATAGGAAGAAATTACGCAAAAAAACAAGTCAAAATTAATAAACGTACAGGATATATTAATCGTACAGGAGAGAAAAACTGCTCTGAAAAAATAAACGTACAGGACCTAATAAGGAAGGTACGGGGGTGAAATTAGGCAACAAAAAAATAAACGTACATGTACGTTTATTCGGATCCCGAGAGTATAACCAGAATACATCCAAAAATTGCTACTAAATATAGTATAGCTGTATAAAGTGCATATGTTGGTGATGTTGGGGAGGAGCTGAAAGGAAGCTAAGCTGAGCTTTAAATATCCAAAAGCTTCTAAAAATTGACTTCAAACATGCATACACATACAAAATACACGAAGGTCTTTCATATTTAAAAAGGCTTGGAGCAAAAATAAAACAAGAAATACCTTTTCTCCCACACACCATGTATTGGCACTGTTTTCATATTTTAAACTTCAAGAAAACTTCTTTCAAAAAACAGAATAACCACACTGTAATTTAATTTTGTGAACATGATAAGTTCCCAACAGTAATGCAATTCTTTATATAAAATTATAAGCTGCATTAACTTCTTTTAAAGCCATATTTCCATCAAAGAAACTTTTAGCAAACGTTCTTTCGCTGCCATTTTTAAAACGTTTTGTGGACGATCACATGGCATGGCGAAAATCAGCCAATATACTATCGCTATTTAAGTGGAGGTGGCTAAATTAGCACCCTTTCGTAGAAATCGGGCATTATGCACCAATAGCAATTAAGACGGCTTTTTTATGAACCAATGAAATTTAAGAAACAAAAATGCGTAGGTTTGGACAGTAAGATGAAAATACAGGAGAAAGACGATCGTAAAGTATTTCTTGCTTACGCAGAAATCCAAAAATCAGAAAAACACGGACGATCGTAAAGTATTTCTTGCTTACGCAGAAATCCAAAAAAAAAAAAAAAAAAAAAACACGAACGGTTTCAAAGTATTCCTTGCTTACGCAGGAATACAAAAAACAAAAACAAAAAAAACACGAACGGTTTCAAAGTATTCCTTGCTTACGCAGGAATACAAAAAAAACAAGATGCCCTACCGGGCAGAAGGATTTCTGCAAGCTTTGCTACTTAAAATGCCACAAAAATGCAACACTAGCACACTAGTCCTGCAAAACTAAGACAGTCACATCATTCAGCTCGAGAAGCATCAGCATTAAATAAACAAAAATATTGATGCGACTGACAATGTTCGTCAAGAAAGTCAGCCTACCATAACATAAAAAAGGGGCTTTTCTTTATGCTATCGCAGAGATCATTTATGAAGACCTGTTTTTTTGTACGAATAAGCTGAATGATTGTTACTGGATATTTGCCACCCACGTACTCCAAAAAAGTGCATCGACACAATACGAAACTTTAATTTAACCACATTAAATAGAACGAATCCTATAAAAAGATTGTGTATACTGGCGGTAACCAACATATCGTTTGGGCAGCACAAACTAATATATAAAGATTCTATATTGATCTCCTCAGAATGAAAAATATAAATATCACAATAATAATAACTTAGAACGTAAAGCTCATATCTAATCTAAAAGTTAAAAAAATACAACATACGTAGGGAGAAAAGAGATCTGATATAGCCAGAATACAACCAAAAATTGCTACTATAAATAGCTGCATAAAGTGCATATGTTGGTGATGTTGGGGAGGAGCTGAAAGGAAGCTAAGCTGAGCTTTAAAAATCCAAAAGCTTCTATAAATTGACTTCAAACATGCATACACATACAAAATACACGAAGGTCTTTCATATTTAAAAAGGCTTGGAGCAAAAATAAAACAAGAAATACCTTTTCTTCCACACACCATGTATTATTGGCACTGTTTTCATATTTTAAACTTCAAGAAAACTTCTTTCAAAAAACAGAATAACCACACTGTAATTTAATTTTGTGAACTTGATAAGTTCCCAACAGTAATGCAATTCTTTATATAAAATGATAAGCTGTATTAACTTCTTTTAAAGCCATATTTCCATCAAAGAAACTTTTAGCAAACTACACACGTTCTTTCGCTGCCATTTTTAAAACGTTTTGTGGACGATCACATGGCATGGCGAAAATCAGCCAATAAACTATCGCTATTTAGTGGAGGTGGCTAAATTAGCACCCTTTCGTAGAAATCGGGCATTATGCACCATTGACAATTAAGACGGCTTTTTTATGAACCAATGAAATTTAAGAAACAAAAATGCGTAGGTTTGGACAGTAAGATGAAAAAAAAAAATCAGAAAAACACGGACGATCGTAAAGTATTTCTTGCTTACGCAGAAATCCAATTATTGAAAGGTTTGCTTCTTTCAGTATTGACCACATACTAAAATAGCTTATAAAAATGTTCTATCTTATCTCTTACGTTTGTTTGTTTCCCTTCTGTTAGATAACTGCTAATGGAGTTGATAAAAGAAAATTGATATCTGATTAAAGGTGTTTACGGTAGCGTCTTGTCTCATAACGTAATCAATGCAATAACAATATCATAAGATAAAGCTGTGTCCACCTTCTGCTTATCAGGATCATCAAACAACTCCGACATAATGATTGATTGATTGATTTATTTATTTATTGATTTATGAGCTTTCTAATTTCTGAAGTTTTATAAAATGGATTCGGAATGAATGCACAGAAAAATATTTCTTTCACTTATGACTAAATCAATTTAATCTTTAATCAATTAAGAAGGTTGGGCAGCTTTAAAGCATTATTAAGTCTCAAACGTCTCCAGTCTTAATGGATTTCTCAATTGAAAGTTTTTAAATGATAAACATGGCTAAAGCTAGCTTGCCTCATCCGTTGGTTTTGTTGATTCTCCTACCATTCATCAACTGTAAGTAAACTCTGATATTCCTTGTTCTGTTTTTATGCGTGTTACTACAGGAATGATTGACTCGTTCTATAAGTTTTTATACAAAAGAACTGTTTACCGTTTACGGATTTTTGCGCATACTCCGTAAATAACACTAAATGGTATTGTTGCAAAGTCTTTAACAAATTTCTCCACTGAGAAAGACTTGTAATCTAGCTTAAATCTGGGTTCATCTCGGCGATAACGAACGTTGCAACATACATATACTAGGTCATGATCACTTACATGTGGTGTAGGTATGACGTCACAAACCTTGATTTTCCTTTCGCAGTTGGATATCACGTGATCAATGAGACTAACGCCATTTCTGGTTGAATTTTTCGCTTTTACTTTGCTTCTTAATGTTTTTCCGAAAAAGTTTTTTTTTTTCTCTTTTCGCTCTTACATAGATAGCTCCTTTTTTTAAAAAAAACTGTCATATCAAATGCGTACCCATGGTTACGACTTCCACCTAATGCGTCTTTCTTTTCTTTGTATATAAAAGCTTCTGTTGTTTTCAGTTAAGTCCTATTTTCACTTTGTTAAAGGTAAATTACCATCATTCCTAGAGATGAACAAAAGTTGAAAAACGTTCTAGCGAGATTAACTTTAGTTCTATTTTGTTTTATCTATTTTTGATCTACAGGGTGTCTCCCAAAAACTGGGTCCCAAAATAAAGTTCAATATAATTGAGAAAAAAGGAGGTTTTTAGAAAAATTGAATTTTAGCAGAAACTTTAACTTAATACCTTTCTTCTCCAATTTAAATTTTGAAAACAGCTTTACTGATTATTGAGTAAATTATTTCAAATACATTTTTAGAAGATTATGTAACACAATGCTACTTTCAACACAATTTAAAACATATTTACAAAATCAAAACACACTAATTATTTTACATTTCTTACATTCAGACATTTCAACATGACCACCACCATTTTGCACACAAAGCTATGTACACCTGCACGTCTGTGTACAGAATTTGTGATAAGTTGTCGATCTTGCCACAGCAAATTGCACGCAGCAACAATTCTTTGTTGTAATGTTTGGAGGCTATTTGGTGTCAAGTAAACTTTATTCTTCAGATAGGCCCCCCAAAAAATACGTGAGGTCAGGTGACCGTGGAGGCCATTCATGATTATTGAATAGACTTATTATTACACTCACACAAACTTTTATTTGTCAATGTTTTATCAAAACTCCGCATTTCACTTTTTTAAAAAGTGCACCCTTGAGAATATAAAGATAAATTACAACTTAATTGAGAAGTTTGAGAATTTTCTTTTTCTTTTAGGAAAAGGTTGAGATAATTAGCTTTCATGCAGTTAAAAAATGTTTTCAAAAACGCTTTTGGGTGTGCAGATATCCCTTCTTAAATTTTGGGACCCAGTTTTTGCAGGACATTTTTTATAGTATGTATCAGTTATCTTTTATGGATTCCGCCTAAGGAGTGATCAAAAATGTGATGTTGTATTGTAGAAGCCATTCAATCTTCAAATTTGAAGAATGTTACTAGTCTTTCATTTTTCATACTCAGTTGGTTTCGCAGAAATCCTTATGCCTGAAAGAGCATCTTGCTATTATTATTAGGATAAACAAGTTGAAAGATGTTAAAAATAGACTTTTATTGATGTAAAAGCTAATTTTAAATTCGGTGTGCTCATTGAAAATAACAGCTTTGAACTTTCCGCTTCTAACATTATAAAACATACTGTATAAATGGTATCATGATGCGTAGGAGTTTTAATAACATGCTTATACCCGGTAAAAACTCTACAGCAACAAGGACGTATTGATGTAAAAGCCAAATTGCTTGTCAATTATGAGAAATGTTCTTTTTCCTTTCGTGAAAATTGAAAAATCATGTTGAAATTATAGATTTTGAGTGCATTTATAGGCAATCTAGAGGTAGTGTTTTTCAAGAAGTTTCTTGGCACTTCGGTTTCAACGTTGGTGGGCCCTCTTTCGGTAAACCAGATTTATTGACAAATAATTAACATCATTAACATGATTAACAAATGATTGTTTCCCATAGAAAACTGCTGGCACGCATTATTTTCAGCCTTATCACAGCTCGTAATCTTTAAAGTGTGTAAAAAGCACCTTAATTGCCATTAATTGCCATTAAGGATTAAAAAGAAACATGATTTCTTAAAGATCAACTAACAGTTCCTTAATTACATTTTAATAAAGCAATTTTCTTTTGTTCTGATCATAAAATCTTTTGAATTTCCTTTTACCAGCTTTCCAATGATATTAGCCACATTCCTGACATCAACCAGCCTGTTACACGAAAAAATATAATTACTGATGAGAATCAATAATTACTTCTGAGATGTAAAACTTCACTTGTATCAAAATAAACATCATTACTTTGCACGTTTTTTTCGATTGTTCACGTGAAGTTTCTAATGACTTTGTAGGGACATATTCAAGAACAACTCTACCAAGTTATATAAACGTCCCTACAGATACATAGCGAAATTGGGCAATACGGGCCAAATTTGACCCAAGTTCTCCAAATTTTACAAACATTTGCACAAAGAACAATTAGAAGGTGTTGATTTCGAACTTGGAAGTTATTTCTCAGCTTTCAACAAAATTATGCAATTCGATCCAACTTTGACCCAATTTTTGAAATTTCTTCAATTTCCATGAAAATTTGCACAGATCACAGTTGAAAGGTGCTGATTTCGAATTTGACAGTCATTTTGTCAGATTTGACCAAGATTTGGCCATTTGCTAAAGTTGTATTTTGAAAATGTTTTATTATATATAGCAGAAAGAACATATGTCATTGTGGCACATCTTTAAGTCTTCAAGCCAAATTTCAGACGGATAAGTTTGGATGTGTTTGTTTTGTATATTACTACCGTTATCAACTATTGCAATTCACAGTTCTGTAAAAAGTATAACTAGGTTAAAATTGTGACAATGCCCTTTAGTCAGTCGTCTTGTTTGTTATTGCTCTTGAGGAAAAAAGTCGTAGAAATCAACAACATGAAGCTTCATTTCTTGCACAGCGCACACATGCACAGTTTACATTCTTTGCGCGTTTATGTTCTACCTGTTTGATGTATACTTTGTAAAATGTTGAGACCTAACACTGATTTCACTTCTAGATAATTTCATTTTTCCCACCGCGCATGCGGAAATGAAAAACAATGCAGTCAGCTTCAGCATATTCGTTTTACCTTGCATACCAATGAAGCCGACAGCTATGAATTGACAATTATCGATATAATTGCGTTTATCTTACCGCGCATGCGTTAAGAGCTTTCAAAAACACTATGGTCGCCACAGCATATTGGTTTTACCTTGCACATCAATGAATACGACAGTTAAAGATTGATAAATAGTGAGATAGTTGCGTTTTTCCTACACTAATCAGGCCGAAAATTTGATAATTGGCGAGTCAATTGGCTATTTTCTTACTCACTGAGCATGCACAAGAAAATGGAATGTTAATCATCTCCCATATAGACATCAGAGGAAAAATAACAGGTAAAATAGGGTCACGAATTACAAAGTGAGGCAAACTAATTATAAAGAGGGGCAAAAATTACAAAGTTGGGCATAACAAGCTAAGTCCATACAAATGATTTATTAATTCTTTCTTTGTACCAAGATCCCACTTTGATAGTTAAAAAACCATTTCGTGAACACTTAAACGATTAAACTTGTTTTGCTTGAAAATTATTCCAAATTTACTGTCATTGTTTGTATAAATCATTTCTTTTCATTCACCTGTTAACGGACTTTTATGAATTTAACAACGCGAATCGCCGACATGAATTGATTTTTCTTTTTCCCATTTTGTTTCCACATTTCAAAACTTAGACTTTTAAAAGTTTTCACTAATCAGGTCGAAAATTAAAGTTTTGAAAAGTGTACGAAATTTCCTATCGAGTGGTATAAAAATCACGTTTATTACAACAACAAATAAAACGATATTGACATTCAAAGTTTGATGATACTTTTTTTGAAGACACAGTGTATAACAAAGCAACATCATTGAAACATGAATTTAAAAATGCTTTCTAAATTAATTTAAACAATAAAAAATAACTTAGAGCTGTCATTTCTAACTTTTTAATGAGTTTTAAAAACCATCTTTTATTGCATACCTAAAATAAGATGTGTTAATTGACCATTCAAGCTTAACGCTCTGTTGAACTGAAGGAATTTGTGGTTTCCAGTCGGCAAACATGTTTTTAATTTGCAATAACATCCAATCTCAGGTTGTTGGACAACATGCATCATGATTACAGGAGAAATAAAGTAAAAGAACTCATCCGTGAATGATTTTTTAAGTACGTGAGACAAAAATTCCTTTGTTTCGGTAACATCACGACAGATTCATGACAGGCAATGTGAACATGATTTGACATTTGTTAAAGGAATATTGATAAACATTTACATTCCTGTTCCTTGTAGCTCAAGCTATGGAGTTTATATATCTAGTTAAGAAAAACGACGAATTCAAAATCTGAGCGAAAGAATGTACAACCAGAAAGTGATAAATAATATAAACTGTAAAAGATAGGTTAATTATATGATTTTATTTTCTTTTTAAATCGATTTTTCCCTAAAAGGCTGAAGCCATTACTAGGCAGAGAGCCACACACTCCAGCTGACAATCATTTGAACTTTTGCCACTAATTTCTAACTTATCCCTCATCCAGCCATATTAAACCTGAAACATCCGAGGGCTTCACAGGGGAACGGGCTGGTAGCAGTACCACCAGGGACGTGGCCGATAGAAGTTGTGTTTTTCCAGTGGGGGATTCGGATACCTCTGGTGAAACATAATGCACTACCTCCTGCGGGACCATATGGGAACATATTTACGTAGTAATGGAATAATGAAATAATAAAAAGTTATCTGATAATACTTCTTACGTCCCATTTAAAGAGGAATCTTTTTTTAGGTCAAGATTTTCGAGTTTTCATATCGGTGAATGGTATAGACACCGAGAACTGTGGAAACATCAGTACCCCTTGCCATACCCTGGGATATGCTTATCAGCAACAAGTGGAATCAAATGGAACGGTGATGATCATGAACGAAAACTGTGATATGCATATAATTAACGAAACAATTTTGTTATCAGGTGCCATCACTATCAAAGGAATAAGAAACAGGGGCTGCCGTCCAACTTTAACATTAAACAAGACAATTCCTGTGTTTGGTTTAAAGGAAAGGTCAAAGCAGATCAAAGTCAGCATAGATAGCGTCTATCTTTTGGATGTTAATCTAGTACTAGAAGTACCGGAAGCAGTAAACATTATAATTACCGATTGCTCCATTATGACCACGACAAATCAAATGTTTCTCAACGTAACCGCTACAAATCATATGAAGATTTCCATCCACAGAAGTACATTAATTTCCAGTGGAATAGCCATAAAAGGTCATCAGTCTAAGCTTTACAGAAATGTCATTATAAAAATTACGGACTCAACATTTTTTAGTGATTCAACAATCAAGGTCAGCAATGCTGATACATTAAATTTAAGTGGAATTCAGTTCAATAACCAACAAAAAGATCACATAGTTCTTGCGCAAAATGTGAGCTTTCTTGAAATAAAAGATCTACTCATCCAGGACGGCAAAGGATTTCTTGACGTTAGAGATTCTAACAGCATCATTCACGGACTAACAGTGAAAAACATTAATGGAAAATCAACTTTGCTTTACTTCGACGGCGGTGATGTCAGTATGTCCAATGTTACCATCACTAATGGTAGATGCAAAAACGTTTTAGTATTTAAAGAAGGCGATTCGATTTCAGTCAGTAACATAACCATTCAAGATTTGCAATCAAGTTTCTGTATGATATCAGTATTTGCTTATAAGAATGCAACACTGAAAGAAGTTCAAATTGCTAACGGATCGGCGGACATTGATAGTATTTATATACGTAAAGGGAATTCGATATTGCTCTGGAACATCTCAATAAAAACAACCAGAGTAAAGAATCATTTTCGGGTTGCGGGTTCTACTGCTGTTATTGTCAGTGGCATTGAGATCGTTAACGGATCAGCAGATGCTGACGGTATTGCTATAGTTAATATGACGTCACTTTCGCTCTCGAACATCTCAATAAAGGAAACGAGAGTAACGAAAAGTTTTCTGGAAGTTGCGAGTTATGATCACAAAGTTAATCACAATGTTATCAGTGGCATTGAGATCGTTAACGGATCAGCGGATGGTAACGGTATTGTTATAGGTTTTCCGTCGTCACTTTCGCTCTCGAACATCTCAATAAAAGAAACGAGAGTAACGAAAAATTTTCTGCTAGTTTGGTGTTTTTATGGCAAAGTTAATCACATTGTTATCAGTGGCATTGAGATCATTAACGGATCAGTGGATGGTAACGGTATTGCTATATCTTATCCGTCGTCACTTTCGCTCTCGAACATCTCAATAAAAGAAACGAGAGTAACGATAAGTTTTCTGCAAGTTTTGTGTTCTATTGGCAAAGTTAATCACATTGTTATCAGTGGCATTGAGATCGTTAACGGATCAGCAGATGGTGACGGTACTGTTATAGCTTATCCGTCGTCACTTTTGCTCTCAAACATCTCAATAAAAGAAACGAGAGTAACGGAAAGTTTTCTGCTAGTTCGGTATTCTTATGGCAAAGTTAATCACACTGTTATCAGTGGCATTGAGATCGTTAACGGATCATCAGATGGTGACGGTATTGATATGTCTAATCTATCGTCACTTTCGCTCTCAAACATCTCAATGAAAGAAACGAGAGTAACGAAATGTTTTCTGACAGTTTTGTATTCTTATGACAAAGTTAATCACACTGTTATCAGTGGCATTGAGATCGTTAACGGATCATCAGATGGTGACGGTATTGTTATATTTAATCCGTCGTCACTTTCGCTCTCAAACATCTCAATAAAAGAAACGAGAGTAACGGAAAGTTTTCTGAAAGTTTTGTGTTCTATTGGCAAAGTTAATCACACTGTTATCAGTGGCATGGAGATCGTTAACGGATCAGCAGATGGTGATGGTATTGTTATATTCAATCCGTCGTCACTTTCGCTCTCAAACATCTCAATAAAAGAAACGAGAGTAAAGAAAACTTTTCTGCTGATAGAATCTTCTGATAATATCAATATCAACATGATTAAGGTTTCAAACTGTGCTGTGGGTACAGATGGTGTGCGGGTAAAACAATCAAAATCAGTCACTCTTTCGAATATGAGTTTACGAAATGTATCATCGGTAAATGTGGTGCTTAATGTTATTTATGTTCAGAGGTTTATCTCTAATAACCTACATGTTATCAATTCAAAAGTATCAAAACTGATCAGTAGTTCAGAAGACATCGAAGAAGTCTCAACACGTGTTCACAACAATAAAAATGGATTATTAGGTCCTTGGATAATAACCAGTAGAAAAAGAGAATATTCAAGGAACTTTACTTTAGACGTTTGGAGAAACGTAATCGGCATTAGCGCCCGTTTCCTTAAAAGATCCCTGGATGCTTTAGAAACCAAAATGAAAAGTAAAGTCACACTAACACATATGGAAGTCCATTTATCAAACATTGTGCTTAAAAATGTTACTTATGAAACAGTGGTCAAATCTTTAAAAGCTTTATTGCGGATAAACAATTTTTACATGGATCATTCGAAAAGTGGAATTGTATTTGATATCGAAGGAGGTGCAGCTACGCTCTTGGATATCAACATCACTTGTCATGAATGTGCTCGATTTATAAATTCGAACTTCACAATCGAAAATTCATTTTTTAATGTATCGAAATCGGCGGTTTATTATCGAAATGACAATAACTTTAGTATAGAAATAAATGTAAAAAACATCCTTATCGCTACTACTGCAAAAATAGAAAGTCCAATAATCGAAGTAGATGCAAAAGTACATTTTAATCCAAGTCTTATCAATTTTATCAATTCATCTTTATCATGTTCTAAAAACAGCTATCCATATCACGAGATAAAAGCAACCGATGTTGTTCTTTTCACGTATTTCTGCAAAGGATGCAGTAAAGGAACTTACATCATTAATAATGAAGTAACAAGTTTCTCGTTAAATACATTTTTCAACTTCACAACATATCCAGAACATGTAAGAAAATTGAACAGGCCTTCATACCGCATAACACAAAGAAATCTAAATTTGGTATTTAAAAATTCAAAAAAAAGTTCATGTAAGAATTGTCCTAGTGGTGGCACGTGCGATGGAAGTTTAGTTAGTAATGACAACTATTGGGGCTATCTTTATAGATCCACTGGTAATGTGAAATTTGTTCCCTGCCCTGTTGGGTATTGCTGTTCCAACAAAACGAAAGTATGTCAATCATTCAACACCTGTAACCAACACCGTCATGGAACGCTATGCAGTACTTGCCAGAGAGGCTATTCATTAGATTACTTCTCCAATAAATGCATATTAACAACATCCTGTAAACACCCGATTTATTTTTGGCTCTTATTCATCGTTTCATTATTTTTGTACACCCTTGTTATTGCGTATTTGGACAAATTAAAAGATATTGTAAGTTTTCTGAAGACCATCATCAACCTCATCACTTGTCGAAAAGTTTTCAAAAATAATAAAGACATTAACGAGGAAGAAACCAATACAAGTATCGAGCTCAGATTATACAATGACATTAAAAAAGACGATGACAATACTCCAGCAGATATGCAGCGTTTTCTGCCTAATGAAATCACATCCTTGAAAGAAAGTGACGAGGACTGTTGTCGATGGTCGGGCATATTTAATATACTAGTCAGCTTTTACCAGTTGAAGCAACTTATGACAGTTGAGCTCGGATCCCAGTATTCAATATCAAAGATAGATACATTTTTTATGGATTTATTTAACTTAGAAATAATAAAACCATCTTTTACTCTGTGTCCATCACTACAGTTGAATGATTTTCAGAAATTCGTTATTAAAGATTTGATCTTTTCAGCTGGGTTGGTTATACATGTAATCGCAGTAGCCTTATCGTTGCATGTATTTTCTTTGTATCGGAATTCATGGGGAACAAGTAAATCCTATGAAGAACATAGTAGTGGCACAAATGCTGATGAAGACTTGCCATCTGAAGATGAACCAAGTTCAATTAAACCAAAGGACATCTACGCATCCGACAGTAACCCCGATGAGATATCTTTCCTTGGTCGCTGCTATACATGTTTCTTGCGTTTGCTCACTATGAAATACAAGAACATTGCAACACTCTCGCTAGTAATGATTCATTGTATAGTAGTGGGCAACGCTAATGTGTTATATGTCTATGCAGAAAAAGCTTGTTGGGGTGTTTCTCATTATTTGGCAATTGCATTTCTTTGTTGGTGGATTGTGCCCTTTCCGGTTTCGTTATTTTTATCGCTGAGACTTTTAAGAGCAAACGTCATTACCGTAGAAAGATTCCTTGTGTTTATGACAATTCCTGTTATTGTGCCCTTTTATTATATATTGATATTATTCAGAAAGGATCGTTATTTTAGTGAGGACAGAAACAAATTAAAATCGTCCATTTCAGAAGTATTTGAACAGCCATACAGAAATGATGGCCATAAAACATGTATTTATTGGCATTCGTGGTTGCTCATTCAAAGGTTAATAATCGCATATCTAGTTGTTTTTTACATCGATCCGATCTCCCGTCTTGCTACGATTTTTCCAATTATGGCTATTTTCCTGCTCATTCAGTTGAAGGTCAAGCCTTACAAAGATGGCTTGGTTAACGATTTAGAAGCTGTTTCTATGTTTATCCTCATCATTTTCGCTGGTGTTAATATGCTTCGTTCAGTCTTATACGTATATCGTATAGAAAACGATGAATCGATTTCGAAAGTGCTGATGACCTATGATACCATCGATCCATTATTAAATCCTATTTCGTTTCTTATAATGTATTTCATTTATGAACATTTAGGTAAGATTTCGAAAGCGATTAATTTGCATCTCATTCAGAAAATCAGGAAGAAATTTGTTTAATTTTGGCAGATTTTGTTATATCATAAACATCTTGAAATTGATCATTGATAATTGTCTTTCCATAATAATCAATTCTTGAAGCATCAGAGTAAATACTTGTAGATACAGGTATCCAGATCAATGAGTTACAGTCTATGAAAAATTTGAAATAACCATATACAAAGTGCTATTTTGGAACTTTTCAACTTTCTAACGTTTATGCCAGGCAAACACCTTTTCATAAAATAACGTCACAACATCCAACGCTTAGTTTTTTGAATCAGAATGAGCATGATGTTGGCACCGTTAACGTTGAAAAACGTCCTACACCAGGCAACATATATCAAAAACTTATTATTAAGGTATAAGAAGTAGTAATTATCTAATTACTAACGAAGCTACAGATGTAATGATGTGATTAATGGAAAGGTCTTTCCAATGTTGCGAAATGCTTAAAATGGCAAGATGTTAAACATTTAAATTACGAAATACTGTTATGATTTTTTTATGTGGGTATATGTTTATGTTTGCATTTAATACACAAACTGCTGCTGCATTTTGAATCATTTTTTGTTTTGCAATAGTTTGGTGTTCGTATTCTTTACGTGAAATGTAGATTACTGTTCTAGAAGTAATTTCATTCCGGACTCGATGCAACAGTTTTTGAAAGTAATCCAATTAAATACAGAAATAATGCAGCAGCATATTTCAAAGCATTCAGTTTTCTTGATTAGTGTACAGTAACTATCTGTAATTTTAATGTAATTAAATTTTAATTGAGTTCGGCGTGGTTGCAAAGAAATTGGAAGTCGTCGTGTCAAACGCAGATTATTATGCCTATCTATACGGTTTCTTCTGGTAAAATAGACAAAGTCAATCCTATTTGGCTAGGGATAACCGGAAGTTTTCATCCTGGAGTCGGTATAATAATGAAACGTGCGATACATATCAATTAAGTTTTGTAAATAATCTTATCACGTGCAACGATGTCGACTAAAAAAAATTATTTAATGTATACTAACTTTTTAGAAACGATTTCTTTTTATATTTAGATCTCTGATTTCTTAGATTTCTTTGATATATTCTATTGCCATAGTCTAGACTTTATGCATCATCATCATCTTCAGGAATTTCTGTACATTCATTAAGCATTTCATAGGATGCCTTCTATAATTAGTTTGCATTTAAGTTCATTTTCGTGTTATATATTAATTGTTATTAAAAGTACGATTTTTTTTAAGGCTGTATTCTGTATTTTCTTCTCAACTATCATTTTAAACACCGTTTTTCATGACATCATTTACTTACGTTTAAATTAGTCAACGTTCATGCAATGCTTAGTGGTGGATAATGTGAATTTTGAGAAATGTAATTATAAGTAATTTTTTGATTAGGACCGTATAATTATTAAATTCGATGTTTATTTTGGGACTGGTAAAAGTATTTCTTTGTGGTGAAAAAACTTTTAATTCACGATCATTTGTCATTCATTGTAGTCCGTACTGTTAACTTCGGTAGTATTTTTTATTTTTTTTTTTTTTTATTTTTTTATTTCGCCAATATCATATACAAATCTCAAATATAATCGTATATAATGGCTGGAGCAAGCAGAAGGCAGAAGTGCCTTATCATCAAGCCCCGTGTAATAACAACTAGTTTACTTTTTCAATATACTACTAATAATAATATAATATATACAAAAACATGAAAACAAAGTACCTATCTGGGCAGAAATATTTACAAGCAAAAGGAAAACGTATGCACAGTGTGAAATGAAAAGGAAAAAACAAACAAACAAATATAAAAATGAAAATGAAAAATTAACGAAAGATACCAACATAACTAGAGAGGAAAAATAGCATGCTAGGCGTTGTTGAAATATAACAGCCTAAAAAAACTGAGAAAAATCAAAGTCACTGTTAAGCAACTTCATTTTTACAGATCTTTTGAAATGGTAAACAGACCTAGTGTTCTTTTCTGCATTTTGCAAGATATTGTTCCATAGGGCTGGGCCACGATGGGCAATGGAAAAGGTTGTTACTTTAAGGCGTTTTTGAGGAATTTTGTAGTTATTCCTTGAATATCTAGTATTATATTTATTTTGGACTCTGGAAAATTGGTTACGGAAAGTTATTGGGGTACGCTCGAGCTTATTTTTAAACATGAAGGTTAATACTTGGTATATGTTTAATTTGTAGATACTAAGAATCCCAAGTTTCTTTAATAAAGGTTCGGAGTGTGTAAATCGATCTACACCGAAAATAATCCTGCAAGCGTGTTTTTGTTTGCAGTAAAGTTTCTTAAGCTTTGTTTGGTTAGTACTTGCCCATACTATGTTGCAATAGGTTAGGTAACTATGTATAAATGAGAAATATAGTAATTTTAAGGATTTTAAGTTGACATATGGTTTTGCTATGCGAAGTATTCCGAGGTTTTTAGAAATCTTATCTTGGATAACATTTATATGATTCTTCCATGTCAAATTTTCATCAAGAAGAACTCCTAGGAATTTGATGAATTTTTCCCTTTTTATCTCATTATGGTTAATTAACAGTTTCGGTAATTTCAATGGCAAATCATCCACACTTGAAGGCTTACAAAACAAAATATATTTAGTTTTATTTATATTTAGAGAAAGTTTATTACTTCTGAACCATTCTTCAATATTTCTAAGCTCTTTGTTCACGATATCAAAGAGTGATTTTATATTTTTATGTGAATAAAATAGGTTAGTGTCATCAGCGAAAAGAATGAAGTTTAAAGTATTAGATGCTCTGTAGAGATCATTTACATATAATAAAAAGAGCAAAGGGCCAAGAATGGATCCTTGGGGTACACCACATGTTATAAGTTTAAGAGATGTTCTTTTTGATCCATACGAAACACATTGTTTTCGATTAGTGAGGTAGTCTTTAAACCACAAGAAGTTATTATTGCGTACACCATAGTGTTTTAGTTTCGATAGAAGAATTTTATGATCAACTGTATCAAATGCCTTCGAGAGATCGATAAAGACTCCTAGTGTGTATAGATTATTATCAAAAGCATCACTGAGATCGTTCACTAGGTTTAATATTGCATGGTCAGTAGAATGCCCTTTCTGAAACCCAAATTGTTTCTGGTACAACATGCTGTTGTCAATAAGATATTTATAGAGTCTATTGTACATTATGCGCTCCAGGATTTTTGAAAAGCAAGGAAGTATCGATATCGGTCTATAATTCGAGATATTAGACTCTTCTCCTGCTTTGAAGCAAGGAATTACTTTTGCAATCTTCATGCTATTTGGGAATTTCCCTGTATTGAGAGAAAGTCGAAAAATATGCAATATTGGAATTTTGATGATATCAAAGGTGTGTTGAATAACATTTACGCTGGACTTTTATTGGATTTAAGACTTTTAAAAGCGTCAAGTAGTTCAGTTTCTGTCAAGTTTGACTCTTGCATGATGTTATCGAACTCTTCAAGAAAGAACATCGGTGGCTTATTTGAGGCAGGGATTTTTTCAGCTAAATCACATCCTACTCTTGCATAAAAATCATTAAAAGCACTTGCAATTTCCCTTTTACCATATACAAGTTTTTTATTAGTTTCAATAAATTTTGGTAAGCTACTTTTCGAAGTTTTTGTTTTCCCTAAAATTTCCTTGATAACGCCCCACGTTTTTTTGGTATTTGCACTATTTTGGATCAATAATTTCGAGTAATATTCTTTTTTAGAATGTTGTTTAATTTTATCAAATAGATTTTTGTAAGTTTTATATTTACTTTCATTTCTGTATGTTTTGCTCTTTAGAAATTTTTCGTACAGTCTTTGTTTTCTTTTCGATGATTTAAGTAGACCTGGCGTCATCCATGGGCTGAGGAGACTTTTTGGCATTAGGTTAAACTCTTTTACTGGAAACGCTTTGTCATATTGTATAGAAAAAAGCTTCAAAAACAAGTCATATGCGCAATCAACATCACTGGACTCCTGAATTAGTTCCCAGTTCATCTCAAGGAGAAGATCACGAAAATAGGATATCGATCTTTTATTGATAAAACGTTTTGAAATAGATATGGATGTGTTAGATGTGTCTTTAATTATGTCCTTGATTAACAGAAAGGTTGGAAAATGATCAGTCAGATCAGTCTGTATTACACCAGAACATAAACCGTTTTGATTATAATGATTATTCGTAAAAATATTATCAATCAAAGTTGATGTGTTCCTAGTAACTCTTGTTGGTTTATTTATTGTCGGAATTATGTTATACTGAAGGATCAAGTTCACAAAATCTTTAATTTTTTTGTTTGCATAATCTAATAAATTTAGATTTAGGTCACCAGAAATGAAAATATGCTTGTTTGAGCGACTTACGTGAGAAATATGAGATTTTAAGTGATCTTTGAAGAGTTTAAAGTTACCAGCAGGTTGTCTATACATGGTTGTAATTATAATATTTTTACCGCTACCATTTATGATTTCGACACTTAGAGACTCACAATCAGAATTGTTAATTGTTAAATCCTTGCGCAACTTGAAAGAAATGGAGTTATGAATGAATACACACAGACCTCCCCCAACTTGGTTCTCACCTGTACGTGCTTGATGAACTACTGAGTAGTTAGGTAATTGAAAATTAGAGTTACCCTGTAACTCGTCCCCTTTACACCAGGTTTCCGTAAGTGAAATAATTTTAAATTCATAGTTAATATTACCCAGCATTGATTTGAAGTTGTCAAAATTCTTGTGCATGCTTCGAATGTTTATGTTTAGTATTGAAAAAGTCAAAGGATCGAAATTTGTTAAATAGTTTGAGAGATCAGCAAGAGAAAAACTTCTAGTTTCGAGATTTTATCGATCAAAAAAGTTTATATCTGGGTCAGAATCATCATTTAGAGTGATGTGACCAAGTTGGCCAGAAATTGAGAAGGTTGAATCATCCATTTTAAAAACAAATCACTCCTGAATAATTATTAACTATTTGCTCGTTCCTAATTTATTTTAACTATTTTGTCATATTTCAGACGAAATCGTTCACCTCTTTCCCTTCTGTCTTTAACATCATTCCATAATTTTCTTCTGATCTCCACCGTCTTTTTCGAAAAATCTTCATAAATGCTAATATTTGTGCCCTTCAACTTATGTCCTCTTTGAAGTATTCGTTCTTTATCTTTGTAGCTTAAAAGTTTCAGGACAATCGTACGTGGACCTCTTTCAACGTTTCTCTTTCCTTTCCTGTGCGCTCTTTCTATGTTCACATTTTCAACACCCAACTTATTCACAAACATATTCAACACTTTATTTTCGCAATCTTGCCAAGTTTCTTCTTCGCTTTCCTTGATGCCGTCAACTCTCAAATTGTTCCTCCTACACCGATCTTCCAACATTCTGTACCGGTCTTTTGCTTCTTCCGAATCTTTCTGCATCTTGTCAAACTTTTCATGTATGGTTTTAATTTTTTCATTAAAATCGTCTTCCTGAAAGTTAATTGTCCCTTTCATATCATCCACATCTTTTTCCACTTTTTCTATTCTCTTCACTGTATCAGTCAACACTTTTTCCAAGTTTCCAAGTCGATTATTTAAAATTGTAAAGTTAGCACTGATTATATTCGTTAGATTTTCTTCCTGTGTCTTCAATAACTCTTTCATCATTTTTTGTACATTTTCCATTGTGAACTCCATGATTTTGTATAAGTAATAAAAAAATTAGTAAAGTAATATTGTAGCATAAATATAGTTAAAAAGTTATATGAATTGCGCTCATAAAAACACGTCTGTACTCAATGAGAGTCAAACAAAGTTTTTTCCATATGATCTAAATTTATCACAAATCACAAACGGAATATTCAAATTTAATGGGTAAGCTCCACTATTATTGATGATCCCGAAAGACACCTTTACTTCAGATTCCAACATGGAAATCCGCAAGTCAAAATCTTTTCTTATTTTTGAGATATTTAGGAAAATGTAAGCCCCGGTATTCAAATTTGTCCTTAGCAACGCCCATAGCAACAATCTTTAGCCCAATTTATAATTTTTCGAGCTATTGGCTATTGCTAAAGACTATCTGAAAGAACAGTTGTCTGGAATCAGCTTCGTACTGTAGACACACAGACAAATATGGACAAAACTAAGTCATTAAAGAGATCCAATAAAGCTTCAAGAATAAACTCTAATACTTTTACCTTTACAAAGAGGAATAAAAAAGGATTTTAAAAAACTCCTGCTTGGCTCAAAAGTTCTTTAAATACTGATATGGATATTGTGATGAATTATACAGCAACAAACACTGAATATATTGATTTTGAATCATCTTCTACAAATTATAAATGCAATGAATCTGCAAATAATGATGGACAAATAAATTTGTTATCTTTTTCACGGAAGGTGGAAGAAATACTGAGTCCAAGTAAACAAAATAAAAAGTTAATTCATGGTTATAGAATTATTGATACAGATATCTTATCAACAGTCCTGGCAACATTACTCTGCTCACGGTGTGAAAGTTTCCATTCATTGTATGAGGATTAATATATCAAAAACAAAGCTGAACAAGATGCCCTACCGGGCAGAAGGATTTCTGCAAGCTTTGCTGCTGAAAATGCCACAAAAATGCAACACTAGCACACTAGTCCTGCAAAACTAAGACAGTCACATCATTCAGCTCGAGAAGCATCAGCATTAAATAAACAAAAATATTGATGCGACTGACAATGTTCGTCAAGAAAGTCAGCCTACCATAACATAAAAAAGGGGCTTTTCTTTATGCTATCGCGGAGATCATTTATGAAGACCTGTTTTTTTTGTACGAATAAGCTGAATGATTGTTACTGGATATTTGCCACCCACGTACTCCAAAAAAGTGCATCGACACAATACGAAACTTTAATTTAACCACATTAAATATAACGAATCCTATAAAAAGATTGTGTATACTGGCGGTAACCAACATATCGTTTGGGCAGCACAAACTAATATATAAAGTTTCTATATTGATCTCCTCAGAATGAAAAATATAAATATCACAATAATAATTACTTAGAAATTAAAGCTCATATCTAATCTAAAAGTTAAAAAAAATACAACATACGTAGGGAGAAAAGAGATAAGCTGATATAGCCAGAATACATCCAAAAATTGCTACTAAATATAGTATAAATAGCTGTATAAAGTGCATAGTGATGTTGGGGAGGAGCTGAAAGGAAGCTAAGCTGAGCTTTAAAAATCCAAAAGCTTCTAAAAATTGACTTCAAACATGCATACACATACAAAATACACGAAGGTCTTTCATATTTAAAAAGGCTTGGAGCAAAAATAAAACAAGAAATACCTTTTCTTCCACACACCATGTATTGGCACTGTTTTCATATTTTAAACTTCAAGAAAACTTCTTCCAAAAAACAGAATAACCACACTGTAATTTAATTTTGTGAACATGATAAGTTCCCAACAGTAATGCAATTCTTTATATAAAATTATAAGCTGTATTAACTTCTTTTAAAGCCATATTTCCATCAAAGAAACTTTTAGCAAACTACACACGTTCTTTCGCTGCCATTTTTAAAACGTTTTATGGACGATCACATGGCATGGCGAAAATCAGCCAATAAACTATCGCTATTTAAGTGGAGGTGGCTAAATTAGCACCCTTTCGTAGAAATCGGGCATTATGCACCAATCACGATTGAGACGGCTTTTTTATGAACCAATGAAATTTAAGAAACAAAAATGCGTAGGTTTGGACAGTAAGATGAAAACAGAAAAACACGGACGATCGTAAAGTATTTCTTGCTTACGCAGAAATCCAAAAAGATGCAAAAATTTGAAATGATTAATTTTTCTTTTGTTCTTACCTGTAGGGTCTTTTGAATATGTTTGGTAATGTTTTTCCAATAGGGGGCGCTAAGTAGAGGGGCGTTAAATAGAGGGGAAAGTTAAAAAGAAGGGGGCGTTCATTAGAGGAATTATAGTATCCACATTAAAACTTTTAGAGATTTGACCGCTGTTTCAAAAGTAACATTCTTTAGCACAATGTTTGACAAATGGAATTCCATGTTTGTTAGTGTCAACTTCCATTTCATCCAGTATTCTAAATCTGTTACCCTGCATACAAGGTCAGCTTTTGTGTCTGTTAAATAACTCCAATTATCTAACGTAAATTTCCTTGAATATTCTCTCATTTTAGTGGTTATAATTCTTGAATCTAACAGTCCATTTCGGTTGCTATGATCACGTGTTGAGACTTCTTCAATGTTTTCTGAACTACTGATGAGTTTTGAAATGAAAACATGAGGGTTATTAACGGTAAAGTTTAAATAAATAACATTAAGAATCACATTTATAAAATACAAACTTAATTCCTAATTTTTTGTGTCAAACCTAGATTATTATGCCTATCTATACGGTTTCCTCTGGTAAAATAGACATTTGCTATATTTTTTGATAATGATAATATTTAATACAATGAGATTTGATTTAATTATGTACATTATTACGGTTTTTATATATTTCCCCGTAGGGTGAAATATATGTTAAAACCGGCAGTTTCCTTCTTCTCCTCCTCCTTCTTCTTCTTCTCCGTTCACTTTTATAGCCGCGGTTCGGTATTGAATTTTGGGCTAGCCAAAGTAGATAAGAATAGAGGCTAGTCTACAGCACGCCATTATTTTCAGTCAGTGCAGATGGGCAGTGGCAGTGGAAGATTTTGGCTTTTTTCTGCTAGCTTTTGAAATGATTCAATAGATAAAACGTTGAATGATGGAAATGAATTGTTTTAGCTCAGTGTTGTTTTAAAAAGCTTTGTAAAAACTTTTGAATGAACGTGTAAAAACCAGAAAAAATCGATATATCAATGATGTTTTGCTTTTGAGTTGATAATTAATGTGTTATGATGATTGGTAATTAATTTGCTTCGAACAGCAAACCATTGAAACCATTGAAGTGGTTTCAGTGTAAAGGTGAAAATTCATTATTAATAGCCAGGCTGCAGATTTATTTTATTTTACATCCTGATAGTTAGCCCAACAGAACTGGACTGGAAAGCATGATGTACAGCCCAGCCACAAAGGAAACCCTTTTCATGTGGAAAACAACCAGTTCAACCAGTTTGTTCAAACAGCAAGTAAAAACGTGATGTCGCATATACAATAAGAAGTTCAGAAAACCAATGACGTATAATATTTTAAAACACAGGATTGAGAAACACATAATAACTTGAAAGAATCTGGTTGAGTGTGCTTCCCTGAATCGTCATTTAATCCAACAACAGAAACATAGTTTACTATGGATGAATTCCACGGCCACGTATACTGTTTTGATATTGTATATCATATTTTATTTTACAAAATTTAATATACTGTCAATTTTCCTGTACGAACAACGAACGTAAATCAAAACACAATACAGATGACAGTCTGTAAATTAAATCAAGCCGGAACACAAACTTCTACTTTCAGCTTTGTAGTGATTTGGTTATAGATATGTATTTTCACTGGTAGTGAAAGTTTATTTTTTTCCATTTGGGATTTATTTATATAAGGTCATTTTTACCACAAAATAAACAATGAGTGTGAACATATTTTTTTGAACAGAAATGTTTTATAAATTGTCACTTTAAGCCATCTTTTTTTTGAAAATAACTATTCTGTCCTAATTTGAAATGCTACACGTAATATTTGTTAGTAGAGATTTTGGTTGCTTTTGATGATAGTTATTTGCTTATATTACCCGAAAGGTTTAGGTTTAACAATTCTCTTTTCTTTTTTGTACAGAAAACCTGTATACAAATTTGATTGTATAGTGTTGTGAGATCATACATATTATATTATGATGAAATTGTCTTACACATTGATGGCATTGTTGATATGCAGTTGCTTAAGCGGAAATATTTAGTCGCATTTAGGTCTTATAATTTTTAGCTATGTGTCCATAGTAACTTCTCAGTCAACTCCTCAGCAAAGAATTTTAAGAGAAACCTTATCATTTGACCATGAACAACTTCATTTCAGAATAAGGGGTCAGTTACACGTAGGCGGGATGAAAACTGCCCTGGGGTGAAACTTCAGCCCGGGGTAAATACTTGTTACAATACATGCAGGTTAAAAACCAGGATGAAATTCAGCATAAAAAGGTGAGTTGCGCACATTTTTAACCTGGTTTGAAAGCAATTTTGTGCATAGATGTCAAAATCATGCTCAAATTGCCCCGGGGTGAATTTCACCCCTGTCTTATGAACAGGGGTGAAATAAGCCCTGGGGTTGTGTTTCACTCCGGCTATAACGTAATTATTTAATGATACATTTTTCTCATGGTTATCAATGCACACACAATAATTGATAAAATGTTTGCAACTTTGGGGAAATATATAGTCGCATTTTTGCAAATCTTGTTTCAATATGAAACAAAAAGCTGCTTGGCTTGAAGACTTCAGGACGTGTCACAATGACATATCTACTCTCAACAACAATAATGAAACATTCTCAAAATACCACATTGTCACAAATTGCCCAATTTTGGTCAAATCTGATAATATGACCGTCAAATTTGAAATCAGAACCTTCCAATTGCACTTTGTGCCAATTTTTATGAAAATTGGAGAACTTTCGAAATTTTTGATAAAATCTTCACTGGAAAAATAGATTACTGTGTCATCCGCAAATTGAATGACATTAGCTTCAAGCAAAATGCTAGCAAAATCGTTGTAGAATATCAAAAATAATAATGGTCTGATGATTATCGACTCTTGAGGAACGCCATTCGAAAGTGGTTGTGGATCAGATTTGATGTTATCAATGACTACTTCTTGCATTCTTCCGAACAATAGTTTGTAAGACAATCCAGTTCATTATCAAGTTTACAATAGGGTGACAGCTTCTCAATTAAAATGCTATGGTCAACTGTATCGCAGGCTTTCGATAAGTTTATAAAAACTGTAGCAACGTGTTTGTTTTTTTATTTACTTCCTTTCTGATGTTATCTAATGACAGACTTGCCGCTAAATCTTTTGATCTGAGACGACGATAACCAAATTGATGTCGCGACAATAAGTTGTTACCCTCTAAATATTTGATAACTTTTTTATATTGAGATGGCTGGCAATATAGAAATAGATCGATAGTTATTGTTATCGTCCGTCGAACCCTTTTTGAAGATGTGTTTGATCAAAGCCTGTTTCCATTTTCCAAGTATCTTAGCAGTTTCAATCGATAAATTGATTATATGACAAAGTGGTCCTGTTAGAGGGAAATATTAATAACTTGGTGCAAAACACTGACACCAACGTGAATTTTTCAAGACAAGTAGATAAATATATTGAGTTTCAGGATCAGTTATATTACATAGATAAACAAATCACGATGTTTGCAATTTTGTTGAGCAGCGCAGGGTATTCTCGAAAACACCCTTTCTGAAAGGACCAGAGAATATACATCAATAGACCTTTCCCGAATTTATGTTTAAACGATGCACTGTGGCCGAGTTGTCGTGTCTAACCTCGCTTTTGATATTCAAACTATTTCTAACTATTGGAGTGGGAATTAGGAATAATAGAGACTATCATTAAGTTATAAAGTAATGAAATCAGTGGAACAATGAATTGCATAAAAACGAGGTTAGATATGAGGCTCGGCCACAATTCAGTGTTTAAACTGAAATTCGGGAAAGGTCTATTTATTTGATAATCGAATGTGATGGATCTGTCAGTGCAACTCGTGGTCATATCTAATTCATGCAAAACCATTTTTTCTCACAGAATTGGAGATTTCCCCCTAATTAATGAGGGTGCATGAAGCCACTCCATTTCGTCAAGTATAACATTTCGTATGCAAACAAGCGATATACTTAGCGCATAACAATATTTTGCATTTCGTAAACATATGAGAATACGTGACAATCGAAAAATCGAACTTTTTTGTCAATTTTAACCAAAGTTTGGCAAATCAGGGTGGATTTTCCGATTTTATTAAATAGTCACAAAAAGCACAATTGATAGGTTCTGATTTCGAATTTGACAGTCATTTCGTCAGTTTTGACCAAAATTGAGCAATCCAGCAATGTTGTACTTTGGTATTGCTTTATTATTGTTGAAAGAAGATTGTGACATGTCGTCTTCAAGCGAACGGCTTATTGCTATGTTTTAAATTCTTTTCATAAAAATGAACAAGAGAAATAACCAAATCAGATCCTTCAAAATACTTTGTATAAAAGTACGGCGCAGATAGAACTGATGAAGTCTTGTTATTAATGTTAGAAAAGATGATTAACAAAATATCAAAGAATTTCAGTTTATAAGCTTTTAAATTTCCGAAAATTTTTAGGCAGCGTTCGCTGTTTCTTTAGAATGTGCATAGACTTGAAAAAGGAGCCTCACAGATTCTGAATAGGCTACAAACTGTCTTATCGGTTGGAGTAGCAGATGGAATAATAGTAGGGATTAGGGTCAAAGAGTGTTTAAATACTGTGTTCTCTTTCACTACTACCGTAAAATATACGCGCAAATAAAATCTCAGACATTTTTATAAAGTGACTGTTAAATTTTGCTGCAGTAATAAAAGTTTTCAAAATATTTTCAAGAGGTATTGCAATGCTAGAATTAAGCAATGGACTGCAAAAAGTTATAACAATAAAATAATACCCACAGAAACACATGAAAAGGGAAAAAATTAACAAATGGTCTTCCGTTTCACGAAAAAACATACTAGAAGCACCCTAATACCCTCTTAGTCAACATGACTATCCAATTGGCATCATTATCATCACAGTGGAAAACACATTATCGAAGTAATTTAACACAATGAGTATGACCTTCATCTGATGCATGCATTAACGCTGTCCGTTCTTCCCGGTCTTTCGTGTTAACATCACAGTTGTGTAATAAAAGCAATTTAACACAATGGGCATGACCTTCGCGTGATGCATGCATTAACGCTGTCCGTCCTTTTTGGTCTTTCCTGTCAACATCACAGTTGTGCTGCAGAAGTAATTTTACACAATGGGCATGCCCTTCTTGTGATGCATGCATTAACGCTGTCCGTCCTTTTTGGTCTCCCCTATCAACATCACAGCTGTGCTGTAAAAGTAATTTTACACAATCGCCCTGACCTTCATGTGACGCATGCATTAAGGCTGTCCACTTACCCTCGTCTATCGTGCCAACATCACAATTGTGCTGTAAAAGTAATTTAACACAATCGGCATGCCCTTCATGTGACGCATGCATTAAGGCTGTCCACTGATCTTCGTCTTTCGTGTCAACATCACAGCTGTGCCGTAAAAGTAATTTAACACAATCGGCATGCCCTTCATGTGACGCATGCATTAAGGCTGTCCACTCATCTTCGTCTTTCTTGTCAACATCACAGTTGTGCTGTAGAAGTAATTGAACACAATCGACATGACCTTCACGTGATGCATGCATTAACGCTGTCCACCCATCATCGTTCTTTGTGTCAACATCACAGTTGTGCTGTAGAAGTTCTTTCACACAATCAGCATGGCCTTCATCTGATGCATGCATTAACGCTGTCCTTTCATCCTCATCCTTCGCGTCAACATAACAATTGTATTGTAGAAGTAATTTAACACAATCGGCGTGACCTTCAAATGATGCATGCATTAACGCTGTCCACTCATCTTCGTCTTTCGCGTCAACATCACAGTTGTACTGTAGAAGTATTTTAACACAATCGGCGTGACCTTCATGCGATGCATGCATTAACGCTGTCCACTTACCCTCGTCTTTTGCGTCAACATCACACTTGCGCTGCAGAAGTAATTCACAACAACCGGTATGACCTTCATGTGATGCATGCATTAAAGCTGTCCAGTCTTCCTCGTCTTTCGTGTCAACATCACAATTGTGCTGTAGAAGTAATTTAACACAATCGGTATGACCTTCAGATGATGCATGGATTAAAGCTGTCCAGTCATCTTCGTCTTTCGTGTCAACATCACAATTGTGCTGTAGAAGTAATTTAACACAATTGTTATGACCTTCATGGGATGCATAAATTAACGGTGTCCGCTTATCCACGCTTTTCGTGTCAACATCACAGTCGTTCTGTAGAAGTAACTTAACACAATCGGCATGACCTTCAGATGATGCATGAATTAACGCTGTCCACTCATCTTCGTCTTTCGTGTCAATATCACAGTTGTGCTGTAGAAGTAATTGAACACAATCGGCATGACCTCTATGTGCTGCAAGCATTAACGCTGTCCACTCATTTTCGTCTTTTGTGTCAGCATCACAGTTGTGCTTTAGAAGTACTTTAACACAATCGGTACGACCTTCATCTGATGCATGCATTAACGCTGTCCACTCATCTTCGTCTTTAGTGTCAACATCACAGTTGTGCTGCAGAAGTAATTCAACACAATTGGCATAGCCTTCGGATGATGCATGTATTAACGCTGCTTCCCCGTTATAAATATTTATCGAGTCTCTTTCTAACTGTAATAACATTTCCAGTAAATCCCAATTACCACATTTTGCAGCGTGAACGAACAATCGATCAAGAAGTTGTTTTCCTTTTTCTTTTAACACCAGCTGTGAAAACACGATTAACTTCAGCTCATCCGCACTTTTTAAGCAATTTGTATCTTCAACTAGTTTTTCTTGCTCTAGGAAATGAGAAAGTAAGAGTGGATAAGAAATGGGAATAATTTTGGCATTAGATTTCCATAATGTGATATATTTCAGGTCGTAAGAATAAATCCAAGATGATAGTAAGACATTGTTCACAAATGGCTACACTCATTTTTAAAGACTTTTTCCAAGAACTTTTTCAAGATTTCTATTAAGATTTTTGATCCCACTCTCTCCCCTCCACTCCCTCAACTTTTCTTTCCAATCTTCCCCCTGAGTTGATATCACCTTTCTGAAAGAGCCCCTTCCCATTACATTCCCTGCACAAACCCCGTTAACCCTCCCCCATCATCACAAAAATCTTCGTCTAATTCTTCGTCACAGCTCTCGTCTTCTTCAGAATCAAATCATACAGTGCTCCATTAAAGTAAAAAAACATTTGAACTAAAATCCAAAATTAGCAACATGCTACTGATAACATAAGAAACTTTTGCTTAATTAGAAAATCAATGGGCTTGATAATTGTAAAGATTGACGTCAACAATAGTGTCATCTTCCCCTCTCTTCTCTGTCAACCAGCGTCAAATTATCATAATCTCCCACCCCCTTTTCTTCTACTACCACCTCAACTCCCCCCTAAGGGTTGATGTCGTTTGTGAATAATACCTTGCTAACTTATTTTTTTCAATCATCTTTCTAAAATCATAAACTTTCCGCAAAATTTGAAGTTGTACCTTCCCACGAATACTTTTGAATCCTATGCAAGTTTGTAACTAAGTCTTTATCAACTGTTAACATGAAAATCTTGGAACTAAAAAGAATTTTGAAAAAACTTGATTAGGATGATCAATTTAAGGAGAAAAGAAGTAATATATTTTTTGCAGTGTCGTAGAAATTTAGGAAAATGAACACAAAATTTGAAATTTGCATTTGAATCCTAAATAAAAACATTTGGTATCCAAAACATGGTATCAAGTATTTATTTGGCATAAACCGGAATGGCATTTGAGAGACAAGATTACAGTAACATTTGAAACTTACCGTGAATCTTTGTCTCTCACGAAGTCTATTGGAAAAAACATCATTTGAAGTTATATGAAATCAGTAATTTACTCAAAATTGATCTATTTCATTTATGTTACCTTTAACCTTTTCTGTTAATGACTTTCCCACTGCAGAAGCATCATTTTGTTTCCAATGAGGAGTTTCAATTCGACCGTCTATCGATGACCCAATATCATTGGAGCAATTTTCCACCAACCGGCATTTCAAGTCACCTAGATTCCTTGGTGAAGGTTCCTTTTGAAGGGAAACACTAAGGCTAAATTTTTTAGCTAGATTCCTACACTTTTCCAAAAACCAAGAGCTTCCTGCTACCACCATGAAATCCTCCTTAGTAGCAGGAAATGATTTCATTTCCACGCTGCACTTTTTTTGTTTCTTATATTTTTCTTTTTCATCGTCATATATTTTCAAAATCTTCTTTTCTTCTTCGTTCATTTGATCAATATACTTATTTGTGTTCATCAATTTCCTCACATGAAGTTCTTTGCAAAGTTCTTTTCTGAAATCATCCAATGGATCGTCTTCTTCCTTGCAATTTTCGTAATCCACACATGACCCCAAGAGACTTGCAAAGTGTGATCTCAAACCCTGTGCATAAGTTTCTAGGCCTTCTGATTGATGGCCTTTGTGTGTTCTGTGCTTGCAATAAGTGCAAATAAGTTTGCCGTTGCATTCAGTACATACAATTTGTGCAATACCTTCATGTTCCTTGCAAAGCGATTGAAAGCTATTAGCATAATGACTCAATGCAATGGTGATCTTCATCATTGCATTGGTGTTCACCACAACATGAGCTGCACAACTTCATTTGTAATTTGGAACAATATCGAGTTATAACGTTTGGACAATCTTGCTGAGGACATCTCATACTAGAAAAGTCAGGCAAAAATGTGTTACTTTTTAATTTAGTGTATACTATTGCTTCGTTTTCAAATATCAAAGTTTTGTTTGCAATATTAGAATCTTACATATTACTATCCTTTCTCGAATCTTTCAAAAGAGTTTCCATCGCAAAGTTCTTTATGAGTACATCATCCAAAGTCTGATGCTTTAGAATGGTGGTCGTTTTGTCACACACACAGCTCAACGTTGCACTTTCATCATCATTGAAAACTAAATATGTTTCTCGACATGATTTACAGAAGGAATGACCACAAGGCAACAGCCAGCTGTCAATCTCCCGCACCATGCAAATTGGACATTCCAATGATTCGTTCATTTTTATCACCTTTATGGAGATTTGACTGATTTGACTTTTAATACTATAAAAGGAAAAGGAGATGAACTTTTAACGTAGATAAACAGACAACTCTTTTAATTCTCCATTACGTTTATATATCTAATTGAATATTGATAAAATTGACGTGCTCCATCAAATTTCGCTTTCGATGATAGATAATAATAACAACTTTCAAAAATTTTGTTTGTATTTTAATGAACCGCCTGTCCAGTCTACTAAAAATACCTGTGGATATTTTTTTCAGCAAATTCTAATGAATTAAAGTATCTAAGATAAATGACCAGCAGTATGTATATTAGTCATTGCTGTGGCTAAAATGAAGAATATGAATTTTCATTGAAATGACAATGCAACTATTACTTTGAATCATCCATAGTACATACGACTTGAAAATAATATTCTTCTTCCTCCTCCCACACGAAATGGCAGTTTAACCTACACTTTAAAACTCTGCATTACAGTCATACAAATGCATTACATAAAGTTAAAGTAATGTATGGCAATCCAAGTAATGGTCTCAATGTAGAAAGGACCATTCATAGATTTTTGTTAATCTATAATTAATCTATAAAGTTAATAGTTAATAGTGTTAAAATTGCTTTTTCTTCCTCCCTGAGTTTTTCCACATTCTGAAACTTTAATGCTTGGAAAATTTTCTATCGAATGATATGAAAATCAAGTTTATTGCAAAAACAAATAAAAAGTTATTCACATTCCCTCCCACTCCCTCAACTTGCATCAACTTTGCTTTCCAACCTCATCCTGCGTTGATATCATGTTTCTGAAAGAGCACAAACCCCGTGTACCCTCCCTCATCATCACGAAACTCTACTTCTAATTCTTCGTCACATCTTTTATCTTCTTCAAATCAAATCAAATCAAATCATACAGTGCTCCGTTAAAGCGAAAACACTTTTAAACTAAAATCCAAATCACATTCCAAGTTTGATGACGATTTTTTTAGAGACACGCTGTATAAGCACTACGCTAGCAGGAATAAATTGACTTCGATAATAGAATACATTAATTAATGGAAAATACATATCTAATGTCTAATCATCGAGACATATGAAAACAGTAAATGTCATCATGGAAGTCATTTATATAGTAGTTCATTATCTGTAATCTTTCTCCTATATAGTTCGCTTGAAAAACTTTTTTTTTCAGTTTCCCGAAATGTAAAATAAAAGTTACTTTAGTTATAATATTAAAAGTACCAAATATATCATTATAATAAAACTTACATTAGATTTTCTGAAGTTTGTTCTGCTCTACCAACCCTCTTACGAAAGATTTAGAATCACAGTATTGTTGACATATTGTGTTATCATATGACAAGAGTTCTCGCGTTACAACACTCCAAATTCTGATTGGCTGCGATTTCGAATAAACGCTAAACGAAATCACGTGTTTTATAGTAACAGAAAATTCTGATTAATCGTTAATGAGTTTAATCGATAAGAGGGTAATTAAAATATTTAAATTTAATTTTTATGATCAATGCATTTTTTGCCAGGAGGTAACTTGTATAGGATAAATATATAAGGAACTTATAATTAAATGGTGTCGTAACCCCGTCTTCCGTCTAAGAATAATCGCGACAAACCGATTAATCAGTTTGCGTTAAGTGTTTCGAAATTAGAAATAAAGTTTATGTGTATCAAAATGCATTTTAGTGAACTTTTTATCAAGAAATTTATCTCCAGAAAAGGCTAAAGAAGACCCCTTCTGTCTTCTAAAATTTCCACCGTTTTGCCAAATAAATATTGAAAAAAAAGCCTTGATAGTTGGTGGTTAAGACATTTGATACACACTGTATGACGATTGCCGGTAGTTAATCACCTCTGCGGACTATAACAGGAGTTTTGTAATGACGCATTCGATTAACCGCTTGACATAGATATAAACAAAAATTTTGAAGAACTATCAGATTAGTTGTTTAGCTAAAACGTCTCAAATTGCGTTGGCATTTTTCTCGCGTAGAGATCTATGCATGTAGTCTTTTCAGAAAGACTCAATAACACTCTTGCGAGGTTTTTGAAAATTGTATGTAATGTCATTAATAGTTTGCCATGTACTTTATCTATAGTAGATCTTTTTCATATACGTACGTTTCAAAAAAGCCTTGATAACAGTGCAGTGTTTTGATAATAGCAGTAGATAGGGATTTCTCATCAAAATAATATGGTCTGGAAACCACCAGCTGAAAAATATGACAAAAGCAAAAACACAAGGGAGTTTTCTTTATTATTATAATTGAATATTTACCCAGGATAAAAACTTCAGTTATATGTACAATATTTACAATATATACAAAATACTGTTATCAATGTTTGTTATCAATGTTAATCCAACAATCTAGAAATTGGCTCAATAAGAAGCGTCGATAGGCTGCCACATTGTTTTCCATATCTAAATCAAAATTCATAATTGCCAGCAGACTGACGTCACACTTGACAACATGAAAACAAACATTGAAAATGGAAGCAAACAAAGCAATATGTTTGTTTCGACAGATGTCACAGGTCGTTTATGATACTTTATGCATCGTTTAAGGCGAATATCCATTTCAGATAATTTTTACGGACCAGACCGGATCGGTTCACAAAACAATAGACCACGTGAAAATAATACGTAATATTTTCACGTGATCTGTTGTTTAGCGAACCGATCCGGTCTGGTTGGCGGACAATTATCCGAAGTGGATATTTGCCTTTCAACTACCCCCATTGATAATTTTGTTTGAAGCAAGCAATATGTACAAATAATAAAAAAAAGATTAAAAGAAAGACACAATACTTGAAGCGAAAGTAATAACAAAGAGCAAGCATAATTATACACCACTGTTACAAGGTGTTGTGGTACTTCCCGAACATGCCAACAAAACAGGGGTGCACTGTTTGATACGCTTGCAAGGGAGGATTCTTTCTGCAAAAACTTATCGCGAGCAAACTTCTGACGTCACAATCAGATTCCATTCGAATGATTTTGTAAATAAAGATGGCGTCCGTAATAATGAAGTAATGATGAAGAGAACGTAAATGATAGCTTTTCTCGAATCATGCAAATTATGCAAAAAAAATATAACATATTCTGAAGTGTTTAAACGGAACTTGTCATTTGCGTAGGAGACAAGCAACCTTCGGCAGAACAACAACAACAACAACAAACCCACCTCGTTTCTATGCTGTAAAGTATTTGAAATCAAGGTTAAATAAAAGTTTTATTCATTACTGAATTATCATAGAACAAGTAACGAGGTTCGTATGGACAAAACTGCGATTAACATGGACTTACAAACTGGAGTTACAAAATTGAGTTATAAAATCAGATTATGGATTAAGACGTCATTTTTCGAGTTATTAACTTGAAAGTTTCAACTTTCGACATCATTTCGAGTTATTAATTTTGACTTTGATTTTTCAAATATTGCAAGAATTTTTTTCAAAATTATCATATTGGGCCTTTTCGAAATCAAATCATATCCACCAACAAATTAAACCAAATTTGACCTAAAATTTGGAAACTCATTCAATTCTAATGAACGTTTACACGTGGAACAATTTGATAAAGAAACATCTTCCAGTTTTTCAATTGTCTTCCGGAATATCATTGTGACAGTTGTATTCAGTACTATGGAGATAATAACTTTCCGAAAACGGTGAATTCGGGAGAAGGGTATTGGGTCTGTTACAAAAATACTTGTTTTATGTCGGACGGACAAATCGATACTCAGGGCTATATAAAAAAGAGCACGTTTATGATACAATATCAAGCAAACGTTTTTCGACAGTATACTAGAATAGACTTTACAAAGCTCCAAAACATGATTTCTACAAGGATGATAGTCAAAAATATTGGAACAAACAGTTATCGTGTCGGATGGACAAAATGCTAATACTTTTGTAACAGACCTTATTCAATATATATCTGTTTGATGTTGATCTTTAAACACCATGAGGAGAACACGACAATTTATGAAGAAAGTCAAGTGCTCATCAGACAAATACCTTAATAACTTTAAAATGTACGTGTATAAACGTTCTTCCAAACGAAATCACGAAATTGTTAAATGAAAAGCAGAACAGATTGAACTAGAAAATGAAAGATAAATCTTTGCTATTAAGATATAGAAAATTGTA
Organism: Turritopsis dohrnii; assembly: GCA_027922465.2. Lineage (NCBI taxonomy): Eukaryota > Metazoa > Cnidaria > Hydrozoa > Anthoathecata > Oceaniidae > Turritopsis > Turritopsis dohrnii. The sequence continues at coordinate 423,017 of BQMF02000023.1, forward strand.
TGTCCTTAGGCCAAATGCCTCGTAGTAACTCCAAATCTTTTCGGAAATGTGTTGAGTATTTTGGAATTTTCGTTTAATGATAATGTAAGTTCTGGCTGAACAACAAGAGGTTCTTTATCATGTAAAATATCAATTTGGATTGGTTTATCCACATCGAACTCCGATTTGATGTTCGTGACTGTTTTATCTCATATAACATGAACTAACACCATATCCGTATCGACAACGAAACATTTGTCTGCTACGATAGACAGTGGTAGAATTCCTGTCGTAAGTCCAATGAGCAATGAGCAGCATCTGTATTGATAACAGATATAGTTGCTGCTAGGTCTCCTCTGCCAGAACCCACTCAACAGTTGGCTATTGTAACAACTGACTCGTTGACGATCCAAATATACCAGCTTTCCTTCGTTAACATACGTTCTTCCGGTATTTTTTCAATAATTGATGTGGCAACGTAACTGTGCTTGGGAGCATTTGTGCTTGTACCTATAATTTCTATGACGACTATCATGCACCAAGTAGAAATAATTCAGAGTGTATTGAGAACCGCAATTCACTTGGTGACGATCAAGATAGAGAAAATTTGAATTTGAACTGTCAACATTCCACGATGTGTATCGCCATTGACAATATGGGGAATATTCTTTAAATGAAATTAAAATCGACGATAAAATACTCACATCCATTTACAGGTACCAAAAATTGGAAAGCCAAATCTTGTTTCAATTTCAGTTTTTGCTTCATAAAAACGTACTTAAAAACTCCGAACAGAGTTGAGGTAGATGAAATGAAATGCAAATCTGTATTTCAACCTCATGTCTTTGACATTGCAACTTACTATAACATTTCTTTTGTGACGCACACCTTTTGGCAACAGTTTGCTGGTTCATTCCTTTGCGACCTATACATCTCCTTGTTCTTCACATTCCAGTTCCTTGTCCACAGTTGACTCTACATGTCCATTGATCCCATTCTAAAAAGATGCAGAATCTGATGGAATCGTTTATTTATATATGTTTTGTACCGTTATTTACCCATGATAACCTCCTCAGTTTGTTGAGGTACTGTTGTAAATGACGGTCCTGCAAATGAAGTCCTGGATAAACGCTGTTATGTTCGCTTCCATGAATCAGTCGGAGATTTAACCCACGAGCAGAAAGCGGACACCCTACCACAATGTGCTACCAACCGGTAGTAGTTCTTATTACTTTTTCTATGTTGATTCTATCCGATACCATAGTGGATTCTATAATAGTATTGATAATAAAAAATTCATCTGTTTACGACCACTCCCACGAATGTAACGTATTATATTTCTGCCATGAAATTGTCACAAAACACCTCCTACATAGTATTAAAGGTTAATACCTACGTGTGTATTCGTGCTTCTTTCCTTCGGGAACGCAAATGACATCAACAGGACACCTCTTATCAATACCACATCCTTTTTGTTGACCGCAGAAAGATCCGTCAAAAGCAGGAGCATTTAAATTGGATGGATGCCTGAATTAGACGAGAAGAACTTTACCTATTTGGTGTGCTTTTACAAACGAAATTAAGGAGGCAAGTTTCATGAAAGATGTGTGATTGGTCTCACATCTGCAAGGTAGGTGATCGTTCATTACGTCCATTAATCCATGTCTATTAGTCTGTCAGCCAGTTCGTCACGCCCCAGTTAAACGCCCGTTAAAGGTAACTTTGAGTTTTTCATTTCAAAATCAGAAAGTTCAAAGCACTGCGTTCATTTTTATATCGCTAGTTTGCAACAAAGCGAATACAAATAAATAAATAAAAGTAGTTTTTCAATGCGTTCTCTCCCACTCATAGCGCATCTTCGGAGCGAAACGCTTCTGAAACTTGTCAACATGGACCAAGACGTATTCGATAACAATATATAGCTGCATATTGAATCAAGACATTCACAACCACATTCACAACCACTTCCAAGTTGGAAAATGGCTTGCAAGTAATTTACTGACACATAAGAAAACAGTAAATTTTACTTACGACTGTGAGATCTGTTTGTTGGAATAGATTTACTAAACAGCTAGAAGTAACGGAAGGGAAGTGTAAAATGAATTTTCATTTTTTGATAAACGTGTTATGAGCCTCTCAATTCAGAATTTACGGCTTACTCACACAATCTTGGTCTTGTTATTTCAGAAGTACGGTAGACTCTGACTAACTCGAACCTTGAAGGGGAAAACAAAATCGTTCGAATTATGGAGAGTTCCAGTTACAGAGAGTGATATTGCTAGGTTTTAGCTTGAAGGGACCCACTGAATCAGTTCGAGTAATGGAAAGTCGAATTATAGAGAGTTCACTGTATTCGCTTTGTGACCTTTTCTTGTCGTCACAAGCAAGTTGCGGAACTGGGAAATCAATTCCAAATTCTTCAAGACCATAACTTTTGTAACTGCGTACAAGCTGAAGAATTTTAATATTAGGTTTCTCTAGTTGCTTTCCCTTTCGGAATATTAAAACACAATTTACAATAGATAAACAAACATGAATATATAATTTTTTAATGCTTTCATTGTCAATGAATTGGATATGTATTAGACATACAAGTAGCAATCATCATCAGACTTGATTTAAATAAACAGAATATCTATAAAACTATCAATGGAGGAATCAAGGAATCAATAGCTTTTTTAGATATCTTTAAGCGTATCGGTAATTGCTTAAGCTTTAAGATTCACAAAAATCTTTTATATTTCAATTAATCATATTTCATGATGTTGCTGTAACTCAGTCGATATAATGACATTTGGGTATGTTGATTTATTTAATTTTACGTGCAATGTTCCCAAGTATGTTAATCAAAAAGGAGTTATTTGACATTGAATAGTTAAATATCTGTTACAGTATTTCCAGAATATAAACAATACTAGTAACCCGCGTAAAAGTTTTTTACGACTAACAATTTCGAAAACGATGTGCTGCGTTCCCCGTGTGTGTGAACCCCGTTGCGAAAATGTTAATTAAGAAATAACGACTCATCAGTGTAACCATGTTGTAGAGCTCGAAAAACTGATCAAAAAAATGTATTGGATCGTTTCGCTACGACCAACCGTTGCTGAGATATTGTCGATCAAAGATTTTGATGACGTCATAGCCGCAGTACCAAATAAAATTTAGTCCCAAATTTTGCGTCACCACATGGCCCGTATCGCAGACCCTAAAAAACGTCAGTTATCCCCATTGGTTCTCGAGATATTTTTCCTTAAACGTCGCGTGCTATTGGGGATGCAATGCAATGTTCCCTGTGATCATAAAAAAACTGACGTCAAATGCCAGGTGCTATTATACTAATCGTGAATGTGTCTTGCGTGGTCGAACTGCCGCTTTATGACCACGATTAAGAAGATTTTGGCCGTAAATTTTAAAAAAACCACAACACTCTCTAAGTTAAATGTGTTGCACACGATTGCGGATTATTATAATAAGACTAGCCGCCAAGGCGGCGTCGCTCGCCACCCATGTTCAGCTTGCGTTGTGTGTCATATGGCTCAGAATATATATATACGCAAAAGAGAAGGAACTTTAATGTAAAAAAATGGCAATGTATAACACAGAACTGTTTACCCAGACATACAAAACCAAACATTGAATAACATTACAAAATGTTAATTCAAAACAAATTGATACCTTCCAACTTTGTGCCAAAGTTACTACTGGACTGCAATCATTAATGAATTTTTGAAATGATATATAGTCTGTTCTTCCCAAACCATCAAAATCATGATTAAAACCATGAGTTTCATTTCTTTATGCTTTTTTTATTATTGCCTAAAAGAATGATATTTCAATTGTAATACCGAAAACCTAATCATGCTATAACAATATGGAAATAAAAAAAAAAAAAAAAAAAAAAAAAAAAAAAAAAAAGGAAATTTAAGTACGCATTTATACTAAAAACAATAACTAAAAACACTTTACCCAGAAGATAAAAAGTAATAAGTAAAAACATAATGCCAAACTTATATATCCAGGCATAGTACGTAAACGATTACCATAACACAAAATACTGTTCTACAGTATAATGCATAAACATGATAAAATATAAACTTAAGAAAAATCCATCCAATAACGCTTCTTTTTTGTAGCACAGTTTCATTGTACAGCAATAATTAATGAACTTCTTAAATACGTAATTTATTCTTCTCTTAACTAACCCTCTCAATATCATAATTTAACCCATGTGCTTCATTTCTTTTTTAACAGATGGAAATATTCAAAAAACATACAAAATACTTAATCATACTATGAAGATACCAAGAGAAAAACAAAACAAACTGAAAGAAACGTTAAGAACAAAAAATAACCTAAAAATATATAATAATTAAAAACACAAATGTAATATGACAGAAAATTTTTAACAAATGGAAACATTCACATCTGTAACCATTTTCAATTTCAGCTCAAATCTCCTCCTAATTCAAAACACAACAGTAAACATCGATTTTATTCTTTATTTATCCAGCATACTAATTTTCTTCTAACTAAATAGACTAAACTTTGGTTCACTTTATTTACTTTCCAGCACACTTTACTGCTGTGTAAAAGCATGTACTCATCGTGGTATTTTGACAATATCATGTCGTTTCCAGATTAAGGGGCAAAGCAAACGGACTTCTTAAAGGTTTCCCTTTCAAGATCGCTGAAGTCACTTTTTTATTAAATTCTGCTACCATTATTATACACTGAAAGACATAGAACTGCTTTCTTCGTTTGGCAAAACTTTCTCTATTTTCCAGAAGATTTTCTACTACAAACACATACTAAAATATCCTTTCTCCTACTCTTTTTAATATTCCTTCGTTACTGAAATTTGTCTGCCATTTTTGCCCCCGCAGCGAGCGTAAGCGAGCGAGGAGGCATAGTAGTTTCACGAGATAGGCGAATGTCAGTTTCCGATTTTGTTCATCATCAACATCATCTTCATCCTCCAACTTTCGTGTTGACGTTACACAGTGGAACAGAATTATTAGCTGACTTAGCTTTTTTCTCGTTTCAAAGCATGGTACTGTAAGTGGGAGACAGAATGTTTTTTCGTATCTCTTTCCTGATTTAGTATTATATTATATTATGTTATTTAAAAAGTTTGTATGCTAAAATTAATTAAACATCTTTTATATTACTTTTGTGTTGTTTTAGTGAAGTGAACAACAAGGATTTTGAAGCACAGCTTAAAATCTGAAATTTTGCCAACCATACATTTTATGTTTGTATATGTTTTGGCTCTAAATCTTTCATTCAATAAATTTTATTCAATTCACTGATTTTTGTTGAATCTTGCCATTTTTATTGGATTTCTGGTTCTTCTTCTTTAACTGTCCTCTACGAGTGATCATGATCAATAAAACCTTTTTGGATTTCTGCGTAAGCAAGAAATACTTTACGATCGTCCGTGTTTTTCTGATTTTTTTTTTTTTTTTCATCTTACTGTCCAAACCGGCGCATATTTGTTTCTTAAATTTCATTGGTTCATAAAAAAGCCGTCTTAATTGTCATTGGTGCATAATGCCCGATTTCTACGAAAGGGTGCTAATTTAGCCACCTCCACTTAAATAGCGATAGTTTATTGGCTGATTTTCGCCATGCCATGTGATCGTCCACAAAACGTTTTAAAAATGGCAGCGAAAGAACGTGTGTAGTTTGCTAAAAGTTTCTTTGATGGAAATATGGCTTTAAAAGAAGTTAATACAGCTTATCATTTTATATAAAGAATTGCATTACTGTTGGGAACTTATCATGTTCACAAAATTAAATTACAGTGTGGTTATTCTGTTTTTTGAAAGAAGTTTTCTTGAAGTTTAAAATATGAAAACAGTGCCAATACATGGTGTGTGGAAGAAAAGGTATTTCTTGTTTTATTTTTGCTCCAAGCCTTTTTAAATATGAAAGACCTTCGTGTATTTTGTATGTGTATGCATGTTTGAAGTCAATTTTTAGAAGCTTTTGGATTTTTAAAGCTCAGCTTAGCTTCCTTTCAGCTCCTCCCCAACATCACCAACATATGCACTTTATACAGCTATTTACAGTTAGGCACAACTTCTAATTAAGCTATGAAGCTTAATTTGGAGTTTCGCCTAATTTGGCTATCAATGCAAGTCTAATTAAGCTGTTAGTAGCTTAATTAAGCGTATATATTCGCTTTTTCGATATTTTTACACTTTAAACGACCAATTCGCATCATGATAAATTCATGTTATGATGGATAGTTTCATTTTGGATCATCTGACCACGTTTGTAGAAAAATCTAACGGGGAAAAACGAGAATTTTCTTGAAAATGTTAAGCAGCTAACTAAGCGTATTTTTATGTACTTTGACTAATGCGATGAACGCAACGCAATATGTACTGCTACTAATTAGCAGTTTTCTATATTCGCCTAATTTGGCGAATCAACTACTAATTTGGAGACACACCGTTTAATTTGGCGGTGAATATGTCTATGCTGTTTTTTGACTTTCGGCTACGTAGAATTTTTCAATTTTTTTTGTCAAAACATTCTTAACCATTATGTAAACACTTCACAATCGAAAAGAGCGTGCGACCAGAAATTTTTCTATGTGTTTTTCATCTTTTAATTTTTTTTGCGCCTATTTAGGCGCTTTATGGCTTAATTAGACTGCTGACTTCTCCTAACTAAGCGTCATCCTCTAAATTAAGCTTCATAGCTTAATTAGAAGTTGTGCCTAACTGATTTATACTATATTTAATAGCAATTTTTGGATATATTCTGGCTATATCAGCTTATCTCTTTTCTCCCTACGTATGTTGTATTTTTTTTAACTTTTAGATTAGATATGAGCTTTAATTTCTAAGTAATTATTATTGTGATATTTACCTATATTTTTCATTCTGAGGAGATCAATATAGAAACTTTATATATTAGTTTGTGCTGCCCAAACGATATGTTGGTTACCGCCAGTATACACAATCTTTTTATAGAATTCGTTATATTTAATGTGGTTAAATTAAAGTTTCGTATTGTGTCGATGCACTTTTTTGGAGTACGTGGATGGCAAATATCCAGTAACAATCATTCAGCTTATTCGTACAAAAAAACAGGTCTTCATAAATGATCTCCGCGATAGCATAAAGAAAAGCCCCTTTTTTATGTTATGGTAGGCTGACTTTCTTGACGAACATTGTCAGTCGCATCAATATTTTTGTTTATTTAATGCTGATGCTTCTCGAGCTGAATGATGTGACTGTCTTAGTTTTGCAGGACTATGTGCTAGTGTTGCATTTTTGTGGCATTTTCAGCAGCAAAGCTTGCAGAAATCCTTCTGCCCGGTAGGGCATCTTGTTATATTTTTTTCCTTGCTATTTCATGTAAACGTTGGCTATTTTTTGTTTTGAATTAAAGTTTGAAACGCAAATTTCTAATGGATTTTTCGCTTTAATTTTTTTTTGGAAAAAGTTTTTTTTTTCTTTTGGCTCTTGCATAATTTCTTTAACAAATCTTACTTTGATTATAAAATAGATATCCATGTTTCAGTTCACACATTTCTTTTGTTTGTTGCAAATACTTTCTGATATTACTTGTTAAGCCTCATTTACACTTTTTGAAAGGTATATTAGCATCAGTGTGACATAGCCCTAAGAGATAACAAAAAATAACAAAGTTTTGTTTGTTTTGTTTCCGTTGTATAAGCTTGCAATGTATAGCTTGCTGTGTGTACAAATTGGAATGCTTGAGCGCGGGGGCATTTTTAGCTAAAGCTACATGCTAGTTATACACTTAAAGACAAAAACACTGGCTTCTTTTTAGTTCCCCAGCACTGTTTTTATGTTGTTTTATGTAAATCTTCCCTTAATAATAAGCCTTTTATTTACCTAAAATACGTAAATAAACCCACCAAAATTCCCATCAAAAGTTCGTCGTGAATAAAAATGGCAAGTAACAAAATAAACATCATCTTTTCTGCAGCCATTTTTAAACAACTTTCACTGCACTTTGCACTGCACATCTGTATACTAATACTAGATAACTCACTTACGCATGTTCTAATACAATACAATAACAGTTAAAGTATAACAATAAAAGTTCTATGATTAAAATTTTCTCGTTTCTTCTTCAAAAGAGCACCAGAAATGAAGAACCTTATTAACGTACTCCGTTGCTATGAATTTTTCAGCCAATCAAAATAGCGCATTTCAAGAGTTTTCCTTTATTAGCCAACAAAAACGATCACCGCCGGGGCTTCCCCATATATAAGATCCTTTTGTAAAACCACCGTTCCCTCATTTTGATGCAGTAGGAAACGGTTTCATTTCGGCCGCTATATGACTACAATTAAGAAGATTTTGACCGCAATTTTTGAAAAAAACATCACTGTCTAAAATAAAAGTGGTATGCACACACGCAAACTAGTATAGCGCGATACAAAAAGCTAATGTCCCTATAAACCTTAAAGAGTAACGGAAACCGATTTATCTCAGAAATACTTATAACGCCTGTTTGTCTAATACCTGAAAAAACAGAACATTGTACAATAATTTCTTCGCCTTACCCAAAGTTGTAACATGGTTTTGACTTCAGCGATCTTGAAAGGGAAACCTTTAAGAAGTCCGTTTGCTTTGCCCCTTAATCTGGAAACGACATGATATTGTCAAAATACCACGATGAGTGAGGTAGTTCGCAAATTTAGCAGCTTGCAATTGTTTTCTTTCTTTTCACTATAGAATGATGTACCAATCGGTAAAAGAAAGTAATGTTTAAATACATCTTAATATGCGTGATGTCTGTTCAGTGGTTTGCTGTTTGCAGTTGTATAGAATGTCGAAAGTATACCGATGTTGTACCGAATGGTTTTTGTACACCATATCTAAAGCATTTTTACATAGCTGATGAGGCAGCATTAGCTAAAGATGTAGATAAACATTTAAGGAAAACCATGCCCATATTCTCAATTGCAAAAGGATTTTTAAGAAAGTTTGGTTACAAGAAATATATGGTCAGACTTATTGAATACGATTCTTTAAGAAAATGTGCAAATAAAACTGAGTTTATAAACCTGATAGAAGCCAGTGATTTTCCACCGCTCAAATACTTCGAGGATTGTTCAAAAATTTTTCCTTGGTATTCATGCATTATGCTTCGGTATAACGTCTGTAACGTTCGAGGGGACAGCAGTTTTACTTTCCGGCCATGTTTCGAAACCTGTATGCACATGAGGCAAACATGTAGTAAGATTCTGAAAATCTTTGGAAAATTATATCAGTCAAAAAATAAATGTCATAAATTGTCTGAACGTAACCTTCATAGAGGAATATTGGATTGTACTGATCTACCTATGTTTAACCAAAGTGATTTATTAAAGTGTTACCTGAACGTTACCACTTCACATTCTTATCTCATTGGAAAGGAAGTATTATGCTTGAATGGTGCAGGAGAGAACTATGTTGGATCGCAGAACATCACGAAAAATGGATTAGCGTGCATGTACTGGAATGGTGCTCACAAGAACTATTATCCATCCTTAGAAAAAAATTATTGTCGAAATCCACAAGGAATTTCAAAAATGCCATGGTGTTATATAAATGCAGATGGTGATTGGGAATATTGCAGCATTCCGAAATGCATTGAACCGTCCACATCATCATCAAAAATTGCCCTTTACATTCTTGCTCCTTTATGTGTTGCTTTAATTATAGTATTTTCTATTTTTACAATTAAAAAACGAAGAAATGAGCAAATATCGATCATAATCCCTTACGAGGGAGTTCCTTTGACACAGATTCTAGCAGCGATAAATGACGAACGTGGCATCTCTGACAAATAATGGCAGAATTAAAAGATCTCTGGCAGTAATTTGTAACATCACAGTCTGGAAAAAATAGCATTTTGTTTAGCAACATATTATTTTTAGACAAATGTCAATTAAGCATTTGCAGAAAAATTTTAGTATCATGTATTGAGTAGATAATTGCTGAGAAATTGGTATAGCCCACTATTGCGCCTTCAAAGTTCGATCAAAATGTTCAACTAAATGAACCGCACGGTGTGCCTTTCTAATAAAATGTTTTTATTATATTTGGCTGTAGTGTAACCACCTGGCTAATATTTGCTGTTGATTAAATGTAATAAGTTAATTGTAATTAGTTAATATCAGCGGTGGAGCTGTGATTTTTGGAGTTCTGCTTAAGCAAAGAAATTAAAACCGTCTATGTTTTAGAATTTCTGTGTGGAGTAAAAACTTTACTGTCCAAACCTGCAAGCCGTCGCAAAATAAACGAGAATCCCTTTTCCCAGAACTCGTTGTCATTCGAAAAATATCCATCTGAAGTCGTTCCGATCATTTAAGGTCTCTGAAGAGAACACAGCATTCTCTCAAATAATAAGAAAAAGAAGGTGCTAGAGACAGATGCTTGTCGAATAAATATTAAATTACTCAATTTAAATCCATTTTTTAAAAGCTGCTGAAGGTACTTTCTATTCGAAAGCGGCTTTTACTTATTTCTGAACCCCTTCTCATTTGAATAAGCACAGACATTAAGACTTCCAAATCTTTTTCGAAAATGCGTTTCGTTTAATGATAGCACCATGTTCTGGTTGGATAACAATTTTTTTTAATCATGTAACAAATGAATTTGAATTGGTCTTATGGCAACATCGGCCATATTGTTTGATGTGATCTCCGTGAATGTTTTGTCTTATTTGAACGTATCAACAGTCAAACATTTGCCAGGGACAATTCTGTTTTAGTTTTATCTTAAAAACTGAAATTATTAAGCAAGTTAAGCTTGGACTACATCATCTATTTAAATGGATCGATTTAATTGGATCAGTTTAAATGGATACAAAAAAAACTGACGAAAAAAACTGATTCTACACAGGTGTCTACACTTATCCAACAAACTTAACCTACTACACGTTTTTTGATGGCGATTTTGCCAACGGGAACTATGTCGCTATATATCTCGTGTGACCCCGCTTACTCACATTTTCATTTATTTAAAAAAATAGGAAATAAGAAGCAATTAGAGAAAAAGATGGATGAAACGCTATCCATTTCAAATGAAACAGTGAAAATCTCACTGATCCATTTAAACTGAGCCATTTAAATGATAATGTATTCCAAGCTTTAAACCAACCTCGAACCCAGGGTCTCTTGCCTTTTCGATATACGGATAGCGGCAAAGAAGACCCTGGCGAACGCTACCGAATTAACGAATTCTATTGGCTGAAAATATTACAACGACCGCAGGATTTTCGAGCAAAAAGAAGAAATCATCCGAGTTACTGCTGAGGAAGATAAGAATTGGAGTCTAAAAATTTAATTATTCAAAATAACATTATTTTAGCTATCATTTCAATTCAAAAAGCACTGGTATGGTGACATTATGTATTTACACTGAGAAGGCCAACAACAAAAAGTTCTTAAAATAATCAACAAGTGAACAAGATAAATTTTCATGCTCTTTTGACTTAAAAAACAGAACAGTGATGAATTATGGCAGTCTTTTTTAGAAGAACATAGTTTCTAAGAACTTTAATTGTAGACGCACACACATGTGCTAAAATTTAAGACATATTCAGAGATATGAGGATGAGCATCTTCAATCATTTCTGGGAGGAAAACATGAATTTTTTTATGACACGATTTTTGAATTTTATCAACAATAAAACTACAGAAATCACAAATACATACAAATACATAGTTGAAACATTATTTGTTAATCACAGATTGACTTATATTTCCATATTTAAATATCATAGAATTATTAAATTTACATAGCTAATTTCCATTCACACTCAGATTCCTTATTAGAATTTAGTGGTTTCAGTTGATGAATATAAATCACAACGTTTCTGAAGCAAAATTGTTCAATATGTGGGTCTTAACAAAACATTGCAATCCAGAAATGGGATCAAAAACTAAAACAAGCATGTGCACATACAAAGAATGAAAATGTAATCTAATTTTTACTTTACGGTATATCACAATTTGTAGGATTTTCATTGACTTAAGAATTCTAAATCTTAAGCTGTATATATATCATTTAGCAAAATACATAAAAGGATAAAGGTAAACTTTACACTTAACAACAATACAGCGTTTACTCAAAACTAAACCATCTGTCATAATGGATTAAAGATCCCATGTAATGATTTAAAACTATTATACGTCACATAGCTTGGTTATAAAAATCCTGCAAATTGTCAGAGAGAGAAGAATGGGCTGACAAGAACGACTGAGACGATTTAGGGGAAGATAACAATCTAAAAAGCAATTTCCCTGAAATTTGAAATATCAGTATTCATACAGAATACCATCCTGTTTTAGATCACATAGTAACCTTGAAACTAACAAATTTCACTCATGTTAAAATCTGGTTCAAATCCTGACAGGATCCTACACAAGATCCTACAAGAATTCATAATAAAAATACTTCTTTTTCAGCATACATAATAAGGGTAGTTAACACATACAACAAACATCATTTTTAAGTATACTAATAAGTATATATTGACACTTGGCACTTGAGAAAGACTTCATAGGTTAAAGAAGTGTGAAAATTTTATAGACGAGTTTCCAATGTTAATTACACTTTTATGCCTTGTACATACTAAAAATCAAATACAATGTATGAAAATAGATAGGAAGTGCTAATGTGTATTGAAACTTTCTAATGTCGATTGTCTTTAAGGGGACTCCAGAGAACCAAATAAAGTGAGAACACTTTGAAGTGTATAAAGAGACTTTTATTTCCTGCGAGGCTGTGTGCACATACTCACAGGAAAATGACTTGATTAATGATTATTCTATGTTGCAATATACCGTAATTATCGAGCAAAGAACACTGGTGTTTATAAACATTACGTCACTAAGAAACTCATCTATAAGTTGTGTTTTTCTGTCTTCATTTGTGACAAACGTATACTTGATAATACTTAGGTCACTTACATGAAGAAGTTATAGAGCTTTTTCGAAATAGACATACATCTACTGACCAGTGGAATTAAAGTCTGTGTAAAAATAGTGTGCACACTTTTAAGATTTGCTTGCCATTTGGTAAATACTGAATCAATTTTAACAAATTTGGTATCGTTGGATAGACATTAAAAAGCACAATATTCTACAGAAATAAAAAAGCCCAAAAAAGAAAAAGAAAATGAAGAAAACAGAAGATGAAAAAAACAAACTTTTTATACAAAAGTCATATATATTTGATTTTTATATCATTGGAAACCTTATTCTTTGGCGATTTCAAAAATATATATATTTAATGGAAAATTTCCATTAGTTTTTGGAATATTGCAGCAACGATGCTATTACTTAGAACATTTTAGACTTTTCAACCATTTGCTATTTTTAAAAAACCGGGGGTTACTTTATTTAGTTATACATTATTCAAAACAATTACCTTTAATAATACAAAGACGGAATAAAATAATCCTTAGGGGCATTTTATGTAATTCTAATTACTCTGGGTAACAACCTATGATAATTTAAGAGAAGTGTGATGTGATTTGTTTATTACTTTCACACCATAAAAAATGTGTTAATGTTCTTGCTTAAGTACTAGTACAATTACTGTGTTTTCAGATATTTCCCCCGTCTTTCAAAAATCAACAAAACTGCCAAAATTTCAATATACCCTCAAATGTGTCTTAATAAACAAAAACTAATGGAAATTTTCCATTAAATATATATATTTTTGAAATCGCCAAAGAATAAGGTTTCCAATGATATAAAAATCAAATATATATGACTTTTGTATAAAAAGTTTGTTTTTTTCATCTTCTGTTTTCTTCATTTTCTTTTTCTTTTTTGGGCTTTTTTATTTCTGTAGAATATTGTGCTTTTTAATGTCTATCCAACGATACCAAATTTGTTAAAATTGATTCAGTATTTACCAAATGGCAAGCAAATCTTAAAAGTGTGCACACTATTTTTACACAGACTTTAGCAAATTCTGATATAAATAACAATGTTGAATCATTTAATAATTTGAATAAGTTCTTCATCCGAAACATTTATTATGAGAATCTTCTCTCACCACTGCACTGTTGTATTGTTGTTTATGTATTATCTTCATAGTTTGTTTTTACTTTTTGTGTGCTTTTATTGGCTATTTATATTTTCTTTTGTGGAAGATTGAACCTCAATACACTCAAGTTTTACTTTTCTGCTTCTGTTGTCTCCAAAATAAACCACAGCTCGTTACAAAGATAAAATCAACACAACACCACACGAATTTTGCAATCTCCCTTTTATCATTCAAGGTTTTCGAATGTAATAGCCATGATAACGAATAAAATCTTTATCAAATCAGAAACACCGTCTTTCCAGAATGCTGTTGAAGTCTTGTAAACAACTAAGTTTTGCAGAAATGATCTCGAGTGAACTCGACGAACTATATTTGGTCTCTATATTGGTTGCAATGTGACTATATAAAAAACTGAATGCACGAGACAAAATTTCTTCGGGCCACCTCTTATAAAAATTACACAGATTTTGTGTAATTTTCATGTCACGTGACCAGCGTTCGCCAGGGTCTTCTTTGCCGCTATCCGTATATCGAAAAGGCAAGAGACCCTGGGTTCGAGGTTGGCTTTAAACCTGACTTCCAATCCTTTAACGTTGAAACTTTTAAAAATGATAAAAACTGATTTTAGTGTTCTGGACACTATCCTGGTACTTTCCCCATGATGTACTATTGCAATCCAAATTCCTGCTTTAAAAATTGAGTGAATCATTTCAGAACTTTGGAAGCTTAGAACTATAAGGTATCTTACGAATTATTTTGTGTCATAAGTTTTCGTGTTTCTTGGATTTTCGTACATGCATAATATAAAGACATCTTCAGGGATAGTCTAAAAAAAGTAAAAGAATCCAGCGGTATTATTATCATTATTGATTACGAATTTTTAAATACAGGACGACCATTCAAAAATTAATAATATATACATATATATACATACTTACAAAATTCCGGTTTTCCAATGGGTCTTGTTATGATGTTCCTTTTTATTTAGGGTAGTTGCAAGTATTTCTGATCTACATTAAACAACTAAATATCTCCTCCACAATAAATACCGTAAACGAGCTCAAATATATCAACATTTTCGTGAAACGCCACACAAGCTTTTGTCTAGAATTACGTCACAAGAGTTTTCAACAATAAAACAGAAAAACTAAGGAAAACAGATTCTTTCCCTTGTTATTCGCGCATGGATCTACAAATGATAATGTGAAAAGTAAATTTTTATTATGGATTTGAATGTTCACTTGTCTACTTTTCTTGCTAATTGTTTGTTAGAAATTTAGTAATGCTTCAGTCAACAGCAACACTAAACTTTGCATGCATATACATTGTGATATCTGAAGGGAAATATAATACTGAGGATATATTGCCTCAATATTATATTTTGTACCAACAAAATAAACAAAAATTTTATGTCATCCAGTTTGTTGACAGTATAACATTAGTCTCACATAGTGTCAACTATCCTTTGACAATGTCCCGGGGGGTACTCGATTAGAATTTGTAATGTGTTATTTTGGGAATCATATCCCAGTGGCGAAAATCGTCAAAAAGTAACTGCGATGAAGAACATTGTGACAGCGTATATATTTCTATGGAAATGCACTCCTCTTCGGTAGTTTTTCAACAAATTTGCTCATTGGGATAACCTTTTTCAAAGTTCAAGAATGTCATAGGTCTTTCATGTTTCATACTTCAGCTTTTACTTCTAGAATGAGGCTCAGCAGGACAGAACGATTCGTTATCGTTTCTCTCAAACTTGTAGGCAGGGCATGTAGGCACCCACCCCATTCATTGTAACCACATTACTTAACACCACTTTCTTTCATGTCTTTGTGGGTTGACTTCCACTCCTCTTGAACCCAATTTTTCAACAATTCATAGGAAACCCTTTTCCTTTTTCCTGTCTTGGTGTATCCAACCTCACCACAATCCATCCAATTTGACCACTTATCTTTTAAGTGATCTATGAAAGACTTGTTAACGCGGGCATCTAAGAACTGAAAAAGTGGAGTCATGTTTGAAAGATGCAGTAGTCTTCACGCCAAGGTGTAATTTCGCGGTATGTTGCGTTGTTTCTGTTGTTTCGAGTTTACCAATGAGTTTACCAACCATTTGCTGTTTTGAATGTTTCTTTTGGATTAGGATAAGCCTTTTGAAAAATTGTTGCAACTTTTCTGCAAATGATTTTTCCAGTAACAGTTTCCCTCTTTCTTCTTTGACGTCCTCCACCAGAGCATCTTCAAGGAGTGGAAAACTTGCTTTCATAACCCTTATTTGTCTTTTAGATCTAGACTTCAAGCCCTTTGTTTGACAAGCTTTCTCTATTGCTGAACGTTGGTTTTTCCATCATCGAGTGTTCTTTCTATCAACAAAACAATTTTTGTTGTTGCTGGAATATTTCCGTGAATATTTTCATCTAAACTTTCTATTTGGTGTGAAATTTCCAGAGATGCAAAGAAAAATTGAAACTCAGTAATATCTTCGCCATCCAACTGAGTCAAAACGTGACATTGAAAGGATAACTATTTTGACTTCTCAGAAAAACTCAACAAATTATAGCATTGTTGTATAAACATATGTTTCGTTTATTCAGTAAATAAATAAAATATAACATATTTTTATTTACATCATCATCTCTCAACAACCAACAACTCTATTATACTAGAACTTTCGTTGGTAGAAAAAAGAAAAATCCTTCTGATAAAAATTTATATGAAAATATATAATATATATCACAGTATCTTCACAGTATCTTTATAATTCTCAAAAATATATTATACACAGTTTCCATAAAGTTCTCTCGTAGTGGATAAGGGGTTTAGGCTGTAACTTTCAAATCAAGACAGTTTGGGCAAACGTGCTTCATACCGCAACAGTTCAAATCAAAAAGAATCAATTTTATTTGTGTTGACCTTTAATAGCATAAAGTGAATGGACAAATTTATTTCTATATTTCTTTAGAAATACAGACGCTATATCAATGAAAATGCTCTTCCTCCTAATGATGTTTTGACGATTTTTAAAAAAAATACCACAACAGACTAAACTTTCAGTGGTACTCTGATGACTCATCAGCCACTAACAACTTTTTCCTTTTATGGACATACTGAATCCAACCTCAAATCAATTCCTTTTTGCATTATCATTATTAAAAAAAAAAACTGGTAGCGAGGTTGGGTGCGTGGAAAACCTTAACATTAAAAACATATTGGTGACCCGAGAAACACCTTTTAGAAGGGAGCAGCTATTTCGTTCTTGCACTGTCATAAAATGTCATACGAATCATCGGTTGATTAACAATGCTCTTTGCAAATCCACAAAACAGCGACTCGTGTTTCGATCGACAAGCTGGCTTGAAAATGAAATCCCTGTACATAAAGATTTTCGCCATGCTATCTTTTTTTCTTGGTTGTTTTGGATGAGTGTTTTGCTGCTTATTTGTTTTATGATTATTCGTATAGGTGCTTCGATCGATGAAATCTGATTTATTTTTTCACTCACCATATTCGTATAACCTAGTAATAAACCGTTTACTTCACGTACAATAGTAACAATCGAAGAAGTCTGCTATTTACCAGATAAGCACAGTATGCAATAAGAGACACAGCGAAGGAGGGATAACAGCATATTTAAGACCACCATTTGAGCAGAGGATAAATTATTAGGCATAAAACTCGCCTTCAAGTTCAGTTTCAGGGGTGGACTTATACTGACAAAGATGCTGATAAGACTCGACAAACATTGAAAATATGGTTAAAACTTTGTTTTTCAACAGTCAAAAATTTGTGTGAATTCATTGGAGTTGTTTTGGACGTGCTGTGCGGCAGCACCTGTGATGCGTACGTAACACTCATGTTCGCTTAAGGATAATGCAGAGGATAACCTGAGGTGTAACTATACGAGAATGGAAGAGAATACGGCATGAACTTCGAGCTTTGTAACGACATATTTTGAAATACTGTGTTGTAACTGGTCGCTTGCCGAGATAAATGCGATTGTGGAGGCGGTAGTGGCTCCTGATTGGTTGGTTGTTCTGGTTGCTGTTGGTGGTGGTGGTGTTTTGAAAGTAATTTATTTCAAACAGGAAATTTAGATGTATAGCTAGGCTTCTCCACAGACTGTTTTGGCTTTCTAGTGTGGAATCACAAAAACATATGTTAAGCGTGTTTTAATACGTAATTTATTAATGAAAATATACCGCCCGGCACCCTCCGTCAGGGTACATTTGGGAAAAATAAAGGAGATGCTGGAAATTCCTCCATCACTGGAAATGGGGGGCGTAGCCATTTAGAAACATGGGGATAACTTTTATAGAAAAAACACTTTCTTATCTCCATGTTAAGATGTACTTACAATTTCCAGGCTTTTTTCTTCTTAGCAAATGATCCTCTGTTGTTTACATGCTTTGCGGCATCGGGATTACCAGACATTGTTGCTATAGTTACATACCAAAAATAAAAATTGTTAATGATGAAAGAAAAGTCAAAATGCGATATCAATACCCTGGTTACTTATGAAAGGAAGGCTCCTGCCCCAAAATAATATATTTAGCCAGGGTTTTAAGTCCTGCTTTTCCGACATGTTTCCCTAAACATAAAATAACACCTCCGCACATAACATTCTTCGACAGGCAGTGTTCGTTCGACAAGAAGACTCACATTGTGTCCGCTCTTTCATGGCATTTACATTTCTCTGAGCGTCATCTTCAATATTATCGTGGTTATCAGGTTTGTAAGTCTCGCTTCCTTTGTGGTTCAGAGACATTTTAGACTCCAATCCGTCTCTTATGCTTCCATTAGTTTCTTGGTTTCAGTTATTTGAAGACAAAGTCCCCAGGTTCGATCTAATGGCAGACATACCATTGTCTTTCTTTTGGTATACTCTCTGCTTTTTGTTCTCCAACTCAGTTGAAACATCGGTGGCATTGATAAAGTTTGGATATGATCCTGTACGTACTGGAGGAAACCTCACCATTTCTCTATCCTTATCTCGATCTTTAGCCGATCCTAATCCAATAAAACAAAAACAGAATATCTTCCCGATCGGGAATTATATAAATAATTAAACAAGTAATCTCAGAGTTCTATCAACTCTGTCTATGGCACGAGAAAATCAAGTCTTCTGAATCTTAACAGATTCTTATGATTTCCATCGATTTATGGTGGTGTAGCGGTTAATACCGGTGAATACGACCTCTGCGACCAATGTTTGAGTCCAGTAATGTCGTATCTCGATCCTCCAACTTGGCCTTCGGGCAAGTTAGAGCAAAGCTATAAGTTTCTCTGGCGGTAATACAACTACTAGTTGCAAGTCGTCAGGCAAAAAAGCTAACCATTACGGATGGAAGCTCAAGGCCTAAAAACTCCCAGTTACTTTCTTATTTACTTACTTATTTAATTTAAGAAGAAGAAGTGGGTCATTGGGATTTCCCTTTGATAAACCGACATCCCTGAAAATCTGAAAAATAGCTTGTTTGGCTGATGTGAACATTTTTATTGTCCTATGCCGTAAGCGTTTATCAACAAAATGGTCTCTGAGAACTTTTCTGAGAAGCTACACCAACATTTGAACACCATTTCTACAGTTCTTATTCAAAAATATGATTGTCTGACACGTCAGACGAATATATTGTCAACTAGAGTTCAAGAAATAACCCAGCCAGCACAATTGTTAAAAGATATCTGCGAAGGATTATATTTCTATTGAAATGTAATTATTGTATGAGTAAAAAACTACAACATACGTAACGACTTAAAGTTTCATGTATTTATCACATTCATCAGGTTACAAGTGATGTTATATTTTGGAGTAAACGTATAAATCACATATCTATAACCCTACAGGGAATGGTGAATAATAAATTAATGATGGCATCTGTTTTAAATTACCTACTAAAAATTTATTTCTATGACGACATTTTGACAACAGCTCAGAGCGTTTGTTCAAAAATCTATTGAAATATACACACTATTTGAATATAAATGCTCTTCGTTGCAGTAAAATTTTGACAATTTTGCCTACTGTGAGGAACATACCGTTTGGATTGCTTCGTTCTTCTGTTGCTTGACGAGAAAAGATGCCAAAGGAAGGAGTGCCAGATGATATGGAGTGGATAACATCACCCTTACAATGAATGAATAAACAACATTGAACAGCACTTCTACAGCAAGTTCTTACTCAAGAGTATGTTCATCTGACAAGTCTCGTTACAATTACAATATTACGGTGAAAACATTTGTAAAAGTCTTTGAACAAATGAGGCCAACCCTGAACCTTACCCTCACTAACCCAAACACATTTCATAAGGTTTACACCGTAAATGTCTGATGGCAACAAGTTGTCAGACGAACATATTGTCAAGTAGAATTCAGTAACAAGAACATACCGTTTGGATTGCTTCGTTCTTCTGTCGCTTGTCGAGAAAAGATACCAAAGGAAGGAGTGCCAGATGATATCCAAGAACGAACATGTTCTCTTGATAGTGGAGTGGATAACATCACCCTTGCAATGAATGAATAAATAAAATAAATAGTAATGTGTAAAATAATAATAATGATGATGATCTTTTGAAGGTAGTTTGTTGAAGGTTGGTTAGTCCCATCGCAAACACAATTCAATTTTTTTTTCTGAAAATACTTTCGTTTTATATAAAGCATGATCATTTATAAACATATTGTAGTTACAAATGGAAAATAAACTAAATATATCTTAATCCTGGAAATTATTTAAACATTTGAATATTTCTCATCACTTCTTCTTCATGAACAACAATATACAATATATACAAACAGCTTACTGAAGTGTATTAAAACACATATCAACATGTACGGTAAGTTTTCAAGGCACTCTGTTGATGCAGTAAGAAAAGAAGCCTTATACCACCAACACGATTGTGTTTGTTTCCAATTTTGATTGTGATGTTTTAAGTAAAGAAGTTTTGAGCGAAATGGTTGACACTTCCGGCTACAACCCTCAATCTCAAAATTTAAATTTAATTTTTTTTCGGAAATTTATTTAGACCAATACCACAAAAAAATGACATTAATTAAAAAATATAAATGCAATCGATTACGACAGCAAGTGAGCGCCATTTTTGTTAATCTTATGACTTGAACTGTATCCCTTGCACTTGAATTCTACTGATCAGAAATAAAAATCTTAAAACTAGAGGCGACGATGACGACTACGACGCTGTTCCATAATCAACTAAAATCAAAATTAATTTCATGAAATTTCCATCTAACTTTCAAAAAAAGACATCAGTGCTTAAGGAAAACAAAACTTTTTAACTAGACATAACATAGCACCAAAGGAAGAGCAGAGGGAGAGGTACAACATAGCACCACAAGAGGAGAGGAGAGATAGGTACAGCACTCACTTTGGAAATCATCTATAGTGCAGCATTATGATTACCCACCGGTAAATTTGTTGTAGTATATAAGGCTTTACGATGGAGAGCGCTAGTCATTCTTACGAAATATATGCGTTTCCATAGAAATATGCACACAATTTCAAAAGAAATGCATCTTCATCGTAGTGGATCATAGTGCATGATGAGCAGAAACAAAACTTCAAGGACAATTTCTGAGCTGTACATACATACATTCAGAGTATCATTTGCTACCTTCTAGATCTTGACATTTTCAAAAATTCAACTGAATTTAATTTAATTTTTAAGAAATAACATTAGGTTTTAAGACACTTCAGCTAATTTTGACCATGATTTCCAACAACATTACATTGGTGAATAAGCACAAAACTTAGTAAAGCTTAACATTTCGAAATGTTAAGCATTTATTGTTAATTTACCTTCATGCTTATAGGTAAAAAGTGGTAGTAGCCCATTTAATGAGACGTGTAACTGATATTCCTGATACCCAGTCAGCAAAATGTGTTGTATATCATTGCGAAGGAGTGCATTTCTATAGAAATATTCACACGATTTCAATAATAATGCTTTTCATCACAGTGACTTTTTGACGATTTTGACAACTTGGTCAACAAAAGTTCCCCTAATTATCTTTTACTAATCCTGATTATTTTTGCAGAATCTTTGTATATACAATGCTGCAGCAGAAATTCTGGTTTGTAAACTTCATCATTATAACAACTTAGTGCCAATTCTCTTTCTTGGTCTTTTGACTATAAAGACAAATTATCTCACATCTACTTGTTCAGCATAATAGCAATGAATAGGAAAGAATGACTTATTCATATGACCAAAGTTAATGTAAGGGAAATTGTATAGAGATTAAATTGAAAGCTACCTGCCAAGTTCATTTAACTTTTTCCCAAGTCCTTCATTTTCACGAAACAACTTCTAAAACAGATGGCACTGCATTCTTTTTTAGTCTGCGCCTTGCAGACTTTCTTCCACCACCGAATGATTCAGGACTAAGGTCCTCTTTTAGCATCGAACTGGACTCATAAGCGCTTGCAAAAGAATGTGCAGAGCATACTCTTCTTGTTTTAGGAAGGTGTCTTCGCTTGATGGCTGCCTCCAATTGTTGATTACAAGGTTTTATCCTTCGTCTTGATTGTTAAAATCTTGATTATTACAAACTTGAGCGCGTGTATTTACTTTACTTTTCGCGCTAATAATTTGACTCACTTGCTCCTAATTCGGCATGATCAACCTTCCTTCGCGTAAAAGCACGACACATATTTGCAACTCTCCATCATAAACAATTGAAGAATGCGATGTTTCCTCAGTCCATGATATTTTAGTTATTGCGAAGGAGTGTAACAATGGTGTAATGATTTCACTTGTCTCGGTTTTTCAGAAAAAGTAATTTTAAAAAAACCTTCTTGTTATTCCATGAGGCAATACACTAGAAAATGCGATGAAAACTATATTGTAGTTATTTCGAAAGTAATTAAGCACAATCAGGGCTAGAAATATAACCTAGCGATCGCTGGCGATGAGTAATTCCTTTCTATCTTATTACGTCACAAGTGTTGAGGGAATTGGAGTTTTCAAATTTCATCCGAAGAAAAACAACTACAACAGCGTATGGTGGCCAGTATTTCATCAAAACATGTTGCTATTTAGAGATATCTATACAAAAGTAGCTGTAAGCAATGGTTGTTTTGAATTTATTTTATGGATACCTTTTGTTGTAAGTAATATTATTTTGAACGCAGGAATCCCTTTAAGAAGAAACTAGGGTTGGAAAATATAATTGTGGGCTCTGTCAATCTTTCACACAAATTTATACAAAAGGTAAGCACCTGACTTCAGTTTTAAAATGTGGTCTAAGTTCAAAAACGCAGTTATTTGTTTGAATTCAGTTTTGGTTTCATGAAATTATAATTTAAAAACACAAAAAAAACCCCAAGAACTTTTTAGATCTTTAACTAATTTTTTGCTGCTACCGTTTTGCGCCATATGGCTCTTGTTTGAGTTTAAATCAGGTGGTGTTATGACCAATCATTACTAATTTCTATTACTTGTTTTGTTACCTAATCTTCAACCATTATTGTGACAACCTGGTCGGTTTCTTGCACACAATGACTTTTGATAAACAAGTTAGTTCGACTTGAAAAACATTCTTGTCTCTGACGTTTATCAAAATGTTATCCTCCTTGTTTTGTTGAGATTAGTGTTATGTTTGTAAATATTTTTAACCAAGACCTAGTGATGGCCTCGACATAAATATCATAGTGCTTAGACTAGGTACTATATGATTTTGGATTTCGGCAAAAATTTTTATACATGGAAGCATTGAAAATATATATGCAAAGATAGCAAATATAGTTTATTTGGACATCGAATTTTCGTCTATAAAGGTAGTAACCCCAACGATAACCATTGTACTGCGCGCAACAGTAATTTGCTTCGGGTTTTATTTTATACATTGTTACACGTTTTTTTTTTTAATTAGAACACCTTAATTTTGGCTGAGCCTGGATGTGCTTATTTTTTCAGTAAATTTGAGCCTCAGATGTCCTTATTGACGTTCTTAATACGAAATCAAATATCTGAAGAAAAAAATTGCGCCTTTATAATAGATTCGATATTTTGACACACGTATCGGAAAATACAAGGTGCTTTTCAGCGACGAAGATGAGGACTTCGTCGGAGTAGAAGAGTTTGATGGTGTAGAAGTGGTGTTGCTGTAGGAACTTTAAAACCTTTTGTACGCATTTTTCCGATTACTTTGAAAACGTAAAAATATTTTATCTTTTAAATGATTCATGTCTCAATTCCATGTACTATTTTTTTAGCTTCGAGGCTGGGCATGTTCTTACGATGTTCTTAATTTTTTGACAAATTTCAGCCTAAATGTTCTTATAAACTGGGTTCTAATAAAAAAAACGTGTATTTGTCCTTTTTACACCGTCTCGTCCTCATTGGTGTAATTATTTCGAGGCCCATGATGAAACTATCATAGAGAAACAATGCACATAACCCTACAGGCTATGGGCGTTAAAGTTTGTTACGCTTGTAATATTGAGAAGTTGGTTGTCTTGCAGGCCCTAATGCACTAAAATTTTGCAAGTTAATTATGAAACAAACTTTCCCGGGTTTTCAAAATTTGAAAATTTGTCTTGAGAACATTTACAAAGCCAACAATTGTACAAACTAGACAATTTTATTTGTAAAAATGCGAAGTGCCACATCAACCAGATTTGGAGAATACTGTACTTGAAGGATGCTGCTGTACCGTTTTGCGCTATGTGGCTCTTGTTATTATTATAAATACTTACACCATAACGATTGAAAGAAAAGAAAATTACACAATACGTTCTACGCGTTGCCAAAGGTTTTAACAAAGTTTTGACTTCAGCAATCTTGAAAGAAAAAACTTTAAGAAGTTTGTTTGCTTTGTCCCTTCATCTGTAACGACATGATATTGTCAAAATACGACGATGAGTGAGGTAGTTCGCAAATTTAGCAGCTTGCAATTGTTTTCTTTCTTTTCACTATAGAATGATGTACCAATCGGTAAAAGACAGTAATGCTTAAATACATCTTAATATGCGTGATATCTGTTCAGTGGTTTGCTGTTTGCAGTTGTATAAAATGTCGAAAGTATGCCGATGTTGTACCAAATGGTATTTGTAAATCATATCTAAAGCATTTTTACATAGCTGATGAGGCAGCATTAGCTAAAGATGTAGATGAAAATTTGAGGAAAACCATGCCTTTAATCTCAATTGCAAAACGATTTTTTAAAAGGTTTGGTTACAAGAAATATATGGTTAGAGCTATCAAACTCTATACTCTGAGAAAATGCACAAATAAAACTGAGTTTATAAACCTGATAGAAGCCAGTGATTTTCCGCCGCTGGAATATTTCGAAGATTGTTTAAAAAATTATGCCTGGTATTATTCATGCATGTTACGGTATAAACTCTGTAACGTTCGTGGGAACAGCAGTTTTACTTTCCCGCCATGTTTCGAAACCTGCATTCACAAGAGGCAAACATGTAGTAAGATTCTGCAAATCGTTGGAAAAATATATCAGTCAAAAAATAAATGTCATAAATTGTCTGAACATCACCTTCATAAAGGAACATTGGATTGTACTGATCTACCTATGTTTAACCAAAGTGATTTATTAAAGTGTTACCTGAACGTTACCACTTCACATTCTTATCTCATTGGAAAGGAAGTATTATGCTTGAATGGTACAGGAAAGAACTATGTTGGATCGCAGAACATCACGAAAAATGGATTAGCGTGCATGTTCTGGAATGGTGCTCACAAGAATTATTTTCCATCCTTAGAAAAGAATTACTGTCGAAATCCACAAGGAATTTCAAAAATGCCATGGTGTTATATAAATGCAGATGGTGATTGGGAATATTGCAGCATTCCAAAATGCATTGAGTTGTCCACATCATCATCAAAAATTGCCCTATACATTCTGGCTCCTTTATGTGTTGTTTTAATTATAGTTTTTTCTTTTTTTACAATTAAGAAACGAAGAAATGAGCATTCATCGATCATAATACCTTACGAGGGAGTCCCTTTGACACAGATTCTAGCAACAATGAATGACGAGCGTGTCATCTCTGACGAATAATGGTATAACTACAAGATATCTAGCAGTAAATCATAACATCACAGTCTGGAAAAAATGGCATTTTTACTAGTCACAAATGTCAACTAAACATTTGCAGAAAAATTTTAGTATCATGTATTGAGTAGATAATTGCCGAGAAATTGGTACAGCCCGCTATTGCGTATTTAAAGTTCGATCAAACTTTACTGTCCAAACCTGCAAGCAGACGCAAAATAAAGGAAAATCCCGCCCTTTTCCCAGAACTCAATGTTGTCAGTAGAAAAATATCCATCTGATGTCATTCCGATTCTTTAAGGTCTCTGAAGAGAACACAACATTCTCTCAAATAATAAGAAAAAGAAGGTGCAAGAGGCAATTGCTTGTCGAATAAATGACTATATCAAATTACTCAATTTAAATCCATTTTTTAAAAGCTGCTAAAGGTACTTTCTATTCGAAAGCGGCTTTTATTTCTGAACCCCTTCTCATTTGAATAAGCACAAACACTAACACTTCCAAATCTTTTTCGAAAATGCATTTCGTTTAATGATAGCACCATGTTCTGGCTGGACAACAATTTTTTTTAATCATGTAACATGAATTTGAATTTGTCTTATGGCAAAATCGGCCATAATGTTTGATATGATCTCCATGAATGTTTTATTTTACACGTTTTCTTTGACGATTTTTTTTGATTCTGAATGCTGTATGTAACAAAATGCCCGGCGATTGACGAAACAAAAACAAAACATTCGAATCATGGCGTTCTGAATTTTCTGTTTGAAAATACAAATGCAATGCATTGTCCGTTTACAAGCTTCCTACTAAAGTGTGACCACGCTTCCTCACCTTTTCATCTTTTCTTTTATCTAAAATAATAGGAAATAAGAAGCAATAAAGAAAAAGATGGATGAAAGTTGAACACGTCCAACTTTTTCAAACGCTATCCATTTCAACTGAAACAGTAAAAATCTAACTGAGCCATTTAAACTGAGCCATTTAAATGATAATGTATTCCAAGCTTTAAACCTGATTTCCAATCGTTTTAAGATACCATAAGGTATCTTACGAACTATTTTGTGTCATTTTTCAAGTTTTGGTATTTGTTGGATTTTCGTACATGCATAATAAAGACGTCTTCAGGGATAGTTTAAAAAAAAGTAGAAGAATCCAACGGTGTTATTATCATTATTGTTTACGAATTTTTAAATACAGGATGACCATTCAAAAATTACTAATATATACATATATATTCATATCTACAAAATTTCTGCTTTTCCATGGGTTTTGTTATATGCTTCTTTTCATTTTCAGCTGACAATTAGGGTAGTTGCAAGTATTTCTGATCTACATTAAACAACTAAATATCTCCTCCACAAAAAATAGGGTAAACAACCTCGAATGTGTCAACATTCAGTGAAACGCCATACAAGCTTTTGTCAAGAATTACGTCAAAAGAGTTTTCAACATTAAAACAGAAAAACTAAGGAAAACAGATTCTTTCCCTTATTATTCGTGCATGGATCTACAAATGATAATGTGAAAAGTAAATTTTTATTATGGATTTGAATGTTCACTTGTGTACTTTTCTTGGAAATTGTTTGTAAGTCTCACATAGTGTCAACTATACTTTGACAATGTCCTGGGGAGTACTTGATTAGAATATGTGATGTGTTATTGTGGAAATCATATAAGCTTTTTCAAAGTCCAAGAATGTCATAGGTCTTTCTTTTTTCATACTTTAGCTGATTTCACGGAAATCCTTTGCCTGTTAGGGCTTCTTGATTCATTTACTTCTAAAATGAGGGGCACAGCGGGACAGCACGATTTGTTATCGTTTCTCTCAATCTTGTACGCAGTGCATCTAGATTCCCACTCCATTCAACATTGCTTAAAACGACTTTCTTTCATGTCTTTGAAGGTTGACTTCCACGCCTCTTGAACCCAATTTGTCACCAATTCATAGGAAACCCTTTTCCTTTTTCCTGTCTTGGTGTATCCCACCTCACCACAATCCATCCAATTTGACCACTTATCTTTTAAGTGATCTATGAACGACTTGTTAACGCAGGCATCTAAGAACTGAAAAAGTGGAGTCATGTTGGAAAGATGCAGTAATCTTCACGCCAAGGTGTGATTTCGCGGTATGTTGAGTTGTTTCTGTTGTTTCGAGTTAAGCAATCATTTGATGCTTTGAATGTTTCTTTTGGATTAGGATAAATCTTTTGAAGTGTTGCTGCGAATTATTTTTCCAGCTACAGTTTGACGTTTTCCTCTTTCTTCTTTGATGTCCTCCACCAGAGCATCTTCAAGGAGTGGAAATCTTGCTTTCGTAACCCTTACTCGTCTTTTAGATCTAGACTTCAAGCCCTTTGTTTGACAAACGTCTCTAAACGTTGGTACTTCCATCGCCGAATGTTCTTTCTATCAACGCAACAAATTTTTGATGTTGCTGGAATACTTCCGTGAATATTTTCATATAAAAGTTTCTATTTGGTGTGAAATTTTCAGGGATGCAAAGAAAAATTGAAACTCAGCAATACCTTCGCCATCCAGCTGAGTCAAAACGTGACATTGAAAGGATAACTATTTTGACTTCTCAGAAAAACTCGACAAATTACAGCATTGTTGTATAAACATAAGTTTTGTTTATTCAGTAAATAAATAAATTATAACATATTTTTATTTACATCATCATCTCTCAACAACCAACAAACCTGATATTATACTAGAACTTTTGTTGGTAGAAAAAAGAAAAAATCCTTCTGGTAAAAATTTGTTTAAAAATATATAATATATATCACAGTATCTTTATAATTCTCAAAAAATATATTATGCACAGTTTCCATAAAGTTCTCTAGTAGCGGATAAGGGGTTCAGGCTGTAACTTTCAAATCAAGATGATTCTGGCAAACGTGCTTCACTTCAAATGAATCAGAAGACATTTTATTTACATTGACCTTTAGTAGCATAAACTTAATGGACAAATTTATTGAGAATAACTAGGTAGGAGTGTATTTCTATAGGAATATAGACGCTATATCAATGAAAATGCTCTTCCTCGCAATGATTTTTTGACGAACCAATTCATTTTTGCATTTTCGATATACGAACGCGTCTCAAAAATAAAAAAAACAACCTGGTAGCGAGGTTGGGTGCGTGGAAAACCTTAACATTAAAAACATATTGGTGACCAGGGAAACACCTTATAGAAGGGAGCAGCTATTTCGTTTTGGTACTGTCATAAAATGTCACAGGAATCATCGGTTGCTTAACAATGCTCTTGGAAAATCCACAAAACAACGACTCGTGTTTCGATCGACAAGCTGGCTTGAAGATGGAATCCCTGTACAGAAATATTTCCGCCATGCTATCTTTTTTTTCTTTGTTGTTTTGGATGCGTGTCTTGCTTCTTCTTTGGTTTATGATCATTCGTAGTTGCTTCGTTCGATGAAATCTGATTTATTTTGTCGTTCACCATATTCGTATAGCCTGGTAATAAACCGTTTACTTTAGGTTCAATCGTAACAATCCAAAAAAGAAGTCCGTTATTTCCCAGATAAGCACAGTATGCAATGCAGCAAAGGAGGTCTAACAGCATTTAAAACCACCATTTTGGCAGAGGGCGCAGTATCAGACATCAATCCCGCCCTCAAGTTCAGTTTCAAGGGTGGACTTGTACGGACAAAGTTACTGATATGACTCGATAAAACATTGAAAATATGGCTAAAACTTTGATTTTCAACAGTCATAAATAATTCCTATGAATTCATTGCAGTTGTTTTGAACGTCACACCATTTCCTAGATTCGTAGAAATCATGTTCTGATTGCAAGAAAATATTCTTTCCCATTGGGCAAAATCGTGAAAAAGTCACTGTGATGAAGAGCATTTTCATTGGAATAGTGTGTATATTTCTATAGAAAAGCACCCCTTCGAAGTGACTTTTCAACAAATTTGCCCACTGGGTTGCTATATAATTGTAGCAACACAAATTTCATATAGCTTGGTGGAGTTGTATTACTATGCAGAATCTCAATATTTCAAGAAATCTGAGCAATAAGTTTAGTTGAAAAGTTCAAGAAATTCATAGAACCCGTTCATGATGTCACAGAAATTTCAGCGGATACATAGAAATTTCCTGACGTCAAGTCATTCTACGAATTCATTGAATTTTCAGTTACGTGTTCTATGAATTTATAGAGATTTATAACCGTTGAAAAACAAAACCATAGCCGAAATAAGCTACCACAGTAGTACCGAAAAAACAGTCCATCTTACCATTGAATGAAGTGCTGTGCGGCATCTCCTGTGGTGCGGACATGACACTTATGTTCGCGTATGGATAATGCAGAGGATAACCCGAGTTGTAACTATACGAGAATGGAAGAGAATACGGCATGAAATTCGAGCTTTGTAACGACATATTTTGAAAGACTGTGTTGTAACTGGTCGCTTCCTGAGATGAATGCGATTGTGGAGGCGGTAGTGGCTCCTGATTGGTTGGTTGTTGTGGTTGCTGGTGGTGGTGGTGTTTTGAAAATAATTTATTCCGAGCGGCAAATTTCGCTGCATAACTGCTAGGCTTCTCCACGGACTGTTTTGGCTTTCTAGTGTCGAATCATAAAAACAAATGCTAAGCGTGTTTCAATACGTAATTGCAGCAAATATAACGCCCTCCACCCTCAACCTGGCTACATTTGGGAAAAATAAAGGGGATGGTGAAAATTCCACCATCATTGAAAATGGGGGCATAGCCATAGAAACAGGGGATAACTTTCATAGAAGAAACAATTTCCTATCTCCATGTTAAGATGTTCTTACAATTTCCAGGCTTTTTTCTTCTTAACAAACGATCCTCTGTTGTTTACATGCTTCGCAGCATCGGGATTACCAGACATTGTTGCTATAGTTACATACCAAAAATAAAAAATGTTAATGATAAAAGAAAAGTCAAAATGCGATATCAATACCCTGGTGACTTATGAAAGCAAGGCTCCGTCCCCAAAATAATATCTTTGGCCAGGGTTCTAAGTCCCACTTTTCTGGCCACTTTTCCTTATGAAAGAACACTCGTCCACGGGGTGGGTCCGTTCGACAAGAAGACTCACATTGCGTCCGCTCTTTCGCGGCATTCACATCACTCTGAGCGTCATCTTCAATATTATCTTGGTTATCAGATTTGTAAGTCTCGCTTCCTTTGTGGTTCAGAGACATTTCAGACTCCAATCCGTCTCTTACGCTTCCATTAGTTTCTTGGTTTGAGTTGTTAGAAGACAAAGTCTCCTGGTTCGATCTCTTGGCAGACATACCATTGTCTTTCTTTTGGTGTACCCTCTGCTTTTCGTTCTCCAACTCCGTTGAAACATCGGTGGCATTGATAAAGTTTGGATATGATCCTGTACGTACTGGAGGAAACCTCACCATTTCTCTATCCTTATCTCGATCTTTAGCGGATCCTAAACCAATAAAACAAAAACAGAATATTTTCCCGATCGGGAATTATATAAATAATTAAACAAGTAACCTCAGAGTTCTATCAACTCTGTAATAAAAAGGGAAGGGGTCTATGACACGAGAAAATCAAGTCTTCTGAATCTCAACAGATTCCTATGATTTCCATTGATTTACGATGGTGTAGCGGTTAGTGTAGTGGACTCATATTCGAGTCCAGCCATGTCGTACCTCGATGCTCCAACTTGGCCTTCGGGCAAGTTAGAGCAATGTTATACGTATCTCTGGCGGTAAGTCAACTACTAATTGCAATCGGCAGGCGGAAGAGCCAACCATTATGGATGGAAGCCCAAGGACTAAAAACTCCTGTTACTTACTTACGTACTATTTTAATTTATGAAAAAGAAGTGGGTCATTGGGATATCCCTTTGATGAACCGACATCTCTAACAATCTGAAAAATAGCTTGTTTGGCTCATGTGAAAATTTTTATTTTCTTATCGGTAAGCGTTTATCAGCAAGATGGTGTCTAAGAAATTTTCTGAGAAGATACACCAATATTTGACACCATTTCTACAGCAAGTTCTTACTCAAGAATATGTTCATTTGACACGTCATTAATATTCCAGTAACACAGTGAAAACATTTGTAAAAGTTTTTGAACAAATGAGGCCAACCCTGAACCTTACCCTCACTAACCCAAACACATTTCATAAGGTTTACACCG
Source organism: Turritopsis dohrnii (assembly GCA_027922465.2). Classification (NCBI taxonomy): domain Eukaryota; kingdom Metazoa; phylum Cnidaria; class Hydrozoa; order Anthoathecata; family Oceaniidae; genus Turritopsis; species Turritopsis dohrnii. The sequence continues at coordinate 455,222 of BQMF02000023.1, forward strand.
TAAATGTCTGATGGCAACAAGTTGTCAGACGAACATATTGTCAAGTAGATTTCAGTAACAAGAACATACCGTTTGGATTGCTTCGTTCTTCTGTCGCTTGACGAGAAAAGATACCAAAGGAAGGAGTGCCAGATGATATCCAAGAGCGAACATGTTCTCTTGATACTGGAGTGGATAACATCACCCTTGCAATGAATGAATAAATGAAATAAAAAGTAATGTGTAAAATAATAATAATAATGGTGATCTTTTGAAGGTATTTTGTTGAAGGGGGGTTAGTCCCATCGCAAACACAATTCAATTTTTTTTCTGAAAATACTTTCGTTTTATATAAAGCATGATCATTTATAAACATATTGTAGTTACAAATGGAAGATAAATTAAATATATCTTAAGCCTGGAAATTATTTAAACATTTGAATATTTTTCATCACTTCTTCTTCATGAACGACAATATACAATATATACAAACAGCTTACTGAAGTGTATTAAAACACATATCAACATGTACGGTAAGTTTTCAAGGCACTCTGTTGATGCAATAAGAAAAGAAGCCTTATACCATCAACACGAATGTGTTGCTATCGTTGTATTGTTATTTTGTTGTCAATGGAAACATCAGTTATTTCACTAATTTCGCCATTTTTTATATTATTTCCTTTTCCTTTTTTTCCAGTTTTAGTTCTATTTTAGTTCTGATGTTTTAAGTAAAGAAATTTTGAGCCTTTGACCGAAATGGTTGACACTTCCAGCCAAAGAATTTCAACTTTTAAATTTAAATGAAAGGAAACCCTTCCGGCAACAACACTCAATCTCAAAATTTAAATAGTGCATGATGAGCAATAACACAAGTTCAAGGTCAATTTCTGAGCTGTAATACATTATATATCCCAAACTGAGCGATAGAAGACAAATGAAAAATTTATCTCACATCTACTTGTTCAGCATTATAGGAATTAACATGGAAAGGATGATTTATTCATATGACCAAAGTTAATGTAAAGTAAATTGTATAGAGATTAATTTGAAAGCTACCTGCCAAGTTCATCTAACTTTTTCCCAAGTCTTTCATTTTCACGAAACAACTCCTAAGACAAAGTGAGATAAGACTTGAAAAAGTTCTGTGCAATCATATTGACGTATTTCTTCAAACAAACATGGTGGCCAAAATTATAAAGCAACATTTATTGCACCTATTGATGCACTTATTTTGGACCATCTTCAATGATTAAACAGGCGTTGTCAAAGCACGCCCTCTGTCCGTATATATATCACAGAAGGAGATTGCTTTCACATGGAAGTTAAGGACAAGTGGTTGAATTCATGGACTTGTTTTTTCAACTATTAATTTTATTATTAAAGACAGCAAATAGAGTTCTTCGAACAATATTGAGATTCTCAATCATTCGCTTGCCACTGCCACTGATGATTTGGATAGTGGTCATGAAGAAGAAGCAAACACCACTATCCAAGATGAAGATTGGTAACTCACTTCTTGCTGTCTTTGTGATAAAGCTCTGGTGCGGTGTAACTCCATGTTTTCTGCTCTGAAAAAAACCCAAAAAAATCAACAACAAATAAAACATCTGAGAATAATATAATTATGATTCTAATTGGAAATACATACAATGTTTTCATTGTATCACTTTTTTAACCAAGCAAAAGAACTGCATTGAATTTTCCAAAGTTTGCAAAATACACACTATTCAGGGGTTCAGTATATAACAGAAGTCTGAAAAATGTCTTTCCTTCGTACTTGGGTCTGTTACAAAAGAATTTGTAACGTTATTACTTGTTATGACAAATCGATACTTCAAGGCTATATAAAAATCAGCACGTTGATGATACAATATCAAGCAAACGTTTTTCAAAAACAAAAAAAAACAAGATTACTAGATTAGTATTTACAAAATTCCAAAATATGATTTCCACAAGGATGATACTGAAACAGTTATCGTGTCGGAAGGATTAAATGCTAATACTTTTGTAACAGACCCACTTGTTCAAACATTTTTCAACCAAATAACAAGAAGAATAAACCTTTATTTATAAATATTATAGAAATGTGTATGCAGAAAATTAAAAACAACAACAAGATTTAAAATAAACAAAAGCTTCTCGGTATAACCATCATCAGTGCTACAGCAGTACCACTTAAGTGCTTGGAAGAAACATGCATGGTGTTATATTGCAATGGAGCATTAGGCACAATACAAGTTTCTTGAGGTAATGGCAACAAACAAAATAATGAATGCTTACTTTAAACTCTCATTCTCATTCATGTATTCCTGAAGCATGTCATACAATCCATTCTTTGTGCCTAATGCATACCTGAAATTCAAAAAAAAAAATGCATAAAGCTTTATTTTATATAATTATATAAGTAGAAGCTCCTAAAGTAAAATTTTTACATGGCTGTCGTTGCTCTTGGTGTTACATCTTTTGAGGAATTATTTCGACCTAATAATGCAAAATGCCAAATATATTTATTATTGAACTATAAAGTCATTCTGTGATATGAAATTAAACGAATATATAAACAATTGAGTTGACGTACTTGACTGCAATGAAGACAGGGAACTATTGCCACCAATGGCAGGGCTTAATGTTCCTGACGCATGAGGAGTCACTTCACCGTCAATCTGGTTAGGAGTGATAATGATTTGTGAGTCGGAATATGGCACACCGAGCTGCGAAAAGTAAATATCAAGGACAATTAAACAAACCAGTAAGATATATAACATACCAAGATAGAAATAAAAGCAAGCAATTAAAGATAGTTTTGTAATTTGTTTCTGTAGAAAACCTAGCAAAAAAAAATAATAATAATAATGCTACAAGCTAGTACTTGTTGTCTGAAATAGCTGTTCTCAGCTTTCAAAAGTTTGACTTCTCTTTTAAGTCTTTGCAGCAGTTGCTCTTTGGGGTCCTGCAAGACAACAGCAGTTTATCAATCAATGAAGATCTTTCTGTTGACGAGTTAGTAGAACTCCTGACAACTCCAAATAACTTGGACTGTGTAAGCAATCCCGTTGAACTAACACTTTTCATAAAAAGACTCTAGATTACTTGAATATGCAAGCAACATTAATCGATCCCAAGCTACAGGGAGTTTATTTTATTTTAAACACAAAAAATAACAAAAATTATGATGTTTCCCAATGGGCAAAATTGTCAAAAAGTCACTGAGATGGAGAACATTTTTAATGAAATTGTGTGTATATTTATATAGAAATGCACTCCATCGCAGAGATATTTTAACAAATGTGCCGGCTAAATTAGCGAACAAGATACCTTACCATCCTAACGATAGGTTTGTTCTTAATATTTTTGGCTCGATTAGCATATCTCAACGTGCTCATTGTGTCTTGCACCACGTAAGATGATGGAGATATACAAGCAATCTACAAGGGAGGTTTAATATTTATAAAGCATGACATTTACATAAGTTGATGATAAGCGAAGTGAAAAATCAGGATGAAAGAACAAAGAACAAAGAACAAAAATGTCTGCAATGCTTGATGAGAGCATGCTGTTAGCCAGGCATGTCCCTCACTTCCTTTTAGTTTATTACTTCTTTTATTGAACACAATGCGGCAGTTCCAGGTAATTAATAGGCATACAGAGAAATCTTATTTCATTTGAAACAAAGACTAAATCAAAAACTGCACCGTCTAAGTAAAATGCTTCGGTTTCTATGCAGTTAAGATAAACAAAAAGTTGTACCATGAGAGTCAATCCATCTCCACCTAAGCTATCTGCTAATAGTTTCGTTAGTTTACTTTCCCGATAGGGGATATGGTTGCCACGCTTTTTGGGATCTCCCAATGCAGAAATACAGTTTCCTTAAGAAGAAAAAACAAGAGCACTTAGAATGAAGTTACGCATGAGTTTAAATTTGAAAATGTTTCATACCTAATGTTAGCAGACTTTTGTTAATGTTATTCGATTCTGTCAGAGTTTCTCCACTTGTCTTAGTTTCTCGAACTCGTTCACTTCCTGTTGATTCAAATAGAAAAAAAAAAATGCTTACTCTAAGGTCTTGAATAGTAATGGGGTCTGAATAAAAAGAGGGGGGGGGGGGGGGGGGGGGGGGGGGTCCGAAATTTTTTGGAAAAATATAATTAACGGGGGGACCTTAGAGTACATAGTGGCTTTATTTTATTCAAGTTATGTCCACACAGTGTTAATTGTTCATAACAGACATCATTATGATTGCCCCAAAACATTCAAAACATCCAAAACATTCAAATCTACTGTTGTTAACTAAAATCTCCAAGAAAGATGGAACTTCACATTATGCAGTTTATTTGCAACAGTAAACTTTCAACACATTCATAAAAGTTAATAAGAAATGTTTTTTGTTTTTTTGTTTGTTTGTTTTTGGGGTTTTTTTTGGTAGAGCTGAGGGTTGCTCTAAACCAATGTCAGTAGAAATAGGACAATTGAGAAATGGTCTGGGAACAAACAGCTGTTTGTTCATAACAAAGTGCTCAAACAAAGTAAAAAAATGATTGGTTCCCTCGTGGAGATTATCTCATAAGAAAACTGCTGAAACACTCTTTTCAGGACCTTATGATAGTTCATTATCTTGAAAAGGAAAATCTAGATATCTTTTTATTTTACTTAATTACTTAAATACCACATCGTTTTCAAGAAAAACAATAACCTGAGACTAAAGTTTTTCCCCATGAAAATTTTAAGTTTGCCCGTCACATAATTACCTCATGCCCTAATCTCTTGTATTAATAAATTGAAACTGATATGCCTTGACATTTGTGATATCTAATAAAAGAGATAAAAGAAAAGAATCTTACCAGCTAAGTCAATAAAACTAATTTTTCCATGTTTGATAATCGGAAAGCCATCTGGTTCCTCATCTAAATCACACTAAACAACAACAAAATGTTTCAAATCAATTGTTGTGTTTTACAACAAAATTTACTCATTATTCTTTCATGGTCTGATTGAGATTAAGAAGACTGTAAAACAACATCAATACAGACAAAAGTGAAAAGCGTCTAGTCACAATGTTTTGGAATTCATTGAAATTACTAAACATCTCTATCTGAGTAGAAAACACTCACTTCTTCAGAATCGATGAAAACAGTTAATATGCTATGACTCCTGCTAGAATGATCATTCATTGCATTAACACCAACTTGTCTGTAATTTGAACCTAAACAAAATAATTTGTAATAACATAGTAGGGTTCTGTATTAGCATCTATTCATTATATGTTTTATTCTTTCTTGTCTTTCTGTTGAAAGGTAAAAGTCAATGAAACAAAAACAAAGATTTCATGGAAGGTTGGAAACAGTCAAAGGACACTTTATGTATTTTCATACATACATACACCACCCTTGTTTACATTATGTTGAGTTATTAACTCCAAGTTGTGCCTTTATTATGAGTCATTGTTGAGATTAATTTCATGTAAATTTCAGCCACAAAGTATCCAAATAACACTGTGAGGATTTGTGCAAAAGAATTTGTAACAAATTGTCCATGTTTACCTTCCCTAAGAACTTCCATTAAGTCTTCCACAGACTCACATTCCACTTCAAATAAGTTGTCAACATAAAAACCTTTCTTTGAAGACCATCGGACAGGTAGTGAATCATGAGCGTTGGATGGATTCAGTAAGTCCTTCACCTGCATAGTAAACAGTATCAGACCTTCTAACATAACCACTCTTTTGTTGAAATAGTTCATTTAAAACGGTAGCTCATATTACTTTTTAGAACTTAAGTTAAATGGGGGGTATGAAATTTTGAAACCTCAAATAGATTTTGCAGGCATAAAACTTCTCACACCAGATCACAGTACAAAATAACATCATGTTAATAGAGCAGTAATAACAGCGAGAGAGGCCTTCAGGGCGTTAACCAGACATTTCCAGTAATTTTACTCTAAACTATTATGGAAATTATGCCTAGTCAGCAGAATTTATTACAGCAAACGGGCGTAATTTTCTGGGAAATGGACCCTTTTCGCTTTCCATGTCACAAATTTGGGCTGTTTGACCCTGTTTTATAGTTCAGCTAGGACTAGGCGACCATCATCTCATTGCAAAGACTACATCGAAATCGCTCATGGTTTTTAATGGTTGAAAAATTTTACTTTTGCTGACACAATGAGTGGAAAAACATCATCAGCAACATCAAAAACTATTATATCTTAAGGGCTGTTTTGATTTATTTCTTTATCAGACAAACTTTTGGAAAACCCAAGTGGGAAAGTGCATTACTAGATCCCATTGAGAAGGGTTCCTACAATGTGTAATTAACACCCTGGCCTTCTCACTGCTATTTATTTTTGCATCTTGCTTTATATAATGTCACTTTAAAACGTTTCTTGAACTTCTTGGAATTTTATCTCTCCCTTAATATATTCCAGTTATGTAATAACTGATCCACTTTATCCAGGTAAAGGTTAAAAAAATGGAGATTTAATTTCCAACCTTTTCGTTGTAAACTTCAAGAAATGATGCTTTGATTCTGTATGTATGAGTTTCACTCTTAGAAGCAACTTCAAATAAATATCGAAAAGATCTGAAATAAAATAGTTTAAAGATGATGCCACTAAGAAACCTTCCTGAAGCAAGGATGAAGTCAATTTTTGTTCAACTGTATTTTCAAAAACACTATCTTTCGTATCAAATCATGTCTGTTCATATCATAAAAGATAACAACTTGTTACAAATAGCCCAGGGGATTTCAGTGTGCTGATGAGACTCCCTCATTATGGCAAGAAAGAATGGATAAGGAATGAGCAATGACTAACATCAAAACGGTAAAGAAAGGAGATAAACAAATCATTGTCTCTTTATTGAAGATTCTCTAATAACATACTGTAATCAGTAGTGTTCTCACAACTTTTAGAACGGTTATGACAAATTCCGCGTGGACGAAAATGGGGATTCCCTTATACCATATATGCAGACAAAATATCAAAATACAAAGGACTTTCTGTTCAGTTGAAATTTTGCACAGTATCGAAACTTTCACAATTCATTATCCTTAACTTTAATTTAATTATCTAACCTCGGTACTAAGCCTTGAAGATCCTGAAGATCATCTGATATTTCATTATCATTCTGAAAGTTTAAAACAATTAAAAATAAACAAATTTAAATAAATGACTAGTGACTAAAACTAACCAGGTAGACATGTTCACACTTACCTGGTTTGTGGCACCAGTAATAGTGTAAGTCTTTCCAGAACCAGTTTGTCCAAATGCAAAAACAGTGCAAGAAAATCTTTAAAAAAAAACGAATAAATGCTATGAAGGGCATTTTACTTAGGCATTCGTTTCCATGAAAGACCTTTTATTTAGTTGAATAAACCCTGAAGAAACATTAACATGACTTTTTAAATAAAATGATTAACTGAAATACACAAGCCTAATCATACAAATTTATCAAATTTTTAAAAGCAAAAAAGTTACAGTCACATATAAGTATGTGAGAAATCAAATTAGCAAATAGCAAATTAGCACCGTTAAGTGAGATAAATTTAACTCCCAAACACACATAATTCATACATACCCTTCTAGAGCTTTATCAATCAGTTCAGTTATTCCACAATCTTGAAATACCTGCAATAAAATGAGATGAAAGACAATTGCAGAGAATTTCAGACATTATTAGATTTTGATAATGGTTATGTTAAAACTCAAGTATAATCTTATTATTATAAGCCATACTAGTAAACCGGGTAAAAACTTTTACCGAGGATGTGTCAAATTCACCTTTCCTGTGTGCGAACGTGATGAAAATTTCAATTTGGGAATTGGAAACAGAAAATGTACCCATGTTATAGAGCTCGAAAAACTGATCAAAAAAGTGTATGGGTCGAGAAATTTTCTACGCCCTCGAATTTTTGCCGTCTCGTTAAAATAATAAAATTATTATCAATAATAAATTTAAATAAATTTAAAACACTCATGTGATCTCTTTTTGAATTGGAAATGTTTCATGGTCAACCACAAAAAAATAGAAACTTTTATGGCAGTGTTTTTCAGTTATTCTTCAAGTTGGAGTTATTTTGTATGTTTGTTTACATTTTGCAGTCTCATTACACGAGCACTAGTAAGGTTCTTGCAGGCTTTTTTGCACAAGTATCTCAGAATACATCAATACCAAGTAAATATGAAAGACTTTTTGAGGTTTAAACTATATAATTTGCTTTCATATTTAGGACTTCTTGCAGTTAGGCTGATGAGAAAGATGTTTTCTTCATGAGAGAGATAATTTCTCGAGCAACTTTGGAAGACAAGTCAGGCTATCGAGAGAGAGGTCAAGTGTGGCAAGGTATAGCAACCATTTTAAATGGAATCAAGGTATTCAACAACGCTGTCACAAAACGAGGAGCAAGAGAGCAATTTTCCCTCATCACAAGCAAGTACTCCTTGAGGAGTGCATTGCCAAAGAGTCTGATCGAAAAACTGCTGCCGAACAACAACAGAAAAAAAACACAGCTGAAACTGAAAGAAATAAAGCATCAGACATTCGGGATCGTGCCATGGAAAGGCATGATGAAACTAAGCGTGGAAAAGGTGAATCCAAGGAGCCGAAAGAGAAAAGATCACATAGGTCAACATTAGAAACTATTGATTTCTTGAAATCTAAACTTGAAGCTGATAAAGAGCATAACCAAGCTCAGTTACAAATGAAACAAAACCAACAGTCTGAATTATTATCTTTTTAATTTGAACAGAATTATGAGTTATAGTCTTGAAAGCAAAAAAAATGAAAACAGAAAACGATACTTTTGAGAAATTAAAAATAACTCTGAAAATAATTTGTTTGAGTAAAAAAAGAAAAAAAGGTTTTTTTACTATATCTCTTGTGATTACAAAAGTGTAAAAAACATAAGTTAAACTTAACTCGTTTTGTAAATGGAGCTACGTTTTTACAACAAGGTTCATTTTCTTTGACTCATTCTAAAATCTTACTAGTTTACCTTAAAATTTTTAACATGGGCTTTTAGAGATGTAAATAAGCTTTCCAAAAATGTATCATACTTGATATAAACATATTCCTGTCAAAGGAATTAATTAAAAAACAAAAACACGTTTTTTTCCCTTACTCACACCTTAAGCAATATACTGCCACTAAATCCCACTTTGAGATGTTTGCTGCATGATTCTACAGTCCAAAAAGGTTTAAACTTTTCAAATTACTTACTTTTTGTTGTGTGCAACTTTCTGTCAAGATGGTGTTAAAAGTAAATGGCTTTGTTTGGCTGAAAGCAATCTCAACCTAAAAAGCATTGGTCACATTATGCCTAAAATTTAAAGTATCGATTTGATTGGAATAAAAAATCATAAGATATCATAATTGACTATTATACCCAAATAATTCCTTGTCCAGGATATTCAATAACTATTTTGTCATTCCTTTGTTTTTCTATGATGCTTAAAGGTCGAACTCTAGAAACAATCATTTTAATAGTAACTTCACTAAAGTAGTGTCTATCAAAGACGAACTACAAGCCAACAATACCTGACAACAACTTTGATGTTGGCAGTTGTAGATGGATCATATGCAGACGATGTTCTCGAAAACGATTCACCACTGCAAAGATAAAACGTGGTGAATTTTATAAGCACTTTCGTAAAAGACAAAATCTACAAGCAATTTGCTTCATTCCTACTTTTGACCTCTCAGTTAATATCTCACTGAAAAGTAATTGAAACTACAAATCCCACTACAGAACAAAGCCCATACGACAGTGATAGTTGCTTTAAATGAATTAAACAAAGCCGCATACAGCATGATGTCTTGTGGAGGTAAACAGACCTCTAACCTACCTATCACTGCTTGATGTTATAGAAGATCCTCTCTGCTTGCCTGAAGGTTCCTTTTTCAATGGTGTTTCAGTAAATGTCGAAACACTAGCACCGTCAACATTCTGATTAGGATCTATTTTAATAATGGCATCTGATATGTCTAGCTGTTTTAAAAAGAAGGGGCTGTTGAGCCTATTGGGTAAAATGTTCATTCCTTTCGAGCTATCTGCCGAACTTTTATTTTCAATGTCATTTAGGATATACTTTTCAGTTGTTTTTATGGCACCATTTGGTTTGATAGGTTGGTTTGTATCCCAAGCTTGCGATGGCTGTTCTTTACAGTCGTCACTACTCATTTCCTGGGTATTTTTAAATCTATAAAACCGTAAAACAAACAAACTGAATTTCATATTATATAAACAGAAATATAGAAACTAAATTGAACTAACAGAAAAATGTTTGACAAACATTTAGGAACTCACTTTGGTAGATCTTCATCCACACTTTGGTGATTCTCATCAACTATCTCATTTGAATCAGCGAGGTCAATGGTTGATGTTGAATTAACGGTCATATCTGAGCCGACTTCCGGCAAAAGTATGGAGCTGTTTTGTGGAGTAAGATCAGTATCATCATTGTAATCAAAACTTAATGGGTTTGCATCTGGATTGTTAATGTTGCCTTTTCCTCCTTTAGATCTTAGGTTCTTAGTTTCTGGTAAACCCAAATGCTCAGCATCTGTTATGTTTTCATTGCTAACAAGATGATCATGATGAACACTGGCATCAGCATTTTCTGATCTGCGAATATCCTCTTCCTGCACATCAACCATGCTGTCTGGACATCATACAAACATGCTCAAATCATCAAACATTTATTTAGATTAAGTAATTTGGAATTTTCATCTAATGATCTTCTAAATGTTTCAAACATAACTATATGAAAAAACAAATTACATTGAAGTAGTTAACAGATAACTTAAGATCATCTGCTTAGTATACAGCAGAATTACATTAACATAAACTTAGATTTAAATTCTACAATTTTCTCCGTTTCTTGATGCACTTTAGTATTCATCCAGTCAACCATTTCTTAAAGTAATTTCTCCATAAAATCAAAATCATGTGTGTTACGAACAAGACAATTAGTTTTTACAGCACACCTTATTAGTTCTACCTTCCTTAGCTTGTGTATCATTATCATCATTACGACCATTGATCAAAAGATTGGCTGCCTTGTTCCCATTATAATAATATATTTCTTTTACTGCGTTCTGTTTAATAATGTTGCTCAACCTGAAATATTGGTGATTCCAAAGTATCTGTTGTAACTTTCTACAAAAATAAAAACAACAAATTGTCCAAAACAAGACATCCAACAGCTATTTTCATAAAGAAAATTGTTATTGATGAGTTTTACATTAATACATTTTTGAAACCTCAACACAACAAGAATAACAGCTTGAGTTATTATAGTTCCGTAAAACCAAATTCATCAATTATAGATGTGTTTATACCATTTCATTGTATTTTGATTATAATGAGATTTGTTTCAAAACAGTGGGAAATATCTTTGCAGCTAGTTAACATGAAATTGTACGGCCACACAGCGAGTCCGTACTGATTGTGATTAACAATTATGATGAATTTTCCTAAAGATCGCTGAAAAAGAAAACCATTTGCTCAATACAGAAAGCACCACTACATAAGAAAAAACATAGAACAGGCTTATATAAAAACAATGCATAAAGAAACTATCCAGCTAATTTATCTTTAGAACATTATAATCTTTATAGCATTTTCAGTTCATCGTGATCAACAGAAACTGAAACAAATACTTTGCATATGCTTTTGATATGTTTTCAGGAACCTTTTTCGTAAATAGAACTTACATGGTTTGAAGTGGCACGTTGTTGTTACTATGGTTACTTTGTTAACATGAATATATAAATTAATGATTAATAGAAATGCTTAGTTGCTATGGTTTCAAGCTTAAATACTTTCAAATGTCTTAGAAGACTTATTTTGAAAGGAACCTAAATTTAATGCAATGAATGCTATTTTAATAGGATTTTTCAAAGCGTTCTTCAAGTTCTTACGCAATGAAAATAAATTTGCAATGAACGATTACATAACCTGACTGACTGACTACTGAATAATCTAAAGTTTTGCAGTTTGTGAATTTTCTGATATTGAAAAGTTGATTTACAAAGTAGAAGTACCCCTCATAGCAATATCAAAGAAAAAGTTTTGTAATCTTACTTCCATTGCGTAAGAGAGGAAATAAAAATTTCAAAACAATCAGTGGGGTGTTTCTCAAGAAATGGAGTTTTATTTCAAGTTTACAAAATTCATAGAAAACATTTTTATTATTGTGTTACATTAAGTATTATTTTAAAGAAAAATATAAAATGAAATTGATTTTATTTCTAATATTGAATAAGTAATGAACTTCATTTCTAAATGAAAAAAAAATTATACAGATTAACCAAAACATTACAAACAAACAAATAGATAAACAATCAAACAAACAAACTAACAAATAGATAAGCAAACAAACATACAAATTAGCAAAGAATCCGAAAAAGTCTTTGTAAAAATTTACAGCATGTGAACAATCTGAATGGGAAAGAAGAAAAAATCAATCTCACTATTGTGATCAGACAGTTACTTCAACAGTAAAATAACAATGATCTGATTAGCAAGAATCTAGCATCAGAAATAGTTGTGATTAAAGCCAAAGTATTACTATAATAGGAAATCATAATATTGGAATATTGCAGAAGTGATCCAATCATACACCATTCTTTATATTAAAACCTGCTTTCTATATACGCATTGATTATGCAATTTTTATCCTGCTGACATTAGTTAATAATGTATAAAGATAACTTAACTGAGAGAATATTTCAGATGGGATGTTTATTGGGGGGAGTGCACTTGACTTAAAGCTTTTATCATAGTATACCACAATCTTATTTTATTTTTTAAATTTGCATCCCAAGTCTTTTATCATGGATTGGTCACAATTTCTGAAAAACAGCACCATGTACAAAATTTTATTGAATCAATACTGGATTGTTATTCTTATTCCAAACAATCAAATAAGAAAATGCAACCATTGAAGATAACGAAGTTGCATGTTTTCAAAACATCCATAGGCCACATCATGAAAGATTTAAAAAGAACTTCTAAAAATATCAAAATCAATAGTTTCAGTGATGTATTACATTTGAAGATCTTACATTTCAATCATTTTCCAATCCTGTCAATCAAACAAGTTAAGTCTGTTCAACTGTTTGCAAATAAAAAAAAACAGCAATAAATTTTCAAACCTTTCACTCAATAAAAAATTTTCAATGGAGCAATATATGATAAAATTATGAAGACTACTATTGTTAAAGATCAAGATGAAATAACTTTAAACTTTACCTGAAATTAACCAAACCCAATACCCATAAGAAAAGCCAAAGAAATAACAAAAGGAAGTTTCACATCCAACCATTAATATTTAAAAGGAATATATATTCCCTAATTGCCAAAACTAACAATGAAATGAAATGAATTAAAAAACACAACAAACAAAATCTACAAGTCTAATAAATTTAAATTTTATTGGGCTCCTGACAGGATACTGACACATATCAAAGTCAGGATCAGTTTTCACAGCTTTCACACCTTTGCAAGCCATATTGAAATTTCAATACTACTTCAGAAGCAGGTTGTGTTTGGTTTTCACTATAATTTCGTATGGTTTTGCTAATACTGAAATCTCAAACCACTTTGAGTTCAGTAAACTATAAACACTATAAATTAAACAGTAACCAACATCAACAACAGACCATACTGGAAAATATAAAACATTTATCTAATGTGAGACTGAAAAATTCCCGTTAGCTTATTCAATAAGTGACTTTCAAATATCAATCTGGCTTAGTGCATGATGCTAATATATTCCGTCAATTGTCCTAAACTTCAGACAACTTTCCTATCTTCGGACACGCCTGTCTGGTAAACAAAATGTACATAACCATACTCAACTAAGTCACGACATATACTAAAATATTAGATGAATCAGATAAAAGATGTTCAAACGCAATAAGCATGAAAAATCACTGGTTATATTAATGGTGCAAACAACTTTTTTAGATGTTTTTTACATATTCATATTATATTATATTCATATACATATTATTTTTACATATTCCATATCCCCTCGAGTATCATCAAAACAAGTAACTATGCCAGAATTTAATCATCTTACGCATGAACATTAATAATGATCCGTGGAAAATTTTGTGGAAAATCTAAACAGATACTTATAATATACAGGGGAAAGACGAAGTAAGAAAATGTAAACGAGATGCAGAAAGCAATAAATATGTGCAACTTAAAAGGTCTGTGTGAATTCCATGGATCTATTGTTAAGATAGTCACATTATACAGCAGAACCACTCATCATGTCGTTAACTGAGGCTTAAAATAATATATGTATACATCATGCATAATGTATAGGGTGAACTATTCCAAATCTTGAAAGAATTACATAAATCCGTTGCCAGAGTGGACTAGTTGTTGATTTTACAACTATTTTGGACAGAAATTCTCTCTAAGATGAGTACCAACACAGGTAATATCTTTGAAAAATCTCTGAACTCGAGAAGAAAGTCCAAGGACAACAAAACAGAATTTATAATCTTTAATGGCAGATTGCAGCAGAAAATCAATATAATCACTGTAACAACATTGTTATTTTCTAATGTGACATTATTTTCTATTACAGCACTTTCAATCCTAATACACTTTTTGTACAGGGAAACTTTAACTGTCCAACCTGTACCATTTTTCAGTTAATTAACGGTTATTATAATATATATACGCTATACTGATCTATTTCTCCATTGGTGGCCATCACTCAATTAATTTTTTGCAACTTGTTGGTCTCCATTAATTATGCTGAATCATTGTATCTGTGCAATAAATAGATTACTTATATCTAAAGTAAGTACTTCTTACCATCAATGTTCCGGACAGCCTTCCTAATTCCAGACAAAAGTCAAAACAAAAAACAGGGCTTACCAGTATATACTGTCTACCAAACTATGATAACACAAACTTCTAAACAAGAATTTTTGTTTACTTTTTGCTTCCAGAATTAGGAAGGCTGTCTGTATTAGGAGCATTAACGAAAAAACAAACAAACTGACTGTAGCAACAAAATTTGTTCTTGTTAGCACTGATTTCAGCTTGATTATTCAATCAGTTAAATTTTTTTTGCAGACATTCAATTAGCGTGAAATCCCACGTTGATAATATCACCCATAGATTTATCGTTCAAGAAAACGTGAAACTTGTTTCGTAGACCTTTTCACCCAAAGGACCAACTGTCATTAAAAAATTTTTGTTGCGTTAACGCTTTTTAGCAATTCCAACTGCGTTGAATTCTATGGGATCATTCTAGCGTGTATCCTCCGCATGTTGAAAATCTCCACCACAAGTATACAATTGATTTCATATGTTGCGAGTGTAAAAAATAATTCAATACATGTTGATAATTACATACGCCATTCATGCTTTTAACAAATTAACGATGTCTGTGTTTACTGTATAATTACTCTAGGCTCACAATAGGGCAATTCCCATCACGTGTCTAGATTTTTGCGATCAAAAGTTGACTTGTCGAGACGGCACTATTGTTTTCTAAAAAAAGTTCACTCATAAAAATATGGCTGCCTTCGATTTGTAAACAGTAAAGGCATGCATTTTTATTAAGCCTGTGGTTGTCTTATATCTGCAGAGGAGGCAAAGGAGGAGGAAAGCACTTAAATTGAGAGAAAAGGGATTAAACTGTTATTATGAACACTAAATTCCATAAAATTTTGTTATTTGCATCACTTTTGACGAACGTGAGATTAGTTAGCGGAAAGAGGAACAAGTTAGCGGAAAGAGGAACATCACCCCGATGATGTTTACGATTACAGTATTTGTTATCAATCTTATTCTCCTTGTTTGTTCTTGTTGATTTAGTATCTAGAATGACCAATTGTGGTGCTAAATCCATTTAACTGTGTTTTTACGTTTGCATTGACGAATTTTGCAACATTATAATTAAAGTTAGCGGTAAGGGGAGCAGGCACTCTATTGTCGTTTTCTTGGAAAGATCAGGTTATTTCTCTGGAATTACAAGTTTAGTTATGTGAAATTTTGCAATGAAATAGAAGAAATATGTAATGTAATGATTCCAAAGTTTCAGAAGTAATGGTTTAGTATTTCGGAAGTTACTTTTAAAATAGTGGCAAAATTGATCGAAGTCACCCCGCTTTACGGTAATAAATCTTCCGATTCGAGAAAAAATCCCAACGTTTCCTTGCTTTCATTCAGTAAAAGAAATACCCTGAGTTCATCCTGCAAACATAGAAATTCTTTTGAAACAAGAAATCTTACAAAAAAATCCAAATGTATCCAAATTGCATATTTCTTTTCAACTTACGAAGAAGGTCATATAATCAGCACGACTATCTTCACATGGATTTTGATGGCTACCATGTTTGTTGTGATTTCTCTGAATATGTAAACAAATCGCGCTTTTACACGACCGCCCCCAAAAATAGATCCCGCCGCCTCGCGCCCACCTTTTCCCTAAATTTTCATGGTCCCCCCGAGGAGTAAACAAACGCTTGTGGATGTATACTTACAACGCATTTTTTTAAATAGACAAAAGATTTACTCACTGTTAAATCTTGTCTTTTTTATACATATTTTGCGTTTTTTTACCAGCTTCACCCCACCACACACAGAAGAGGAGATCATCGCGACAATCTCACCCTACAAACAATGGGATGTTTATATTTACATGATTTATGTCTTTCCTATTCCTCGATAGACAACCCAAACAAAAATTCAAATTTTTTTAAATTTCTTATAAAGTCATTTAACGAAAACTAGGCGTATTTCACACGATGATAGATCACCGAATTTCATTTCCTGAAATGATTTTTCAAAATGCAGAGTTTGAAATATGTGGCGATTATAGGCGCGTTGGGTTTATATCCGCATGCATTTTCGTAACTCGCACCCTGGTTAAGTCGGACTTTCGCTAAGTCGGACTGATTTTCCGTTCCCCTTAGATTTTCTTTATCAACTAGGCTAAAATCATCCGCTTAAGTCGTACCCCGGATAAGTCGGACCATTCGCTAACTCGTACTGTTTTTTGTTGTCCCTCCGATTAAAAACTCCGTTTAACTCGGACTTTTTCGATTTTTTTGTAAGATTCGAATCTTGAAACATTCGAATGAATGTGAAGTAAATATAATAGCGCGCCAGACGTCGTCTACTAGTAGAACTTTTTTCTTTTGTTGTTCTGTCAAAATGTCAAACACAACGAACCTCCTGTTTGCAGCCTATGGATCAAGGAGTCATTCGATCGTTGAAGTGTAAGTACCGCGCACTCGCCTAATCATGAAGATCCTAAATGCTATAGATAGTGGGAAACAAATGCCTTCAATATCTATACTTGAGGCTATGAAAATGCTTGTTCATTCTTGGAGTGAAGTTTCAGAAACCACTGTTATTAACTGCTTCCGGAAAGCAGGTTTTAAGGAAGGTACTTTGGAGGAAGATGATGATCCCTTCTCTCTACTGCAGATTTCAATTGATCAGTTGCGGCAACGTGATGAGAAGATGAAGAAATTATTCAGGATGATATAATTGTAGACGACGACGACGACGAAGTGCAAGAAGAAGATGAAGAAAACAATGATGAAGCGCTGACAAAACCAACGACTGAAGAAATTCGTAAGGCCATTGATACCCTTGTCAATTGTTCGATGTTTACCCGGAGTGGCGAAATTGGAACAATAGCTTTGAAAGCCTCAAATCTGATTGAAAAAGAGTTATGCGAAAGTCCATGAAACAGACAACATTTTCTGAATTTTTCAAGAAAAAATAAGTATTATTGTAATAGTATAGATACTATGTATACATCATTTTTATATACATAAAGAGAATTTTTTTTATTCCATAATGTCGATAAGTCGGACATTTTCAAAAAGTCCGACTTATCGAGAGCTCCGCTTAATTACGACATTCGCTAAGTCGGACACTTTTTCCGTTCCCCTGAGAGAGTACGAGTTAACAACGAGATTCTTCTGTACAATTGATTGTTGGGTGAATATTCCCAGGAAAATATTTTTTCCACTTTCCGAAATTTTTTGATTAGAAATTGTCACTCTTCATTACTGCGGCTTTACATTTTTAGTTGGAAAAGTGATGGGTGTGTGGTGGTGGATATGGCGCCGCGCAGTGTGTTGTGTGGGGTGGTGACATGATTATGATGATGATGCAATAGAGTGCATTTGTTTGTAATGCTATTTGAGTATACTGTGTATAGCCTATAACAGGTTACTGGTGATTGCGCTTATTGGACAAAACATTCACAATAGGGGAATCGTTGTTATGAACAAAGGCTATCTTTACAGCTATGTGCTACATTTTTAATGTGATGGCCGTTTATTCTCATAAAACGTGGTGATCCATAGTATTTAGTTGGTTAGTTATGTATGGTGTGTTGTTCGTAATGGCAATATCATTAATGATTACTTGTGATATCAATAATTTTTGCTACTGATGTTCACATAGCAGGCTTGACTTGTACTTTTCGAATAGATTTTTCCTTGCTCCATTGTGTCAGAGTGGTTTTGTGCGCGCTAGTAGTTGTTTAGAGTATTTTTTTTTCGCTTTTGGATGAAAACATGGTATATCATCCCCATGTGTGTTGTATGTATGAGTGGATGAATGGAAGGATGTGATAAGTTGATGGGAATGTGTCATGAAATGCATTCATTTTTATTTCCATCTCAAAATAAGAGCCAACAACAACAGACCAGAATATTCCCCCCAAGGCCAAGAAAAAAAGTTCTTTAAAAACTTTGGAGTGGTGCATAAATGATAGTTGCACTTATTTTTGTTTCATGTATATAAATCAACAAAATCAACATGCTAACACCATAAACTTTTCAAATAGGCTGATGTGATGAGAATCTTGGCGAGGTTAAATGAAAGTGCAGCTCTTTATCACAATGGTGAACACTGCACTGAGATGATAAGTACTGGGTGAGTCAAAAAAATAGTACCGGTGTTTCACGAAAAATATCTTTAGATTGCATAATTATAAAAGAGAGTTTTTTTTATTTCTGATTAGAGGGATCATTTAATTATATATTTTGGAGTATCATTTTTCTAATTTGGTAGTAGAAAAAAGTTTATGTAGCTACAAAAAACTGGAAACAGTCCTTGTAAAAATCTTTGAAAAACTTGAAAAACACCCAGTATATATTGATAAACTACATTTGTATTGATAAGTTACACATAGAAATGTCTTTTCCATTTCTAAAAGGATCTTTATCAAAGCAATTGATCTACATGCATTCTTTCTAACATAAGGTTTATATCATTGCGCAAAAATCTTTGGCCATTAGAAACAAACTTTGATATCATTGCAGATACCGCTCTGGGTTTGGTGAACCAAAAAAACAAACAAACTTACCGATGTGTGCTTTAATTAATTGCATTAATGCCAATATTTTAAGTTTATTCATTTGTAACAAGATTTGCAAAAATGTGACTATATTTCCCCAAAGGGTCATTTCAGCCAAGTTCAGCATGGCTTCGGAATTGATATCCTCAAAATCTCCTCAAATTTTCAGATTCTTTTAGTACTATCAAGAGGAGTAAATCCTAAAAATTTCAGCTCAATTCCATTTCCCGTTCAATTTTTATGGGCTTTTGAATATTTTGGTAGAAGCTAAATTTTTTCCGCTATAAGAATTTTCACAACTTTGGGGGTCAGTTTCTAGAAATTCTTATGTTTTGAAAGGCCTGTATTATTTTCCCTCCATTATATGCCTGGATTACTATCAAAATCAGTTAAGTCCATGTTATTTGGTCTACTTGAAAAACTTTGAAGTTGCAAACATTTTATCAATTATTATGTGTACATTGATAAAACGAAAAATGTATAATTAATTAATTACAATGGTATATCTACTATCAAGCTGATAATCATAAAAATGCTGTCCATACTAATCAGGGTGAATTTTAACTTAATACTGCAAAAAGACTTATTTTGAACTTATTATGAAATGATGTAAATGGTCAAACGGCAAGATTTCACAATTTTTGCCAAGGAGTTAAAAAGTGACTTAGAAGTTTACTATGGACCTAGCTACAAACCAGACCTAAATGCGATATATTTCCCCTTAAACAACTAAATAGTCTTTTGCGGAACAACCTGTAAGGAATTTCATTTTATTAAGCATAATGACCATTTTTCATGCTGAAGACAAGTTTCCTATCCTTTAAACCATAAAATCACAGGACAAATGTAATTCAACAGAACACTTGCTTTAACTCAAATCTTACAAAATTATAAAATCAAATTTTGTATAAAGGTTTACAAAAGAAGAAAAGAAAATTGTCAAACCTTTGGGGTAGACATTTAAGCAAATAACTATCAAAAGCAATCAAAAACCAATCTTTACTAAATAATATTATGTTTAGTATTTCAAATTAGGGCGAAAAAATCACAATTTACAAAATTAAATTCAAGTATTAAAAATTATGTTCTCATATATATACTATCATAGTATGTCATATATACATAAATAAAAATCACTTTGGTACCCAAATGAAAAAAAATTATGGTAGTGAAAATATACATCCATAACCAAATCACAAATCTGGAAGTAGAAGGTTTTGTCTTGGCTTGATCTAAATTACAGACTGTTACATTCAGGGATTTTTCCAAGCACTTTCCAACTACCGTTTACCAGTAGTTAAAACTCAATCATTCATTGTCAATTAAACATTTTTTAGCTCTCTAGTGCGTAGTATTTAAAAACATGTTTTGAAAGAGTAATTAGGCCATTATTCACCAATTATTCTGTTGCTAGGGAGAAAGACCACAGTTGCTAAGGTAATTTTGAAATTTCCTTTGTTATATGCATTCATTTCTTCGTCTTACAAAATAATAGGAAAACGAAAGTGGTACCAGTAGGACTCATTTTCATGTTATTCAATAAAATTAAAAAGCATCTTAGTGTCCAACTCCCTTTGTATGCCTCTCATGACAAGGCCTGTTTGTGGAGATTGAAATGTCTGAAATTGCAGAGCTTCCTGGACTGCAAAACTTAATCTTCTCTACCAAAAGCAGTAGTAACCAAAAGTGCTTGGAAAAATCCCTGACATTGGAATGTGTTTTGCACGGTCGTTTTTTTTAAGGAAAATTGACATATCATATATAATTTCTACGAAATAAAATATCATACAGTATCAAAACAGTATACATAATCATGGAATTGAATGAATGTTGTTGGATTAAACGACTATCCCGGGAGGCACATTGAACCGAATTCTTTCAAGCTATCATGTCTCAATCCTTAACGCTAGTAAAGGCCCTGACGTTTGAATCTCAGTCATCTTGAAAGCTGGGAGACGACAAAGTAAAACTCTTCCACTGCACTGCCCAACTGCACTGACTGAAAAAAATGGCACACTACTTCACCGAAGACTAGCCTCTATTCTTATCTATCTTGGGTGTAGGTGGCTAAGTTCAATACTGAACCACAACAATAAAAGTGAACACAGGAGAAGGAGGAGAAGGAAACTGCCTGTTTTAACATATAATTTCGCCCTATGGGATAATAAAATCCTTGTCCACATTGAAATTGTTTTCAATTTTACCCTTGCTAGTTCCTTATTCTTTCAGCCTCAAGTTCCTTATGAAGGTGTTCCTTATAAGAAAAGATGTGTAGTTTATTGGTTAATTCATACGTAAAAGGGCTGATCTCAATTAGGAGATCTGAAACTCAAGTATTATGTCATTCGTCTCTCAAGCTGCTTTTCTTTATTTAAGATAATAAAATCAATGAAAAAGAAAAAGGATGGTAACTTGTCAAGATCTGAGCTCATGCTCAAGACTGTCACAGATATCATCAGTGAATTGATTGCAGCACACGAAAGAAGGGAAGATGTCAACTTAAACAAATTAAAATCTGCTGTTTCTCGAAAGTATGGGCTTGCATCTCAGCCAAGGCTTGTTGATATCATTGCTGCAGTGCCACCTAATTATAAAAAGATACTGCTCCCTAAGCTGAAAGCAAAACCAGTCCGAACAGCCTCAGGGGTAATTAGAACGTTTTCCTGTTTTTCATTTACCAAGAACTTCGAATTAACACTCCGGTGATCATTGTTGGGTTGATAATTCCCTTTGGTAATCTAAATAATTTTCATAGTTGTTTTCCATTACATGTTTTTCTTTTTGTAAGCGTAACGTTTGTAAGTATACTCCAGCCTCAGTTTTGTCCAAAAAAATAAACATAATACTAAGCATATACATGAGCCTGTGTTGTTCCTGCTAAACATATCTAAGCTAATATGACCTATACACATAAAATATTATTTCTCTCTCTTCCTGTTTCCCTTTAAAGTGTATACTAGGTTGCTACAAAATTTTAAAATTTGTTTGTAAAAAGAAGCATGCGTATTATAAGTTATGTTAATAATACATCGTTTGTATCGTGAAATACCAAAATAAGTGAAAGATAGGTTTTTGAGAAGCCCATGAGAGTAACATAGCACGTTGATGTTAATTTTTATTTCATTTTCGAGAATACTGGATTATAATAAGCATACCATAATCATAAATCCAGCCTTTATTTTGTGGTAGCTTAAGCATAACCTCATCTGAAAATTTAATATGCTTATAAAAAGAAAAACATGTAATCTTGTTAACAGTCGATGAATTCTATTGTAAACTCTGTTGTTTTGATTGGGAAGCCCTTAATGAAAGGACAATTTTTTTTTTCAAACTTATTTTGTTTTTGCAGATTGCTGTTGTCGCTGTAATGTGCAAACCACATCGATGTCCACATATCAACATGACAGGGAATATCTGTGTTTACTGTCCTGGTGGACCTGATTCAGATTTTGAATACTCCACACAATCATACACAGGTTATGAACCAACGTCTATGCGTGCTATTCGTGCCAGATATAACCCTTTCCTCCAGACACGACATAGAGTTGAGCAGTTGAAGTCATTGGGACACAGTGTTGACAAGGTAGAGTTTATTGTCATGGGCGGCACCTTCATGGCATTGGATGAAGAATATAGAGATTATTTCATTCGGAATCTTCATGATGCGTTATCTGGTCATACAAGTAATAATGTGGACGAAGCTGTAAGGTATAAAACCATAATCTGTTCCATTAAACTTTAATCTTGTAATCTGCAACTATTGGAATGTTTGGGTACAATTGTGAAAGTTGTTTACTTAGGTATTCAGAAAAAAGCAAGACAAAATGTATTGGCATAACTATTGAAACCCGCCCTGATTACTGCTTGAAACGACATTTGAGTTCCATGCTCGCTTATGGATGCACACGTTTGGAAATTGGTGTACAGAGTGTTTATGAGGATGTTGCAAGAGATACTAACAGGTAATATTATTATGTCAGGAAAAAAGAGTTATTTTTAAGATTATATAGTATGAAGTTTAAATGCACTTATAAATCAGTGCAGCAGTAGCATAGCATGTGTTTGGCTGACCCCCCCCCCCCCCCCCCCCCCCCCCCCCCAGGTTCTGGGTTTGAAATCCCACTCAAGCATAAATTGTATTGGTCATGTCCCTACCAGCCTGTTCCCTGTGAAATCTTTACATGTTTCAGGATCAATAGGACTGGAAGAGGGATTAGTTAAAATCTAGGTGCCAGCCGGCTTGTGATTGAATGTCAGTTAGTAACCCCTGTACTCGCAGTGCATATCAGCCAGTTATAATAAAAAGTCAAGCTTGGGAGGTGTGAACTTGAATTAAAAATGTAAATGTATATATAGAAATGTAAACAATGAAAGAAAGACAAAGTATTTGTTAGAGTTTCTTCGTTAAGATTCATCAGCTAACTAAACTGAAAACAGTAAAAATTACAAAGTAATGGTATCTCGATTGACGTCGTTTTATTTTATTTATATAGAAATGTACATATTTGTTATTCTTTTTTGTTATCATTATCCTTTCAGGGGCCACACCGTAAAAGCAGTATGTGAATCTTTCCAGCTGGGTAAAGATTCAGGCTACAAAGTTATTGCTCATATGATGCCAGATTTACCAAATGTTGGTTTGGAACGAGATATCGAGCAATTCCTTGAGTTTTTTGAAAACCCAGCTTTTCGGGCTGATGGACTAAAAATTTACCCAACATTAGTCATACGAGGAACTGGTCTGTATGAACTATGGAAAACAGGTCGATACAAAAGTTACCCACCTGGAACTTTAGTTGATTTAGTAGCACGAATTCTAGCATTAGTTCCACCATGGACCAGAGTTTATAGGGTCCAGCGAGATATACCCATGCCATTAGTAACTTCCGGTGTGGAATATGGAAATCTTCGAGAGCTCGCTTTAGCACGAATGAAAGACTTTGGCACGGAGGTTTGTGTTCAACTCCATTCAGTGCAAAAACTGTTTCATATCTTGAAGTGCATATTTTGACAATATTTTCTTTTAGAATTTATTAAGGAAGCAAAATTATTTAACGGTGATGATTATTTTCTGTTTCAGTGTCGTGATGTGCGTACAAGAGAAGTCGGGATTCAAGAAATCCATAAAAATGTTCGACCCTATGAAATTGAACTTATAAGACGAGATTACGTAGCAAATGGTGGTAAGAAAGTTTGTGAACTTTTTCTCTTGTAGGCTTTCTATAAGAAAAATGAACATTTCGCAGCAGTTTTCAATATTTTACATCTTGATGACCCTAATTGCAGGGAAAAAGAGAAAGAAGAATGTTTTTTTCCTTGAGATCAACTTAAGTTATCTTTTCTCCTATTTCACAGGCATTAAATTACTTTCTAAATAACTTCTGTCAGTGGTAAAGAGTTACATCCCCTCCGTTGACTATACCAGGGTTTCCTTGTTTAAATATACTATTTATTGATGTTTTGTTAGGATGGGAGACCTTTTTGTCTTACGAAGATCCGGAACAGGATATTTTAGTCGGTTTACTGAGGTTGCGTAAATGCTCCAATGATGTATTTCGTCCTGAACTCAAAGGTGGCTGTTCTATTGTTCGTGAACTTCATGTTTATGGTAGTGTTGTGCCTGTCAATTCCAGGGACCCTACTAAATTCCAACACCAGGTACAGTTTTTTTGTTCTTTCTGTCATTACCATGTTTTTACTTCTAAGTAGTACAAAATTTTCCACAAAATTCAACGAAGCTGTTTTTTTGTTTTTATGAAGAGAAAATATGACATGGGAATATACCTACCTTCAGGGGATTTTTTTTACATGGTTACAGGTTTCAGAGCGTTTTGTGCGGTTTAATTTTTCCGAGTGAGAGCTTCTCAAGAAAAACGTATGGATTTATTTTTGCGAGTATTAACAAAGTGCAATGCATAACACATACGCCTGAAGGGAAGGAAAAGCTTCGTGTAAAATTTAAAAAAATTTAACTATTGTTTTTGAATATTAATATATTTCATGGCAGCAATTTTCAACAAAATGCAATACGTATATTTCATAATGTAGCTGCAAACTTTTGCCGGCAAATGTTAGTCCTCTACTGAGTGTCCATTCATCCCCACTGAACTATTATCGGGTTTATTGTAAAATACCTTATTGGCAGAACCTTTCACAATTTTGCCAAATCCTTAAGTTAGAAGTTGAAAAACCTTGCAGCAATAGCTGCAGCGCCTTCAGTCTAGCCGTCTAAATTGCACTTTTCTTGTAGATCTCTGTTATAGAAATCAACATTTTGGATAATTAAAGGCCTTTACAATTTTTCTTGTCCTTTAATCGCAAAATTAAAACAACTGACTAAACTTTTCTAAAAGTTTTCACTTTCCAAAATCAGAAAATAAAAATAAGG
Organism: Turritopsis dohrnii; assembly: GCA_027922465.2. Classification (NCBI taxonomy): domain Eukaryota; kingdom Metazoa; phylum Cnidaria; class Hydrozoa; order Anthoathecata; family Oceaniidae; genus Turritopsis; species Turritopsis dohrnii. Next base: position 480,939 of record BQMF02000023.1, read on the forward strand.
CAAAATTTTCTGTCTTTAAAGCAACTCTCAAACAGTACACAAGTGAAGAAACGTTAACTGTATATTTTCGATTCATCTTCATGTCCTTCAAAGAGTTTGAATTCGTTTCTATGGAAATCAGGATGTATAAATCGGAACATTGTCGAGTTGGCTGTCTCTGATAAAACTTCCCTTGAAACACTTCTTGACGTGTTGCCCTGATTTTCGACAGCAAATAAAAACAAAGAAAGAAAGAAAAGAACATCACATTTTGCGTGGATTTTTTTTTTGTGAATTCATGTCTTGATGTTTGTGTGTGGATTTATGTCACAAAAAATAATCCATGCAAAAAAAATCCCCTTAAGCCATCTTAAATGAATCATCCTTGAGTTTCTCAGCTCAATGATTTACTGGTACTGTTTTTATTAAAGAAAAACTTCATCTGATGATACATTCTTACATGGCTCCATTCACAGTTATTTTTTTTCTTCTTCACATCCTTAATCCCTATGGTAGCAAACAAAAATACATGGAAACATGGTTATTGTTAGATTGCACATGATGACGAACAAAGAAATTTTGTTTCAGGGTTTTGGAACTTTACTGATGGAAGAAGCAGCTCGAATTGCACGCGATGAACATTTCTCAAACAAAATTGCTGTCATATCTGGTGTGGGAACGCGGGACTATTATCGTAAGCTTGGCTACGAACTTGATGGCCCTTACATGTCCAAGTTGCTATCCTGAATTAATGTTGTTATGCATACACTTGTGGCATCCCTTGCAGATTGGTGAAGTACTTCTATGTCACTTGAATTCATCCTTTTAGCAATGTATGCTGTTACGAAAGTGATGCATCTATGTGAACAATGAGTTTGGTCATTGAGTGTGTGTTTTCTTGGACAAACAGATTGTGTTGATTGTGAGACTGAATATCAGTTATCATCAATTGCAAAATTGTCCAAAAAGAATAATAGAAAGTTTTTCTTTCTGCAACACATTTTTTGGAATTAAAGTTACAGAATTATATTATTTCTACTATATCATGCAATATGTTAAAGAGAAAAGTATGCAATAAAGCACTGTGAACACTTCTTTTAGTGTTTCTTACAACAGATGTTAAAACTGACTTGCATTGCAACAGTACTATGTCAGACTACTTTTATTGATCAAAGTAGGATGTTTGTGTACTTTCTGGGACAGTATTATTGGAATCGTTTTTTATGACTGCTTCCCATTTTTATATAAATTTCTATCAAAATATGTTGAATAAAGATGTTATAATACCAATATCATCTAAGGAAACGAAAATAGTCAATGATTTAGAATTTGAATGCATTATAATTTATAAGAATAGGTGTGAAGGAGAAAGACCTAAAAATTTAATCATCACTCACTGTTGTTATGTTATTCTCAGTGAGAGCAACATATGAACATATTATTTTGTTGTCAATCTTTGCTTGCACACCTTCAGCAAATCCAATGGTAAATATGAGACTAAATTATTTTTCCAATGTTTATCATTTTCTTGATAATATTGAATTTTTTTTTTTTTCGGAAGTCTTGTCATGAAACTTCATTGAATTTTATGTAGATATTAAAAATTATAATGGAAAACTTTACTAAAGTTGAGGTGTTAGGGTCAGGCTCTTTTGGTTGTGCATGGCTGGTAAAAAGCAAAAAAAATGAGGACTGCGTTATAAAAGAAATCTCCATTCCCAAAATGAAATTGAAAGACAAAGAAGCTGCCATCAATGAAGTAAAAATCTTGGCTACCCTCAAGCATAAGAACATTATTCGTTACAAGGAAGCATTTATCAATGACAAGAAATTATGTATATGCATGGAATATGCTAACGATGGTGACTTAGCCACAAAAATCAAAGAACAGAATGGGAAATTGTTTCTTGAACTGGTGGGTTTTCGAATCTTTTTTCTGTAACAATTTCAAGTGTCTTTTTCGTTGAAGAATAATAACAAAACTTTCAAAAAGGTGATTAGCCTCTGAAAACCTTTTGTTTGTTTTTTTTAATATTTTATTCTTTAGGAAATTATAGATTGGTTTGTACAGATCTTGATTGCGGTCAAGTACATTCATAGCCTTCATATCCTGCATAGAGGTATTTCTATATATGCATAGACGTCAATATACTATATAAGGATAAGTTTCTTGCAAAAGTTTCTTGCAAATGCTGACCTCTACTTTTCTGGGTGGAGCTTCTTGAAATTGCTATTTACTTTATTTTGACAGATTTAAAATCGCAGAATATATTTTTGATGAAATCCGGCTTGGTGAAAATCGGTGATTTCGGTATATCCAGGTATCTGGACGGAGATTTGCAGCAAGCACTAACTGCCATTGGTACACCGTATTACTTATCGCCTGAAATTTGCCAGCAAAAACCGTATCCTTTTCAAAATTGTTTTGCATTCGCCATGGTAGTAGAAACCGCGTCATATTCGTTTGCATCTCCGATATTCCCAATCCAATCACAAACTGGTGGAGATAACGCCACACTGGGCGAAGATTTCAAAATTCTATACTTTTCAGTACTTTCCTAGTGGTCATATTTGTTGAAAAACCATTGTGAAGGAGTACATTTCTAAAGAAATATACACACTATTTCAAAAACAATGCTCTCCGTCGCCGTGATTTTTTGACGATTTTTGTTGATGGTCAAAGCCAATGTGTTAATCAACCATCCTGCCAATTCATTGTAACCTAACACTTTTGACTTGCATTCTACAGGATTCACTACGAGCTTATGAGTTCCTTAATACGAAGCTTCAGTTACAACAGTAAAAGTGATATGTGGAGTTTAGGTGTTCTCTTATATGAACTGGCTACGTTGCGACATCCGTTCGTTGCTGATGATTTTTCCAGTCTGATTGTGAAGATTATAAAGGGATGTTATCAAGCCATCTCAAAGTCAGTTTACAACCATTACTAGTTTTATCTGCCTGTCTGTATGTTTTGCTTGTGGTGCGTGTGAGCTTGACTTTTGAACTTAACTGCACTAAATCGTAAGCATACGGATTGTGTCATGTTAGTGACTTTAAAGGGGAAGTAATCGTCGTCACTTCTCCTTTAAGCGTATCATTTCATTTTGTTTAGTTGTTATGGGCCATTATTGCAAGATTTAGTTCTTGTGCTACTTCAAACTGAACCAGATGATCGTCCATCTGCGTCTCAACTACTGAAGGTTCCTTCATTACAACCGCACATCAAGAGCTACTTGATGAAGGTCAAGCACAGGGAGGATCCAGTCATTTTCGATTCCGGCATTAGTTTAAGTGGTGACGAAGCAAAAAAGGTCGGTAAGAGGAGATGCAGCTATGGAATGGATTCGGTTAAGAGTATCGAATCAACAGATTGTTGTGATCAAAACGATGACGGTAAAAACGAGAAGGCAACAGCCAACGACTTCAGCGACGACAAAAACCCGACGAAACCTGCGAAAGAACGTCAGTTACGTACTGACGTGATTAGAAAGACCGCCAAGCGATTAAGTAGTGATAATGGAAAAATTACTAGAGAGCAGGGTAACAAGACCCCATCCGGGCGCAAATCTTTGAAAATCAACTTCATTGAAAGGAATAGAAATATGGTCGGTTATTCACCTAACAGGGATAACAAAGTCGGCCGACATAGACGGATACAAAGTACGCCAGAACAAAACCAGAATGGAACGCAGACGCCGACAAGAAAGACCTATCATTTTCGTTCGAGAACCAAGTCTAGTGACGCAAAGGTGACGTTGTTAGCTGCACGCGTCAAACAATTATCGACAAAAGAAAAGGATGATGCTGGTGACGTTAATCCGTCGAATTCTAACGACGTCAAGGGACAGACGAAAGTGTCGGTTGATCCCGACATTGAATTTCCAAACGTCCGAAAACGTGCCGCTAGTTTGATGAGTCTTGCCGCCGGTAAAAATGACGTGCCGTCGAAGCTGACGAAACGGAGTGTAAGCTGTGAAGATAAGTGTGAGATGTTGAATTCCGGTGCTGCTCACAAAACTGTTGCCAAAAATCGGAAAAGTATCGAGGCGAAACATCCAAGGCAGAGTCTTCGTCCGAAACGCCTTCAGTTGGGAAATGTTGAACCAACAACCAGTACTAGTAGGTCTAGGCAAGGAACGTTGAAGCACAGTTCAAAAGATGAAGAAAAGAATGAAAGCAACCAGAAGAAATGTTCGTTGTCTCGTCGATCGTCGGTAGGTTTGCCCGAAGGGATTTCTATCTCCGAGAAAGTCAAGTCTCGAATTGCTGGTCGAATTCGCTCTGCCAGCGCTACATGCGAACGAAACTTGAAGAACGAGAAAGCTGACGTGGAGTCGGATAAAAATGATGATGATGTAAAAACAACGGAAAATATCGCACGTGGTGATTCTGATAAGAAACTTGTACTTAAAAAGGTAAATTGTTTTCTCCATGTGGAGATCTTATCTAGTTTGATGATACTATATAAACTTGAGAACTCACGAGCTGTCTGCTCGTTCTCTGATCAGTCTAGTTTGACCGAATCAATCGTTCTCTTGGTAAAGGCGTACCACACTGGAGCGTGGTAAATTAAGGGTTTAAATTAATGTGTTGTTTTTATTTCAGCCTGATATTTCGGAACTCCCGAAGCCACCGATGCATAGCACATTGAAAGACGACACCAGGTGTGATGTGGTTGCTATGGTGAATATTCCAGAAACCAGCGCCGATAGTGATTCTAGTCAGGTATTTGACAATCTCTTTAAATGTATAATTGAGTCTGTGAGAACATAGCCGAATAAAACAGAAATTAACAGTTCAACCTGGAACCCAGGGTCGGGTAGCGGCTATCCGTATATCGAAAAGTCAAGAGACCCTGGGTTCGAGGTAGATTAACAGTTGTCTCGAAATTATTTTTTTAACGGAAAATCTGGCGCGACCACTTTTCAGATTTTATCGTGGCGGTTTAGACAGGGCGTTTATGCGGGAAGAACTTCACAAGTGTTTCAACAATCCACGCCCGAATATGCTTTAGTTTTTATACCTCAGATTGGAATCTGTGTTACTTTATAGTTACACAGGCCAAGTGCCAAAACGACAACGACAAGGAAGATTCCGACTACAAAGAACTCGTCGACATATAACGTCACTAAAACACTAAAGCACGTCTATCCTCCAACAACCCAACTCCAGTCGGAAATACGTAAAATTATCGGCGTCCGTAAGTTTCATGTTGCAGTCGATATGGCCCGACAAGTGAAATTATCAAAACGAGATTACGACGTCATAAAAGCTCTTAGTGAAATGTTGGGAGAGCAACATCGAGGTTATCTGGTGGACATTTTGGATTTGGTGGAACGTGAAGGAAGATGGTAGCCGCTGTAGTGATGGGAGCGGCTGAAGTGTTTCTGACAAGTCTTCAGGGTTGGTGGCACCGGCTTGCAAAATAGAAGCTATTTCGTTTCATGAAGATGTGATTGACAGGTGAAACGTTTTTGCTAGTCATGTTACCAATAGCAACAATGTTTCTTTACAGATGGTTATAATGGAGATATACGAGGAAAATGATCAGATGCTGTTCATACAATGGAGATATATATTTCAGTTTCCACGCTACGTGGTGGAGATGACTTAAAAAATATTTCTGACATAGATAATTTTGTGCAGGTCAAATTTTTTATTTCAGACCAAACTCAACTTAATGTGTTACTTAGCGATTTGTCGAAATCTAGTTTATACCGGTTTGTAAGAAAATTTCGCTATATGATTTATGCCGATATAGACCTTTTCGGAAATTCGGTCCAAGCAGATCTTGCCTCGCTTTCAAACCATATAATAATGACGTTTGTGTCGTTTGAAATGATACCCGAAGGGAAAATGTTGCACGAACTTTTTTTTATCATTCTAAAATGCGTTAGACATTTAAATTATTAGAAACGAGACACGATCTGCTGTGACGTATTTCCGACGTGACGTGACGTATTTCCGAAAAGGTCTACTGCACCATAAAATATTTCAATAAAATGTTTCTGCTGTAAATATTCATCATGCCATGTAAAAATTTTGACCATGGTTGATTCTAGTTTAGAATTGTAGTTTTGAACGCTTTTGAACCAATCAGATTTGTCGTTTTTCAGTTTTTAACGCTTTTGAACCAATCAGATTTGTAGTTTTTCAGTTTTGAACGCATTTGAACCAATCAGATTTGCTTTTCGTGCAGATTCATAGTTTATCTCTTTAGTTGGACGTATCAGATTTTCCATAAGCAAACGGATGAATTAATTGCTAATAATTTCGTAAATTCAGGCATGAGAATTTTCCGCGGAACCGCGGAATTCCGCGGAAATAATCTTCGAGGATGAAAAAAAAAATTTCTGTAATTTTCGTTTTTTGAAGAGAAAATAGGGGGGGGGGGGGGGGGGGGGGGGGATGTTGTTGCGACAGTGAATCATAGATCGTTGTTGAGTTTCGTGTCTCATTCATTTTATGAGTTATTTTGCTCTTTATAAAGGAAGAAAAAATCATTCTATGCATTACGTGATTCTTTACGTTTACGTTTTTTCTTCACATGACGTCAATGATCATGCTTCGTGATTATGATCAAGCTCCATTGTGTACTGCGTGTAAACAAATTTTTTATGAAGAAGAACAGGTGGTGAGCATAGTAGGCCATTTAATCTTCGGTAAAAACAGAAATAGGAAGACGTAAAGGACAAATTCGTGCCCAGCGCCTCTTTTTTCTTATTAAAGTGTCTTTAGCTGAAAGTAGGTAAGAAGTGTGGTCTGTGAAAGGGTTTAAAAGCGTTGATCGCGTGAATGCTACAAGGCGGGTTTACAGTTCGCACGAATTGGTCGCGCGAACGGACGAATTGGTCGCGCGAATGGAAAGAATTGTGTTTAGTTTATAAGTCATGGAAAGTCATTAATAGAGGAGATGAATCAAATTTAAAGGAAGTGGAGTCTTCAATCAAAAATAATTACGTGCGAGTGGTAAAGACTCGATAAAGATGTTTGGCCGCAAAGATAAGTTTTATGACCCTGTCAACAAAAGCTTATGCAGCAATTTTCGAGCCTCGTGGAAAGTTTACCGAAAGGATCAAGAGGAAGGTAGGTCGAAGGTTGCAGTAAAACGCAAGATGAACTCAGTCACTGCCCAAGCTGCAATCAGCAAAAAGAAAGCAAAGGAAATCTTACGATCGAAATCTGAGAGAGAAAGAGCCTCTCGTCTTTCTGAATAAACTCTGAGTGGAATTTTGATTACGTTAGTGATGACGTATTTGTTAATAACAGTTTATCTTTAATATAGTAGAAGCGCCTGCAGTCTGTTCTTGTATCCATTATGATGGTCAGTATTTTATATCGTTGAGAAACAAAAGATGGTAGTTAATTTCCTCGTGAAGTGGACGTTCGAAGCGGTGCTTTTTTCCTTAGCGTTTCGTATTTTGCTTATTCATGGATTACTCTACTTTCCTGTAGTAATTTTATCAGCTTAGAATTAGTTTTTTTGTTAGACAATATTATGTAAATGGCGATAGATATTTGATATGATACTTGGTAGTCCTTTCACTTTATTGGACTTCAGTATATACGCATCAAGATATTTTTACCGTTGGAAACTCATTACTTCATCCGTTGAAATTACCTTTTTGCTACCTGATTTAGAGGTCAATTCAAGGTTGGAGGTACTCAAATTTGTAAAAATTTTCCGGGGGCTTTGCCCCCTGAACCCCCATTGAGGGGGGCTCACAGCGCCCCCCCCAAACCCCCCAGCTGTTTTCCGCGGAAACTTCGTTTCCGCGTTCTCATGCCTGAAATTACGTCGACTTTCATATTTGTTTTTCATTATTTTATATTCACTATTTATAATGTAAACAAGAGCCAGATGGCGCAAAACGGTAGCAGCAAAAGTACTTGCCACAAGAATATTTTTAAATTTGAAATTTTACTTAAAGTTCTTAAACGTTCTGTAAACGTTATGTCTTACTGGTGAAAAACAGGCATAAACGATAATATAATGTTTAAAATTACTAACTCGTGTAAATAGGGTCTAATCGTAACACACCAGCAATTTAATTTATTAGAAGACAAAAGAATTATACATGCATGAGCTGTTTATAACGTACGTTTTTTTATAAGAAAAAAACGCGTTTCTTCGAAAAAAAAATGTATGTTTTGAATTATAATTTTTTGAAACCGAAAATGAATTCAAACAGATAACTGCCTTTTTTAACTCGATTTTTGAAAACCTTGATGTTCAAAGACAGAACAGATAGCTAACAAACGTAGAAAGTAAAAATAGATAGGATATCAAGAAATCCATTGCCATTCGACAATTTTAACAAATAAAGAATAAAAGTAAGCGCGAACAAATTCATCTTGTGTGTTAGTTTGATACTCAACAAGGATTTTAAGAATGACATATCTTGTTTTATTTTGAGTATCAAACAAGGATTTTAAGAATGACATATCTTGTTTTATTTTGAGTATCAAACAAGGATTTTAAGAATGACATATCTTGTTTTATTTTGAGTATCAAACTAACACAAGATGAATTTGTTCGCGCTTACTTTTATTCTTTATATCAAGAAATACTTACTGAAATATAATTTCGTCTAACCGTTCTCCTGTCCTGTCATACCTACACTACTGGCTGATAAACTGTATGCTGGCAGCGGATAAGAAAAAGGGAACTTATCGAGTTGAAAATTGTCTCAGTCTCCCAAAACCTTGAGTTTCTGCCGTCGTAGTCCGCAAGTGAAACTAATACTGGTATTCGCTTCGCTACTACCGTAATAATTGATAATTTATTGAACTCGTTTGTAGATATAAAACAAATTTTTTTGAATAACAGTACAACCCCGTTAAGTCGGATTCTCAATCGGTCTGACTTAACGAGAGTCTGACTTATCAGAACTTCATCTTAAGTCAAACCTTATTTAGTCTGAAGGGGGACAAGGTTTTAGTCCGACTTAAACAAAAGTCCGATTTAAACAGTGTCCGACTTAACGGGGTTGTACTGTATTATTTTTTAAAAACAAAGCTACAAGAATTTCAAATAACGCCCTCATTTGTTTAAATACTCCCCTGTGTGCCTACGTCATAATTTGTGATTGTGCCGCCCAGTGTTCCTGTAAAGCTCGTCCGATTTCGACTCAGCTGTCGTTTCAATGAGTGTCGTTTCACAGGATCTCTCCATACGATTTTTGTCGTGCTTTTTGTCGGCTCTTTCGGCAGTGACGCGTCGACCAGATCACACTCTTGCTCTCTCGTCAACTTTCGACGTTTAACAGGATGTTCTCCAGAATTTCTAGTCCCTGTTTCTCCGTCGTTATTATCTCTTAAGACGACCGCTGACGGGAACTGTTCGTTTTTTTCGAATGTTCCCAGTGTGCTGTGCGGTAATGGTTCCTGGTTCTCTGATGGCCGAAAGATCACAACGTAGATTTTCGGTGTGAACAGGAAGATGAGTGTGCCGGCAGCCGATACAATACAAATGAAAGACAGACAAACCTGCGGATTAAAATCAGTATTGTAACTTGCGTATAACAAACTTGGCAAAGCAAAACACAACGCCAGCGAGACGGCCAACATGGTGAACATTATATTTCGAGCTTCCCGGTAGTTACCGGGCAATTTTCGGGACAGTACTGCTTGATATGTACAGATTAAAACTAAGATGGACAGGAAGATCCACAACCCGACAATGGCTTTCCGACCATAGTCACATGTCACGTATAACACGTCACCAGATGATGACAGTTGTTGCTTATACTTGACGGGGTTTTCTTGGTCAAATGACGCGATGGCGGAAGTGAGGAGCGCCAAGGAAACTATTCCAAATACGATCGTAAATTGGCAGTTTGTACCTAAGAACCTCGGCAAACCTGCAACAAGAAAACAACGGATAAAGTCTCTCGTCTCCAGGCCTTTTCCATGTGTTGATGGCGACGAAGAAAGGCTAATCTAGTACCCAGGTACGGGGTTGATTGAAAGGCATAAAGCATTATGAGCGAGCATGCTTTTCAAACACATTCAAAAGGATCACGTTTTTTATCAATATTTCCTTGATACGTTCACACAGCAAATCCTGTGTCATTTGAGGGATTCGATTTAAAGCTTTAATTCAAATGCTTTGGTCAAGGTTTGCCCAGCCAGCAAAATCGTCCAAAAGTCACTGCAAAGAAGAGCATTTTCATTGAAATAGTGTGTACATTTCTATAGAAATGCACTCCTTCGCAGTGGTTTTTCAACACATTTGTCCAATGGGGGTACACATAAAGTCAGTTTGATTTAAATGATCAAACTATAGATTTTTATAGATGTAGAAGTTTTGGGGTTTTTACTTAAAATGTATAAATTTCTGGCTCACCTCTCCTTAAAACATGTTTGCTGAATATGCGATAAGTTCGATTAGTCTTTAGAAATAATGCACCAATCATTAAGCTGATTGAAACCGCTGACCAAATGAGATTTAATTTGCACGACACATCGGTGACATGGAACATGACCGTAAATGGCGAACAGAAGCTGAACAGCGCGCCGATCAAAATTGCGATTGATATGTCCCAACTTGACGCACGTATGACGTGTGTGTCGTTATACTTAAAAAAGACGGCAATATAAACACACGACAGAATTGCACCACAGACGGCGAATATCGCAATAATGACCCAGACAGGACTTCTGTGACGGGCAATTTTATTAATCGGGATACATCCAGTTTTATTTTGATTCGGTTTAAAAAACTGGTCGCAAGATTTACACTGATCAGTTTCGACATCACGGTAATCCTGTGGCTGGCATTCTTTACACACACCACAACAATCTTGATGATCCTCGAAGAAATGCCCTTTCCCAGGGTCGCATTTGATGTTACATTGCGAAATGCCATGGTCAGTACTCACTTTAGAATCATTGAAAACATCAGCACTCCACGAACCAACCTTTTCGAATTTTGTTCCCGTTTGGTTGTTTGGTTGTCTCACGAGCTGCCAGATATCATATCTCCCTTGAACATTTTTTTTGCTGTCAAACTTAAAGTCATAACCTAGGGCGCTTTTAAACGTAACATTTTGAATCACTTCCATGCTGAAATAATAGAAATATCATATGCTTATTATGTGTTGCATACCTCATACCCAGGAGACACCCAGGAGTGTTTATTTCTTTATAATATGAGGCTCTGGGTACGAGGTTGTGATGCAGTTTTTATAACAATATTCTCCATGAAAATCAGTAAGTTACAGTTAAATTATAAACCAGTGGGCAAGATCGTTAAAGATTCAGACTACTTAAAAAGTCTTGGTCCGAAGTTGCAGCACCAATAACCAGCGTTCTTTAAAGAAATAGTAATTAACAAAAAGAAACTTTAAGCCCAGTTTTCTTTTTTTTTTTTAATGATTTTTAAATACTTATTTTGAAAGTAATTACCTTAACAAGTTGCGCACGTTTTGCGTGCAAGTTTCTGTCCGATTTAGCGCATGTGCAATTAGTTCAACAGCGTCGATGACATAAGGGATAAGTGATGATTCGGACAGGCGAAAACAAGACGTTTCGTTTACCACATTACAGTTTGTGATGTTTGGAATGAGTTTATGAAGCTCCCTATTAAAGAAGTGCTTGCTTGCGAATTCATAATAATCACCCTTGATTCGACTGTTCTCTTCAAAGTCTGCTGGCATCAGCGAGAACACCGTGTTCAGTTCTAAGTTGTTGTCTAGCCCCTGTATTTCTTTGGCGTTGATCCCGTCTAAAAACATTAACGCATATCCTGTAATATTCATAAGTAACATTTTTTCCAATATTTGTCTGGCTCCCTCTTTGTGAACGAAAAAAATAACTGTTTTTGCTTGGGAGAAATTCTTCAATTCGTCTTGAAAGTCTCGCATGTTTCTTTCAAAATCCTGCTTGTCGTAAATGAAAGAAGTGAAAATGCATAATTTAAACGTCGCCCGATTTTCAATCGACTTCTCTAGGTTGGTGAAACCCGAATATCCGAAATCGGTGTTTTCGAACACGACAATTAGGCTATGCCACTTCTGACGTTCAAGTAGTTTGACGACAACTTCCGTCAACAGGTCATCACCAGGAATGGTACGTAAGAACCATGGGTAACGTTGCTTATTATTTAGACGAATATCTGTGGCACCGTAGCTTACCGATGGAACTTTGAAAGCGCTCGCAAACGTCGAAACTGTATGACTAATAGCGCTCTTGCGCATCCCAATCACAGCTATTGTTTTTGTTGTTGCTTCGCTGTCGCAATTTGAAATCCTCACAAAATCAAATTGCGTCGTTTCGCGAAGAGCGATCTCCTTGGAGTCTTCAGAATTTTTTATATCGACTCCGAGTTTGCAGTCTGGCAGTAATGTTCTCTCTTCATTGATTTTATCGACTGCATAAACCAAAGCTAGTGCTTCTTGCAGTCCATTTGGGTTCACTTTTTGTTCGACTGTTATTGGGAAGATTCCGCCAATCACCAAGTCCGCATTTGATTTTGAAGGAACTGATAGGTGCTGCACTTCTGGATGAGCCATCAGGACTGGTAGCCATGCCAGAAACAAGTAAATCATTGTTTCGTAATCTAAGAAGAACAGAACAGGTGCAGATTGTTCTTCGAGTTACATGCCAACTCGCCAACTCCAACTCTCAATATAACTCGAATTGTTTTTACCGATACTCATTCATGAAATGAAACTCGGAGTCCCGCTTTTTGTGTATCACACTGTATATATTCTAATTGTATACCTTTATTTTTCAAGCGTTGAATTATATATGTAAAGTTAGACGTTTTCTATTACCTAAACATACAAGTTTTTTTATAAGCAACAAGTTTATGAGCAACACTAGTAAATTGTCTCAGAAAGTTAAGTAACAGTACTACCAGAATCGTAGATAAACTAGCAACATGAAATTTTGAAATGATGCAACACTAGCATAACTACACCACATTTCTTAAATTGTTACACTAGGTTTTACGCTTTATGTAATGATTTGAATGTCCTAGAATTTGTACTAAGATATATTAATTCAACAACTTAAATTTACACACAAAGGCTTTTCGAGACTGCAAATAAATATTTTTTTGATTAATGCTTAGCAACAAATTAAGCAATACTACTCCTAAAAAATGGTCATTTTTTAATCAATAAAACTCCTAACGTCTGACCTTGGTTGCTTATAAAACGTCTGACCTCGGTTGCTTATAAAAGAAACCAAAAAAAACCATGTATCTAAACATATTGATTTGACTCGAAGAAAAATGAAAGAATTTTGTATCTATAGTCATTTGATAGACCATTACTGTCACTGAAGAGCACTCGAACATCTGTACAATTTCTTCTACGAAAATCGCTCTTCTTCCACTTATAAACAGTGATATAAAAAGTTCCTTTTGCAAATTCCCCTTTGAGTTTATTTTCAGACGAGCTATATTTAGTTTGGATAAACATATGTCCATAAAACATCGCCAACAGCTTGCCTGATTTTATCTTTTTATTATAAACCTCTTTAATAATAAGAAGAAAGAATCTTAACACAGAGAAAAAAAAAGCCAGCCAAAATCACTGCAATGAAGAGCATTTTCATTGAAATAGTGTGTAAATTTCTATAGAAATGCACTCCTTCGCATTGATTTTTCAACAGATTTTCCCACAGAAATTTGTTTGCCATGACTAGTAGAGAATGGTAAAGAGTCTTTGACTAACAGTGTGTTGATTTGCTCAGCTGAGTAAAGTTAAGTTAGTTTTGCTTAATTGCAAGACGAGCATTAGTTCATCTAATGGGTTGATCTCGATTCTCAATTTTTCAGCGGTAAAAACTTTGCTATTTCCACTTGGGATATTGAGGCAATGATTAAATTTCATATTTACTAATCACTGATTGATTATTAGTGAGTGTACCTCACGACGACAAGAACTCTTCAAATCGATTTTTTTTTTGGCCTTACACACCCGATCTAATTCAGAATTTTATCCATCTGCTGTCTTTAAAATCACGTAAACCCAAGGATGGCCAGTATTATGCCGTAAACATTGTTGAAGGAACACAAATGAATGCTACTGTGCAAATCTTCGAGCCTAGTGGAACTCTTACACAACTCCCGCCTATGAAGATGGCTAAGAAGACACCACTTAATCTTGTGAGTAGAAACAGAAGAAATGAAAGTCATTTAAAGTGCGCTAAACCAGCCGGTACATTTGTTAAAAAGCTCTGAGAAGGAGTGCTTTTCTATAGAAATATACACACAATTTCAATAAAAATACCAACTGATGTGAGATAATAGCAAAATTATCAATACAACCGACGATGTTGATGACGCTATAACAGCTGATCTCTCGACGCGTGAGGTTTTGGGTTTGAATGCCTCTCTACAGAGAAGTTGCGCTAAAATGAAGAATAATTCGGGAAAACTATGTGAAATCGATAAAAAAAAAGAGCGCAACACAACAGAAACTACGAATGATAAAATTAAGCAAGGGATTAAGTGAAGACTTGCCAATATGAAGGATGGACGTGAGACATGAAACTTGAGGTGTTAAGTGAAAAAGAAAATCTCCCTAGTCCGTTCTTTCAACCTCGAACCCAGGGTCTCTTGCCTTTTCGATATACGGATAGCGAGATACGGATAGATGGGGAGAGGCGGCTTGCCCCAACAGAGCCCCGGTTTTGGACAGAAAGTCCATCATCAGTCAGTTTGGTTGAAACTTGAATCACCTCTGAGCATCTATCCAATGAGATTCCACTGATTAGCGGGATTCGGAAAAATCATGCTTCGTTTACACGAAACTATTTTTCTATAGATTTATGGGGAATTATATACAACTTAGTAGAGTTGTTCGTGAATTTTTAAATTTGTAAATTTTTACAAAGTCATTATAAACTTCACTTGAAACACTTGAAATAAGCGTGTAAAGTAATGATGTTGCTACTCCAAAAATTCCATTTAGTTTTGTTCAAGATTGTAATTTAGTACTGGATATAATACAAACATTAGTTGTAATTGAAAACCCAGATTTATGGAACAACAACTATTTTTCATCAATTTAATTGCCTGGGGTTTTTCGCTATTTCAGGCTTCTTGGACCATCAGAAATCGCTCTAAAATGGTAAATTCATCCAGTGATTTGTCGTTGCGTATAAGCTCAATATATTTTGGCTTTGTCTGTTCTTACGATTTACTGTATGTCAAACTTAGGGGCTGTTCATATGGAGGTGAGCTGGCCCGGTTAGCCGGGCTAGCTCACTTAGCAGAGATCTCACTGTCATTAAGAAATCTTTATAAAAATAAATTGTGTTCATATGAAAAGCGGGCTGGCTCACTAAGTGAGATCTCATTTCATTTGACCGGGATCTCACCTAGGTGAGATGAAATTTGTTCATATGAACAGACCAGCCCGGGTTAGTGGGATAGATTTTAGACAAGTGCGCACGCGTCGAAATTCGAATTATTGTTTACGTGATGTAAACAACATTCTCCAGCCCGGTTAAGTGGGATGAGAAAAGCCATATGAACGCGGGGTGAATTTCATCTCATTCAAGTGAGCCAGCCCGGTTAACCGGGCCAGCTCACCTCCATATGAACAGCCCCTTAGTTTATAGAAGAATTTGATGAAAAAATCATTGTTATTGTTGTATTTGTTCAATACTTTTTTAACAACAACGCATTTTTTGTGTTTGTTGGTTTTCTAGTTTCAACAGCGAGTTAAAGCTGACATTGATACTACATGTTAACCCCTGAAATTACTTAACATGTACAACACACAGTAATATGCAGCAGACAACCTCGATCCCAGGGGTCTTGCCTAAATGTCTGATATAAATACATAGATTAAAGAAAACACCCTGGAATTGAGGTTTTCCATGGAATAAACTTTAAAAAATGTCAGTGTTTCCTTTAGCTATAGTAATTTATATATCGGTTGAAAAAATCCTTCGAGCTCCAGTGTTTTTCCATATATCAAATATCTTTTTTATTTCCACAGTGCCAAATGGCTCCTTCCTATATGAAATATGCATCAACATATCCAGACTCTTTTCGTCTAAGGTACATCTCTTATTTGTCATAATTTGACTCATTCTAGAAAATCCCCGTTCAACCACTGCCTCAGTATGAGGTATAAGAATATAAAGGCTCAATAATCTGCGCACGTTTGGAAACGCCTGCACGATAACCTGGTCTTGTAAGAGCTCTTCTACTATCACGGGGCTGTTCATTCGTCTCTGTACCTCTCCAATCTCATTTTCAATGGATCGCATAGCCTTTTTCGTAACGTATTTATTTCCGGACATCTGCTTCTGGGTTGCTTCCAAGGATTTTAACTGTTTTTGTAAGTCTATCTTTTTACTATTTTTTAAGTTGGAAATGTAGTTTTTATAACCTCCAAATTCAAGTTTTAAAGAAGGTAAGGGACATGTTAGTAACTTTTCTGCTCTTGTTATTTTCCCCTGGAGCTCGTCTGCAGCGTCATTCCCATCATCTCTTGATACAA
Organism: Turritopsis dohrnii; assembly: GCA_027922465.2. Classification (NCBI taxonomy): domain Eukaryota; kingdom Metazoa; phylum Cnidaria; class Hydrozoa; order Anthoathecata; family Oceaniidae; genus Turritopsis; species Turritopsis dohrnii. The sequence goes on from BQMF02000023.1 coordinate 497,390, forward strand.
TTTGCATCAAGAGATGATGGCTATCAGTTCATGAGTACCATTAAGGGCAAATAATTATTTTGATGAAGGATTGCAAGCTTGGAAAGCAATCGGCCTGTTTTCAATCATTACAAAGTTGTAACATATATGTGTGCATATTTTTCTAAAGCAGAAGATGAAACCTCTCAGGTAATGAAACAAGCTGCAAAAGAAGCTGTTAGAATTGATAAAAGCTATTTCGATCAAATGGAAGCGATGGCCAGAGCATACACTACGAAACGAGAATGCTCTATTCAGGAAGCTGTCTATTTAATTATGCCAGAGTTATGGCTCAGGAAAACATTCCCAGCTGTGATCTTTGCAAATAATAACCTTCCTGAAAAACGCTACAGAATTTGTAGAAGTAAAGAAGAAATCGATGAACTTCCTGATGACAGTATTGACATATTTCAACATAACATGATAGACCGCTACGTGGACAGGCCTAACTCATCTTTCCAAAATGGTAAATACAGAGTACTGAATAACATTTGTTTTGCACAATTTCTTTCCCACTACTATATTGCAAAAAGGAATGTTGATGAAGCTGCAAATGATTATCAACCTGAAGTTCTTAATGATGAGTTAATGGAATCTAATCATGTTGATTGTAACTATCCCAAAATAATTCCATTGATGTCTTCTAAAGAAAAACTTAAATGTAGAAAGGTAAAAGCAGTTTTGCGTTATCATGTACCTAATATTAATAAACATCCTGAGGAATATGCTCATCACTTGCTATTCATGTTTTTTCCATTCCGAAATGAAGGCTTGTTACAATCTGTAAATGGTTCATATGTTGAATAGTTGCAGGAATCTGGTATTTTAAATATAATCAACCAAAATAAACAATTTTTTGAACCATTCAATGATTTAGTTGACACTGCATTGCTAAACTTGCGTGACAATATTCTAAACAATACGGATGCTTATTTGCAACAAGAAAATGATGCAATACAGCAGGAATTGATAGATACAATTGATGAAATAGCAGAAGATCTATCTGAAGATGCAGTAGTATTTAATGAACCAGCCAATATGAATGTTACATCTCCAGTTCTCCTTTCTGACGATGAACTTAATGATAAAATCAGATCTTTGAATAATGACCAAAGAAAAATATTTGATGTCATCTATAACTGGGCAAAAAAGAAGGTAAAAAACTTAAATACATTGTCTCCAATCAATATAGATCCCTTGCATATTTTCTTAACAGGTAATGCTGGATGTGGCAAATCATTCCTTACTGGAATCATGTACCATTCCTTAACTAAAGAAGTCATGATATTGAAAAACCCAAAGTTCTACTTATGGCACCAACTGGTGTAGCTGCTATAAACATAGATGCAACTACTATTCACACAGCCCTTGGTATTCCAGTTGGAAATTTTGGAAAAAACTTACCTCCTTTGAATGACAAAAAGAAGTCCTGTTTACGCAACAAGTATTCAGATTTAAAAGTTATTATCGTAGATGAAATATCAATGGTTTCCAATTATACACTTCTGCACATCCATATGAGATTGTCAGAAATCTTTGGTTGCCCCAATGAAAGTCCTTTTGCTGGCTTGACTGTAATGACAGTTGGAGATTTTTTTCAGTTACCTCCAATTGGAGCAAAACCTGTATATGCAGATTACAGAAATGCATGGGAAAACTTAGATCACCTTTGGAAGCATTTCAAGTGATGCGACAGCAAGGTGATAATACATTCACTAATTTACTTAACCATGTTCGGATAGCTCAGCTGCAACCAGAAGATATTGAAATCTTGGAAAGCCGGTTTATATCTTCTGAAGATGCAATATATATGAATATTTATTATGAATATTTGCAGAAAATGCTCCTGTGAGTGACAGAAATTTATCAAAACTTGAAACTGTTCTTAATCCTTTGCATCAAATACCTGCGATTGATATTTTACCAAAAACTGCACCAATTAAAAAAATTGATGAAATTTTGAATAGAAAATAGTCTGATACTGGCGGCCTAGCTAGTATTTTAAAATTGAAAGTAAATGCTCGCGTAATGCTAACAGTAAATACTTTAAAGGAAGAAAGTGTTTGTGGAAGAAAGTTTTGCGGTTTTGGCTCGAATCGCAAAAGTTTATTCCCGCAAAATATTGCAATATTGGTAAACCGCAAACGTTTTTTCCAGCAAAATTTTCAAAATAATCCCAATTTTCGTTAATTATTACAAGAGAAATCCCTCCGACCTAAAGCCTGTTTGTAGAAGTTCATTGACTCCAATTTCAATAAGTGATTTGGATCTACTTTATTTCGTGCAAATTTTGAGGGTTTTTTTTAGGCAAAATTTCCCCAACGAAATTTTTCCCCGGCGAAAAATTAAACGACGTTTGTCTAATGAGGCTTTTCTGTCTTAAAATCTTTGTCTAGTATGAATGGCACTGACAAAAATCGGATAGTAACACAGGAGAGCGAATCTGAGAGATATAAAAATTACAATAGAACGCAAATTCGAATGTCAGTGAGTTTGTTTACAAAGTGTAGTAACTATCAAAAGAACAACACGAAATCTACTCTTTTAATGCAGTCATTGCCTCTCAATGCTTTCATGTCTATGAAGAAACAACTTCCCCGACGAAATTTTCCCCTCTAAGGTACTCTCGTTTAGCAAGCGCAAAAAAATGTTAACTGAGAAACCGCAAAAGTTTATTCCCGTAAAAAGGATTCATTTCCACGAACTGCAAAAGTTTTTTCCGCCGAACCGCAAAACTTTCTTCCGCAAACACTTTATTCCTTTAAAGTATCGATATTCAGGATAGATTAATCAATGGACAAATTGGTTCTGTACAACACATTCTTAGTTAAAATGGAAAAGTATCGAAGATCTACGTCAAATTTGACGATGCAAAAGCTGGTATAAAAAGAATGAATGCTGATCCATTTGCAAGGCAACATTGTTTTGTTCCCATAGAAAAGGTAGAAGCATCCACCCCAATAAGAAAAGGTAAAGAGTCATCTCCAGTGATTAAACGAACTCAGTTTCCACTAACATTAAGCTATGCATGTACTTGTCATAAAGTCCAAGGATTGAGTCTTGATGAAGCAGTAATAAGTTTTGACTTAGTAAAGCAACGAAGTTTCAATTACGGACAAATGTATGTAGCTCTTGGCAGCGTAAGATCGCTAGAAGGACTCCATCTCATTGGAACTTTTGATCTGAACTCTATTAAAGCTGATCCTAGAGCAACAGCTGAATACGATCGTATGCGTAGAGAACACTCCCTTGAAGTTGGTGATACACTAAGCTCCCATGAAACAGGACTTGCTATTAGTTTGTTAAATATTAGATCATTTACACGACATTTTATCAGATGTTTCTTTGCACAATAAATTGATTTTATCAGATATTTTATGTTTCACAGAAACCCAAATACTACCTGGTCAAATATTGCAAAATGCTGAAGAATTTTCAAATCAGTTTGAAATTCATCATAACGCTTGTACTGATAAGTTCCAAAGTTTAACCTTTTGCTTTCGAAAACACATAGATATTGCAGAGCATCATCTTGGTACTGGTACAGCCATATATAAGTTTTCCAAAGAAGCATTTTCAAATAAACAGATAAAGCTATTACTACTGTATAGAAAGAATACTGGGAATTTACATCACTTTTTTAGCAGTCTATCAAGTCTTGTAGCTCAAGAACGATTTGATATATAATCCTTGGAGATTTCAATATGGATGGACTTGATGCAAATCCAACATTGAATCAACTTATGTCAAATTACTCTCAGCTTGTTACAGAACCTACTCACTTATCTGGGTCATTATTGGATCATGTTTATGTACATAAAAGCTTATTCTCATTATTCAAGTTTAGCATTCAAGTAGTGTCAACTTATTTTAGTGACCATGATGTAGTGAAGTTGCAAATGATGCAGATGTAAAATAAATATCATTTTGAGTCGTTTATTTTGCTTTAGTCACTTAAATTTATTACTATTTTAACCATGCAGAACCTGTTAAATCGTCAATGCTTTCTTTCAGTTGAGATTCGCTGTATATCAATAGCGGGTTTAAATTCGTCACTGTAATAAACAAGCATTGTGAAACCATACCATAAACTAAAGTGATAAGGCCTAATAAGGCTTTCATCCCAAAAGAGATAAATTTATATATATTTTTTTATTCTGTGTATTATCTATTATATTAGTCTGTCTATATCCATAGATTTGTGATATTAGTGTCTTTTGCTTCCTGACGTCATACCCAATGTCCTTTTGTTTAAGATTATGAGATCCACGTTATATGGAATTATCTGTGGTTATTTTAGATACAAACTGTGGTTGCTAAAATTTACGGCCAAAACATTTTAAGCACCTTTTTTCACGCGTTCACTCTCTAAAATTTCAGGTCGTTTTTGCGACCATTTATTCATAAAAGTGTGACAGACCACGGTCAATATTTTTCTACGATTAGTATAAGGAAAGATACCTTTAAGCTTGGTTTCCAATAAAATTATTTTTGTTGCGCAACCGTTTTGCAGCACTTTGTTGTGCAACAAGTGTAGGAAATTGTTGCAGAGATAGATTTTTTTTCTATCTCTGCAACAGGTGTTGTACAACATATCTTTTGTTGCACAACATTCAGACTGTTGTGCAAAAGTTCTAAAAAACGGTTGTGCAACAAAAATAATTTTATTGGAAACCAAGCTTTACATTGCATTTTGATCGTTTCAAATGTTTTGATTGTTCGCGAGATCAAGAAACAAACCACAGTTTAGTTTTTCCTTGATTTAAAATTATATTTAGATTTTTTCGTTTTATTTATTTGTAACATGTAACCTATATAAATTGTTTGTAAAATCCTGCTGGACTGGATGTTAGAAAAACTGGATGGCCAATATTTGGTTAGAAGTCACATGATGTCGTTACTAAAAAAAACAAGAGGCCTTAGGCCTTAAGGTCAGCTCAAAAATCTAAAGATCATAATGACTTTACAAACGAAATGACCAGCATTCCAAAATAGTTTGATTAGTATCTGGGTACGCCCGTATTCGGTTGGTGAACATGCTAATTGCCAATGTAAGTCCATTCGCCCAAAACAGATATATTAAAAACCTCCCGTGATAAAAAGGGGTCCAGACATTGCGTACAGATTACTACCTCTGACTTAACATCCTATCTACATATGTCTCATCGAGACCAAAAACGCAAAGTTCTATCTAATGAGCCGAATAACGTACTAAATGAGTATTTTTTCTAATGGAAGTCGCTTTAACTAAATCTCAAGGCAAACGTTATAAAAGCAAACTTTGCATTTCCACAACAATCCTTTTCCTCATTAGTTAAAAAGTTTCTATGACAGCAACTACATACGGCAATACGATACGCGTCAACAGAAATCATATGGGCATTACAATTACAACAACTTCGTTACTTTATTCGGTTTTATTTAAGCTTCAAATTTCAGTTTTACAAGTTCCAGCTTCCAGCTTTAGGTTCTTACAGAAACTATGTGTTCGGTTAATCACGCTAGTGAACTTTCGTTTCTACCAAGTGTCGACTGTTAGAGGAACCATAAATGTATACATACATTTTGGTTCTTGTTGATACGTGAAGATCCAATGCCAAGCAGTTGCTGATTACTAAAAATGAAAGTGTAAAAGGTTATGTATAACTGCACAACGCACCAATTAATTCTAATTTATTCCATTTAACAAAATTCAGAAACTTCAATTACAGAATCATAATTTTAACTCTAATGTTATGCCTGAAGGGAAAATAGTTACTGAATTTCTCAATTTAATGGTGGCAGGTCAGTGTCTTTAAGATTTTATCTGGGTTTTATGCCAGGCCATTGACATCATTGGTTTTTTTTTGGTGACCAGAAGGAAATTTTAACTGCCCGAAATTCAATAACACTATACAATTTCATTTGGAAACGCTTAGAAATGCGCTGATAGAAAATAGAAAAATAAGCTGAAATTGCAAAGACAAACATTATATATAAAGCTCAAAAATCATATTTCCAATTTATACTTATACTTTTTCTGCCTGTCCAGTCGGGCCACCACGACACTGGTTTTCAAAAATTTTGGTGGCCCGAACCAATTTATGATTGCCTCAGACAGTTGGGCCACCGCTATGATCAGACACTGCAGGTTAGTTAATATTGGTCAACAAAACTCAGTAAAATAAACTTTTCATTCCGAAAAAGGTAAAATTCAGTTCATGAAAATTCAAATAGATTTGCGGGACAAACTTATGCAACTCAAAATTACAAAAACAAATACAACAATTACTGCAAGAAATTCTCCAGCATTTATAAGAGTATGAATAAGGTATATTGTATAATTGTTTTTATTTGTGTTTTTTTAATATTTTCTTCATCTTTGTCTTCTTATGAGCTGATGTGTGTTATTGCTACTGTAATCATATAACAATTTCTCTAACTAACTTCTAAAATATTTTACATTTGTGCCATTAAGGTCTTTCGGTAACTTTTTGTTCAGTTGTTGGAAGTTTCCATACCGCAAAACCAGATCATACAGAAATGGGAAATTTTTGTTTATATAATTTATTTATATGATCCATAATTTTATGCAATTACGTCATTAAATTGGCTATATAATTCATGTGCATCAGTTATCTTTCCAGACGGTTTAAAGAAAAGGACAGAATATCTGAAACCCCAATTTCTTACAGTGTATGTATTTTAACTATCATTCAAACTATATAATATACTTTTCCAATTGCAGTGCAAAGTTAGCGGATCAGGAGGGGAATCGAACCCACACAAAATATTGCAAAGCATTACGGTGTGAATGACAGTAAAAAGGAAGAAGTCCTAGGATACTTAAGACTTGTAATTAGAGTTTCAACTCAGAAAATTTATACGCAAAAATCCTTCCAAGATGATGGCGATGAAAGACAACAAACAAAATTTTATTTTTCAAACAAAATTAAATTTTTCTGTTTTAACCGCTCATACATATCAGAAAATTCTCTTCGGAATAAAAACAATTGTTCCTCACTTTCTACTTTCAACTGACGTCATGGATGACTTCAGAGAAGTAAGCAACTTTAGATATGGGTTCTAATTTTTTACTTTGTTTGATTTGATCTATTTTTGATACTCTTTGGATGGTAAAGATTTTTTGCACTTTCATTTTTTTTTTATTTTTCAGCATGTCCAAAACTATGACATGTGTCGTCAACCGTGTCACATGACAACTAGGACCTAATTAAATAGGTATCAGGTGGAAATCGAAATCTGACCATCCAAGGACCAAATATCAATATAAATAATTGATCAGTTTGTTATCAAAATATCCTTGTCTATGACTCTTTTGTAGTCGCCGTCCTAATTTTCTAGTAAAAACAAAATTGACTTGATGAGTTCGAACATTTACCTCTCGAAAAATCATTATGTATATATAAACGAAAACGCACTATACCAATGTTCTATTATGCCTTACTCTTACCGAGACAGTAATTCATAAATAATAGATATTTTTTAAAAAACAAACTTCGGTTATTTTTATAAGAAACTGCACTTTTTTTAAAAGAAACTTTATTTACCAAGAAAAGTTTCATCTCATGTATGATTTGACCAAAATTGACGAGGGAATTCGGTGTTTTTCTTAAAATATCAAGAAATTTTTGTGGAGAAACAACCGTACATAGTAACAGGATTTCTTACAATATATGATTCTTGGATAATTATCATAAAAAGTAACATTACTTTTCAATTTCAAACCCGTATTTTCTGATCTGGTTTTGCAGTATGGAAACTTTCAACAACATTCAAAATTTCAAGCTACAAAATTGAAGTGTAGCTAGTATATACAAGAACACAATAAAATAAATAACTCAGTAAAAATCACCTAGTATTCCCTTAAGGTATGTAAGCTAACATGTTATCTTTAATACATAATGTTTAGAAGAAAGAGAAAACATAATTCGAGTGACAAGAGATATAGGGTAATCTATTAATTTGCAACTTGCCTGACTTTTTCTTCCTCCTAAATTTTTATCCCATCCAATTAGGATACGTGGTTGCTAATGTCTTGATTCAATACACTTCAATATAAGTTTATACTGTTGTTATATATTTGCATGTGGAGGGAGGGCGCATTCAAACAAATAATTTACTTATTCATTCGAATGAAAAGAACTCTTTTTGTATTGTAATATATTTATTCGTCACACACAAGTGATATATTTTCCAAAAATCAATGTTGTGCTTTAAACTTTCGGATTTTGAACTAAGAAAATTTGAAATTAGTAACTACGGGCGTATAACTGGGGCGTATAGAACTGCAACATTACACACACACACACACACGGACTGACAGACACGGGGAAATGAAAGATCAGCTACCTTGCGGCGCTGACCAAAAACAGTTGAAAATCTTTGGAAATGTATATAGCCAACGCTAGATTTATGGATTGTGTTTTGAATGATGGGTATCTAAATAGTTTGAATACTGGTAACTGTTTATTCCGTTTGTATGTGTACTAACTTTTTGTGACTGGAATTTAGTCATGTCTATTTATATTTTCTGCATGTTTTTGCTTTTGTTTTTTTATTATTATTTTTATATTCAGATGCTGAAAAATGTTATTCAACCAAGGTGCATAAGTGATGCGCATGTCAGCAACTCCTGCTTGAAATGGTATAATAGTTAGTTTTTACACTGTCATGTATTTATTATAATACTGAAAACTGTTAACAACTGTTGTTAAACTTATCAGATCGCATACTAAAAAATGTATGTTTCTCTTATAACTTAATGTTTAGTTGATATCAACTATTTCTTTAGTTTTGGCGAATACAGAGAATGTTTTGATTAGCTACTCTTGTAAAATATGAAGAATTCGAAAGTTGCGCAACGTCCTCGGCTGTTGCGTGTACTGAAAATGTCGATGTGTACACTGTTTCGAATCGACAGAATTACTCGGTTTTTCGATTTTTACACTGGCAAAAGTGTAACATCAACCTGTCATCAAATTGTTGTGAACACAATATAGACACAATCCAGACATTTCTGTTGGTCGTATATCCGATGTTTATTTAAATAAATATTGTGAAAAGAGTCGATGTATTTGATTTAAAACAAAGAAAGTGAGAAGTTGTCTTTTTCTTTATACCATTTTGAATTCTCAATCCAGAAAATATATCAATGTAGACAGTTTGTATCTTATATTAGTATAATATTAGGTATTATAATGGGATAAATGAAAGTAGTTCCATGATAAAGTGAATGCTATTAGTTTAATGAACGTAACTTATATACACCAGACTATACTTTGAATTAAGGGTATGCTAAAAAATGTTTCACGATTTATGATTCATGATTTAATTCATGATTTAATAAGTGCCCGCCCAGGAGGTGTTCGTTGAACTTTAAGAGATTTACAATGGGTTTGTTATTGGTAAATGGCGTTGAGAAGACCCTGGTCGCATAAAGATAAATATAGTAATTTGAATTTTTGGAAGTCTCTCTGATACAGTCTCTGTATTTGCAACAAATTTCAAGCCCATTTCATCTACAATTTCTTTGTTAATGAACCTCCGTCATACTCCATGACTCTGAGTATAGGGTAGATACCGTAATGCTTCAATTAGACGCCCGGGGCGTTTATTAAATTTTTTGAATTTTTAGGGGGGCGTCTATTCGAGGGGGCGTTTAAAAGAGGGGGGCGTCCACTGAATTTTTGTGAAACTCTTCTTTTTTCGTAAATATAAACTAAATATAAACATTGAAAAAAAATATACAAAATTAAACTTCAAGATCATCGTCAATAAAGACAAAATATCAACTGTTAGTTTAAAATTTAAAAAAAAAGGCGTCTATCGCAAATTTCCATATTTTTATACAAAATGAAAACATTGAGGCTGAAACAATGCAATGTAGTAGTTCTGCATGCCTTAATTAGTGTGTCTCTAATAAACGCCCCTCTCTATTCGAGGGGCGTCTATTCGAGGGGGCGTTTATTTAAAAATCTCCTGAAAAGGGGGGGACGTCTATTCGAGGGGGGCGTTTAAAAGAAGGGGGCGTTTAATAGATGCATTACGGTAATCCTAAATGGCGTGGCTCGATAACGTCTATTTGCTAATTTTTATTGCATTAACACCTTTTTAAAACCAGTCACTCTAGAGTTCTGTGGACGTTTTCAGATTTTAGTCCGAGTCTCGGTCATAGGAGCTTAGTCAGTGAAATCCTCGAGAGGAAAAAGCGGAGGAGTGGCATTGAGGACAAGAAAGTTCTCATTCCGTATCAGTAAATAACGCTATTTCATTGGTTTATTAAATAGTCCAACTAAACTAAGCATGGTAGTCCTAGCCTTACTCCAACCAATGATGAAATAGTGTAGCATTATTTACCGATGCGAAATATGGGACCTTTCTCTAACTGCATTACGTATATAATATTGATTCAATAAATATTCTACACTTAAAAATCTTACAATAAACTATTAAGCTTGAAAACCATTTGTTTTGTGGTATTGCACGTTTTATATGACATGACCCCCGTCTTTGCGCCAAAAATCACAGGTATTTCATATGACCAAAATTACCCTAAATTAGGCATACAAAAATTTAAATATCTCCAGTTCTAGGAAGGCTAGAAACTTGATTGGAAAGCTGGAAGTCTGTAAAATGCGATGAAAATGGCTTTAAAGAATGACCTGAAAGACTATCAGAACCATTTTTAGGCAGAATGACTAATGCAAAGCATATTCTTGTGAATTTTCTGTTACATCAAATTATGTTTGAATAAATTTTTGAAGATAGATGAGTTAAGGTTTTCCAAATAATACTACTACTGTGATGTTTTTATCTGCAGTTAAAACCTGTTTAAAATATTTGTTCTCCGATTCTGGATCCCGAAAAAATGTCCAGCGGGGATTATTTTCGCAGTTTTTCTAGAAGAAACATAGCTTTGCGCATACGGGGGAAAGGAGATGACAATAACGTTTATACTTTTGGTAAAGATTTATATTTTCTCCTTCATAATATCTCAGAAAAAACTACAGTACCATTACTTGGCAAGACGTTTTTACTGCATTCCATGGACAGCTTCATTCGTTTTCTCTTCTAAAGTATTTAAAAACTGTTTTCCCCCTGGAAGAATAATAACACTATACAGTGGAACCTCTATTAATGGTCACCTCCATACATCGGTCACCTCCTGATAAGCGGCCAGAAAAGAAAGTCCCTGCCGAATTTATGGTCAAACTCTTATAAAAAAACCTCCATACATCGGTCACCTCCAATCAACGGCCAAACGGCCACTTTCTATTGTCCCAATGTCTAATTTTACCTCTATTAGCGGTCAAAAAAAATCTTTATGCAAGCTAATGAAAGGAAAAACAAGAGCCAGATGGCGCAAAACGGTAGCAGCAAGTTTACTTTTCAAACAAACGCTTTCGAAATTTTACAAAGTACTAAAAACTTCTTTATCGATGTTTTCTGAGATATCTCACTGGTGGAAAACAGGCATTAACGATAAATTTGATGAAAATGATTAGTAAGTGTAAATAGGGTTTAATCATAAAACACCAGCAATAAGACAAATAAGACAAAAGAATTATACATGCGTGAGTCGTGTAACATATGTTTTTTTATAAGAAATTTTTTCATAAGAGCTTATGTAGAAAAAAAGTTTATAATAATAATTTCTGACGAAACCAAAATTGAATTCCAACAAATAACTGCCTTTTTGAACTAGATCTTTGAAAGCCGTAATACACACAGTGTAGTAGCTAACAAACGAGGTAATAAGGGCCAATAATAAATTTTGAACTGATAAGCTTTACTAACAAGGAAAGCAACATATCAAGTATTTTCAGTTAGCGTAATGAACTAAAAGTCCCACTTTTATGTACGCCTATTTGATTAGAATTCGAATGAATTCTAATCTCGTGGATTAAGTTATAAAATATCAGGTTATGTACTTTTAAAATAAAAGGTAATCTACTTTTAAATGTTTGATATGAAAAAGCTTCCAAATTACGAAGGCCGCGTTCCTTATTAGAATTTACATTGCGTTTTTGGTAGAGTCCCGCAGACTCTAAATTGCAGACTAATTGCCATTTCGGCCGGAGTAGTAGTAGTAGGAGGAGTAGGAGTCCACGGGTGTTTTAATACGGTATTCGCTTTCGCTGCTACCGTAATAAAAATTGTTATTTTATTTACAATAGGTATGTTTTTTCATAATATATCATGTTTGAAATTTTCTATCGAGGTCAGTAGCATGTGAAAGGATCTTTTTCGTAACTTGCTCTAGCTACTTTAACAGCAATTCATTGCGCGATCGAAGGTGATGACGAGATAGAAACGCCAGGAGAAGTCGAGGATGGTTTTGATATTGAACGACCAGAGTTAAAAATAAAGTCAAGTCAAGCAACCTTATCTATTGTAGATGAATTGAACAACTTTTGTGAAACATTAGGTGATGCTGACTTAGTAAATGCTTTGAATCTTGTCACACTACGACTTGAAGCACTTAGGCTTAATAATGTTTCACAAAAAAAGTAACAGATTATTTCAGTAAAAAGTTGTAATATGGTTGTAGATTGTACTGATAAGATACATGTATTTACTTGTGTTTATTTTGATCATGAATCATTCTTTATGCGCCTCCCACCTCTCCCGACCAGCCTTTTTGATAAAAAAGTATATTCATATAAAACCTCCATACATCGGTCACCTCTAATGCAACGGCCACTAAGCTGAGTCCCCCAAAGTGACCGCTATTAGAGGTTCCACTGTATATAACTTTCCCGCTTAATTTGCTGGAGTTCTATTCATTCGACACGTGCGTGGAGGTAAAAAGTTGGTAAAAGGTAATTAAAACCGTCTTCCCACTAAAAGAACACTAATAAAGAAAATACAAATTTCCTGCTTACTTAGTTGGGTTTTATTTCGAAGGAATATAACGGATAATGGCATCAACACCAGAAAAGAAGGTACGTTTATTCCATAGTCCTTGTCATAGTTAAGTTTCCTCTATCTTATCTGACTGTTGCGACTTAAAAGATCATAATTGAAGTGCATCCAAAATATATACTGTAGGTCTTGAAATTCCATAAAGGGTCAAAAATAAATTCCCTGACAAAGGAAATATGAAAAAAAATATCATACACGTTTTTTTTTATAAGCAGCCAAGGTCAGACCTTAGTAGAAATGTTGCTTAAAAAATGACCATATTTTAGCAGTGATGTTGCTTAATTTGTTGCTAATATGTATGTATTTCCACTCTTGAATACCTTTGTGTAAGCTTAAGTATATTAAGTACATAGTGTATGACACAGTACTGCAACCTAGTGTAACCACCTGGTGTGGCAATTTTAAGAAATGTGCTGTAGCTATGCTAGTGCTGCATTATTTCAAAATTTCATGTTGCTAATTTATGTAAGATCCTTGTAGTATTGTTACTTAACTTTTTGAGAAAATTTACTAGTGTTGCTTATAAACGTGTTGCTTATAAAAAAAACAACGTTACCTTCCAATTGCAGCGAAAAGTTACCAGGTCGAGTGGGAATCGCGACCTTTCGCTTGCCATGCGGTTGCTCCAACCACTAAGCTACCGACCGCATGTAATCACACTAAATCCCACATTGGTTTCAGTTACCTGGTGGAAGAAAACATTCCAAACATTTCTTTAGTACAAAACAAATTTTCTCTTCCTTTGTCAAGGGAAATATTTCCAAACAAAAATATTTTTTATCTGGTATACACTTCTTTTTCATTTTAGATAACAAGATACAAGGCTATGTTAAAAATGTGACTCCCATTAAAACTGCATCAAAAGATAGAAGCAAAAAATTTTTCGACTTCACTTTACAAAAAGAAAATCAAGAGTGTCGAGTAGTATACTTCTCCCCAGAGAAAAGAAGATTAATAGAAGACATATCATCCAATGGAGCTGGTTGCGAAATACAGAAATACAAGTTATCACAGCATGATCTTCTGATAACTGACTATTCATCCATCAAAAAAGTAAAACTTGATTTCCAATGCAAGGATGTTAAAAAGAATTATCTGACCATTTCTCAACTTAATAACGAAGCCTCTTTGTTTGAGGTTGTGAACACAATAGGATTGCTGTACAGCTTGTCTTCAGAAAACATTGTTCAAAAAGGTAGTGGCCTTCTCAAATTCAAACAAGGGATGCTTAAAGATAACACAGATAGCATTCCAATAACTATATTCGGTAAGCTTTGCGATATTGTTATGGATGATCAAGTATTTCACCAACGTCCGCATATCTAAATACAAGTCTCAGCGGTTAATCAAAACAACAGAGCTTACAGTCATACAACCATCTGATAGTCTTTCCCCAGAAGACACAATTCAGGATACCGATGATGCAACGTCGACATAAGCTGTAGGGAAAATCGTAGGAGTTGATGCAAATTCTTTGAAAGCAACTTACCTTTGTAACAACTGCAAAACCCATGTAATCCCTAGTGAAGATGGTTTTGTTGAATGTGATCAGTGCCAATATATGACCTTAAAAGAGGAATGTAAAAAAAAAGTCGCTGGTTAACTTTACCCTCATGGCCAATTCGGGTTTGAAGTTGGACATTTGACTTAACTACAGATGATGCTAAAACAAATGCATCAAAAATGTTAAGAAAAATTGTTTCAGTAGATTTTAATCCAACAAACTATGTGTCATCCAAAATAAAACTTACATCAGATTGACGAGAAAACCACACCAGAACTCTCAACTTGTATATCTTTCAGGCCATACATTTTATTGAGTTGATTGTAATAATATTATACAGGTCCTATTTTTAGTTTATCATAACCATCTGTTTGTTTATTATTATAAGACATTGACATTTTTGTTGGTATCTTTTCCATACATCACATCAGTTTTTTATTATATATATTTATCAGCTTTCAGCATTCTATTTTTAGTTTATCATAACCATCTGTTTGTTTATTATTATAAGACATTGACATTTTTGTTGGTATCTTTTCCATACATCACATCAGTTTTTTATTATATATATTTATCAGCTTTCAGCATTCTATTTTTAGTTTATCATAAACATATTACTCTTCTGTTGACATTTTTATTGGTATTTTTCCATACATCACATCAGTTTTTTATTACATATATTTATCAGCTTTCAGCATTTTGTTGGTTGCTAGTGCCAAGGACATTTCCAAAGACGAACCCAAAATTTATGTTTTCCTTTTCCCCTGCTGGTTACCTCATGAAATTAATTGGGCACCACCAAAATTCAACTTGTCAACTTGTCGAGTCGTTTTGGGTGAACACTCGATCTTCCAATCAGAGGCATTTTAGAAGATTGGGTCGCTAGATGTTGTGTAATGCGTAGCGTGATGTTTAGTCGGTTTTAGAAAAGTCCATTTAAACTCTTACACGAAAATAGCAGTTTGTCGTATTTATGTAAGTCTACCCGTTTACCAAAAAGCGCATGGATAACCATGGGTGAAGATATAACTGAACTATGAACGATTTTTTTTCTTTGAGTGATATATTTGCTTGTTTTTAAGAATTGACTTGAAAGATCCTTTATCTTCATATACACTTTATGAAAAATGCGCCTCACAGTCGCACATCATAGGTGCGGAACACTATATCGCCGGATTTCAAATAAGTGACTCGCGAATAATGTTGTTTGGAATACACAGGTCACGAAATCTCATGGTACCCATCTCTACACCAAAAAGGAAATGCATATTGAAATATCACTGTATTGTTGTCAAATACACCAAGATTAATTTATCTCTTACAAGAATTTGCAGGAGGTTCTCATACGTATTCGCAAACACCTGATATGGTTAAATCGTTTACCACACTCTTTACATTTGTATGGAAGTTCACCTGTGTGGGTTCTCATGTGTGCTTGCAAATTACCAGATACATGAAATTGCTTACCACACTCTCTGCACTTGTATGGACGTTCACCGGTGTGGGTTCTCATGTGTGCTTGCAAAGCACAGGATGCATTAAATCGCTTATCACACTCTTTGCATTTGTATGGACATTCATCAGTGTGGGTTCGCATATGTGTTCGCAAATTACCAGATTGATTAAATCGTTCACCACATTCTTCGCAATTGTATGGACGTTTACAAGATCGATTGGAGTCACCTGTGGAAAAGACAATCTGACATTAAATATAAAATCAAACTTAACAACATGGTTAAACAGAAAAGTAACAAAAGTAAAGAAGATTGTCGAAAGGATTTCATAATTTATTCTTTTTTATAAAACATAAAACACGTACAAGGCATAAGTCAATCAAAAGAGAGTCATGGAAAAGCTTAAAAAAGAAGAAGAGGGCTGTTTATTCTTGGAAATGAAACATGCTACATGTTTTATTTGATTAAAGAAATTCAATTTTTTCTGCAGTTCAAATGTTTTCATTTTACAGAGCTGCAAAAGACCTATGAAAAGTGTTATGACTTGCTGCTTCTGAATTCAATGTCCCTCATTCAGAATTTTTCTGTATCTAAGAAACTTTCTTGATTATAGCCTTTCGCACTAGTTTTCCTAACAATGATGTCCAATCTCCTTCTTTACTTGATCTTTTCCTGGTTTCTGACTTCTGAGCCTTTTTCCAGTAGTCCCAACCATGTTGTGGTATCTATCTCCTTAAAGATGAAGGCTAGTCAAACTACTGATCTTTCTCATGGAACTTCCTACAACCACCGGCTTGCTGACTGGAATACTTTCCAGGACTTCTTGTATGAACTTAGATGTTTTTTCGCTTCTGTGCCTCATCGTAAGTATCAGGTAAACCCCATTCTCCTTGGTTGTCCCCTGCTTGTGCAGCAGCCATTGCAAATCGTATTTTAATTGTATTTTCACCCATTACAGGGAGATAATTCTGCTGAATGCAAAAGACTCTTTTCTGTCGCTCCTAGCTGATGCAAAAATATTCTGCAGACTGCTAAGAACAGCTACCAATAATCCATTAAAACCAAGATCTTCATTAGATCTTCAACAGCATTTAATGGAAAAAAGAAATCTGCTATTCCTCCTCTTTTTGATGGCCTGAATGTAATCACATCTGCCCGAGAGAAGTCGGAGGTCTTTGCTCAAGCTTTTGCTCGCAACTGCTCAACATCTTCTTGAGTCTCATTGCGATGGTGTTCTCCAGGACATCTACATCATACCTAAGAAGGTACCTAAGGTCATTTAAAAACTTCTACAGCCAGTCCTGACCACATCCCAGTTACTGTCTGAAACATTGTTCCCCAGAGTTTCTTTCTATCCTCTCCAACCCATTTAATAATTGTCTGCTTAACTCTTCTTTTCCCTCTGATTGGAAATGTATTTCTCTTGTTCCTGTGTTAAAGAACTCTGGTGACTGATCTAGCCCTCTCATTTATCATCCTTTTAGTTTGCTTTACGTCGTTAGTAAGACCTTTGAATATCTCATTAACTTTACGGTAGTGTCTCATCTGGAATCTCCCAATGTTTTTCAGATCAGCAGTATGGTTTTTGTAAGCCACTTATCACTGCTGATTTCACGAATGTTTTTACTGAAATAGTCCAAATAGTCTTAGACAAGAATAGAGAGGCTAGAGATGTTGCTCTTAAAATTTCTAAGGTTTTTGACTACCCTATAAGTTGCTTGAGTATGGTATTTCTATAAGATCATTGAATCTTTTATACAATATTGAAAGCTTAAGGTTGCCTTGGATGACCAAGCTTCTTCATATCTTTTTCATATCTGGTCTGTAATGTTGGTGTTTATGTTGATGACACTTCCACCATAAGTGCTCTGATGGTAAATCTGATCTGTTTGAACTAACTGCTTCTCTGGAGTGTGGTCTCTCTGCCATTCTGAAATGGTTTTCCGATTAGTATGTGTCTTTAAATGCCTCTAAGATGGAACTTCGCAATAACATCGTCAATCATTTGTCTGTTAAAATGGATAGAAGTCATATACCAGAATCTTTCTCTTTTCATTTCCTTGGTCTTTCTTTTTCAAAAGATTTGTCTTGGACTGGTTACATCAAGCAAAGTAAGCTTCTATAAAGGTTGGCCCCTTGTTTCAGGATCGTGGACACCTTTCTGATGAGGCCATTCTTCACGTTTATAAGTCTGTTATTGGGGCTTCCATGGAATACCGTTATCAAATTTGGGCTGCTGCTCAACTCTTTCCTTGCTTCATAGAGTTCAGAAGTTGGAGCTCTCTGCTCAGCTCCATTCCTGTCTCATCGTTCGCTTGTAGCTTCTCTCTCTATCGTCACTGCTTATTGGAGCTTTCTGAACTCATAACTCCCTTGGAAAAGTTTATGCGGAATACTCATCTTTCTCTACCTAAAAGCCGCTGCAAATTCTATCAGGATAGTTTCGTTCCTCGCACCTTGGAATGCTCTTCCGTTACCTTTAATTTATATCGTCATCTTGCTTTCCTGATATCTATGATCTTTTCACTTTTAACAAAAACATCAGATCCTTTCCTTCTCTCTAAATGGTGCTATGTATTTTTTTTTCTTTTCTTATTCTTTTTTTTTCTTCTTAATTTGCAAACCCTTGGCTAGCAGTGAATGTTTACACCCTTGCAAGAAGTGACCATCAATAAAAAAACCAGCTTTTCTTCTCTATTTGCAATTTTGACAATCTAAAATGACTAGATAACAGTAACAAAATATGCATGAAAACCTTTGTTCTTTGTTTTATTATCATCATCTTCCATTGAACTTGTTGGCATCCCCACATTAACTTGTGACAATGTTATATCAGCCAATGGTTTAACAGGTAACCTTAAATGTTACATCAGAATAATATACTTTACGGGGAGAAAGTTTCGTAAGGAAAAAAAATCGCGAAAATTAAGGGATTTACTATTGCGAACGAGTCACTAAATCTATTTCACGCAAAATAATCTTCCGCGTTCAACTAGAAAAGTGAATTCCGCGTGGGATAAACTTTTGCGATTTTTGTGCACTTTTTTTCTTAAAATATTTTGGAATTTTGACAAATAGTTATTACTTATAATAATATTAATTGATTTAGACTGGTACCCTAATTATCCTTATTAGCGGACACGAAAATGTAATTATTTGAAAGGGTGAGAATCATATTTAAGATAAAAATAATTATTTTCGAAAAAAAGGGTTATCATTTTTCTCGTTGGTTGTCATACCAGGCCATTCTTCGTCATCACCATCAGAACTTTCATCTACACTGACATCACACTTATGTCCCTTCATACTAAGGGACGGTTTCCTTCAGTTACAGTTACATTATTTTGCAGTTTTAATATTGTGTTTTGGCAATTCAGCAGGCAGTTAAGAATTAGTTGAATAATCTAAATTCTCCTTCTATTTGAAATTGGAGAATCCATAATGACTTCATGTAAAAACAGAACATACCTGCAAACCTTTGTCCTTAGTTCTGTTATCATGATTTTCCTTTGAGCTTATTTGCATTTCCATATCAATTGTTGGCAAAGTCATATCAGCCAACAGGTAAACCTAACTGTTACATCAGAATGATGTAAATACAACCTGAGTGATACTTCAATACAGTTGTCAATGTATATTTCCAATTGAAAATATTCAAAATGGGACAAGAATTTAACGTAAAATTTACACTCACCATAATCTTTCATAAACTGGTAGTTAGATAGTTTTCAGTCTGTTTTTTTCATATTCTGTCATCACATCTTCTTTGAAGGGTTCCATATTTTTTCTTACACTAAAAAACAAATACAAAAGCATATTGCCAAATATCCAAATAAAATAAGATGGCCTAATAGGCAAAAGGATTTCTGCGAAATCAGCTGAAATATGAAAAATGGAAGACCGTATGACACTCTTGAAATTCGATCACATTTATAACCATGTATGCTGCAGGACATTATCAAAGTTGTCAAAGTATAAATGACACTCTGTGAATCTTATAATGAATATACTGCCAATAAAACTGGATTACATCTGAATGACATAAAACTTCCTTTATTTTGGGGTACAAAATAATAATAATAAGCTAATATTGATCTTACATTGATTATATTGATATTGATCTTCAGATATCATTATGATTACGTATGTAAATCATATTCGATATGTACTGTCAATCTTCTTAATTACGAACAGAATTCGCAATATTGCACTCACAAAAAGTAAACAAAGATTTTGATCATTAAAAATATATACTTATATCTATGTTCTAAAGCACACTCATACATTACATAACTGAAAGGCAAATTTTGTATTGTGTTACATGACATTCAATGTTTTGAATTTACAGACAGTCTTTATGTGAAAGATGACTTAAATTATAAGCGAAGGCTTGATTTAGAAAATCCTGCATTCGAATCTATTTTTATTGAAGTTTTTGTGAAAAATTCAAAATCATTCTTAGTTGGTTGTTTCTACCGTCCCCCGGAGGGATCAAGGTATTTAAAAAGCAATTACAACGACCTACTAAATGACTATTTACGAAATGTTTTAGAAAATAATCACGCTGAAACCATTCTTATGGGAGATTTTAACATCAACTATAATGAAAAGAATCTTAACAAAGATTTCAAATCAATCATGAATACTTATGGTTTCAAACAAATAGTTAATAAATCAACAAGAATAACCGATACTTCATGTACCTTAATTGATTTGATTTTTACAAACAGTCCTCAAAATATTTCTTTTGTTGACGTTATTGCTACATCGCTTAGTGATCATGAGATGGTTGGATGCGCACGAAAAATCAACCACATGAAATATCCAATGCGTTCAATCAAATGTCGTAATTACTCAAAATACAATCAAGATGACTTGTGCAAAGATATGAACCATATAGATTGGCAACCTGTCTACCAGGCTGCTGATGTGAATAGCGCTGTTTCTTGTTTTAACTCTGTGGTTCGAAAAGTGTTTGACCAACACGCACCTATAATAGAAAAACGCGTAAAAGGTCGTCCGTGCCAGTGGTTAGATCGTGATGTTAAATCTCATATGAACGAACGCGATAAAGCACTACGGAAAGCACGAAAGTCAAAGAAGGAGAGTGACTGGTCAATTTAGAGAAGACTTCGAAATTGGTGTTCAAACAAAGTCAAGACATCAAAAGCAAACTATCACAGAAAAAATTTATCAGAAAACATTGGTAACCCTCAAAAATTTTGGAGATCCATTAAATCAGTTTTCCCCAGTAAAAGTCGAAACATACATCAGTCATTTGCGACTGGTGGCGAGGACAAGAAAACATTGGTAGGCAAGTTCAGCGATTACTTCAGTTCTGTTGTAAAATCTCTGAAAACAGCTGCAATGCCCCTGACAGATTTTATCCGGCGTACGACTAAAAAGATTGCACATAGAACTGATAAAATATACCCATCTGCCCATGTACCCGTTGCATTCGTCGAGAAAGAACTCCGTTCCCTGAAAAGGTCAAAAGCAACTGGCATTGATGAACTACCACCGGGTCTGTTGAAGGATTGTGCTAGACTAATATCGAAGCCACTATGTCATATTATTAATATGTCTATTGAAACGTCCACAGTACCATCAATTTGGAAGAAAGCCAGAGTTACACCTGTGTTTAAGTCTGGTGACAGTTCTAAACCAGAAAATTATAGACCCATATCTGTTTTACCGGTATTGTCCAAAGTTCTGGAAAAGGCTGTTCATAATAGTCTCATGGAGTTTCTAGAGAAAGAAAAAATCCTAAGTGAAAGTCAATATGGTTTTCGTAAAAGGAGATCGACCAAGTTAGCATCCACTCTTCTGTGCGACAGTGTGCTACGTGAGATTGATCATGGCAATATGGTCGGTTGTATATATATCGACCTTTCGAAAGCATTTGATACTATTGGTCACGGAATATTATTAGCTAAATTGCAAGCCTACGGCATTCAAGGAAAGGAACTGTTATGGTTTACCGACTACTTATTCAACAGGTCACAAACTGTTGACATTGGAAATGTCCACTCAAGAGAAGAATCGATATATTGCGGTGTTCCCCAGGGTTCTATCCTTGGGCCACTGCTATTCTTGATATTTTTCGATGATTTCGAATCTCGCTTGAAACATTCAACTGTCATAAAATTTGCTGATGACACAGTATTATATTTTTTCAGTAATGACTTTCACGTGATTGAATCCAACCTGAATACAGATATGGAAATTGTTGCCGAATATCTTCGTGAAAACGAACTTATCATAAATGTTAAGAAAGGCAAAACTGAAGTTATGCTATTTGGAACTTCCCAACGTTTGAAATTACAGAAAAACTCACTGCATATAGTTTGCAATGACACTCCTATTAATTTTGTAACACAATACAAATATTTAGGAACGATTGTTGATAACCATCTATCACTATCAACCAACTTTGACAAACAATATAAGTCCGCTAGTAATCGACTAAGAATATTACAGCGCATGAGGGGATTTTTAACGAGCAAAGCTGCTTTGGATGTTTTCATGTCAATGATAGTACCGATATTTACCTACAGCAGTACGCTGAAAGTCATGTACAACGCTACACAAATGAAAAGGCTGGATTCTCTCGATGACCGTGCCAGAAGAATCATAAAAACCAACAAGCGATTACCCAAAATTGCTAATGTAGTCAAACGAGATCAATGTTTGATGGTCAAAAAGTGCCTTTTGAATGAGTTAAATGTTGACGCCTTCGAAAATTATTTTACGACTTTTCATCATTGTAAAACAACAAGGAATAATTTATATTCGATTAAGTTGCCACGTGTGAAATTAGAAACCGCCAGACATGGCTTCTTTTTCGCTGGTGGCAGCTTATACAATTCTCTGCCAATCTGTATACGTAAAATCGATAATATAAATGATTTCAAAGTTTCTATTTCAAAACATTTTTCATAATACTTTATTTTCACATTTTCCATTTTATTGTATTATCTATAGAGTCTCTTCTTGATACATTATGCTTTCGTGCTTCCACTATCCCATTTTTGCTTATTCTATCTACCGGTGCCTTTCCTTACATGCATCCATCTCTTTTACTGTAACATACACTTCCTAATATTTAATTTTGTATATAAAAAGATTTTAATTTGATTTTATAATAGCATCTTTTTAAATATTTATTATCTTACATTCCTTCAGAAGTCTCACCAACATCCAGTTATTATTATCTCATTTAGTCGAGCCTGCCATCCTGTCACTTCTAGTTGGTTTTGGTTTTTGTTTTCTCTTGTTTGTCCAATTTTCTTTTTGTTTTTTACTAACCTATTTGTTCATTTTTAACTGAATTTTTATCACACAGGACGGTTATTGATAGCAGTTTATTGTATATATCATATGTATATCATTTTTACTGACAACCAAATCCTGTATAAATATTCATTAAATAAAAAAATAAAATAAAGATCTTTTAATTTGTTATTGCAATTAGGAAACCATTCTGATTAAGGCACAGTATAACTTAAAAACTGATCAAACATTAAAACATTCACATCAAACATTAAAAGTGGTGCAAAGTAAACACACATTCTTCCTTTGCATACTTGGTACACATAAGCTTCATGTAAGTGCCCGCACGAAATATATAAAAAAAAACCATTTGGACAGCAGAAAAAGAAAAAAAAACATCAGAGCGGGTTTTCAATGTACTTCTGGTTTTCGCAGAGATCTAAATATTTGACATCAGATTGAATCAACTCTAACCTTACATATAAATTAAAAGTTATTACAATGAGAAATGTTAACAACTATCATATGACATCAGAGATATATACATATAAAAGTATCTTCAAGTACTCAAAGGCAATGTATGCTGGAAATATGAGCATAGATATATTGCTTTGTCTATCAAAGTTTAAATACACACAAAAGATACTCATATTTTTCAATTTAAAGTTTTGCATTAACCTTTTCTTTCTGACAGTAAATTGGAATAAAAGCAAAAATATTTCCCAATCATTAGGTTTACAAGGTTTCTTTAGATGAATATTGCTAAGGAACTGATTTTCCCACTACTTCATCTGATTGGGACAGACACAATCACATTGAAAATGGACATTTTGGATCAATTCATTTGATTGTTAAACATTTATAATCAATAGCATTAGTATTTGCAATGAATTCATTTCCAAAGACATGGCACATTGCCAGAATACTTTAAATAAAAAACATTCATTGCAAAATATCCATTTGAATTTTTCACCTTGTTTTGCTTGGGATACTTAACCTATCCAACTTTATAAAAACAAACAGACATTTTCTCATATCAGCAAGCTGTAGCAAAGGAAGCATCCTTCTCTTTGGGTTTCAAACCTCTCTTAACAATTTCGTGTTGCTTCAGTTTGACACTTATTTTTCCAGCCTAAACACTTCAACCGAAATGTAACAACGAAAACATTTCTCCTGTTTTCTTTCAACAACTTTCACAACTTAAACTTGAGTTTAAAAACGTAATATAAAATTGAAAACAAAATCATCCAACAATAAACATTCAAAAATCATTTAATTGTAAATTGATGCATACATGAACTGCCATTTTCTACAGTCCACGATGATGATGATGATCGAAAGGAACTGGGACTGAAATATCACTGTATTGTTGTCAAATATACCAGACATCAATTTATCTTTTACAAAAATTTGCAGGAGCCAGTTCTTCTTTTTCGTAAGGATATTTAACAGAGTGGTTTCTTGTATTCACAAATCATCAGATGGATTAAATTGTTTACCACACCCTTCATGTTTGCATGAATGTTCACCTGTGTGGGTTCACGTGTGTGCTTGCAAATGACACACACATTTGTTTGGACATTCACCAGTTTGGATTCATACAGGGTTCCCACTCCTTTTTTGATCTGTAAATTGAGGAGATTTGAGGAGATTTGAGGTGAATTTTTTCGTTTTTTGAGAAGAAATGAAACAAAAATTGAGGAGATTTGAGGAGATTTCCCAATTTAATGTCTTTAAATTCATGGTACCTTAAGGGAAGAAATTGTTTGCGGAAGAAATTTGTACGGAACTTTTTTTTGCGGAACTTATTTTTGGGGATTTCCCTCAAATCCAAAAGATAAATTTCGCAAAAAAAAAAAAAAAAATACTGGTCTGTAAAATTTTTCACCCATAAAGAATTGATTTTTCACTTTGCTTTGCATTATAAATGAAAGTCTCATCTTCACAAAACCTTTGGAAAGTAAAAGAGGCGGTTGAAAAAGGAAAAACGTCGAGGTTATTGAACATCTACAGAATTATTTATTACTCCTCCTCAATAACAATACAAGCAGTATAGATGCAATTCCATAAATCTGCTCTTTCCAACTGAAGTTTGTAAATAGCCAGGTACTAAATTAGGTGTTTCCCAACTTTCGATTTCACTAAATTTCTTGCATCCGCAAAAATTAATTCCACAAAATATGGCATTTTTGGGTCATTTATCCGCAAAAATATATTCCGCAAACGATTTCTTCCCTTAAAGTATGCAATGGTTTCATTGTGACAGTTTACTCCCCAACGACAAGAAGAAGGCCAACCTGTCAAACAATTATTCAGTCTAATTAACTTAAGTTAGACAGGAGATACCTGATCATCCTTAACAAAGAATATGAAAATCAGTCAAAATATTAATGCAAATAAAAATGAAACGTGAAACATCATACTTTCTTCATAAGAAAAACTTTTACAAAACAAATGAAGGTGAGAATACAGTCAACTCTCTCTAATTCAAACCTCCATAAAATTCAAAGTCACCGTCAAATTTCCTTAAGAAACTCCCATAAATGAACCTCCATAATTCAGACATTCGAACTCAAGAAAACGGCCGCTCTACCGAAAAAAACGAGTACACAAAGAAGGGAGTTTAAAGTTAAAATACAAAGCATTGCTGGAACTTGACAGAGGAAAAACCAACAAAGAAGTTACATTGTTGTTTGAAATTCCACAAAACACTGTGTCCACTTGGGAAAGAAATGTATCTAAAACTGTTTAGGCTTTTCAAAAAGGCAGTGCTTCTACCAAAAGAGTTAAAGCAGACAAGAACGAGCAAGTTAATAAAGCTGTTCTGATCTTTGGAAAAAGTCTAATATTCGTACTGCACTGATCCTATTAAAAATGTATGTCTTATTCCTTTTTTGCGAGTTTACAAAGGTTTCCCTCTATAATTCGTTTTTTTCTACTTTGCCAACTAAATATTCAAATTAGAGAGACACTCCGTAATTCGGTTCTATCTCTAATTCAATAAAACGTTTATTCTCCTGGAAAATCGAATTAGAGAGGGTCGACTGTATTACCAAGAAAATGAGAAGTAAGAAATTATTTCATGGCCTAACAAATTCAATTATGCCAATTGTTGACCATTGGGCAAAACTTCCAAATCAAAAAATTAGTAGGATGTCTATCACATGATCCACATAAACAATAGTAAACAGAGAACCTGATGATAAATAATCCGATAAACTACAAATATTTCAATTTTCAATTAAAAAGACACATTGTCACAATTTTTTTTGAGGAGATTTGAGGAGAAATCGACAAAAATAAGATTTTTTTGAGGAGATTTGAGGAGGAAAATCAAAAATGAGGAGTTTTGAGGATCTTTGAGATCAAAGATGCGAAAGGTTTTTATACATTTTTTGTAACCAAATTTGAAATACTATACGGAAGGTATACGTCAATCAAAACACCATTATGGGAATCCTGAAAAAAAGAGCAAAATAACCACAAAATTATCATTATTTTACAGAAATTGAAATTGGATTAAAGTGATGATTCCTCTAATGCAGAAGCTACAAGTGTAGATGAAATTTTAAAATCAAGCACCAATGAACAGAATTTTTGAGAAAGCTGCATCAGATTATAACAATAAGCAACTCGTGGCAAAGCAGAAAATAAAAACTGGTTTGTACATGGAAGTGGGGTCATAACAACATCCAAAGCACATTACATTTTGTCCAAAATGAAAAAAAATTAATAAGCTTTCTGGAGGATATGTTGATATGTCGGCACTGAATCAGAAAATCTCAGAAAAGGTGTTTGTAAATCCTATTATACCAACTCTGAAATGCGGTAGAGACTTTGAATCTGAAGTTATGGAGTTGTTTAAATATGAAATGGCAAAGAAACATAAGAACGTAAAAGTTTCTTTGTGTGGTTTATTCATATTGAAGGACATTGCATATAAAACCAATAGTCCTGATGGCATTGTATCATGCGAGCGTTGGCCTTATTCATCATCTGTGGAGATCAAGTGCCCACACTTAATAAATATATCATAATTCCCTCATTATATCAATAATTCATTATTGTGTAATGTATAACGTCAAAATGAAAAGCTTCTACAAATTCTCTTGATATATTTGTTTCTATGATTATAATCCAAATTGCTCAAGTCAACTTTCAGGGAAAATTATTAAAATTGTCAATTATCAGGGGCGGATCTAGGATTTTTTAAGGGTTAGGCAAATTTTTTTTGCCAAACACACATAAGGGCGCAATCGATGAAATTTACGCCAGTTTACGCCCAATCTAATACATACTTTTCGAAATGTAAAAAATACAAGCCTGTATTGTTGCACTAATGGAATAAGGGAAATAAACAAAAGAAAACTAATTGAGTATGAATGGAATGTATTGAACTACTTTATGTAGGCCAAAATAATATTTTCTGCCAGATTGGAGGTTAAGTAAATAACCAATAAATTACTTCATCTGTTATCTTCTTCATTTTCTTGATTGCTTGTACATGAACAGGAAGAATCCATCAAATGAAAACATACTTGTAATGAATCAAATAAATAAACTTTCAATCACCTATACCATGATAGATTGGAGCACTCAGATAAATACATGATATTTCATCTATGTACTGGTCAAGATGGTCAGATAGAAAGAAAAGAAAAGAAATTATATTAAGAAATAGAGTAAAATGACCAAAATCAAAATTAGAGACAAGCTCCTTGATCATTATCCGGCAGCAAAATAAAAACAGATTTTTGCACTAGGCGCTCATCAAATCAAATAGTATACCCTACCCTAAAAATGATCCATGGTTAAATAATTAATGTCAACCACAATATAGTAAAAGATGGTGTTTCCAGAAATCCCTGAGACAAGTCCAAGAACCTATATATTAAAACTACACAACAACAGATAAATTATGTACTGCTTCCTCTTAAATAAGAGCTACAACATTTTTTCCAGAATTTAATGTAGCATAGGAAACAAGAAGTCAAACTCTAAAACATTATGTAAATTACCTTTTTCAAAAGAAGACAAAATGAAAGAATAACTCCAAGATGTTAAAGTGTTCCTGCATCCAAAATGATATTTCGAGGGATGATAGAATGCACAAAGTTGTTTCAGAAGTCTTAGTTTTTGGAAATTCTGTTTCCTTGGGCAGATATTTTGATTTAAAAATCATAAAATCATACAATACATAATTATGATGTATAATTATGTATAAGAATAAGATTTTTGTTCTTTGTTTATGTGTATAAACTCTGAATATATTATAACTTCATTTTCTTATCACTCACTCAAAGTGAAAGCCCTTTCTCTCTATAGTAAATTAAAAAGATATAGTATTAATGACAACTTTCGATGAGAAGTTTAACCTATATACTAACTTATTATACAGTGGCGGATCTAGAGGTATGTGGAAATTTGTGTAGGAGAGTGTTAGCAATCTAACCATAAAAGAAAAGCGTCCAAATAATCCCATTGGTAATGTAAATTGAATTCACAAATTATGTTAATGCTCTGCTACACAAATTTCGACATACCTCTAGATCCACCACTGTTATATACATCATAAAATATGCATTGCATAAAGTGAATGTAAGATTTCGAAAATTAAATATATACATATCTCAGAAACTGGAAGTAAGTAATACTAACAAGAGTCTTTTTGATCTCTATCATATTGGTTCATATCATTTTGGACACAGGATCCTTTTAAAGTTCTTTAATTCAAAACCAGACAGTCATCTCGAACCAAGAAAAATTATACTGAACTGTAGAAATAAGTTACCAGGTAGAGATACTGGTGCTAAAAAAACCATGCAGCTGCCTACGCAAAACAACTCAGAAAAATAACAATGACTTTGTGTATTATAAACTCAGTCATTCAAACGTAACTCAATAACATTTACAGATGCATTTTGGTTAACAGAAACAGATACCAAAAATATTTATATACATCATTAATCAATAAAGAATAGGCTTCGGTTCAGTTGACACAAACAAACTTATTATACATAGCTGAGCTAATAATTAACTGTCAACGAATTATGGTGCTAATAATCCATTTATATTACATAAAATAATAAAACACTTGCTTTAAAGCAGCCACAATGTTTTCATTTCGCAAAAGCAAAAGAAGAGACATAACTCGAAAAAAATGCTTTTCCTAGATTTTGAAGTCAGTTTTCAACAGATGTCTTAAGTGAATTCAAAATTTCCTAATTAATACTTCATTATTGCTATCAAAAGCTGCAACGATGTTTTCTAGCGAATCCATGTTGAACTGGGTCTAATTCGAAGGTCCCCCACGGTCGTTTTGTGCAGATTTGGTGACCATTCATTCAATAAAGTGTGTAAACCCATGGTTGTACCTTAGGCAAATTTTCTTCTGGTTCATTCATTTAAAGTGTGTAAACCCATGGCTCCTTAGGCAAATTTTCTTCCAGTTCATTCATTAAAGTGTGTAAACCCGGGGCTCCTTAGGCAAATTTTCTTCGCCTAAGGTGAGCGTTAGGCACTAGTCTGTGTTGTCAATGTGACTATGAGAAGTCGTTTTCGGGGCAGAGATCACTACCTATAAACTCAAGCTGCAAAAAACATTAATTTTTAACATCATGGCGCGCGCCGCGCCTCGCCGCCGGGGAGAATAATAATCCCCTATTTGGGAAAGAAAGGATCGGGCGGATTGGATGCGGGAATCTCTTGATATTTTCGATTATTTTCTGATTATTGTAATACAATACCTTTTTCATACAATTTTATGAAAAACATTATTTAACTGATTTTGGGTTAGGCATTTGCCTAAGTTGCCTAACCCTGGATCCGCCCCTAATTATCAAATTATCAATTCAGATAAACGTCAAATGCACAATATATGTCTTCATTAATTTAGATATTTTGTTTTGATGATTTTGTTTTGAATTTCCAAACGTATGAACACTGACCTAAATCTGTTTTTTTTTTTTTTACCAAAATGAGAGCAGCAAGCAAATTGATATGTTTTTGGGACTGGGAAAAAAATTTTTAACTAGAGATATTTATTTCCAGATTATTTCATTGTAATTCTTACAGTTACAGCAATTGTCACAAATAAATAAATAAATAAATATGAGGTATCTTAACATTTCAACAAGATACTAATACTTCACAACATTTTTCATGACCCGATTTTCAAAGCTTTCTGGTAGGTTGTCTCGAATAGCCTCTTTCGGTAACCATACAACCAACGCTTTTCCTAGTACAGCACTAACTGTCTTCACCCATGTTGTAAATGTACGTGAATAAATAGCTGTAGACACACCAAAACGATCTGCTAGATCATCATATGGTAGGTTCAATCTCAGTTTCACTAGCGTCACCAAAACTTTTTTTGGGACTTACTTGTGTTTCTCATTCCTATTATGTCTGATTTTCCCAGTGTGAAACATAGAAAAACTTTATACCAGAGAGATATGGATTTAACAACAAAAATATCGCATTGAATAATCAAATGGATGCCAATCCGGTATACAAATTCATCGTTTTGTTAGATTTTATGTGCTTCCAACTAAAAGCGTGATTTGAACAGCGCTTTAATGGCTTCAAGTGTTTAAGTTGGGTACGTAAAGTATTAAATTTATTTACTAAACCATTGATCAAAATTTTGTTTGTAAACACATTCTTCACAGGACTGTCTTTCAATTGTTTTTCCATGATAACAATGGTCAAGGTTACATGCAAATACTCCTGAATTTTTATCTGAACCAGATACATCTTCCCCATCATTAGCACCATTATCAACACAAATTTGTTTTTGGACTCTTTGTGTTGGATCATCTTTTATTATAACTCGCATTTTGTTGATGCTTTTAAATTATATCCCAATAACAATGTTGGATATAGATTGTTTGGCGATCTTGTTTGTAAACGAAATGAAATGAGCAAAAGTCTTTTTTGGTCCAGAATGACCTCCTAAAAATCAGTAATTTCATGAACGCTCATCTGAAGAATGAAGTAAAAATGAATGAAGTAAAAATGCCATACAGAAAAGCAAAAATGCCTGATTTGAGTTCCTGTATTACAAAGAGCCAGGATTTATCTCAATCTTCAGTTTCTAGGGTTTATTAGTTCTGTAATATGCATGAAGTGAAGTGAACATAAACAGGAAATGAAAAAAATAAGGATGAAGATAATGAACTTAATTCTTGCAGTATACTTTAAAATACTGGTGCAACTGTAAAACACCGCTGTGATACTCTTTGCAAATATAACTAAATGCTGCAAGGAATTTGATAATTTGCAAAGTACGATGTTAAACAATATCGACTGCATAACGGAGCATGAAGAATTCAAAACATTGTGTTTGAACCAAGTCGTTCTTGGGAGATCATGTTCTGCATCATCGTAGAAAGAATAATTTCAACAAATACCATGTCATTCAAAATAAGTGAGATACTTGTATCATATTAATTGTGATTACATCTGTTTCTCATTTTCTCATCAACATACAAAGTTGTCGCTGTACCTCCTTATGCCATGTGTTTACCATTCATGATTCCACTTCATCTATCTATGTCGTTGTTTTCAATAAACTGTTTCTTATACTTCAAGGTTTTTTTTAAATCTTTCTTTATCAGAGGAAGAATTAATTTTTGTGCAGTTTGTTCTTTATAGAAAATAATCAATTTACAGCGAATTAAATACCGCTTAATCGCATTATCATGAATCTTTGGGCAAAGGAGCATGAGTTGTTATTCTGCGCATTGTTAAAAAGATGTAGGAATGTTTTCCTTAAGTTAAAACCAGCCCTTGTTGTTATGAATAATTAATGATTTGAACAAAAAGTTCATGGAACATGGAAAAAATAATGTAATTCACATTGTTTTCATCTCATCATAACAAGAGTCTTGTTATTGCAAGATGAAAAAAAGAGTACTCAGACAGACTCAAGTTGCAACTTTATTATATCAGTTAGGCATTTTATGATTGATCCAAAATACTGCTTTGTTAATAAACATTGATTATGCAATATAGTCACTAGGAGTTTATTAAATTATACTGCATGTTTTCTGGCATCTATGACACTACAGGCTAACTCAATAAAACAGCAGAAATACAGATTTCTTTCATTCTACTCAGCTTTTAAATTCATTTTACCATTAATAATTTTATGTATCCTCTTTTTGTTCTCATTAATAAATACCTCCTTTTTAGTCTTTAGTTTTAGTGTCGAAGATGTTCCTGAGGGAGATATTGAATTTATTCACAAGGAGGATGAGATTTCTATTTTAACGATTACAGAAAATCAACCACCCAACCCTACCGCAATAAAACCTTACTTGCCTGAAACAACAGTTTTTCCGACGGAATGTCAAGATGATGTGAAACTCTGGGGTGGAATGAATATAAACGAAATCACCCGAAAATTTTCTGAAATTTACAACGAGATTGTCAAATTCCGTAAAAATTTATTCAAAATACCCTCCGGCAAGGCAGGGAAGTCATTTATCGAAGAACTAGCAACCTGGCTCCGACATTTTAATGCTCAGACAAAACTCAATTCCATCGCTTTAAAAGTATTCATGATACTACCATCTATTATGCTACAAAAGCCATCAGCGCGTTCGAAAGCCACTGATCATACTAAATGCTTAACACGACAGTTAGGGTGAACTCGATGAAATAATGCAAGATGTTCGTATTATTCAACGATGACAAAGAAGCGAAAAAGCACCAACGACATATCCCGAATTTTTTCAAATCTTGTTATGGAGGGAAAGCTTTCCGCCGCTTTAAAACTCTTAGACAATGAGTCAGCCGGAGTATTGCCATATTCAGAAGCAGTATTAAATGAACTGACGAATAAACATCCCGAGGCAGCTCCAGTCGAGGAGGAAACATTGTTGAATGGACCCTTGAATTGAATTCCAGAGTATTTTTTTGATGCGTTAGACGAGAGAGACATATTTAGTGCGGCATTACGGACAAAAGGTTCGGCAGGACCGTCAGGTATGGACGCTGACTTATACCGTAGAATTATTTGTTCGAAAAGCTTCGGAAATTCCAGCAAAGTACTCCGCGAAGAAATTGCATGCTACTGTCGAAATGTCGCAACAAAATCCTATCACCCTTCTATGATGGACTCTTATGTGGCATGCAGACTGATAGCCATCGATAAGAATCCTGGCGTTCGGCCAATAGGGGTGGGCGAGGTACTGCGTCGTATTGTTGGCAAAGTGATCAGCCATCATTGTAAGATCGAAATCAGAGAAGCTGCTGGACCTCTACAAACGTGTGCCGGACAAGGAGCAGGAGCGGAAGCTGCCATCCATGCGATGCGTCAAATATTTGAAGAAGACGGAACCGATGCAGTACTACTAATTGATGCTAAAAACGCGTTTAATTGTTTGAACCGTTCGGCTGCGTTGCACAATATACGCATAATATGTCCTGTTTTAGCAATCTATCTCGCTAATACTTACCGAGTTCCAGCAAAGATATTTGTCAGCGGAGGAGCAACTATTCTTTCTCGTGAGGGTACGACCCAGGGAGACCCGTTAGCTATGCCGTGGTACGCACTTTGTACAGTTTCGATCATAGATGCTTTGCAAATATTCGAACCCTCTGTAAAACAGGTATGGCTTGCGGATGAAGGAAGTGCTGGTGGGTCTTTGCCGTCATTGTACTCATATTACATGAAGTTGGAGGAAATCGGGAAAAAATACGGGTATTTTGTAAATAGGAAGAAATGTGTGCTTATTGTTAAAAATGAAGAGCTCGCTGATAAAGCAAGTTATATTTTTGGTGATTCTGTGATCATAACTGCACAAGGACAACGCCACTTGGGAGCTTGTCTAGGTTCGCACCAGTTCAAAAACAAGTATTGTGCGAGAATTGTTAGTGATTGGCAAAAACAACTTGAACTTCTTAATGACATCGCTATCACCCAACCTCAGACCGCTTATGCATTATACACCAAAGCATTCAAATCGAAATTCACTTATTTCTTTCGAAAAATCGAGGGTTTTGATGAATTTGTTAGACCTTTAGACGATCTTTTAAACGACAAGTTTCTGCCTCACTTATTTGGAGGGCCATGTCTCACAATTACAGATCATCAAGATCTTCTATCACTCAACTCATCATCTGGAGGAATGGGTCTCAACATTTTGTCACATGAAGCCAAAATCCAGCATCAAGCTTCTGTTGAGATAACTTCTCTGCACACCAAATCGATCGTTCACCAATGCGATATTATGCTTCCGTACAACGCTAACGGGGAAACAGCTGCTGCTATAAAATCCAAAGTTTCAGCACGAACGACCAAACAGAAAAGTGAAAGGAGAACAAACATTACTGCGAATCTTCCAGTACAACTAAAAAGGAGCATGGAACAAGCAACCGATAAAGGAGAAAGCTTCTGGTTAACAGCTTTACCATTAAAGGAACAGAATTTAGATCTCAACAAGAGCGAATTCCATGATGCAATCAGGTTGAGATATAATGAGAAACTCGAGAATCTTCCATCACACTGCACTTGTGGAGAACAGTTTGATGTTCAACATGCAATGTCATGTAAGAAAGGCGGATTCATTTCCGAGAGACACGATAACATACGTGACTTTCTGACAACATGCATAGATCGAGTTTGCAGAGACATTCAAGTTGAGCCACATTTACTTCCCGTTACTGGCGAAACCTTTCACCTTTGCACTGCAAACACAGGCAATGACTCTCGACTCGACATCAAAGCGAGGGACTTCTGGAGAAAAGGAGAAACTGCATTCTTCGACATTCGTATCACGCATGTAAACTCCAAATCTGCAGAAGCCTTAAATCTTCAGGCGTCATGAAGAAGCGAAGAAAAGGGAGTATTTGCAGCGAGTACTGGACATCGAGCATGGCAGTTTTACTGCTTTAGTATTTGGAACGAACGGAGGAGCTGGTGAGAATTGCAAAAAATTCTTATCCGTTTTGTCGAAGAAATTATGTGAAAAAAATGATGAGGACTATGGACAGGTTATTACGTGGTTACGTACTATACTGTCAATGGAAATTACTAGATCAGCATTATTGTGTCTGAGAGGTTCAAGAGTACCTTTTCGGAAGTATATGGACGTTTCTAACCAAAGCCTTGACAATGCAATAAGTTGCATTGCCTGATTTATCTGTTTATTTGTTTCTTTTGAGAGAGTATCCTTTCACTTCGTGGCCTTTTGTTCTTACGCTTCCAAGGTGCAATTAGCCCACTTGTTACTCCAATACACTTCTATTTAGAGTTACTATGCCTACTTCGGGATGTGAGTCGCTGGTATTCTAACGTCCTATATTATATTTTATAATATATTTTTTAATTTATTTTTATTTTATACATATCTAATATCTTTTTAATCTAATATTGTAATTTTATAGTAATCCGAAATATATTGTCAAAATCTAAAATGGTTGAAATACACAAAATAACTTCATAAATTTAACTAAGATGTGCCACTATTTGAACAAGAAAGATTAAACAAGCTCATCTTATAATTGCTGCATATGACGTCAGAGAGTAGATCATTGTTTCACAGAGCAGGCTATTTACAGTAAAACTGTAGTAATTCAACATCCTTATTACCCCCAGATCCTAATGAAAATTCTAAAACAATCTTGATATGATCAATGATTCTTACTAAGAGCACGTGTTACTTCTAAAACGCATTTTTTATCTTAAAAATAACCCGAAAATAAGTTTTAAAAAAGTCAAGTACACATGGTTATCAGTTTGAACCAATAAATACGATCTGATAAACCATCAGTAGATTCAACCATACGATGCATCACTGATTCACTGAAGGAATATCTATGGACTTAATATCTATGGATATCTATGGAATTAGTCAACATACAAGATAGGGAAAGCTACATTTTACCGCCTTAGCGGGATAGTATACCTTTTAGATACGTTGTTATTGATTTGTTTAGTTGCTTTTAATGGTTACAGTTATACTTTATGCATCTATGCAGCCTATCAACAATTTACTTGTTGAGCGCATGATCGTATTAGCAATGTGAGAAGCGTAGTCCTACGAGGTAAAAATGGTTCGGAAGACTTTTCCACCGCTAAATAGAGCATACGTCGGATTCAGGGAAAGTAAAGGTTAAACGATGACTTGAACGTTACATGAATATTTCGTATTCAAGGAGAGAGGGAAGGAAAAGAAAAAGAACATGAAACAGAAGAACTGAACAAGCAGAAATTTAATTTCTTATTTGGGCCTGCCAATTTTCAATGATTTTGTCTCTTCATAGCTTTTCTGAAGGGCGCACTTATTTTATTCGGTTTTCCAATGTACACAAGTAAACATTTGAGATGATATTCTTCACGAAGAATAATTTTTAGGTTTTCTTTACTTTGCCTGCGATAAACTTGTGTGGTTGACTTCGTAGTGCTGATCATGGTTCAACGCCATTCCTTGTCAACGTGTAGATGCATAAAGAAACACTGAAGGAATGGAACCAGAAAGTTAATTTCTAGGCAATTTAATTGAGGAAATTCCCTCAAAATAATAACCTAGAATAATCTTCATATAATCTTCTAATACCTTATCGGTAAAAAAAAGTCGGCAAAAATGTTAGTCGGCAAAAATAAAAAGTCGGCAAAAAAATTTGTCACTTGGACAAAATTTAGTCGCTTTTTGCCAACAAAATTTTTGAGTTTAGTCAATTTTTGCCGACCAATTTCTATGACAAAAAGTGACAAAAAAAGTTAGGAACTTCATTTGTGTATTTTCGTTATTTTGTTCTTCTTGACCCTTCTTTTGTTCTCGTTCAGTTTGTGTTTGTCCTGGCTGCACTAGTTAGGCAAGTAGTTTTTGGAAAAAAAAAATAAATAAAAAGTCAGCAAAAAAGTTAAGTCAGTAAAAAAAAAGTCAGCAAAAATTATAGTTGGCAAAAAATATTAGTCACCTAACCAAAATTTAGTCACTTTTTGCCGAACATTAGAACATTATTTTATTCATACCATGTGATTGAAATCATCTTTTCACCTCAACATTCCAAAGCCATAGTGTCCTCCCCCCCCAGTCTGCTGGGGGGGGGGGGGGGGGGGGGGGGATTTAGATTTTTGAAATTTGGCCGCATGAGGGGGAATAGCAAATTTTGCATTTCTTGAGGGGGGAAAGGTATTTTTTGGGGGAAGCTTTTCCTTGGGGGGGGGGGGGGGGGGGGGGGGGGGGGGGGGGGATCATTTTTAACTGTTCATATTTTCTTCATTATTTGCAAAGTTTGTTTATATTGCTTTTATATTGTTTATATTGCTTTGAAATCTAACTCACATTGAACACAAGACTATTTTAGACAGCCCATTTTTTCACATTCAGAAAGTGAGACTTGATTTTTTGAGAAGTTTTGAGAGAGAAAGAGAGCATAGCCTACAAAGAAGAGAAAAAAACATTTTATATACCCGTATGCATATATATTGATCATGGTTTACATCTACATTAAGGGTGGGGGAGTTTTCAAAATACTTTGCTTGAGGGGGGAGAGGCTGACCCTAGGGGGAGGCCTTTGCTTGGGGGGGACCAGGGGGGTGGAGGACACTATGCTTAAAGCATACAATGGAAAGTGTTTCTCACATATCAAGATGTGTTTAGGAAGTGTATCAGCCCTTCCAGGTCCATGTGTCTGTAGTGCGCTTTTTCTTTCGGAGACCAAAGTATGTTTTTCCACAATTTTGTTGTTATTCAAATACATGAAGCCATCTTTTAAATCTTTCCTCAAATTTTATATCATGATCATTTCAGATTGCACGTATAAGCTTTTGTAACGTTACAAATTTCTGAATCCAATTTGAAAAGGTGCAGTTGAAAAAAAAATTATTTTATTGTATGATAAAGCCATCGATTTGTTATCAAATACTCACTCTGGTCTTTCGATCTACTCTCTGACGTCACAAGCTTCGCTGAGCGTTTTGAAATTTAAAACAAAATGGCGATCTTTTGAGTATATTAATGAAATTTAACAATAAAGAAAATGTTCATTATTCAGTATCAGATGTTTATTAACTAAAATAAATGTTAAGTTCTATCTCTTGAATGATTTTCAAGACATTTTAGGATAACTTAACTTTTCACTGGAGGAAAGCTTAATTACTTAATTACATTTTCAGAAAGAATTCTTGGAAATCATAAAAAATTAAAGGCAATAAAACAATAAAATCAAACTTTGATGTCAAATGTTTATGATTTACAAACATGCCAAAAGTTCTTCCATTCCAAAGGTGCCATTTAGGATTTTCTCCAAAGTCAAAGTTTGACATTTAAGTTTTAGAAATTGTAGAATAAACTTTGCAATGAGATTAGGTTAATTTCAAGTTGTATTTTTAGTTATAACATATCACAAGGGAGGATCTTTAGAGCTAAATTTATACATACCAAAATCTTTCATAAATAGATAGTTACAGATTATATTCTTTTGTTTGTTCCTCTCATATTCGCTCATCTCATCTTTTTGAAAGAGCTCAATATCTGTACACTAAAAAAAGAATACAAAAGAATAAATACAAACAAAATAAAATTGAAGGGCATGCCCATAAAGAATTAACAAAAGATTTATTTTATTTATTTATTTTATTTTATTAAATATTTATACAGGATTGTCGTTTCAGTATATACATATATCTACAATGTAAAACAACTGCTTTCCAAACAAGTCCTGTTTGAGAAAAAGAGAAATTAATATCCAGAAAAAGGTGAAAATTTCGAAGAGATTGATGAGAGCACGGATTTCGTTGCCATCGATTTTTGATTTTCTGCAACCAATCAAAATAGCGAAAAAATTAATTCGCTTTGTGCATACCACTTTTATTTTAGAGAGTGATATATTTAGTTTTTTTTTAACGGTCAAATTCTTCTTATTTTTTCCCTTTTTGCCGTAAAACCACGTAGAGACGACAGACATTTTTTTTAATGTTACGTAATCTAAGTGTGACATTTAATTTATCTGACATTTTTTAAGCCAATCAAAACGCAAGAAATCTTTTTTCGCTATTTTGATTGGTTGCGGAAAATCAAAAATCGATAGCAACGAAATCCGTGCTTTCATCAATCTCTTCGAATCTTTCACCTTTTTCTGGATATTAATTTCTCTTTTTCTCAAACAGGACTCGTTTGGAAAGCAGTTGTTTTACATTGTAGATATATGTATATACTGAAACGACAATCCTGTATAAATATTTAAGAAAATAAAATAAATAAATAAAATAAATCTAAAATAAATGATCTTCCTACTGATGTTCCCTAAACTGAATCTTAGATAGAAAAATAGTCATTAAAATAACTGATAAAGGTGAAGCAGAAGAGTAATCCTCTCAAAAATGCATTTCATAAAAATGATTATATGATCATTTAAGTGATGCCATAACATACCCAAAACTTGACAGAAACATTTCAAAACATGCAAGAAAACTAATAAAGAAATTTAAAACCTGCGAAAGAATTCAAACACTTTACATCATTTGACATTACAGCCACCTCTTTCTACGGTCTTCCAAAAGTACATAAATAAAAAACAATTCTGTCAAACCACTGGATAACATTCAATAACAAGATTACATCTGAAAAAATTTTTTTTGGCTTGAATTAAACTGTTAAACTGTTAAAAAGAATGTAGAATTCTTACTACGCTGAAATTGATTGGTTAAAAAATAACATTCGAAAATCAATATAATCAAACTATGTGCACACATTTACACATAAATAAAACCGACATTATGCTGATTTCTAAAATCCATTTTATAAGCTGTTCCATGCCAAGCCAAACTTGGACATTTTTCAGCATGGCTCGGCTCAGCATTTGGTTTTAAACAGTTGTAGCATGCAGCATGACAAAGAAAGTTGTGCGGCACAGCTGAATATTTGTTTTAAAAATTTGCAGAGCAGAAGTCAAAATTTAATGAGTTCAGCTTGACAAAAAAAAGATCTAAGGACTACCGGAAAGGTTGAACAAGCGACTCTAATGATTCCTCATCTAGAAAGACCAAGCAATAAAATTCAAGAATGTTGAATAATTCGCAACACTGCAGTTCGCGAACACATGATATTTTGTAGGAAAAGTTTTGAAGTGTTGAATGTTCAAGGGTCTATATAAGAAAGCAGCGATAGTCAGCTGTAGCAAAGGAAGCTTTGTTCTCTTTGTGTTTCTAATTTCTCTAAACAATTTCGTGTTGCTTCAATTCCACACCTATTTCACCACCCCAAACATTGCCCTAATAACTAAAATGTCACGGCGAAAACATTTATTCTCCTTTCAACAAAAACAGGTAAAAACAAGATCAGTTGAGAAATGGATGTAAGATAACTATATTTAAAAACTTAAGATAAAATTGAAAACAAAATACTTGAACTAGAAAACCAAATGCCATGTTTTCTTCACCCCTTTAGGTTCTCAAATGTGTTCACAAACACTTAGTATGGTTAAATGGCTTGAGTGTGACTGTTGTCCATGATTGAAATCGGTTACCACACTCTTCACTTTTGAACAGACATTCACAGGTGTGGGTCTCATGTGTGTTTGCAAACTACAGCGTTGAATAAATCGTTTACCACACTCTTGGCATTTGTATGGACTTTCATCCGTGTCGCTTGGCATATGTGTTTACAAATGACCAAACTGATGAAATTGTTTATGACACTCTTCACATTTGAATGGACGTTCACCAGTGTGGTTTTTGCATGTGCTTTGGGAAATAACTAGATTCATTAAATCCTTTTCCAGGCTCTTCGCATTTGTATAGACGTTCACCGGTATAGGTACGCATGTGTCTTTCCAAATGACAAAATTTATAAAATTGTTTATCGCACTCTTCACATTTGAATGGACATTCACCGATGTGGGTTTGCATGTGGTTTTTCAAAGTACCTAATTCATTAAATCGTTTACCACACTCTCCACATTTCTATGGACATTCACCTGTGAAAAAGACAATCTAACATTCAATATAAAATCAAACATGGTTATAGAGAAAAGTAACGAAAGTAAACATCGTTGAGGAGTGGTTGCAATTTGTTACAATAGTTTTCTACTTACACAATGCTGTCAAATGCTAAACGAAAGCGTTTTATACGTTCACTGGTGTGGGTTCGCATGTGTGTTTGCAAATGACCAGATTCATGAAATTCTTTACCACACTCTTCACATTTGAATGGACATTCACCAGTGTGGGTTCTCATGTGTCTTTGCAAACTATAGAGTTGCCTAAATCGTTTACCACACTCTTCGCATTTGAATGGACTTTCACCGGTGTGGGTTCGCATGTGTGTTTGCAAAGTACCAGATTGACGAAACTGTTTACCACACTCTTCACATTTGTATGGACGTTCACCAGTGTGGGTTCGCATGTGTCTTTGCAAATTACCAGATTCATTAAATCCTTTACCACACTCTTCGCATTTGTATGGACGTTCACCGGTGTGAGTTCGCAAATGTGTTTGCAAATGACTAGATTGATGAAATTGTTTACCACACTCTTCACATTTGAATGGACATTCACCAGTGTGGGTTCTCATGTGTGTTTGAAAACTATAGAGTTGACTAAATCGTTTACCACACTCTTCGCATTTGAATGGACGTTCACCGGTGTGGGTTCGCATGTGTGTTTGCAAAGTACCAGATTGATGAAACTGTTTACCACACTCTTCACATTTGTATGGACGTTCACCAGTGTGAGTTCGCATGTGTCTTTGCAAATTACCAGATTCATTAAATCCTTTACCACATTCTTCACATTTGTATGGACGTTCACCGGTGTGAGTTCGCAAATGTGCTTGCAAATTACTAGATTGATGAAATTGTTTACCACACTCTTCACATTTGAATGGACATTCACCAGTGTGGGTTCTGATGTGTGTTTGCAAACTATAGAGTTGACTAAATCGTTTACCACACTCTTCGCATTTGAATGGACGTTCACCGGTGTGGGTTCGCATGTGTGTTTGCAAAGTACCAGATTGATGAAACTGTTTACCACACTCTTCACATTTGTATGGACGTTCACCAGTGTGGGTTCGCATGTGTCTTTGCAAATTACCAGATTCATTAAATCCTTTACCACATTCTTCACATTTGTATGGACGTTCACCAGTGTGAGTTCGCAAATGTGCTTGCAGATTACTAGATTGATGAAATTGTTTACCACACTCTTCACATTTGAATGGACATTCACCAGTGTGGGTTCTCATGTGTGTTTGCAAACTATAGAGTTGACTAAATCGTTTACCACACTCTTCGCATTTGAATGGACGTTCACCGGTGTGGGTTCGCATGTGTGTTTGCAAAGTACCAGATTGATGAAATTGTTTACCACACTCTTCACATTTGAATGGACATTCACCAGTGTGGGTTCTCATGTGTGTTTGCAAAGTACCAGATTGATGAAATTGTTTACCACACTCTTCACATTTGAATGGGCCTTCACCAGTGTGGGTTCGCATGTGTTTTTGCAAATTACAAGATTCATTAAATCCTTTACCACACTCTTCGCATTTGTATGGACGTTCACCGGTGTGGGTTCGCACATGTGTTTGACTAAATTGATGAAATTGTTCACCACACTCTTCACATTTGTATGGACATTCACCTGTGAAAAAGACAATCTAACATTCAATAATATCAAACATGATTATACAGAAAAGTAACAAAAGTAAACATCATTGAGTAGTGGTTGCAATTGGTTTGAATAGTTTGAATAGTTTTCGAAATTTCGAAATTTTTATACTTTTTTCTGTTACGTAATTTATACTACAATATGGAAGGTATAAGTCAGTCAAATTCCTGAATAAATCCTGAATAAAGAGGAAAAGAGTTGTTTATTCAAAAACATCCTATTTCTTACAGTTTTAATTAAAATTAAAAGTGGATTCGCAGTTGGCAATGTTTTCATTTCTCATAACTGTGAAAGATCTAAGAAAAATGTTATGGCTTCGTAATTCCAAGAAAAGACGTCTCACTTTATTACTGATTGTTAATAATTTGGATGATAACCCACAGCATAGACTGATGTGAGACAATTTTAAGATATATAAGCTAAATTATTATACATTTCAAAGCTATTTTCTTCTAGACAATGAAACTTAAATCAATGATGAGGAATGTAACTCATGGCTTTTATATGCCTAGGAAGATAGTTGTGTGTTTTATGTAGTTACTTTTCACCTTCTGGATAGAAGAAATACGGTTTAGGTCAACAATACGTCATTTTAAACCTTTGGATGCTTCAATTTTTAGATGTTTGGTTCTGTTACACAACTCCAGAGTAAACATATACCAAAACCCATTGTTAGGCGCACGCGCTCCTCAATGAATGCAAAAAGTTTTAATGCATTCATTTTAATTACACACGCAATAGCACAAAAACATTTAAAAAAAAACAATTAGGTCATTTCTTTTTATCACAATTATACCTTAGGGATTTATTTATTACTTATAAAATATATTCAATATTTTTTGTGTGTCAGATCTTTTTCAATCAGTCTCAATGTCAAGAGAAGCATGAGCATCTTTTTTCAAAGAAAAGTTGGACTCTGAGAGTCGCAGCGTTTTTAAAATCAAACTTTACTTAATTATTTTGTGGATAAACTTTCATAACTCATATATTCTGGCAAGTTGGTAAGATTTATTCAATTTCTGCGCTTTTAAACGTAGGAAATTGTTTGGTTTACACATTGTATCTATCTATCTATCTATCTATCTATCTGTGTCACAGTTTTTTGCCATTTTCGGAAAGTCCGATCGGATTTCGGATTGTTTGTTTAATCAGAATAGTTAAGGTGTGAGTAAGGGAAAAAAACGTGTTTTTGTTTTTTAATTAATTCCTTTGACAGGAATATGTTTATATCAAGTATGATACATTTTTGGAAAGCTTATTTACATCTCTAAAAGCCCATGTTAAAAATTTTAAGGTAAACTAAAAATGTAAGATTTTAGAACGAGTCAAAGAAAATGAACCTTGTTGTAAAAACGTAGCTCCATTTACAAAACGAGTTAAGTTTAACTTATGTTTTTTACACTTTTGTAATCACAAGAGATAGAGTAAAAAACGGTTTTTTCTTTTTTTACTCAAACAAATTATTTTCAGAGTTATTTTCAATTTCTCAAAAGTATCGTTTTCTGTTTTCATTTTTTTTGCTTTCAAGACTATAACTCATATTCTGTTCAAATTAAAAAGATAAAAAAAAAAACCGTTTTTAGATCTACCCTTCAGCTTGTCAGTAAGCCAAGTCTCACTGTCAGAGCTTTTTTAGTTTTGTAAATGAAGCATCAAACGTTAGTGGCTCTGACACGAAAAGTGAACACTGAAAAAAACAGCTTTAAAGATTTTTCTTTATTGCGTGAACTAATTAATTATTTATGAAACGGAATTTTGAAACAAAAGGATCAATACGCAACATGATCAATATGTTTTATTTTTTCATGGTCTTTAATGTACACAAATT
Organism: Turritopsis dohrnii; assembly: GCA_027922465.2. NCBI lineage: Eukaryota > Metazoa > Cnidaria > Hydrozoa > Anthoathecata > Oceaniidae > Turritopsis > Turritopsis dohrnii. The sequence continues at coordinate 542,017 of BQMF02000023.1, forward strand.
AGCCGCTAATACAACGGTTTTGGAAAATAAACGGACTTCCCATCCACTTCCTGAAAAAATAGTTTCACCATTGGAAAATTCAGAGTTCCTTTCATCCTGATGTGCAAAAAAACTTTTTTTCAAAAATGTCAATGATTTTTCCCTTACTCACACCTTAATGACAGACCCAAAACTCTATGCTAAATGTTATACAAAGGGCCACTTTTAGTATTAATTCATAAAAATATTTACATTTTTATACCTTTGAAATTTGACAGTCATTTTGTCAGACTTGACTAAAATTGGACAATTTGGGCCAAATTTGGACAAAATTTCGAAAGTTCTTCAAATTTCATGAAATTTTGCATGTATTACATTTGAAAGGTGCTGATTTCAAATTTGACAGTCATTTTGTCAGATTTGACCAAAATTGGACAATTTGGGCCAAATTTGGACCAAATTTCGAAAAATCTTCAATTTTCATGAAAGTTTGTACAAAGTTAACTGGCATGGGCTAAGACACAATAAGAACAAGTATTTGGCCGAACTGGGGAATATCTAGGTGGTGCATAAGTAAAATCTAATAGTAAGTCAACAAGGACTGATTGTCAACAAGGACAAACGTCAACCAGGACGTATACGATAAGTCAACAAGGACTATCACACCAAGGAACTGTCAACTAGGACAGGATTATGTTAATAGTACTGCTGTCAACAAGGACAGATAACGAATGACTAATATACTGCTGTCAACAAGGACAGACAAACTCGTGACTTAAATGATATAGCTGTCAACAAGGACAGACTAACTTAGACCAAAATATATTGCTGTCAACAAGGACAGACAAGCTTATGACTATAACTGTCAACAAGGACAGTATATCACTACACGAACTGGTAGCTGTCAACAAGGACAGACTATAACACACAAATATATATCCTACAATCGTCAACCAGGACGACCGGGCGTTGTCAACAAGGACAGACGCCCTAACACAACTACTTAAGCCTTAGCAAATGCACCCCCAGACATCCATTCTCTTCTAGAAACAAAAGATATATACAACTGTCTCCGCGCATAAATACAACTATATCCACATTATAAACACTTGATACTCAAAATATAAATACAACCAAGATATATCATCGTAAAAATAAACCAAAAAACCTAAAGTACAATCAACCCACCACAAAGGGAGGGAAGGGCGGGTGAAAATAAATGACTGCCCTCGTGGTCGCTAATAAAAAACTGAGGCCATGTGCCTCATGCCATGTGTATAAAAAAACCTAACGACAAAAGCGCGCATGCTCCTATCGGCCAGCGTCGACTTTGGTCTAACACAAAATGGCAGACCGAGCAGCAAAGGCAGCGCTCAGCGAATTTGCCCGCCAGTTAACAAGGGTTAAGTAAACTTAACCACCATTAACTGGCATGGGCTAAAACACAATAAGAACAAGTATTTGGCCGAACTGGGGAATATCTAGGTGGTGCATAAGTAAAATCTAATAGTAAGTCAACAAGGACTGATTGTCAACAAGGACAAACGTCAACCAGGACGTATACGATAAGTCAACAAGGACTATCACACCAAGGAACTGTCAACTAGGACAGGATTATGTTAATAGTACTGCTGTCAACAAGGACAGATAACGAATGACTAATATACTGCTGTCAACAAGGACAGACAAACTCGTGACTTAAATGATATAGCTGTCAACAAGGACAGACTAACTTAGACCAAAATTTATATTGCTGTCAACAAGGACAGACAAGCTTACGACTATAACTGTCAACAAGGACAGTATATCACTACACGAACTGGTAGCTGTCAACAAGGACAGACTATAACACACAAATATATATCCTACAATCGTCAACCAGGACGACCGGGCGTTGTCAACAAGGACAGACGCCCTAACACAACTACTTAAGGCTTAGCAAATGCACCCCCAAATTTCCCCCAGCTGACCAAACGCAAAACATTGAGACGCACTAACGCAACGACACTGCAGAAACAGTAACATGGTTCCAAATATGCGATAACGGACGAGGTGAAGAAATAAGGCGTGACATACGAGTAATTGAGTCATCGTCAATATGTAAATACCTACGATAGGCATCACTAGACCAACGACCCAAAATCTGGATAACACTGTCGGCAATCGCAGCAGATGCGGCCGCCGACGCCCCACCAATTCTGAACGAGTGTGTATTAACGTCTGCGGCGTAAGGCAATGTACGGGTAAGTAAAGTGACCATGTCCTGGCGAGTCAAAAAGCGATTGCGAGAAAAACAAAATAATGGTAGCCCAGAACCAGGATGACGACGGAGCCATTGTCTCATCAAACCAATTGGGCATAGAGCATGACCCGATCTACCAATGCGAATGTCACAGCCAAGACGGAATGGATCGGTTTTAGACGCTGATATGTGCACATACATAACATCGTATGACGGTGCAAACGACATATCATGAACCATTAACTGAAGAGAAGCATTAAACTCATGTGAAGACTGACATGCGTATTCGGAAACACGCAACAAACCAAAATATGCTAACGCAGATGCAGTTTTCAGCAACAGACGTTCAACAGGTGAATAGTTGAGCAAGTCCAACCAATAATGTATAGCGAGTAAGTGCCCAAACGTGATTGGTTGGCGACGAGGACGTGTAAAAGTTGCACCTTGAACGCGACCAATACCTCTCAGCGTGTAATACAGACGCGACATCTGCGCTATCGAGCTTGGAAAACCTTCCATGATGTCAAAAAACTGAATACCACATAAATAAACCTTCAAAGAACGAAACGATAACCGATGACCAAAAGATGCCACGAACCGAACCAACGTATCCTGTGACAACGGAAACAAGGGTTGTGAGATTAAAGCACAAAACCTCCGGTATGATCGAAAAGCTACTGCATAAGTGCATCTGGTGGAAGGAGCTAAAGCTTCGGCTTGGTAACGACAGACTTGTTGATCAATATCGACCAGATGACAGATGGAACTGGAGAGGGGCTGTGCTCTGACGAGGGCTTCAGACGATGGAACTTGTTGACCTGCAAACGAGACAGAGAATCAGCCGCTGCATTTGTGTGCCCAGGAACATGTTGTAACAGCACATTCAGGTTTATACGAGCAGTAAAAAGGAACAAAAACCGAACTAATGCCATTATGTCAGAGTCCCGACAAGTACCCGATTTCCAAACATGCACTATAGCAATATTGTCCGTATAAATTACGATTTGCTTATTAGCCCATGACTGACCCCAAGTCACCACTGCAGCAACAATAGCAAACAGCTCTTTAACATTAATGTGGAACTTGAGATAATCTGTGGGCCAAGGTAAACTGAACCATTTATTGCCGTAACAAGCACCAAGACCAAGATCTGAAGCATCAGTATACATAGACATACTTACTGAAGAAACCGGCTCGTCGGGGATAATGGACATACCGTTCCACGATGGGAGAAAGTCTATCCACCACTGTAAATCCGCCCTAGCTTCCTGATTGAGGTAAATATGATGATTCAAACTAGACACTGAGGTAGACAAATCAATCAGCCTACGAAGGAACATGCGACCAGGGCGAACTACCTTGCAAGCAAACGAGAGAGAGCCAATAAGAGACAACAACTCTCGCTTAGTGCACTTTTTCCGATCTGCCCAATACCGAATAAGTGCCTGTAACTCTGTGAGTTTGAGATATGGCAACCGCATCACTTGATGCTGAGCATCCACTTCAATGCCAAGGTAAGTCACAACTTGGGAAGGTCCCACGGTCTTATCCGTAGCCAGAGGGACACCCAATTCTGAACAGATCATAATGACTGAAGCCATATTAGCCGCTACCTGCTCATGAGATGAGCCACAGATAAAAAAATCATCGAAATAATGAATAATGAAAGCAATGCCTCCAAAACCAGTAAAAATCCAACAAAGAAGATCAGCGAATGCATTAAATATAAATGGAGACGACCGACTGCCAAAAGGCAGCCGAGTATCGATAAAAAACAAATCGTGAAACCGATAACCTAATAAACCCCACTGATCCGGTCCTACTGGACAAAGTCGAAAGGCATGTCTGATGTCAAGTTTCGCCATGAAGGCAGTAGAGCCCAAAGAACGTACAAGGCCTACGGCTTCGTCAAAGGATGTATAACGAATAGAATAACTATCTTTGGAGATACCCTCATTAATAGAGTCACCACGTGGAGATGATAAATCGAGAATTATCCGAAACGTACCGTCCTTCTTTGGAACCGCACCCAATGGTGAACAATGCAATGGAGAAAGCGGTGGTACTAGGAACGGGCCTGAGGTATGTCCTCGTTGTACTTCTTTCCTAATACTTTCCCAAACCGGTGCGGGGTTAGACCTGGCAGATAATAAATTATTAGGACGTGTGGCCGAAACGTCACCATTATAACCAATGTCGAAACCATAACTAAAACCATTTAAAACAAAGGACACTAACTCTTGATTCGGATGAGAAACCAAATACCTGGAAAGAGCCGGCACTGATACGGGTGACGACACAGAAGAAGGTAACGGACAAAATTCAACGTTTGAAGCGATGTGAGCATTGATAGGCTGAATGAGACCCTCCACACAACCGACATTGGTGCGGGAACCTGCACTGACTGATGTTGCATTGTCCGTCATTGAAAAAGCGGCAAACATTGGCTGCATTCCCCTGGAAAGACTGGGGGGCACGAAAGGGCGGCACGGCTGAAGTCGAGTGAGAGGACCCTGAGCCAGTAGACATCTCCCCTGCTGACACCCTAGAACTACTCCCTGCAGCAACATTACGATTAGCCCGTGATGGACACGAAGACGACATGTGCTGGGGGCTTTGGCAAATGTAACACACATTTAATAAAGGAGACCGCCTAAGAATTCTGTTATACAAATCTTCGTCCACTCGATTCCATAGCAAGCTGGAATCGTAAGCCAATTGATGCCGAAAGAGCCGATCGTATTCGATCCAAGCTGAGAACGTGAACTGTGATGCAAAATCACAAATTGTGGACTGATAGTGGAGAAGTTCAGCTGTGCGCTCCGGAAAAAAGTGATTGTGTACTCGGAGAAAATTAGACCACACTACCATCCATGACGCAAAATCACAAACTTTGGGTGAATAGCGCGACCGTGGAACTAACGAAAGCCCTGGAGAAGAACCCCCGATAAACTGAAAAGTGTACTCGTCCGAGGAACCGACTGCAGTGTGTGGAAGTAACGAATCAAAATTTACAAACTTACCGGTCCTTATTTGCTCAATAACTGCCGCGGGCAAAGCAGGAATCGCAGAGGATCGCAACTGAAAGGCGCCATGACGTTGACCGACAGGAGTAAGCTGGGTAGAAATATTGTTAGTCACGTGAGTAGGATCGACAATGTTCATATTCACAGATGCTGACAACGGCAGGCTAGTAGAACGTCGTGTGAAAAATAGTTCAATCTGATGTGCAATACGCTCATCCAAAGACTCTTGATCAATTGAGGATGCGCCAGAACCAGGACCAGGATTTGAAACCCCACTACTCGACGTGGATACTACTCCTGGAGTGGAGGTAGAGGTAGCAGTGGAAACCGAAACCACATTCGATGACGTGACAGCGGAAGTGACGGATATCTCCGGATTATAAAAAAGAAATAATCTGCGGGCTAGTTGCTGTACTGATCCCGCGTCGACAATGTTCAGGCTGTTACACAATAACTTTAAAGTTTGCTTAGGGAGCTCCAACCACTGCTCCAAAGTACGATGGCTATCTGCCAACTCGTTGTCATTGGTGGAGGAACCATCACGGCGTTTGCGTTTCACAGAGGAAACTGAGTTCAACAATAACAATGCATGAAACAAGAATAGCACCAACACTTTCGAACAACACCACATATTATAATGAATCCACAACTCTGACAACAAAAAACTGGATATAAACCACGCAAGATCAGGAACACAGCAAATATGGACAGAAACGTTCAACACTACTTTATAAAAACACGAATACTCAATATACCAAGATCGTAAAACTAGAATGAAAACAAATGACTGCCCTCGTGGTCGCTTACGACTATAACTGTCAACAAGGACAGTATATCACTACACGAACTGGTAGCTGTCAACAAGGACAGACTATAACACACAAATATATATCCTACAATCGTCAACCAGGACGACCGGGCGTTGTCAACAAGGACAGACGCCCTAACACAACTACTTAAGGCTTAGCAAATGCACCCCCAGACATCCATTCTCTTCTAGAAACAAAAGATATATACAACTGTCTCCGCGCATAAATACAACTATATCCACATTATAAACACTTGATACTCAAAATATAAATACAACCAAGATATATCATCGTAAAAATAAACCAAAAGACCTAAAGTACAATCAACCCACCACAAAGGGAGGGAAGGGCGGGTGAAAATAAATGACTGCCCTCGTGGTCGCTAATAAAAAACTGAGGCCATGTGCCTCATGCCATGTGTATAAAAAAACCTAACGACAAAAGCGCGCATGCTCCTATCGGCCAGCGTCGACTTTGGTCTAACACAAAATGGCAGACCGAGCAGCAAAGGCAGCGCTCAGCGAATTTGCCCGCCAGTTAACAAGGGTTAAGTAAACTTAACCACCAATAAACATCTAACTAGAAGCCTCATGGCTTGAACAATTTCCGCATCAGGCCTAGAGGAAATTGCTTTAGGCTAACTTTCAAGATATCTGAATGACTATCCATTCTTTTCTTGCTGCTTATGTGAGAACAGGTCTATCACAATTCCCAAAATATGAGTTACCGTTCACATGGAAAATAAAATGATATTCGATAGAAGTGAACCAAAATCATTTGAAAAAAAGGCTGCATGGGATTGAAGACTTTCACAACACTATTAAACTATTAAAGTTATACAAGCAAACTCGTTTAAAAACTGAAGACCTCGGCTATTTATGATCTGCAAGTAACTGCTGACTTTGATATGAGGACCTTACAATTGTTCTTCCTGCACACCTTCCAAATTTTGCCAGAAATGTGTATTTGGTGATATATTTAAGTAAACATTACATGAAATTGTTCATAACTTGCATTAATAAGAGCAGGAGAAACTTGGGCATTTCAAAAATTTTAATCCATGACATTTAACAGGATTACAAGAAGATAAAAATTATATTGCTTATACATAACTTAAATCAACATAATATACAATATGAGTGTTAGCAATTCAAACATAAAAGAAAAAGGTTCAAATAATCCCATTGATAATATGAACTGAAGTCACAAATTATGTCAATGCGCTTCTCCACAAGTTGCAACTACACTCTTGATCCACCACTGTCTCCATATTACCACTTCCATAGAGTTTATAAATAACACCAATGTGCACGAAAAGACAAATGACACAATGAAACTTTGTTAGGATCTGTATGAAAACGTTCTTTTCAAACATGATATACCTTAAAGTGATTTTTTTGCGTGGACTAACTTTTGCGAGCCAAGGTTTGAGAGCGTTTTGCGTGGAATAATTTTTTGAGTCGAAAATGTTTGGATTTATATTTGCGAATGGGCACAAAGTGCAATGCGTGTACTAAAAGGGGAACTAAACTTGAAAATTTAGTTTTTCAAAAATCTTTTTCTACTTAACCTGTCTGTTAATATATATAACTTAAAAAATCACAATTTTATAAGCGAAAGAACTTTTATTCTACATGAACGAGCTCTTTATATTTCTGCATAAAGCCGTTTTTTTTCAAGATCGCTGAAAAGTTTGGGATCTGGAGCCGAGAATTTATAATGACATACAAAAGTTCAAAATAAATGTAGCGTATGTTATATATACAAGAAAAAAAAAACATGTCTGAAAGTAGCAGTGATGAAAGTTTTAGTTACGAATTTTTATATACAAACAAGTTAGTTCCGTATAGCTTTGAGCCAATGGTATCTTCATCAGAAGATGAAGACAACGATAATTCTGAAACCAATCGTACTGAAAGCGATCGTACTGCTGAAAGCAATCGTACTGAGTATACAGTAGTGGTGCCTTTGTCAAAATTGCAAATTAATGACTACAGAGGTAGAGAGTATTTGCAGCGAAAGTCACCATTTCCATGCCTGCCACATTGCAAAACCAATGGGTGCTTGATAAGTACAAGGAAATAGTTATTCTACGAAAGGTATACAGAGCCAAAAAATGAGCAAATAAAATCATGAAATTTTGCGTGGATTTATTTTCGTGAATCGTTCATGTCTTGATGTTTTGCGAAATTTTGCGTGGACTTACTTTCACGAATCATTCATTTCTTAACGTTTTGCGTCAAATTATTTTTGCGAATTTGACTAAAATTCGCAAAAGTTGCAAAACTTAATCCACGCAAAAAAAATCCCCTTAAGGTATTGTGTCCTAGAACATATTACACTCCAAATTTTCACAAGGCTTTAGTGATCTCATTGTATGTGTATATATATAATTGGTTTGATTCGAATCATCATCCAAAGTTTGTTTTCCTGACATATATCCGAACTAAATCATTGTGCCTCCATTGAGCGGTTTGCAGGATTATTTTGAACAATGTAATCTTAAAATCTTTTAAATGTGAATTTAAAGCTAATCGGTTCCACATAGTGATAACTTGACCGACCATTGTACAGTGATGAATAATTTGATACAGTCTGGAATTCCCCATTAGCTACTCCCTTCTTTAATTTATTACTGCTTTTCAATTCACCATGATGTTTCAGAGCCAAAAAACAGTTTTATAAGACATATCGTTCACCAATATCTTGCACATGTTTATACTTGCAGTTATGTATGTTTGGATCAATTCATTCACAACACAAAAGTGATTTGTGCTGCTACGACAATGTCATTTGTTTTTGTTTTTTTCAATATCTTCAACTTCCGGTGTAATATTTATTAAATGAAATGAACATATTCATGCATTTATTGATGGGACGTATTCACCAGTAATTTTGATACTACATACATTTCTGCTGTGATATTTAAAGTTTTTTTCACAGCAAAGTTTCGTTTACTATCAAACATTCACCTCTTTTTCAAGAATTTTTTTCCAGAGTCAGCTAAATATCAATATTTCCTCCATAAGGAACGTTCTCATGATTATATTTCGATTGCAACAGTAGATAAAGTCTTCTTCTTCTTCAAAGCTTCTTCTAAATAATCTATACAACTTCTTCAAAACATAAACCAAATCGGTTCAAGAACGTTTCACGTGCTCGGTGTGCATTTTACTGACTTTTTAAAGAAGTTTTAAAGGATAATTGAATTGGGAAGTTTTCAACATAAAACGGCTAAAATAACTTCTAAAAGTATTCCAAAAGTATAAAAAAGTTAACGTTTTTATGAATTAATATTGAAAGTGGCCTTTAAGTATTACATTTTGCATAGAGTTTTGGGTCTTTCATTAACTATTCTGAATAAACAAACAATCCGAAATCCGAACAGACTTTCCGAAAACAGCAAAAAACTGTTACATAGACAGTCAGATAGATAGATAGAATGTGTAAACCAAACAATTTCCTACGCATAGAGCGCGGAAATTGAAATTAAGTTTTGTTACAATGACACTGGTACATGGACACAATTTTGAGAGCACATTGAATTGAATTATCATTGAAGGTCTTTTTCCCACTATTACTTCACTATTACTTCAGTTATCATTCATGAATTCCTATTTTGACCTTCCTGGAACAAAAAAGTGATTATTCCATTCTGCTTCACAGTCAAACATTTTTCAACTTTGGTGAAAGCACTGACCCTCAGGCCTCCTTGGCCTCTTGTTCTAGTTAATAAACATCTGATACTGAATAATGAACATTTTCTTTATTGTTAATTTCATTAAGATCGCCATTTTGTTTTGAATTTCAAAACACTAAGCGAAGCTCATGACGTCAGAGAGTAGATCGAAAGACCAGAGTGAGTATTTGATAACAAATCGATGGCTTTATCATAGAATAAAATACTTTTTTTACAACTACACCTTGTCAAATAGGATTCAGAAATTTGTAACGTTACAAAAGCTTCTATGTGCAATCTGAAATGATCATGATATAAAATTTGAGGAGCGATTTAAAAGATGGCTTCATGTATTTGAATAACAACAAAATTGTGGAAAAACATTCTTTGGTCTCCGAAAGGAAAAGCGCACTACAGACACATGGACCTGGAAGGGCTGATACACTTCCTAAACACATCTTGATATGTGAGGAACACTTTCCGTTGAATGCAAACAAGTGTCGAGGTGAAAAGATGATTTCAATCGCATGGTATGAATAAAATAGTGTTCTACCAATCGTTAAAAAAAAGACGGCAAAAAGTGACTAAATTTTGGCTAGGTGACTAATATTTTTTGCCAACTTTTTTTTTACCGACCAAACTTTTTTGCCGGCTTTTTTTTTTTACTGACTTAACTTTTTTGCTGAATTATTTTTTATTTATTTATTTTTTTCCCCAAAAACTACTTGCCTAACTAGTGCAGCCAGGACAAACACAAACTGAACAAGATCAAAAGAAGGGTCGAGAAGAACAAAATAACGAAAATACACAAATGAAGAAAAAAACTGTTATTGAAATTGACTAATTAACCTAATTACCTAACCTTTCTTTTTGGTGTTGTATTTTATTTCTTAAAAAAACTTTCAAATTATCCAAACTTTCTTCGTCATTTTTTGTCTTGGAAATTGGTTGGCAAAAAGTGACTAAACTCGAAAATTTAGTCAGCAAAAAGTGACTAAATTTTGTCGAAGTGACTAATTTTTTTGCCGACTAACATTTTTGCCGACTTTTTTTACCAATAACGTATTAGCTATGAAGATTATTCTAGGTTATTATTTTGAGGGAATTTCCTAAATTTTAGGAAAAATTAAATTGCCTAGAAATTAACTTCCTGGTTCTATTCCTTGAGTGTTTCCTCATGCATCTACACGTCGACAAGGAATGGCGTTGAACCAAGTTCTGCACTACGAAATCAACTACACAAGTTCATCGCAGGCAAAGTAAAGAAGACCTAAAACTTATTCTTCGTGAAGAATATCATCTCAAATGTTTACTTGCGTACATTAAAGAAAATAAAGAAAAGGAAAACCAAATAAAAGAAGTTTAAACTGCGCCCTACTGAAAGGCCACAAAGAGACAAAATCATTGAATATTAGCAGGCCCAAATAAGAAATTAAATTTCTACTTGTCCAGTTCTTCCGTTTCATGTTCCTTTTCTTCTTCTTCTTCCCCCTCTTCTTGAATACGAAATATTCATGTAAGGTTCAAGTCATCCTTTTACGTTTACTTTCCCTGAATCCGACGTATGCTCTATTTAGTGATGGAAAAGTTTTCTGAACCATTTTTACCTCACAGGACTACGCTTCTAACATTATTGCTAATACGATCATGCGCTCAACAAGTAAATCGTTGATAGGCTGCGTATTTATAAGATGCATAAAGTAAAGTAGCTAACTATACCCATTAAAAGCAACTAAAAAAATCAATAACAACGCATCTAAAAGGTATACTATCCCGCTAAGGCGGTAAAACATAGCTTTCCCTATCTTGTATGTTGACTAATTCAGTCTATAGATATTCCTTCAGGTTTTTCGGGTTATTTTTAAGATGAAAAATGCGTTTTAGAAGTAACACTTGCTCTAAGTAAGAAGCATTGATCATATCAAGATTGTTTTAGAATTTTCATTAGGATCTGGGGGTAATAAGGATGTTGAATTATTACAGTTTTACTGTAAATAGCCTGCTCTGTGAAATAACGATCTACTCTCTGACGTCATATGCAGCAATTATGAGATTAGTTCGTTTTATCTTTCTTGTTCAAATAGTGGCACATGTTAGTAAAATTTATGAAGTTATTTTGTGTTTTTCAACCAATTTAGATTGAATTGGAAAAAAAAATTATATTTTTGTGTAAAAAATATTTTGTTTATTTGGATAAGCCAAAGTTGTAAATTGACTGGAGGGAAGCTTTAATTTTCACCCTTACCGAATTAAAAAAAGTCAGGAGTTAAAGAATGGTTTTTATTGCAAATATTTTGTTCACAATAACTTCTGTTATTCCTCTGTTCCCAAAAGTAAAAAGAAATGCATTGTTGAGAAATTCTTCTATTATCAACTACCTTCCATCGTAAAAAAACGTTCCGGTAGTTTCAATCTCAAAAGAAATAACAAAGAAAATCTAAGTTCTCGTAAAATTTCTATAAAAAGTTGTGAGAATGTTAATTTAAGTTTTACGAGCCGATACATTTTTGGTGGACACACTGTAAAACTTTTTATACATGCTGATGAATAAATGCATAAATTACAGACCAAATAAAAGTTTACATAAAGATACAAAATGACAAAAATGGTGTACAAAAATAATGTAAAATACAGACCAGAAAGAAAAATACAAAAATGACTGAAAACAGAGAAAAACAGTGAAACATAGAGTGAGAAGAAACTGAAAATGATGAGGGCGTGAGTGAAACCCACAAAGAAACAAAATACATTGAAAAAGGTAACTGCCTTAACAAATACTCTATCCACTGTTTGCAATTGTCACTTGTTTCACTCAGGAAATCTTTGATTTGGAGAATTCAATATCAAATGGTTAAAGTTCAGTTATGCTCCTTACCATCATTGCACTTATGTTTTGAATCTGAAATTGCCCAAAGAAATACATATAATCAACTCTTTCATGTGACCAAAGAGGAAAAGAAAACACTTTTGGCTCATAAGGTTTTTTCACATGCACGTAAAAGTTTATGACTAGAATTTAAAAATTTTACGACTTGGTCTGTACTCTGACGACTAGAACAATGTAAGGTCTTACAGACGTCGTATGCATGCCCGTACAACAATTTCCTTGAAAACAAAAATTTCTGTTTTTAAGAAAAGAACTTACAAAATAAAAATTTGTAAATGTGAAAAAAGCAGGAATACTGTTGGGAATCAAACAGAATCCATAATGATTTGATGTTAATACAAAACATGCATGCAAACCTTTCTCCTTACTTTTATTATCATCATTTTTCTTTGAGCTTGTTGGCATCCCAGGCCATTCTTCATCATCATTATTAGTATCTCCATCAACACTGACATAATAAAACAGCCTTTCCATATCAGTTTTTGGTGGAAATTGATCAGCCGATGGTTTATCAGGTTACCCTAAATGTTACATCAAAATGATAACAAAATTCAACTGAACTCAAGAATGCTATTATGGGTGAGGATAGGAAACCTTTAGCAGTTCAACTTTCAAAAACTTACATCAAATGTAATTTATTATTGCTAATTATTGAGCTTGTTCAGAAAGAATTCCTGCAAATTATAAAAAATAACAGGTAATAAAACAATAAAACTAAACTTTGATGTCAAATTTAACATTCTCTCCAAAGTCAAGGTCTCAAATTAAAATTTTAGAAATTGCAGAATAGACTTTGCACATATAATTAGGATAATTTCAAGTTGCATAGTATTCCTGAGGGAAGATGTTTGAAGTAAGATCTATGCTTACCACAATCTTTCATAAATCGGTAGTTACATATATTATATTATCTAGTTTTTTTCATATTCGCTTATCTCATATTTTTGGAAGAGTTCCATACCTTTTGCTTACACTAACTAAAAATACAAAAGAATAATGACAAACGAAGTAGAATTGCAATACATGCTCTCCAAGAATTAACAAAAGATAAAGAAATAGTCATTAAAAGAACTGATGAAGGTGGAGCAGAGTAATCCTCTCAAAACCACACTACATAAAAATGATAAATGATCACTCAAGTGATGAGATACCATGCAAAACACTTGATGGAAACGTTGACAAAAACATTGAAGAACTTGCAATAAAACCTTAAATATCATCAGCACAACCACTTCTTTTACGATATTCCAAAAGTACACAAAAAACAATTCTATCAAACTAAGGCATTAAGCAACATACTAGATAAAATTCCTAACAGACAATAGTGTTTGAAGAAAGTAAACAAACCAAGAGAACAAGAATGAGAAACATCACTTCAGTGTAAATATGGGGCATATCTCAAGTTGAAATAAAAGGGCAGTATATGAAAAATCTTTCTTATGAAATACATCGGACATCAAATTATATATCTCAAAAATTGGTTTCAGTTAACTCTTTGCATTTGTATGGATTTCCAACGGTCTGTGTTTTGATGTGTCTTTGAAAAGAACCAGATAAACAAAATCCACACTCTTCGCAATTCTATGGATATTCATTCTATCGAGTTAACTATCTGATATTGAAAAAGCGTGTTTGTCAGTAGTTTTGTTAGGATTGGGTTTGTATCGTTAGTTAGGTCTTCATGGTAAAGCTGAAATAATAACGATAATAACGTTAATCTATAATTCCATTAACGATATTAATAATAACAACAATATTAACGTTAATATCGTATTTGTTATCAAAATCACTACAAGCGATAACAGCGCTTTACATCAAGATCAACGATCTTCATTCTGTATGATAATCAAGTTAAATTTGAAATGTGTCTTATAATGTAAAAATAAAACAATGTTTTCGAAGATTCGGAACTTGAAATGTTAGCTATAAAGATTACTTCGACGGTAAATAAAATTTATTCAAAAATTAACAAAGAGGAAAACCTGAAAATAAAAAAAAATTGTATTACTCTCCATCGTTTTGGTTTGAAGTTCAAATTGTTTTTTAATTAAATTAAAGATGTTTCCGTTCCATTAACTCATCACCACCTGGCTGGCTATTTTTTTAAATAAAAGATTATTTTTTCGAAAAACTGCAACCTTGCGCATACTTCTGTAAGAACATTAAAAAGAAAGAGAAAACTACAAAATACAATTAAATAATACATAATAAAATCACGCGCACGAAGCTCCTTCCTCATTCCTCAGCGGATTTCGCTGAGTAGACTTTTTTTCTAGTATGAAACGAAGAAAATTTTTGAGCGCTGACTTTTAATTCAAAACCACTACCGTATTCCAAAGCGATTGGAGGCCTCACAACTGAAATGGTAGCAAAGTTTCGTTCCGTTATTGTAAAATTTAATGGTAGCACATTAACAATTTCCGAAGCTAAACTTTCAACATTTTGGGACAGATTTTTGTTGACTTTTAAATAAACATTTCAACGACGTATCCAGTGGGATTTTGATACCGCGAGTGCGGTATCGACGCCCAAACTCAGGCGCCCAAACTCTGACTTTTCAAAAAAAAAAACTAACAAATTTGTTTGTTTTTTTTAAAAACTGCACTCACAAAGATTCCTTAAACAAACTAATAAAACTTTATTAGCTTATTTACAATCTATTTTGTGCACTCTGTGACAATTAATTTTTCATTTGTCTATATGTTGCTTATTAAACGATGGCGTGACGATGAATGTTTTTGCATGCAGGTGATATTATCGAAAAAGAAAAGAAAACATTGCATTGCTTTTTGTTGCGCGTGATATATTTATTGAAAGAAACAAAACTTGCATTGTGTATTTCTTTTTGTTGCACATGTTTTTCAAATGAATGCTTCTTTATTACGAGTCATTGATCAATGCATATAGTGCGAGTACCAATAGGCGCATTGAACTCTGATCTTTTATCATACCATATATGTATCTGGAAAAAAGCGCAACATTTTGTATATCACTTATATATTTATTATATATTATATATTATTATTATTTGGCATTGTTTTACGTGGCTAGCCTCACTCAGTTGCTATTGCATCTGCTTTCCAGGAGGGGCCACGGCTTAGGTTGGAGGTTCCGAAGTATTTGACACTCTCATGAGTGACACAAACCCAATCAAGGGCTTGTGCTCTTCTGGATGGCCTTCCTGCAACACCCGATGTATCATCTACCCAATTGCCCTCACATGGCATGGGTCGACCCGGCGCTATGGTACATTCACTTGCGCATTGTGAATCACCGCCAAGGGGAATTGAACCCCGATCTCTCGCATGAAATACGAGAGTGATTACGATACAACGCCATTATTTTTTGCAAGTTGTCTTTATTTTCGGAGTTTTTTGTTACCCACGAACCTGTGTAATTAAGCTTTTCGGGAAAAGCTGATGCATCAACGCCATTTCGTATTCAAAAAAATAATACACAATTTTTACATAATTGAAACCACAAGTAAAACGAATTAGATTTTATACAGGTCATTCGAAATTCATTTGTGAAATTGTGAAGTATAAAGAGAAAGGCACTCAGTCTCCTGTGTTTGGGGTTCACAGGTTAAATCACCCCCCTTACTTCACTTTCCTTCAATACCTCTGAGAGTATACATAAGCATGTACGTTCACATTACGATAGATTATTCCACGTCTTGGATGCCACGTACGGGCCAATTGAGCATGTTAACCTACTGTCTTCTGTAATAATTATGATACTGAATGGAAGTGCATTTTCCTGCAATGTAGACCACATAAAAATAAAAAATTTTCTGCCCCTCAGGCCTCACCATGGGGGGCCTTCGGGTGACGATGAAACAAGCAAATTTTGAAATGAGCAAAGCGGTGTCCCCAAATAATCTCTGGATACGATACTGCATTTGTTATTACACTTGTCATAACAAGCCAGGCGTGCGATTGCCACACACGTAAATAAATCTTGGCGTGTGTGGAGGCGTGCGCGTGCGATCATACGCCTCTTACGACCAGGCCTGTAGTGATAAATTTAGTGCTTGTAGCTTTATCATTATCACTATTATCACTTATAAATATCGTTCTTTACGAAAAAGCGCTACATTTTAGCGATAAGTATTTGATTTATCACTAAATTCTTCGTATAATAATGTTGGTTCAATTAATTATGTGAAACTGACAGAATATCGAATGAGATAAAAGTGAAATCGTTAATATCATTAATATCCTAAGGGCACAGATTACCGTTTAAAAAGTTTTGTTCAAGTTGTTTGTTTATACATTTCACATATGCATGTGTTGTTTTATGAAGTTCTCAAATAACAGTGATTTAATTATTGTTTAGCAATAATACAAAACAAACTCGCTTGTTTCGACAAGATAAACTCTGATTACGACTGAACAAAACAAAATAAGATTAGATTCTTATTACTTATAGACTCAGATTCTTTGGCTTTTTGGATGAGTTGTAAGTCTCAAATGTAGAAATGGCACAATCTTTGATACGTGCTTTGACTAAATCTCTGGTTTCAGATGACATTTTTGTATCTTTGATACTGCAGTAAAGTTTTTCAAAAGAAATCATATAATCTGCATATTCAATGTTAGCTAATAATGTTTGCTAATAATGACTTCTCAGCATCCGATAATAAGTGGGACGAGTAATTGTGAATAACATCATCAGGATTGTGTTTTGTTGACATTGATTGAAGACCAAGGTTTGCCAGCTTCTTTTTGTGGGTTTCATCATTCTTCTTTAGAATTTTGTCATTTCGCGAATTTAACAAGTTTGTCACAACTATTTATAGGAAGCCCAATTTCAGTGGTGTTTACACAAATTATTGTAGTTTTTTGCCTGATGAATATAAATCTGGATTAATTTTGACTTTGATTTTCAGAATTTTTAATATTGTATCTGAGTTTTCTAGGTTCCACTTGGAGATACAGGATCTTGGAGACATACTGCTAAGAAATGGCTACCCATCCAACTTGATTGACCGATGCATTAAGTCATTTCTTGACAGAATGTTTCAAGAGAAGAAAGTTGTCACTACTGTGCCTAAGTTAGAAGTATTTCTTGTTTTGCCATAAGGTAAATTATCTTTGAAATTAAGAACTTGTTTGCTTAGTAATTTTTGTAAAAACCTTCCTTGTTGTCAGCTTTAAAGGTAGTTTTTTAATCTAGTAGCAGAATTAGCGATTTTTTCCGTTTTAAGGACCGTACCCCAATGGCTCTGTGCTCAAATGTTGCATATAAGTTCAAGTGCAATGGCTGCAATGCCATCTATTATGGTAAAACTATGCGACACTTGAAAGTACGAGCCTGCGAACATATGGGAATTTCGGCCTTAACTGGAAAAGCCATTAAATTACAAAACCAAAACGCTATTTCGGAGCATATAGTATAAAAATCAACCTATATTTGAGAATTTTTCTATACTCTCCTCCACAGGCAAGAAAGTTTGTTAATCCGTAGGGACAAGCCTATCCTCAATCGAAATATCGCATCACTGCCATTATTTCTATTTCCGGATGGTTGATTTGTCCCTGGTGGAATTTCTTGATCGTGTGATTGTATGACCTTATCGCATCGCACAACTTTTTGTATGTCACACTTGTTTTATTTTCCACATTGAAAATGGCCGTCGTGCGGCCGAAACGTTGTTAAAATATATTTCATAACTGAAACAAACTGATAATGTGGCTGGGTCTTATCTTTGTCTTTGGAGGTCAATGTATCGTGAGCAACTCAGAATATGACTCAGTCTAGGTGTATTTCCCATGAAGGAAAAGTGCAAAAATAAAATAAAAACGCTGAAACCTCGTTTCTCAAAGTAACAACAGCAGTACGAAGTGCGAAACCCTGCTGCAAGTGCAGAAGCTGCTTGTAGTTTTAATTGACAAAGTGTAACAAATAAGTCCTTAGATGTTCAATAACCTCGACTTCTTCCCTTTTTCATCTTCCGAACATTTTGTAAAGACTTTTATTCTATATTCAAAGCAAAGTGAAAAATCAAAAAAATTTTAAAAATTTCGCGGAATTTATTTTTGCGGATGACCAATATTTCTTCACTTCAAAAAAAATTTCCGTACAAATTTCTTCCGCAAACAATTTCTTTCCTTAAGGTATATCAGGGGTTGACAAATGGTATACGTGCGTACGTGACGTACAAATATTAGGACTTTTTCGATGTCAACGTACGATTAAAAAACATTACTTATTCGTGCACGAACGCCAACTAGGCATTATTTTGTACGTGAATTTTATGAAATATTAGGTCGCGTACATTATTTGTGACTGTCCAGGGGATTTTGATAACAAACCATAAAACGTTTTAAA
Source organism: Turritopsis dohrnii (assembly GCA_027922465.2). Taxonomy (NCBI): domain Eukaryota; kingdom Metazoa; phylum Cnidaria; class Hydrozoa; order Anthoathecata; family Oceaniidae; genus Turritopsis; species Turritopsis dohrnii. The sequence goes on from BQMF02000023.1 coordinate 560,972, forward strand.
ACGTTTAAACGTTTTTCATTTTGTTGAAAAACGTTTTTTCATTAACGAAAAAACGTTTTCTTGTTATGTGTGCAACGTTATAAACGTTTTTAAAAACGTTTTTTAAAAACGTTTTTTGAAAACGTTTAAACGTTTTTTAAAAACGTTTTTTTAAAAATGTTTTTATAAAAAACGTTTTTTCACAAAAAACATTTTCAACTTTAACCGTCCAGCGGATTTTGGTATCGTTGCATTTCTCCTGCAAACGTAAACAAGTTTCGTTTGAAGAAGTGTCTAGCGGTTTGTTTATAATCACATTCGTATGCGCCATTTTTGGAAAGTTCGTTATTAAAACCAGTTATAATTAAAAAACTTTTCATCTTTTACTTCATGAATGAACAAGGTGCGTTCTTTTGTTTTGATTTATTTTAATGACGTCAATATTCTTCAAGTGTGTACTTTTTTAAATATGCATTTGCAGGTAACACATGTAAGCATATTAGAATACATTGATTACCTGGTTCTCATTCATTTAAAGATTAAAGAAACAACAGCTGTTTTCAAAGTTTCCACAAATAGAAACCGTCCGCTATAATTCTATTGATTCCATAATAGATCGAATTTGATAGAATTGCTATTTTTGTAAATCCTAGGGGAAAAGTTTTATGTTTATTTTTGTAAAGATGTATTTTCACTCGGTGAAAGTAGTTGAAAACGGCTAATTTTTATAGAAACAGATCTGGATAAACCTTAATTTCTCTGTTTAAAGAGACACTTCACTTTCACAAAATTAAGATGCACTGTTAATCAAATTACTTGGTAACGTTTTTAGTTGATAATGTTTTCAGGTTCTGGGGCGATTGACTGTCACATGATTTTGATTCACCCAATCAACGGCAGCGGCCGTACAACTTGCTGAAGTTAAACCTCCCGAAAAATTTCAACTAAAGGCCAGTTTCCACTTTATTCAACTCAACTCAATTCTAAATCAAAAATTAGTTCGCTTATACGTGCGACGACAGCGAACGATGTGAAAACCGGCCTATAGTTCCGTCTTCCTTGCTCAATACAATAAGTGTGTGTATAGTTTCTGCTCTTTTGTGATTCATTGAAGATGAATATCTTTTACGTCGTCGCCCACGTTGCCATCGTACTTTCGTAAGTTCCCTAATAGCAGCCGAAACAAGAGCTCTTTAGCTCCTTATCATGAAGCATCGTTTTTAACAATAAAAACGTTTTTAATGATAAAACGTTTAAACGTTTAAACGTTTTTAATGTTCTGCATAAAACGTTTTATTTAAACGTTTAAACGTTTTCTCTTTCGAATTCTTGAAACGTTTTTGCCAGAGTCAAAAACGTTTAAACGTTTTTATAAAAACGTTTTTAAACATTTTTTTCTATTGTTTTTGCAACGTTTAAACGTTTCTTTAAAAAACGTTTTATGGTTTGTTATCAAAATCCCCTGGACAGTCACATTTTTTACTTGTTTTGTACGGGAATAAAATGAATGACATTTTCTTTCAGTACACTGAAAGAATAGTATCTTCCAGAGGATATCATTACATTACTCCTAACAATATTCAATGAATTCATTGAACAAAGTAGATGTTAATGTATTGCAAGGAAAATTGTTTGTTCTTCGCCGTTACAAAAAAAACATGACAACAACATCATTATCGTTACTTTAGTGGAAAAGAGTGACGCGATGTGTGCTCATTCTTTCGGGACATTGTATAATTGATAAAACATGTTTGTGAAATCAAATGAAAAACAAATCATCCTCATGGCAAAGCAGCTCAACCTGCATTAAAAGGAGCGTTTTAAAAGGAGCAGCTGGTGCATTAAACAATGCAATAATAAAATAAAAATAAAATGTGACGGTTTATGGGAAAAGGATAACAAGCGAAAAAAGCGATTTGAATTGCTTAATCGATTAAGCGATTATTTGAAGCTAAAAAGCGATTCTTTAAAATCGATTTTTAGCTTCAAATAATCGCTTTTCCGATTCACATGAATCGCTTTTCCGATTCTAATGAATCGCTTTTCCGATTCTAATGAATCGCTTTTCCGATTCTAATGAATCGCTTTTCCGATTCCAATGAATCGCTTTTCCGATTCTAATGAATCGCTTTTTTGATTCTATATCACTCACTCAAGTGTTGATTAAAATTCTGATAAACATTTTCCCCCAAGGAATAAACCAAAATATCGATCGAACAAGCTCAAAAAAGAATTGTAAGGGACGGTTTCTATTGGTAGTAACTTTAAAACAAACTTTTTTTTTCTTTTTTATTAAACTGAATAGTGAACCATGTTCTGTTATGTGAACAGCGGTGGAACAACTTAAACATAAAAAAGAATTATAGTAGACGGTTTCTATTGTAGCAACTTGAGAACAAACTGTTGTTTATTTTATGTCCTAGTGAATAAGAACCAGGTAACCAGTTCATTATTTAACACAAACGTGTGCTACCTGTAATTATACATCCGTCACATTGAGTTTTCAAAATAATGCTGAAGTCGCGATAACAACAACATCTTTTGAGAGTGTAGACATCTTTATCAATAAAAAAACTTTCTATTTTTATTTGGCAAAATAGCAATTAGATATAATACTCCCAGTTATGTTCCAACCTCGAAAACTGGCGCATGGGAATATGAAAAATATAAACATACATAGACGTTGAACGAAACGAAACGTAGTAAGTAGGTGAATCCTACTTTTCATATTCTAACAAAATACCGTCACTTTATTTTATTTATATCAGTTTGTTATCAAAATCCCTTGGACGGTCACGTATATGAAACATGGAATCTACTATGTAAACAAACAATCTTATTACGGCGATAGCAACGATTTTTAGTTTTTATTTACATTTCCTTTTCGAAAAAGATTTTTTTTTTCTCTCTTGGCGCACATTTGTCTTTAAAATATATTTTGCAGCTCATGCAAGTATATTTCTTTTGTTATAAATTCTGGTTATTAATTAAGCTACGTTTACATTAGCGAAAGATCCAACGTTCTTTCCCCAGTATTCACCCGTTTCTCTCTGCGTTAAATTTTCCAAAAGTGGAAAACAGCCTTTAGTCTAAAAATAAAAATCTATTTCCAGATGGATGGTGTTTTTGTATCTATTCATATTATTGCGCCAGTTTTATAATGCCGTTTTTCACCATTTGTGACGATTTCAGGGAAAATCATCACTTAGATAATTTATCGCATATTATTATCGCACCAAAACAATAGATTTAATGCACATTTATCGCATCATTAAACGATAGATTCGTCAGTAATGATAAAAGATGCGATAATTTATCGCTTATTTTCTTTGCTTAAAGCGATATTTCTTGCGATAAAATTCTATGTTTTTAATTTATACATTCGATTTAGATTTTACATAATTACCGTGAAGTAATTAATGCGCTTGTTGAAAAAACAAATACAACTTTGTGTTGGAATTCATTTTACCATAACGGCTATTAGTCATGATATACTTCCGAATATCGGAATGTAATAATAAAATCTTAGAATCGCTTTTTTGATTCTATATAACTCACTCAAGTGTTGATTAAAATTCTGATAAACATTTTCCCCCAAGGAATAAACCAAAATATCGATCGAACAACTCAAAAAAGAATTGTAAGGGACGGTTTCTATTGGTAGTAACTTTAAAACAAACTTTTTTTTCTTTTTTCTTAAACTGAATGTGAACCATGTTCCGTTATGTGAACAGCGGTGGAACAACTTAAACAAAAAAAGAATTATAGCAGACGGTTTCTATTTGTAGCAACTTGAGAACAAACTGTTGTTTATTTTATCTCTTAGTGAATAAGAACCAGGTAATCAGTTCATTATTTAACACGAACGCGTGCTACCTGTAATTATACATCCGTCACATTGAGTTTTCAAAATAATGCTGAAGTCGCGATAACAACAACATCTTTTGAGAGTGTAGACATCTTTATCAATAAAAAACTTTTTATTTTTATTTGGCAAAATAGCAATTAGATATGATACTCCCAGTTATAATCCAACCTCGAAAAATGGTGCATGGGAATATGAAAAATATAAACATACATAGACGTTCAACGAAACGAAACGTAGTAAGTAGGTGAATCCTACTTTTCATATTCTAACAAAATACCGTCACTTTATTTTATTTATATCGTTTGTTATCAAAATCCCTTGGACGGTCACGTATATGAAACATGGAATCTACTATGTAAACAAACAATCTTATTACGGCGATAGCAACGAATTTTAGTTTTTATTTATTATATTTCCTTTTCGAAAAAGATTTTTTTTTCTCTCTTGGCGCACATTTGTCTTTAAAATATATTTTGCAGCTCATGCAAGTATATTTCTTTTGTTATAAATTCTGGTTATTAATTAAGCTACGTTTACATTAGCGAAAGATCCAATCACGGCTTTCTGTAGTACTCGTCAGTTTCTTTCCGCATTAAATTTTCCAAAAACAGCCTTTAGTCTAAACAACACTCTTAACACTCGTTTTTTTATAATGGCAGCTGAAATTGCTGACCGAATGATTCTCCGCTGTGATTGGTTATTAGAAAATTATTATAATTATGCGATATTTGCGAATTAATTAGTTTTAGTGAAGCGATAATGATGCGATATGTGATGCGATAATTGTGCATTAATTTAATGCAAGATAGCGATAAATCCTTAGTGATGATTTTCCCTGAAATCGTCACATTTGGTTCTTGTTTATAATTTGAGGTTTAATGCTTCTATTTTATTATGATACATAGAGAATCTACGATGATGAAAATCTTATTAACTTATTGACTTTATTCTTATAATTAACATCACTTCTGACTTACAAATCGATTTTTAGAAATCGCTTTTCCGATTCAAGTGAATCGCTTTTCCGATTCAAGTGAATCGATTTTCCGATTCAAGTGAATCAATTTCGAAATCGCTTTTCCGATTATTTTGAATCGATTTTTTGCAGCTAAAAATCGATTTTAAAGAATCGATTTTTCGCTTGTTATCCTTTTCCCATAAACCGTCACATATAGACTAGCCGCCAAGGCGGCGTCGCTCGCCGCCCATGTTCAGCCTGCTCTGTGTCACCCCGGAGACCCCAGTAAACCTCATAAGAAATATTATTTCTTTAAAAACAGCTCGTACAACCTGTGTTCAGCCAGAGGTAAATTCGAAATCAATTATCAGTTTAAACAATGGTTCCAAAAAAACCCAAATTTCATGATGTGTTACTTATTTATTTTTTAAAACAATCGTTGATCAGTACAACAATACACTCAAAACGTAGGGAGAAAAAACTTCAACTTTTTATTAGCTTTTGTTTTAAAAAAGTTACGCGCTCCAACATGGGTGCTATCAAACGTAAGGGGGAAATGGTTTCTCTTCTTAAAAAGTTCACGCGGGAGGAGAGAAAAAAGGCACGTGCTAAATGAATAAATAGAATAAAAAAACGTTCGATCAGAACGCTTAACAATTAAAAGAAGAAATTAGATTATTAAAAGAAAAGCAAAAAAAAAAAAAACATTTTGTTTTATGATACTCTTTTTTACCTATCGGTTTTTAAACATTTTGATTGCTCAAAAAAAAAGTTCACCCGTCTCAGACAGTCAAGCAAGAGTTAGTGGCAAACCGAATATGCTGCCACGTTCTGCCACTGCTGCTTTTTGTCCAAAATGTTTAATCAGTTAGTTTCTTTGTATTTAGTTGATGTACTGTTTTCAAAGCCAAGTCAACATATAAAACTAACAATAATGATAAAAACAAAACGTTATTCCTATTAGTTCATCAGCCAAAAAAAGTCATGTTCGATTGGGATTGCAATATATTTGCTTCGAACTCACGTCGCACACAAAAAAAGAAATAATTTCGCTCACAACTCAATCTACCATTTTGCGTGACTTACAAACAAACAAACAAACAAACAGACAGAGAATCGACTATTAATATATAGATTTGCTGGTGTTTACGATTAAACCCTATTTACACCAACTAATTACCACCTTAAAATCAAACTTCTTCAACCTGTCGATAAAATAGTTGAAATCCTACAAAAGCGAAAGAACATAAAACTGAATAATAAAACATTGATAATAAACTTTTTGTTGCATTAATGTATTTTCATAAGACGTACATATTTTGATTCGAAGTATGTACGTTAAAATTTTTTTGCCGTACATGAAAAAAATATATTTTGTACGTCAACGTTTGAATGCTGTAGAAATTTGTCAATCCCTGTATATAAAAAATATCTAAGCAATTGTGGGATACAAACTTCCTAAATACAATAATATAATACAATAATAAATTAGGAAAAAGATACGACAAAACATTCTGTCTCCCACCTACAGCACCATGCTTTGAAACAGAAAAAAAGCAAAGTCAGCTAATAATTGTATACCACCGTGTAACGTCAACACAAAAAGTTGAAGGATGATGAGGATGAAGAACAAAATCGAAAACTGACTTTGCCTCTATCTCGTGAAACTACTATGCCTCCTCCCTCGCTGCAGGGGCAATGACTGGTTTCCTTTTTAAGTCACAGTTAACAATATACTACAGTTATTGTGTTTTGGCGATTCAGCAAAATGGTTAAGAAAAAGTTAAATAAGTTAGAAAAAGTTAGAATCAAAATTCCATGAATTCAAAAAACACAAGTAAAAAGGGGTGTGATGATAAGAAAAGCCCCTATTTTACCAAATTGTGTCTGACAATTTTATGCAACCCTCGTTTGTTCTCGAAACGATTTATCGAAGTGGCCAAGTAGAAAGTCCAATGTACAAGCAGAGATGGTATTGTACTGAGTGGTAATATTGCGAAGGCCTGAAAAACATAAAACTAAATTTCAAAATTTGAAAGCTATTTGAAAGGATGTTTGAAATAATGGTGCAAAAAGTCTGCCCATTTGACCTGGATTAACCCAAGAAATAAAAAAAAACAATAGAATTAAACTCCCACATAAATTTTTCATCATCTACAAAGATTAAGAAACATAAATTTTACAATTCTGCAGGCCTGGCCATGAATAAAGTGCTTCGCGTGCGGTAATCGCACGCCATAAAGGCCGCTTTCCACTTAACATTTTTTCGGGAGTTTTGTTCGACGACCAAAGCGCCTTTAATCTGCGCATGCGTAAAAAAATAGGTTGCGCAATTCAACTCCCGTTTTTCTGTTCGTTCTGTGCGCTTCAAGAGTTGAAAAATTTCTACTCCCTTTGGCGAACAAGGACGCTCGCTCTTAAAATAGCCAATCAAATGCTTGAAATGTGAATTAATGCTGACTGTGTAACCCGCGTAAAAAATTTTTACCAGTTCTTAATCAATGTGAGCTGAACCGCAGAAAGGCTTAATGGAAAGAACCAAACATCAAAATAATTAAAAAACTAAAACATCGAAACACTTTTGTTCCTGGTATAATTTTTCACTTTGGAGACATGAAACACAATCAAATACTTTTTTTACCAGTTTTAATCAATGTGAGCTGAACCGCAAAAAAGGCTTAGTAAAATAAATTTATACGCGCTGTGCATCCGCCACTTTCACTCTCTAAAATAAATTGCATCTTGTGTAAAATATTTTACTTGTTTTGATTTTAAAAATAGCTAAAAATTTTAATTTTACTTGGGTCATTCGAAACATCTTGAAAAAGTATTCCTGGTCAAACAAGACAGTTTCTTTGACAAGCGTGTGATATTCACCTTCCGTTTTCCTTCTTCTAAACATTTCCCTGACCCAAAATCTCGCAGTTCTTTAATTGTAACATTCATATCTTTTTCTTCTTCTCAGCAATAAAATCAGAAGCAAAATACACCTTTCCCGAATTTCTGTTTAAATGTCGAGTTAATGCTCAGTTATCAAGTTTAGCCTCGTTTTTATATGTTACTAACTCGGAAATTTTATTTTGTTTTATTTTTTCAGAGTTACTAACTCGGAAATTTTATTTTGTTTTATTTTTCCCAATTTACTAACTCGGAAATTTTATTTTGTTTTATTTTTCCCGAGTTAGTAACTCGGAAATTTTATTCTTATAAAAAAATTTTATCTGCTATACGTTTTTAATTTTTAGTTTGCTTTATGTTTTTCGAGTTAGTGGCTAAAAACTAAATCACAAAATGACTTGAAATGAAAGTGAAATTAAAAGAGAGTTTCGGACCAAATTTTCAAACAATTCATTATGAGCCTAAATTTTCCAAAAAGAAAATTGAAAATTTGACTATGCTGGTTACGAATTTGCTATTTGTGCCTGAGGTGCACTTAATTTTCAAAGTGCTTCAGCTTCACATTCGCACTTGCATTGACTATGTATAGCATAACTACAAATGGGGACCTATATCAACGAAGTGATATATCATCACATTATATGTTATCACCAAATTGAAGGTGAAAAAAAAATCAAATAAAAAGTATTTTAGCACTGGAACTTAAACCACAAGGAAGGATAACATTATAAGTTCACCAAATGATGCATACACTATAACGTGCTAAGAGTTATTAGTGGATAGAGATCTAATCTAATAGTGGCACTAATAGTTTGGGTGAAATAAAAGAAGAACAATGTTACTTTGATTTGGAAAACTTGTTTTTCTCATAGTTTACATGGTTTCTCTGTGCACGCAATCATTTCAAAAGCACACTCCATAACAAATTGTTCTCATGGTCTATTTGTATCTGAACGGTTTTTAATTTCGAACTGCTATTGTTATAACACTGGAATAACTACGCAACATAAACAAGAAGACTTGTCTGAACGTTGAACAAAAGAAAGCAAGTTAACAAAATTCTACCATATTTTATTAAACAGTAAGATTGTTGCAAAGTTGTTTTCTTGTACTTGCATAGAAAAACTATAAATACGAAAAACCGAAGAGTAACGAAATGAAAAAAAATAAGAAAAGAAAAAAAATAGAAACACTTATGGTACATCACAGCATTTCTCCTCTTCTCAGAATGCACACTTTCAAAATGTTTGTTCTTTTCCTTGTTAAAAGGGGGATTTAGAAAACACTCAATGTTACTGATATAACTTTACATATGCGAGTCAAAGTCACAAAGGTAAGCCACGACCTTTTAGTAATAACTTTTCCTCTCCGTTTAGTTTTGAATTCGCAGCATCTATATATGAGGGAGGAACAGCAAGATTACTCATGAATGGCTTCTTGGAGATGCAATTCCATATTGCACAAAAATAAAACACTCGCTCCTTTGCAAATTGCTGCCCCACAGGAATGTATAACCCCTTGACGTAAATATAAAGTTTTCCGGCTGGCATTGTGCTTGCACATGTGCAGCATTTTGCCTCCTTTCTAGTTACTAGTTTTTCTGCATAAATTTTCATGAAGATATTTCTATATATTTAAATTAAAAATGCACATAAGAAGAACGACATGGTCGGGCAACATTTCAGTCGGTCACTAAAATCCTCGTTTATACTTCCCGAGCACACTTTTGAGCAACGTGTAAAAATTGACCCCCATCGATATTGTCACCCTTGATTTGAACTTAGTTTCTACTATCGAAGCACTTTTAGAATTTAGTGTCAATTTTTCCTAAAATGAACATTTTCACGAACGTCGAAGCACCTTTATAGTTTGCTCCTTTTTTGACTAAAAAAATTGCCAAAAAGCTGAACGATAACATCATCATGGAAATTGCTTATTATTGACGCCAGTTGAAGACTTACAAAAGTGTTTGGCAAATCTTCTTTCTTAACTAACAAAAAGCGATGATTGAAAAGAGAGACATATGTAAATCACAGTGGAGTTTATTTCCACCATCAATCAAATCTAACGAAAAGCTAATAAAAGCTAAATATTACTGTTATTGAGTTACTCCAAGTTTTAATTAACTAAAAAAATAACTCTTAATACGCAACAGTGTATACATCATTTGTTGAACTTGAAGTGTTTCAAGTCATTTTGTGATTTAGTTTTTAGCCACTAACTCGAAAAACATAGCAGACAAAATTTTCCGAGTTACTAACTCGGGAATATTTTATAAGAATAAAATTTCCGAGTTAGTAACTCGGGAAAAATAAAACAAAATAAAATTTCCGAGTTAGTAACTCGAGAAAAGTTAAAACTTAAAAATTTCCGAGTAACTCGGTTTGTGACGTCATAATGCGTAACTTGGTTTTGTAACTCGGTTTTGTAACTCGGGAATTCCGAACCTCCATAAAAAGTGAACCGTAAAAGTTTCATGTAAAATACTTTGAAATAAAACTAACCGTCAGGTGAACTTTTCATCCAAAACCATACATTCGTTTGACTCAAAACACGGCCTTCCTGTACGTGATTGCAATGAATAAAGACAAATTAATAAAATCTCCGTAATGGAGGAGTTCTTTTTTTCCACTATGACGTAAACAAAAATTTCCTTTCCTTTCGAAGCAAGATAAACATTAAGATGACAAATACTAACAAATACGTATACATCCTCCCCCCCCCCCCCCCCCCCCCCCCCCCAAAATAACATGTTCTGAACCAACGGATGTCTATCGTTTAACATACTGTCCAGTCTCTGGCTCATAAATCTTGGTAGGCTGTCGAATTCAAGTGGAACGACGGGGAGGAGTATTTTGGACAGGTTTTTCGACCTCAGGTGTGACTCCTTGGTTAGAAGGTGAAGATGGGGATGATTGAGGGCTGTCAGAAGAATCGTCGGGTCGGCGATCGACTTGTCGAGTCTGCAATGGCGTAAGGGGACCGGGGGTTGCTGTGTCAATGATCGGTTGGGTAGCTTGGGGGAGAGCCGGTGGTGTACTCCTTGAAGTAACTGGTGGAGCAAATTGTTGTGCTTGCGCTTGATCGTCATAGAATTGATGAGGTTCGAATTTCCTCAGAAAACGACGGTTTCTGACAGTCAATCTCCCGGATTCTGATACCTTGACAACGTACTGGTCAAAGTCCAAGGTTTCCTTGATGATGCCACTCCGGTCCCATCTGGTTGGATTGTTCCCAGTTTGGTTTTGGATGAAGACGTTGTCTCCAACTTTGAGTGGACCCAGTGGACGTGATTGTTGGCTGAGCGTCTCGGTTGTCTTGAAATAGCGTTCCTTCAATGACTGTTCTTTGAGAGCCCAAGCTTCTTTCCAGCGGCGTGCGATATGAGGGTTATCGTAGGTTGACATTTCTTTAGAGATTCCTGGTAAACTGTCTGGTAGGCGTCTTCCAAAGACGACTTCAGCTGGAGATAGCTTGCATGTGGGGTCTGGAGTATTTCGCAGCATGAGAAGAGCACGGACCATGTTATCAGTATCCAAGCTGCCATTGGAGGAGATGTTTTTCATCAAGAGTCGTTTGGTACTTTTGACGGCAACTTCAGCTCGGCCATTCGACGATAGTAGGTAACTCGATGACTTTTTGTGGTGGATTTTCCATGATAGGAAGAATGCTTCGGTGTTTTTCGCTGAGAATTCTGGTCCTCCATCACTCGAGACTTCACGAGGGACACCGAATGTTGAAAAGAGCTCTCGTAGCGCAGTGCATAAGCCAGCAGAACCTGATTTGTCTGTGCCTTGGCGTATCTTTGAGACTTCTGTCCAACAAGATAAACGATCAGCAGCAATTAGATAGTACCATCCCATGAATAGAAAATAGTCACAAGCAATCGCTTCAAATGGAGTTGATGGGATCATTGGTTCGTAGGGTGGTAGCTTTTGCTGTGTTGGGGCGATGCGGCTACAGTCAAGACAGCTGTCCCTGACGTTTTGAATGTCATTAGTGATGCTCGGCCAGTACACCTCAACCTTTGCTCTTTCGTTCATAGCTGACACTCCTTGATGGGCTGAGTGCAGCGATTGAAGCTTGTCTTTGCGGAGGGTCTGTGGGATGACGATACGGTTCTTGTACAGGACAACCTCATCGATGACGTACAAATCATTACGGCACTTCCAAAAGTCTTGAAGGCTTGAAGGTAGGCTTTGTTTTGATAGTGGAAAGCCTGATGCGATGGTCTTGAGGAGATCTTGAATTTGGGAGTTTTTTTGGCTTTCCTTTTTGACCAGGTCCCAGGTGATGATGCAGACGTTCTCAGATGCGAGGGCGGCTAATTCGATCTCCATCGTGTCGAAGTCTTTGTCGTAGGTACATATCTTGTTGAGGATAGTATCATCTAAGACGGCATCATCGTCCAGCTTGGAAGGGTTACGAGAGGTGGCATCCGAGAAGGTATTGTCTTTCCCAGGCTTGTGCATAATTGAGAATCTCCAAAGCAGAGTGCGTTGTTTTAGCTTTCGGAGACGTGGGTTTGTGATCTCGTCAAGGGTTCGGTCGCTGAACAGCTTTGTGAGAGGTTTGTGATCCGTAACAACAAGGAGTTGATCGCATCCTTGTGTGAAGTAGCGGGTTTGCTCCAGCGAATAAGCGATTGCCAGGGCCTCTCCCTCAACGAGTGCATACCGGGTTTCTTCAGGTCGTAGAAAACGAGAGCCGGCAAGGGTTATCTTCTATCCATCGATGCAGCAGCCTGGATCTGGTTGAGCGCAGGTGCAGTGCTTCTGTGATAGGAAGAAGCTGATCCCGGTTTTGGACCAGTCTGGTCGAAGGCAAGTTGGGCGGTTTAGGTCGAAGATGATCACACCTTCCTTGATTGCATCAATAATGATCTCTTTGGACTGTTGGAATGCACGGTCAAGTTTTTCGTCCCATTTGAATTGAATTTTGGGACTGAGAAGTGGCTTGAAGACGGCCATGACGGGACACGATTTGTTGTAGTGGCCGACCTGATTGATCAGCCCGAACCAGGAGCGAATGTCTGCAAGTTTCTTGGATGTTGGAAATTCTCTGATGGCGTTGATGTACTTCTCGAGTGGCTTTATTTCATTTGGAGTGATACAAAAACCTGCAAAGTTGACTGCCTTAGAGCAGAACTGAAATTTCGCTGCGTCTTGGTTAAAAATGATACCATTAGCGGGATTCGGAAAAATCATGTTTCGTTTACACGAAACTATTTTTCTATAGATTTGTAGGGAATTGTATACAGCTTAGTAGAGTTGTTCGTGAATTTTTCCCTACAAAGTCATTAGAAACTTCACATCAACACTTGAAATAAGCGTGTAAAGTAATGATGTTTCTTTTGATACCACAAAAGGCTTTAAATCTCTGAAGTACCGTTTTAGTAGAACAGTTTTAAAAGAATTCTCACAAGTAATTGATTTTTTTCGTGTAACGGGCTCGTCGAGTTTACGAATCTCCCTAATTGTTTCCACATAGAGTTATAAAGTCTATTACTCTCCACCAATGTTTTTCAAGATCACTATATTCATCCCACATAATAGTGTCATCTACACATTTTGACTTTCTCTCGATATCAGCAATGATTTCGTCAAATCTCCTGGAGTATCCATCTCCGCTTGCAATGAAGCCCTGTGACGCTACTTTGTAGCGGTAGCGTCCCCAGGGCGTTATAAAAGTCGTATAGTGTCTATCTTCAGGATGAATGGGTACTGAGTGGAAGCCGTTCCATGCATCGGTTACTGTCCTCCAAGTGTTTGAGGGTACGGCTTTAGCTTGCTGAAACGGGGGTTGTACGTGGTGCGTCTCACGGAGGCAATAAGCATTCAAAGGGGATAGATCGACTGTTCTTCTTGGCTTTCTGTCACCACGGCGGGCGAGTACCATTCTGTGGCACCATGCAGATGGTTCACCTATCGGAACTTCTTCGATGACTGCGAGTGCAACATCCGCATCAAGTTGATTCTTGACTTCTTCTTGCCAATGGAGAGGAACGGACGGCGGTGTGTGAACTGCTGAAGGTGGAGCATCTGGTTTGACGTGAAGGCGAATAGAGGGTCCTGCCATCCCGGGTAGCTGTTGATGTTTATACTGATTGAATGTGGAAGAAGAATAGTGTTCTAACAACCAATTTCTCATTTTTGGGACGTTCTCTTCAGTGCGATCAAACGGTAACTTCTCTGGACGGGAGGGCGGCAAAGTACGTTCTAGACACCCACATGGAGCGAGAGGACTGTCCAAGTGTTCTTTTTCATCAATGTTACAATTTTCTGACGCTGAGCCAATACGAGGGAAGTCTCTAGGAATTACGTGAAGTTGGACTAAAGCTTCCTTTGACAAATAAAATCGTTGTGTTCTCTGGCTCACATACGCCATAATAGCAGCCGATCTGAGTTCACCATTACTATCAGTGCCAGAAAGTCTAATAAGTATAGCTCCTGCAACGTCAATCTTTTCCTTGTTGGCAGCGTATAATGTGTGCTTAACAGGAATAAGATCAGTCTTCTTAAATCCACATCTCAAAAAGTCTGAGAGGCCCCAAAGACAGGATTGGACTCCGGTGTCGGTTACTACGCATACATCACACGGCGTGATTTTTGGTGGAGGATGATTGATCGCTTGATAGTCTGAAGTGTCGACGGATACTTTGAGTTTCAGTGTAGGGTGCTGGATCGAGTGAGTTCATTTCCATCCTGATTCCGGTTCAAACAGCATGTGGTCAAGAGGTTGCTGGGATGTGATACCTCCTATTGCAATGGCACCAGCGTAGGAGTCTTTTCCTTTGTCTTGTGACGAGTCACCTCCTTTTGACGGTTGTCTGGGACTGTTCTTTTGCCAGCAAGGGAGGCAGAATTTTCGTTCAATGAGCTTTTTGTGTCGTTTGCTCCATGAAAATTTATCAATCTCAGTACGGCAAGATTGACAGTTAACTTTTTCAGTCTCTCTCTTGCCAGCTTTTTTGCTTTGACGATAAGCTGAAATAGCATTATTTGATGAATGTCTATTTAACGCTTCACGAGCCATCTCTTTGGCTTCAATAAACGAGACGGTCTCCTCCATTGAACTGTCGTCTAGCCAAGAACTTCTCGTTTTATTTCATCATCAGCAAGTCCCGATATTAAGACATATTCACTATCACATCGGTAAAGTCTACTTACTGGTTACAGTTCAGGCCGGTACAGTCAGCGGTGTACGAGCAAGTGGCTGCTTTACCCTTAATACGGGCAAAGAATGTTCTAATGCTTTCACCATCACATTGTCGAATAGATAGTAAATCTGAACGACGTACACTTATGGCAACTGGAACAACAGCAAGCTTTTTGATAGCGTTTAAAAGTCCCTGTTCATTAGAGTTTATAACAATGTTCGAATTACCACGAATAAGATCATTTCCAAGGGCATCATCGCAGCATTGGAATAATTGCTGGGTGGTTTCGTTTACGGTCAACTGTGTTCCATTTTTGAAAAGGTTCTAGCGGGCTTGAAAAGCGTTCCAGGTTTCCTCGGTTGAACCTGCGGAAATGGTTGGGCGTGCCAGTTTTGGGGCTTTCTGTCTGTTGGCTGGTGGGGCTGCAATTCCGGTATGATCCTTGCAGTGAAGATTGAGGAGAGCTGCCGCGACTTGTGGATCAACATCTCCAGTTGAGTATGGACAATCTTCAATAGGGCAGTCAATTGAGGGCATTTTTTCCAGATATGTGAGATACCAACAACATGAACAAGTATGCTAATGTTTCATTAATTTTATTACTAATCAAACAATGTTGTTTGTATCTAAACGAAGCAAGATAAACATTAAGATGACAAATACTAACAAATACGTATACAATAACAGTGAATGGTATATTTCCAACTAAACAACTTATCTTATCAATAAAACAGTTTTCTCCTTCTATTTGAAATTGGAGAATCCATAATGAGTTCATTCTACAGATAATCATATTTTTGATTCTTCAGCTATTTTTTGATTTAAAGTTTTGCATTAATCTTTTGTTCTGGTAAATTGGAAAAAAGCAAAAATCTTTTACAATTATGAAGTTTACTACCTTAAGGGAAGAAATTTTGGCGGTGTTTTAATTTGGCGGTCGACAAAAAACCACCAATTTTCGGGAATTTAATTTGGCGGTTGAAGATTTTAATTAAATTTGGCAGGAATTAAATTTGGCGGATGCAGAATTTGATATAAACTTAACGTGAGAGAATTCAAGAAAAATCGATTATCTTACGACATAATGCATAGTTGTATTCTATTGTTTTAGTAATTACTGAATAGAGTTTTAGAGTCTATTCATTGTCAATAATAAAAGTATCAAAAGCACTTCTTTCAAAATCCAATTCATCTTCACCTTCCTATTCCGAATCTTCGTCATCATCATCTAAACGATCATTTACAAATTTTTCATTCAAACTTTCACAACCATTAAGAGTGACGTCTACATCACTTGATTTCCCATTGTCACCAGGCAATGGAACTAACTTATCGAATGGGCCGATAGATGGTAACACTTGACTGTCACCTTTAACTGCGTCATAAATACCCAAACGTTTCCATCCATTAATGATTACCTTAGAACCAGCTTCAGAAGTTATGTGATTATAGAATTCCATCAGCCATTTAGCATGTAAGGGTTTGATCACGGTTAGATAAAACTTTATTTCAATATCTTCAACTTTCTTTCCATGAGCCAATGCATCCTCAACTTGTCTCCGGTACCAATCAGCAAATTTTCCCTTCATGTAGGACTTACAGTGGCCATTAACAGTTAAATCGAGTGGCTGAAACAAATGCATTATGTTATTTGGCACCTTAACCAACCAGATATTATTTGTACTCAGCAAGGAAATAACTTCTTCGGTCATCTGGCCACGAAACACATCCATGATCAATATAGCCGCTTGGTTTGGTTTGACGTTGCTTATTGATGTATGGCAGAACGATTTCTTCGATTACTTTCACAGATTCCAGGGTATTACTAAAGTGCTTAGGGTTCGCACTTAAAGAAACATTATCAGGGAACTTGAATCTTGGAAGAGATTGGGTAGTTTTTCCACCATAAATTAGCTGCATCGGCAGAAAATTCCCTGTTAATGTTATAATAAATGTTCCTGTGATGCTTCTTTTATCTGTTGAGCCAGCTATAGAAACTGATTTGGATCCCTTCTTTGACAGACTTTGTCTTGCGACTGGTATATACTTTAAAGGTGTCTGATCAAGATTGAGTATAAGGCTAGATGACACGTTATGCTCTTCAGTAAGTGCAACTATGTCATGGAGGTACACAAATTTTGCCTCTTCCTTTGCCCCTTCGGGTATTGCAACTTTCCCGGTCGTAGCCATTCGCTTTACAAAGCCCATTCTTTTGAACAGACTTTTTGCCCATGAAGAAGCATCTAAATCTAGATGTCCGCAGGTTATGTTCCGGGTATCTAGCAATCAGTGCTTTAGCAGTAGCAATGGCAATGGCTGTTGAAATAATTCCTCCTTTACGTCTGGTTGCCAATAAATATCGTTGAACCAATGCGTCAAGTGAACCCAACAAGAGTGGCCACCCTCGAGGAAGAACTGTCAAAGCATCTTTACGTTCCCGTTTCTCTTTCGAATCTTGTTGAATTTCTTTTTCGTAAAGATTTCTAAATCTTCGAACGGTGCTTTCGTTTAATGGACTTATTTTAGTCGTAAATTTTTTTGCGGCAGCTGCAGGGCCATTTTCAGAAGCATACTTTACGATCTGAAATCTTTGTTTGTCTGTCCATTTTATATATTTACTTCTCGAACTTTGTGAATTCTCAATAGTTTCGCTAACAGAATTGAAATCAAGTGATCCCAAACCAGAACTTTTTTGAGATGTTGCATTAGCCGCCATTGTTGAAGTAAGCTCTGCAAAAAAAAGAAATAAGGAGATTTGTAATACTAAAATATTAAAATATAAACTACTAGTAACCCGTGTAAAAAATTTTTACAGGTTTTAATCGATGTGAGCTGAATAGAGAGAAAGGCTTGGTATAATGAATTAAGTATAATAAGGTTCCTCAATTGTTTGGAATTGAAGTAGAAAGAACATTGTAGGAACTACTAATTGGCAAAGATCTAAACTAAGATGTAACAATTAAACTAAAAAAGATAACAGATTGACAACAGACATCTATTCTAAAATACATATTTACAATTATAATTTAATTAACAATTTAAAAAAATTCATGGTAGAAGTTACTTGTTCAAGTTCGATTTTCACTTTCGCGAGCAAAGACGACACTATTTCGGTTACAGACGGATCCAAATTCGGAATAACTTTTCGTATAAACGTGATCTCACAACTTTATTGACTATATTGACACAAATTGATAGCAGCTTTTTAACTGATTTGTAAAAATCCATTCAGAATAAATAAAATAAATAAATAAATTAAATCAACTATAAACTAATTCTACGCTGCAAGAAACATTATACTTATCTACAATGCGATGCGATGGTTCAATAACAAACGCTTGATAATAAAATTTATAACCTTTCATTGTAAGCCGTTTCTTATTATTCAATATTTTTATTATATTTTTTAGCAGGTTTTGTTTTTTATAATTTTTTGGTTTTTCCTCCTTTTTTGTAAATATAATCCGGTCGATCGCGCCCACCATTCCGGGCCCAGACCCGAAATGCTGCCTGGGATCTGGAGCCCGGATGGTCTTCTCTGTACCTTGCAAAATCGACGAAGGTCAGTTCTAAACAAAATCAATAAAAATTAATAGTTTACCGCGAATACAATAGATGGACGATGTTAGATTCTACAAATAAAATCTTACTGTTTTGACCATCGACATCGAGATCTGAAAATATATCATATCTATTATGTACACGTGACTGATTAAAGAAGACAATTGAATCAACTAAGAAGTGTGTTGAAAAATAAAATCTATTCAAAAACTTACTACTTGCACTGCCCGAAGGCACACATTCTGGTATCGCCTTTCCAACATCTAAAAACGTATGGAACATAATACTTGAAGGAGTGTGAAGAAAGCATAATTATACATTCATTCAAAATAAGCATATTTGCACTCTTACTAATTGAAGTTGATGTATCGACATCCATTAGATCTGAAAAAAATACATTACTCATCACTGCTTAAAGAATGAAACTGTTTTTATCGTATGTGTTGAAAAATATTGCATATAAATGAACATTGATTGAATAATAATGAAAACTCACTACTCGAGACTTTATTCTTTTGAACATCTAAAACGTATAATACATCCATAACATGAAAGAAGGAGTCATTTGTATAAAAGACTTCAGGCAATATACAGATGTATATTTGTATATAGAAAATAAAATTGAAGGGCACACAGAAATAATTATATCTAGCTATATGATGCTATTATTTAGAACGCTTACCAGCAGGTTTTCTTGATATGGGCTCTGCCCTTTTAACCATCCTTTTCGTTGCTAAAAAATAACATGTTTATGAATCAAACTAATGAAGAAACATTCAAATGACTTCCTTCAGGGTGTTCAAATGGGGACATAGAAAGGTAGTTATGCTTAAGTTGCATACCTGTTTTTTTGTTTTTTTTAAAATTCATCTAATTCTAAAAATAAAGCAGTCAAAACCATAAATGTATATTCTTTAATGAAAAAGTGGTGAAAGTGAATAAGGTAAACCTTACTTGCAACACATTCTTATTCGAATACTAAAATATAGGAGGAAGATATATTTATTAGAATGCAAATAACTTAAATGCAATAGAAAATCACAGTTAAAAATGTACAACTTACTGAGGTCTTTGTTGGCTGCAGCCATTTTTTTTTTTTTTTTTTTTTTTTTACAACTAAAAAGAAATTAAAATTTTATAGTTTTAATTTACAACTCCTACAAAAATAATGCTAAAGATACTACATTATTAAACTGCAAATATATCTCTTTGAAAGAGTGCCCTGACTTTTGGTTCATGAATTGCCTATGGAGATGTGTCGCTATTGACTAAAAGCTCGTGATTTTCCATGCGCAATTCATGGTAACAGAGTACACGACGGGAACGTAAGTCAATGGGACTTTATCATGTGATATAAGTTGATTACATTTCTTCAGTATTAAATATAGCAGTTAACAGCTGGCACCTTAAGGAACAGTCATCGTATATCAGAAAAAATGGAGGCAGTAGTTCTACTATAAACAGCATTAACGAACCACCTAGTGGATAGAATAAAATATCACACTGGTAAAGATACCCAAAGGAAAACTATACACAGTGTAATAATCATCCATCACATCCGTCACAATAATACACATGTTACTGAACTAACGAAAGGGCACAGACTGAAAAATAAATACATTAGCATTTATGACTGACAAACTGCACAACAAACAAAACAATAAAGAGTTTACTGTAAAACTTGTGGGAAGACAACATTCTGTGTATACAACTTCTCATTGATGTAACCTTGTTTACCTGTGGCAGCAACTTTGACTTTAACATTATCAAATGCCTTTGCCCTAGAACAGGCTACATATAGCTGACCATGTGAAAAGCACGGTCGTTGTAGAAACAAACCAATTTTTTCAAATGTTTGACCTTGACTCTTATTAACAGTGAAAGAATAAGCCAAACGAATCGGCAGTTGACAATTGTACCCTAGGTATGAAAATTGTTTCTCCAACAGCTAACCCTGTCAAAATTCTGCGATAGTTCCTGAACAATCAAGCGTGTCCCGTTGCAAAGACCCTTCTTGATGTTCAAATTTCGAAAAAACATTATTATTGCTCCAACTTTAAGTTTCAAACAATGTGGAGGCATACAGATGGTGTGATGCTGTTTAAAAAATCAAGCGGATAATTTTGTCATCATCAACTTCATCAGCACTATAATAGGAAACTGGATCACCAGGCAATCTTTCCAACACCTAATTATTAATTATTAATGACTGCTCATTTGTAGGTGTCAAAATAGCAGTTGAAGCATATTGATGAGGTTCCAGGCCGTCATACATGACTGATATAAGCGATGTGTTTTCAGACACGACACAGCAATCTGGAATTTCAATGGCACCTTTAGCAGGATCATCTTGTTTAAATGGTAATTCCCCATTACCCAATTGCAACAGCCACTGACAAAATTGTTGCTCCTCAGTTCTAGCTCTCATGTTTTGAGGTTTTAAAAAACTATCTATCATAAGTTATTCAGTTTATTTTGATTTCAAAAATATAATTTTTAAGATCTGTTTTAACTTCCGTATCTGCGAACGACGCCATGCGTGCTGGTGGCCATTTTTATCTAGCCTGTGTTTTTTTGGCAAATGCCTAGTTCTGCCTAGACATTTCTCTCTCCTCTCTCCAGTTCTCTCACTATGGTAACATCCGGCAATACCCCCCGTGAGGGGAGGGGAGATCTCTTCTGCTGAAGGTACCACTCAGGGTGATCCCATCGCCATGGCAATGTATGCACTTGGAATTCTACCACTGCCACTTTCAGATAACGAAATGCTTTACGAAGAGACTGCCAAACGAATTGCTTACGCAAATGATTTCACTGGAATTGGTACAATACCACAACTACGAACTTGGTGGGACAACATATGCGAACTTGGCCCTTACATTGGTTACTTTCCGAAACCTTCAAAAAGTGTCTTAATCGTAAAGGAAGGCTACATCAACGAAGCAAATATGTTATTGTCTGAGACCAACATCGAGATAACAACACGAGGTAACAGACACCTTGGGGCGATAATTGGAAACGATGACTACAAAAACGAATGTGTGAACAACAAAATCACAGAATGGGCCAATGAAATCTATAACTTGACTGATATCGCTAAAACCCATCCACACGCAGCTTACTGTGCTTTTACCAATGGTCTGCAACACAAGTATACTTATGTAATGAGAACGATACCAAACATCTCAAATAACCTCCAACCTTTAGAAAATGCTATCAGAAACAGCCTACTCCCTGCTATATTAAACGGGTACATATGTAACGATATAGAAAGAAAATTGTTTTCTCTTCCAGCAAAGCTTGGTGGATTAGGAATTGCCATACCATCAGAAAGATGTAAGATCGAGTATTCCAACTCACGAAAAATTACTGAGGCGATGGTCAACAAAGTTTGTGAACAGGACAACACGTATGGTCCAGATACTGCGCAGCGACAAAACACCATCGCAAATGAATTGAAAAGAGAGAAAGTCGAGAGGCAAAAGTCGCAACTCGAAGAAGTGAAGGCACAAATCACCTGTCCAATCAAACTGAAAACACTCAAAGAAAATGGAAAATGGAGCGTCAAGCTGGTTGACTGCACTACCAATAAAAGAAAATGGTTTCTTCTTACAAAAACAAGAATTCTGGGATGTCATTAATTTGCGAAACGGACTTCCATTGAAGAATCTACCATCGCTTTGTGTATGTGATAAACCATTTACTATCGATCATGCACTGTCTTGTCCCAAAGGCGGATTTATCGTAATCCGACATAACGAACTTCGAAATTTCACTGCCGAATTATTATCTGAGTGTTACCACGACGTACACCTGGAACCAACCTTGACACATCTAACGGGAGAAACGCTTCCCGCTAGTACGATCAAATCCGAAGAAGCTCGTGTGGATGTAGCAGCAAGAGGAGTTTGGGCTAAAGGTCAGATGGCTTTCTTTGACGTAAGGGTCTTCAATCCCACTGCCAAGTCTTACCAGAAAACCACGCTATCTGCTGCACACAGAGCCAACGAGCAAGAAAAGAAAAGATCATACAATAAACGTATTACATCAGTCGATCAAGCCTCATTCACCCCATTGGTGTTCACTTGTTTCGGAGGCATGAGCAAAGAATGTGGCGTTTTATACAAACGAATTGCCGAGCAAATTGCCGAAAAACGAAATGTAAGCTACAGCGCGATCATGAATTGGCTCAAATCACGAATTAATTTTCACCTGATTCGTGCATGTGTTTTGTGCCTGCGGGGCTCCAGATCGCCATATTTCAAGTCAAATCATATCAGCAAAATCGACATCAATCGAATTATCGATCAACGAATCGAAGACAAAGGATTTGACTCTTTAAGATGGAACTCAATTCAAAGTGTGATGCACCACCAACTTGGAATTTGTAATTATATATACTCCGTTTTGTAATTATTTGGCTTTGTGTATAAAAAAAAAAAGAAAAAAAAGAAAGTAATACCCCAACTCAAAATGTCTTGCTACGTACGTATCACACTGTGGACTTTTTCTCAGTCTTCCAACTTAAGATATTATTGAAGTCGGTGGACAATTCAGATGAAATGTCAATACATGCGTAAGGTAAAGGTATGGTAAAAGAGACGTTCATGTACTTCTCTGTGAGACTCAGAACGAAAGTGACTCCTGTTGTTGTTGGTTGTTCTAGCATCCATCCTGCGGAAACCCTTTGATATGAATGCTTTTTCTTCTTATTTTTACTTGAGATGTAGTGGTGACCGCTGCGACCCGTGTTCGAGTCCAGTCATGTCGCAACTAATACTCCACTCCGATGCGCTTTAATTATTATTATTATTATTATTATTATTATTATTATTATTATTATCAATTTATTTAACGTTGGTCAAAGGGCTAATGCCATAGTTTACAAAAGAAAACTAATAAAAACCAACACTACAAAAAAAGTTTAAAATATAAATAAAAGTAACGAATTTTAAAAATTCTATTACAATAAAAATAGAGAAAGAGAAAAAGAGGAAAAAAACAGCATACAATAAATATATTTATGTTCGACAAATTAAACAACTGCAGTTTTTGCCTTCCCATGTCTTTATGAGACGTTCAAATTGGCAGGTGGAATTTGCAGACTTTAGAGATGGAGGAAGCGAATTCCAGGTTAGGCTGGCACGAAATCCGTATCTATGCGACATGACTTTTGGAAGAATTAGATTACTACCAGATCTCAAAGTATATTGAGATGTTTTTGGTACAAACATATGCCACATAAACTCTGGGTTTTCACTATGTAAAGACTTAAAAACCTCAATCATTAAGGTTCTTAAGTTTTTTACATGAACCTTGGAACTGTGATCTCTATCTAAAAGTTCCTCAAAAGAAGATTTAAAGTCCCTATAAACCGCCCTTAAAGCCCTTTATGAATGTTGTTTATCAGACCATTATTTGCTTTACTAGTAAACATCCAAATAAGTGGACAATAATTAAACGTCGATAGGATGAATGTGTTACATAGGCGTCTTGCACATCACATTCCTGAAAGACAAAAAACCTTTTCCTATGTGTTTGTCGTTATCCGTTGTCATTGTCACTCATCGAGTCTATCGGTGATGAAAAGGGGACCACGAAGCTTCTGAGAGACACCATCGCTGTTCTGATCGAGTACTCACCGAAAAGAGAGCAAAAATTGGACTCAATCAAACTATCGGTTGAGGAAGGGGATGATAGCGTTACTCCAAACCGCATCAGCAAACATTCAACTACTTGTTGGACGGTTCGTGCGAATTGAGAGATATTTTGCAAAGGAAAACCTTTTTGACACATGTATACACTTTTTATCCGTTAAAATATTTATGAGTGCGTCTTAGCCAATCTAGAAAACCGAAATTCCAAAAATTTTCTTGCCCGTGTCGGACGCAACCATGGTGGGGCCTCCTTCTTACACACTAAATATGATCAGCCCCACCATTTTAAATTTGATCCGCCGACCCTGATAAAGCTCCTTCTTGTGGATGAGCTTCTACTTCGAAGACCAAAGTGCTAGGACTGTCGGGAAATCAAACCATTTTGAAACAGTTTTGCAGTTTTGCTTTGAACCAAGACCAGATCACCCAATCTTGATAGAATACGGAGGAGGAGGACATGAAATAAAAGCCGCAATGACGGTGTGTGTGTGAACGTTTGTCAGCCAACGCAGATGAATCTGCCATGTTTATCTTGCTGAGTAGAAACTGAAACTGTAAGAATCATCAAGAAGAAGAACTTGCTATCAATTCCAATTTGAGGGGATGAAAATAGCGCACTCATTCTCAATTTCCAAAACTATTTCCCTAAGAAACACCTATGTTTTGTAGTACTCGTGTTTCACTGCTTAAAAGAAGGCTACAGGATATCCTCACGATAGAATTTTTTACTAGAAAACACTCTTTTTTCTATGAAGCAAAATTTCATAGACATATCTGCATTCATCATCCCTATACAAACTTCTCTGGCAGCTATGGAAGATACCATAAGGATGTAGACGTAAAATTTCGCCGATTTGATAGTATGCTTGATAACCAGTGTCGTTATGATAATGATGAAAAACTAGATGACTCTTCCTCACTGCTACCAGCTCAGATTGAACCTTCCAATGATTGTAAAAAATCAATGCTTAATGTCAATATACCAACAAGCAATGCTGATGATGTTGGTGAAATTGATACTGTTGAGCAATCTGAAAGGGATATCATTCAACAATGGAAAAAAAAGTTTTTACAATCACAATGTTTTTACGAAGCAATCTTTATCTTAGGTCCAATGGGTTCAGGAAAAACTAGAACCATTAACACAGAATTTCGGCATCATAAGATTTACAGAAACTATGCATATGTTGATACTGATGAGATCATGGAACATTTATATGGTTTTAATGAGAATTCAGTTGATATTTATTACCCAATTGCAAGGAGAATAGCGATACAATTAACTGATTGGCTTCTTGAAGAAAGAATAAGCTTTGTTGCAGAAGGAACATGTGTGAAATATAAAGAATTGCAAGACTATATGATGCGATTAACAGAAAAAGGATACAAACTTAAAGTTCGCAAGATTGACAATGTCTCTTCAGAAATAGCTGTAAATCGAGCAAGACAGAGAACTAGAAGATGTGTTCCTGATGAAGTTATTCATAATATATTTTTGAATTCAAAGGAAGGCCTACGAAGATTGTATTCATCAAATCATGATTTTCACATGTTTGATGAGCTATGATAAAGTTTTTAAACAAACAATACAAAAAATGTTGGAAAATTTTTGGTTTGTGTGTTTAAAAATCTTAACATTACCTTTGGTTAGTTTAGTTGTAGTTGTTGTTTACATAAACCACATGTGACGGAAAAAACGCCACTAAAATTCAATATTTGATGCACGCTTTTCTAGCTGCTGCAATCACTTCAAATTTTAACGAAATTTTATTCAGACTATTCTCAATCGACTGTGAAATTTTGATAAAGGTACAACAATTTTTACAGAAGATATGACTTTTTTTAAAAAGGAGCATTTTCAATGTTTACAGAATTGACGACAAAATCTTAACAGCATCTATTTTACAAAATGACTCACTAACAAAAAACCAAATGACAAATGTGAAACATGTTTAACTATAAAAAAGAACAAAATTATTACCAAATGTACAAAGATCATCCAAATTATAGTTTTATAGATGACCCATTATGATCTTTCACCAGGGTGGCCACGCCTCTAAAGTCCTATTTTTTGAAAAAGTCCTCTATAGTCCTCTTAAAAACTGTTTATTTGCTAGAATCTCCACTAAAATCCTTTTTTTTCAGGTAACATAAAAAATGCAATGGAATGTTTTTGATAGTATATAATCTACATTTTTGAAGTTTGAGTTTTATCAGGCCACTCATAATTTGTCATTTAAGGCAGCTGCAAACTGCCAAATATTTTTCGTTTTTTGCATCGATGTTGAATGGTTTGAAAGTTCTTATACAAAAATAAAGTTTGAATAAATAAAAATAAAAATTTGAATCCTCTAAAATCCTATTTTTTCTTCGAAAAATCATTGTTTTTTTCAGAAAAATCCTCTAGTTTTGAGAAAAAATGTCCTCTAAAGTCCTCCAAAGTCCTCTATTTTTTTCATAAAAGTTCTGTGGCCACCCTGTTCACTGCACAGAGTCTTCCCTCTGGTTTGAAAGGGCGTGGAAAAGAAAATGACATGAGAGGAACAAATATAAGAGAAACTACATGAAAAATTATAGACATCAATTTTGATTTCAATTCTATAAACATTTAAAAATTCTGTAGGGTTTCCATAAAAGTTGCACTATCCTTCTGAATCTGTTACAAATGGTTGATAGGGGTTTGTATAATATTTCGTTAAAATTTGAAGTGATTTCGGCGACTTATAAAAGTGTGCATCAAGAATTGAATTTTCCAATTAGGAAGTTAAAGGATTATGATTTCTTTTCAGTCAAAAATGGTTGATTCTTTGATTCTCTGTGATGAAATGTACTTTAAGTCTTTCAAAGGAAATTGTGTTTTGAACAATTTCTTTTTTGCCACATCTTGTTTTTGATATGAAAATAAATGGATAATACGAGTCTGTAGAGGTAGATATACAGACTCAGTCAAACTTTGTGGAGGAGTACACTGTCACAAATTTTCTTTTCAGTCTCAATTGTTATTTAGTAATTGCACATTTTTCCTTTCTTCTAGTAACTTAACTCTCCTTCAGAAAGTTTGACTATGTTATAAATCCACCTATGGTCTGGATAATTGAGTTAAAATTGCTACTGGGTGATAAGTTTGTGGAAACTCCTTCTTTCTTTGTTTCCATATTTCTAACACTTCCTTCAATTTCTTTACAGGATCTGTTGTTGGTGAACAATTCAGTTTTACACAGTCTTCGTAAGATAACAAAAAGTGTGCAATGTATCTCGTATCTCTCACCGCAGCTGACTTTGAGACTTTTGACGCGACCTTTTTAAATTTCTCTTCGAATTCGTCACTCTAGAAATGATGAAGAGGAATGCAGTGAATAAAAGAATATATATGGAAAGAAGGTCGTATTTTTTTGAGGTGATGAAAAGTGGTGAAAAGGCTTCCAAAATAAAATTCAGAATAGAATTTACAGTTAGAACATTGCATTTTAGGATTGCTGATATTTTATATTGCACATTTTGTTTGTGTATTTTTAGTTCTAGTGGAAAACATTTTGGTATTATGTATTATTTAAAATATATAGTCGCACAAAGAGAATTGTAACTTGAAAATTCAATAGAAACCAACAGGGAAAGCTATAAAACACAGGGACTTTTTTTTCATCAATATTCAGGGAAATTTGTGAAACTGTTGCAAGATTTTTTTACCATTTTTTACCATTTATGCAGTTGTTGTATTTCCGAATCAATGGAAACACAGCAAGTGTATTTTGGGTAACAGTTTGATATTTCCCAAGGTCTGTTTTGGTCAAATAATATAAATAGTCTGCAGGGGCAAATTGATCTCAGTGGGCAAAATCGTCAAAGAGTCACTGCGACGGAGAACACTTTTATTGAAATTGTGTGTTTATATAGAAATGCACTCCTTCGCAGAGGTTTTTTATCAAATGTGCCGGCCGTGATTTGCTATGATAATTGTTTCACTCTATTATGATATCAAACGAAATAGAAAATGAAATAAGGTCATGTAACTTGGGTACTATCCCCTAACAATCCTAGCTGTTCCTGAAAAAGGGCGATGATTGTGAGAAAGGAGGACCATTTAATCGACCACGAGTCAGATGATGACGTCACTTAAGTGACTTTGTTTTCTATTGTACTAGTATCCCGTGTAAAAATTTTTTACGGGTTTTAATTCTGAAAGTGACGTCTCAAAAATGGTTTCGAAAAATTAAATCACAGCATGACGAACAGAAAGGGTATCAGTGCTGTAAGTACTTTAAACTTTAGATATAGGAGCGCAGAACAGTCGTTTTACTTGGAAGATCTTAAACCCATCAAAAATAAAAATACGCGCTGCGTGTGCATCGGCTTTTTTCACTTTGTAAAATAAAATGTATCGATTGAAGATGCAATGCAATGGTTGCCCGTGATGAAAAATCTAACGTCAATACGAAAAAAAAAACACTTCTCACCCTTTTAATTAAGAAACTCTAGGTATTCCAGCTAAAGCATTTTTAGTTCAGTATCAACACTGGAGTTATGAACAGAAAAACTTTTTAATCGGAAGATCTGACACACATCAAAATATAATACATCTTTCATGATAGTAGTAAAAATAAATTGTGCGTACATGAAAACAACAAAAATGCTGGATAAATAAACTGTGTTCTAACGAAATAGATCTATAATATTTTAACTTTGGTTTAACTTCAAACAAAGAGAATATACCTATCCATACTAATTCACATCATCGTGTTAGTAAACAACAACATCTTCTGCAGCCATTTTCAAACACTTATAAACTCTTTACTTTCCATATTTCATATTTGAAAACAAAATAATAATACTTTAAACTACTACTAATTTAAACTACTACTTTCCAGCACACTTTCCTACTGTAAACATATACTTAAAACACTTTCTTCTGCTATTTCTTTTCCACTGAAATTACGCTACCATATTTATACACTGAAAAACATAAAACTACTTTCTTCGTTTGGAAAAACTGCTTTTATGCTTATGTGAGGTAACTTTCTCTATTTTGCAGAAGATTTTCTACTATAAACATACACTAAATACCTCTGTAAACTTTCTTTTCTTTCCAGTAAGTGTAGTAAACCTTTCACCTTTCACCTTCGTCTGCTTCGTGCTAAACTGTCTGTAGACTACGGGATTTACTAACGGATTCCGTCGGCAACCAATCAAAACGGCGAAAAAATAATTTCTTGCGTTTTGATTGGCTTAAAAATAACTGACATTAGATGCCCCGTGCTATTATACTAATCGTGAATGTGTCTTGCGTGGTCTAACTGCCGCTATATGACCACGATTAAGAAGATTTTGGCCGTAATTTTTTAAAAAAACCATCACTCTCTAAGTTAAATGTGTTACACACGATTGCGGATTATTATAAGTAGACTAGCCGCCAGGGCGGCGTCGCTCGCCACCCATGTTCAGCATGCGTCCAGTTCACGAAAAATAAAATGAAGAATTGGCAATGATAAGCTTGCCCATGTTGTAGAGCTCGAAAAACTGATCAAAAAAATGTATGGGATGGTTTCGCTACGATCAACCGTTGCAGAGATATCGCAGTTCAAAGATTTTGATGACGTCATAGCCGCAGTACCAAATAAAATTTAGGCCCAAATATTGCGTCACCCCATCATTCGTATCGCAGACCCTAAAAAACGTCAGTTATCCCTATTGGTTCTTGAGATATTTCCCCAAAAACGTCGCGTTCGATTGGGGATGCAATGCAATGATTTCCCAGTGATCTTAAAATAACTGACGTCACGCCAACAATACTGTAATAGATTGTTGTGTGATCTTACGTGACGAATCCTTATTCAAAATCACCGTTGTCTCATTTTAATGCAGAAGCAAAAAGTTTAGTTTTACCTTTTTTAATTGGGTATGTAAGCCCATTGACGTGTACTTTTCATGAATATATAGAGGTGATTACTTTCTGACACGATGATCTTTGTTTCAAATTGTTGTATTAGTTACCAGTCCTCTTTATATATGTGCGGCCATGTGTTGCTATACGGCGTGGTCAGCGATAGTCATCAAGAAGATAGGTCATATGTAAGTGTCGTCTTAATATTTCCCACCATCACATGGCCCACCGAGCAGGATTAAGGTTTAGATTTAAGTATATTTTTGACTTTAAGGTTATTTTTTGATGTCTGGGTTTCCATGTTTGAATTAAGTTCTCGTGTATCTTTGAGAATATTTTTATCGAAGTTTGTTTTTGTTGTCTTTCAAAATGGTCAGCGATAGTCATCAAGAAGATAGGTCATATGTAAGTGTCGTCTTAATATTTCCCACCATCACACAAATATATCTTACGAAAAACGTGAACAAACGACGATTTTTTAAGAACGTAAAAAATTTACCGTAATGTCACTTTTTATTTTCATAAGCTTCCATCCTATCGGAGGTCTTCCACAAAATACGTTGTTCTTCGTTTGTTTGGTAAAATGATGAAAACTATTCATTGATGAATGAAAATATTCTTGAAATTCCCTCTTTACCGCAATGCACACTATCTTGCATCATTTTCTTCTATTTTTACAAGCAAAACACAGTACGGCCTATTTTTTTGCAGAAAATTGCCGAATACTTCTGTACCTTGCATTTTGATTCGTCAACTCGTCTCGTAGACGCTTCTTCAGGAGCGCTTTCGAGTGAACTTCCTCAAAGACTGCCTTTGTCAGAATATTAAAGCATGCCGCTTATCAGGCCGCAAATCAACCAAAAACATGTTTCTTACTGAAGTCCTTTAATTACGAAATTTTAGGACGGAAAAATGTTAAGACAAGTTCAAACTTCGGACGGAAAAACTTTCAGAGAAATTTTTGTCGGAAAGTTTTTCCTTCCGAAAGTTTTCGTTGTATGTTTAATCCACAACTAATATTCCAAACGTTTTTCAATGGAAAGTTGGGGAACTTGAAATATTCCCTCCAGTTTCTTTTTCCCTTTTCTTTCCCAATTTTTCCAATTTTAGTTGTAGTTGTAGCTGGCAATTCTTATTGAAAATATCTCGATTTTCATTTTATGTTACAAATCGTGTCTCCATTATGTCGGTAAATGAAAGAATAACCATGGTAACGGAATTGGTGATGTTTCACTGATCCCAACAAGAATGTACGTAGGAAACGTCTATTTGAATTTTTATGAAATTTTAAAATTTATAATTACTCAGGAATAGTTATATTTTCAAACTTTGCCACCGTCTCTAACTATCTCTTTCCCGTCCAAGTTGAAACTTGAACTGTGATTGCAGAATTTTTTTTGGTTTGTAAAGTCTTTCATATACACAGGTTTTTTGAATCAATCCTTAAAAAAGGTTATAGTCTCAGTATAAAAGATTTTTTATACTTCTATAGCGTCGAGCTGAGAGGGCGTTCGAGAGGAGGATAGAATGAGAAGGATGAAGATTTTTGTGATCAATCTATTTGCCATTGTTTATTGGAGCAGATGTACAAGTACAATCCTTGCGCCATTATTATGGTGATTATGTACTAACTGCAACACACATTGTGGCACGAAAAATAACTTTCATTTGAGTCATCATGTGCCTGTTCAAAAGTACATCCTTTCTTCTTACTCATGACGTCACTTTTTGCGTCATAGGTTTGTTGGTTTTTTTTGGAAAACATGAATCGAAACGAAATAAACAACCGAATCATCTTTTTTACCCCTCATTTCAGTTATACAAGCTTTCGTTATGTATACATTGATGATAAGTACGTTTTGTCGCATCGATATATAAAGTGTCTCATATTTCAATGATAGATGGAAAACTCTTATAGACATTCTGTAAACAATTGCTAAAAAACAAAGACAGGAAAAAAAAGTAGTAACGTCATCAGCTTTATTTTTTGTACTGCTTACGAGCTGAAGCTGAAGAGGGATTTCCGACTACCCTTTTAAAGAGCTGTTACTTTCCCCTATAAATGTTGCTGAAACGACGATATAAAAACCGAAACTGAAATTTGATTATACAATGCTAACAGCATAAGCAAACTGGCTTTGAAACTTATTGAGAGCAGGAACCTTCGAAACACTTACACTTTATAAGTACATATCAATTATGAATCTCCCACAAGAAATCGCGTATCAATAAATTATCGTTGTGCGAATGGAAAATATGAGTCTTGAAGAGCTTCTTTATTGTATGACCTATCTTCAAGAAGGTAACATTTTGTTTTCAGCCTTTTGTTAAGTATTCATTTTGATACACACTTTTTTGTTCAGAAGTCAGTAAAATTTCACTACTACAACTACACTTCAGCTTTTTTTACCAAATTTAAACGCTTATTTGTTTGTAATAATTCTCATAAAAAAGTGTATACTTAAAGGGACACTAAACTCAAAAAATCAAAATTGACTTTTTTATACCATTATGGTAGAATTTCAGAAATGACGAAAGTCCCCCTTTAATATTCAATATAAACTATTGGATCGTATGCGTAATCAATATCAGCAAATCCAACCTCCTCAACCATTCTTTATTTTCTTACGAAGGTGCTGTTGCCTCGATAGCTTTAAACCATATTTTCTATGTACAGAATAATGAAGTTTAGTGATTTTTGATGCCAGTGTGTGGAATAATATGTAGCCTCGTTACGAGGCCTCTTCCTCTCTACTTCCATATCAGATAAGATTAGGATTAGGTTACAAAACAACCTCGAACCCAGGGTTTCTTGCCTCGGTTTTTTTTTCTCCTGGGCTCGAGGTTGGGTTACAAAAATACTTTCACGAAGGTCGTAGGTGAAACCATCGGAAACACATGTTAAAATCATTCATACATCTGATTTTCCTGAATGAAGTGATAAGAAGTCCTTCTCTGGACGATATAGTACAGTTATGCGATAAACATGTTATATACACTTCATATCTATTATTGACACTAATCTTCTTTGGAACCTTATTTTTGCTTTTATCCAATAAGAATATTCGGTCAAAACATTTGATTATGATATGTTTTTCAGTCCCAAGTGACGATTAGGTCATGACGATTATTGCACGTTTTTCTTTTCTACTTTAAATGAGTAAACTCTCCTCCACAAATTTTGACTGAGGTCTAACTAAGCCTAGCCTCACAGTTTTTTTAGGGTTGTTGCTACTTTGAGATTCCTAGATAAAACAGTGATAGCAACCCAACCTCCTTTTAGGAAATATCTATGTTTTGTATTACAACAGATCTTCAAAAAAGAAATTGTTCTATCTCTGCTCACATTAGTATATTATAGCCCTCAGCTTAACATGTAACAGCTCACCATCAACAAACACTCTAACCTCAAAATCTGAAAGGTGTTTCTAACATAAACCATTTGCTGTTGAGAAAGATCTCTCGTCAAGGGCAACTAACACTGATCCAAAACATGATCTGAATCAACAAAAATTAACTAAAAAGTGTATACAAGAAGACTGACTTGTAATCCAGTTAGATTAAATTTTTCAATCTCAATTCGCAGTTGTTTCTGCCAAACGATGAAATTCGGAATTCTCGGGTTACAAAACCAAAACATTACAAACATTATGACGTCACAAGCTGAGCTATCACTCGTAAATGTTAATAAAAGGTTGATTATTTGTTCAGGTTCAAGCCCTTCAAGGTTGTTTAGTTTAGTTTAAAAATTAGTTATCATGGAAACAACAAAAGAACAAATCAGGCATACTCGAACCCAGGGTCTGTAGCCTTTTCGATACACAGCAGCGGCACCTTATATATCGAAAAGACAAGAGACCCTTGGTCCGAGGATGCGCATAAAGGCTGAAGAATGTCGGAATGTCCATGTTTTACAATGATGTCTCTTCGACCCTCCTGACAATAAAAATTAAAATTGTAAAAAATTAATTACAGTTATACATAAATTATAATTTAGTAGAAATTTTTAAAAACAGTTAATGAAAAATTTAAGAAATAGATAAAAAAAAGTAGATCAAAGAAAACATAGGATTACGATTGGCGGGAGGAAGAAGAAATCCAAAAATAGCGTTCTCTTTCCCCCAAAACCACCGCTTGCTTTAACGACGAAACTGCGTAGAGGCCATGTTAATGTTAGCACGTGCTACAGAGGTTTTGTTTCTATTTTTCAAAGCCGTGCTCTCTTTACCTATTTATTTCATGTGGTTAGCAAACTTATGTTTTTTGTTAGTGTGTGTGGCCAAGTGTAAACTAAATTATTGATACGCATTATTATTATGACAACACAATGCGTAGGTTTTAGAGACAGAAAATCAATTTAATACCTCGTTTAATGTTTTTGTGATTAAAATTGCATTAAAGTATTTCTTATTACGTATGTTTTCATGATAACGGAAGGAGTTGATGTTGAAATTTCTTTATGATCAGTATTGTAATGTTATGACTTACGTGATAGAGCGCCGTCAAAAAATAAAAATCGGCACAACCAGGTGCTCTTATGCTTTTTAAAAAATAACTTTTACTATGATTGAAGAAGATGAGTACGATGTAGAATATTCACAAAGTTTTGCTACTGAACAAAATTATGTCGAGCCAGAGAGTCACCAACGTATGATCTTTGATGATAACGGTTAGCTAGCTTAAAACTCATTTTCTTCTCATTCAGTTTTCATATCACATGTATTATAGTTGTACCTTGTGGCTAAGCGTATAAAATTTTTTAGATTGTTCACTGAAAGAACGTGACATTTATCAACAACTAGCAGAAAAGGACCACTATTTAATGCTTGCTGCTGAAGCTGGTAAAGTTTTACTTCAAAAGAATCAAGAACTATCAAATCATTATCAAGATCTTCAAAATGAATACTTAGAAAAAATCCAGGTAGGTTGGTTTTTATCATCTTGGTATAGAGAATCTTAGAAGTACACAAAGGCCAGTTCTAGCTTTTTTGAGAGTTTATTATAAGTAGGGGTCCGCCAAGTATTTCTGCAGAAGAAAACATGTCATTAGTTCGTAAAATCATCCATTATGATAATACAGGAGTTTTGAAATGCCAACTTATATGAATAAATGTCTGTTAATGTTGATGTTTATGTTTGTATATTTCTGTTACATTGTACTTCTATACAAACAACTACAGACATCCATTGGAAGAAAAACCGCTGCTAGAGCAAGATTTAATGTTTACAATACATTTATTAAGAGAATAAAAGCTAGGAGTGTGTAAGATTTATCATCATGTAGCTAGTATGTTTATTTTTAAAGAAGAAGTAAGATAAGTGGATATATTTTAAAATTTTGAAGTATTCTCAAACATTCCCTTATTATAATTATTTGGAAATTTGGTACTGACAGCTCAATTTAGAGTTCTATTGACTGATTAAATAGATTTTGGTTTATTTTTTAAGTGATTGAATAAAGGATTTGTAGGCTGGTATAAAAAATAGTTACAACTATGAATTGTATATCCGTATATCCATTTACAGTAATAGCTTTTAAGTGTTTCTATTAACTTGATGTTGGCATAGGAAAATGTCTTTTGTAATTAAGAAAATTATGACAATGCTAATGAGTAATTAATCTAATGACTCAAGTAATTTTCTTTGTTGTTTGAATTAGATTTTCTGTTGTTATGTTTCTGTGGTTCTTAACTATAAAAACGCTGCTCAGAAAATTTTGTTATTACACATGTTAAGGATTTAAGGATTTAAAACTTTCTAGACGGAGCTTCACACAACAGTTAATAATAAAATAGTTGTCATGATCAGTCATTAAAGACACAAAGAGGAAAACCATTACAAAGATAGTTATTATAGATTATGATTTGTTTAACTTTTCCTTAATTATGTGATTAAGGACATACATACTGCCTTTGAGTTCTATTACATGCCTATTGAATGTTATAACAAACATAAAAGTTATTATGATTTGTAAAGATGCTGATGAATAAATAGTTATTTTTGACTTAGAGATTTATTACTCATCTAACTGTCTTTTAAAGATTTTCAAAAATTTTGTTGATAATTGAGAACTATAGCAGTCTTTTCACTTGTCCAATTCATGATTCTTTTAGGAATTAGAGCAAGAGAGACACCATTTACGAAAAGAACTTTGCGACAGGGAGTATCTTTATGAAGCACGTATGCAGGATTTGCACGAAGAAGTCAGTAATTTAAGTGGTCAACTGCAAATTGTCCAAAAGTCATCCAAGTCATTTGAACTATCCAACAGATCAACCTTTGATGATATAGTTTACCAGAATGATACCCTGTTAAAAGAGCTTGATGAGGTAATTAGTCAAAACATAGAACATAATGTGTGTATGATTATACTGACACAGCTTTGCCTTTATTCTCTTATTTGTTTCTATCTGAAAATCTTACATCTTATAAACTTATCTAATAAATATCTTAGTGATTTTAAGTCTTTTGTGTGGTAAATGAATAATTGATGTTGAAAAATAGAAACCAATACTGGTTTTCATTAGAAAAATAAAAAGCTTTTTCTCTTCAAAATGATAAACCAGAAGAAATCAAGAAAATTTTTCACATGGCATAAGAACCAACTTGAATAAGAAGTTTATATGAAAATATTGTTGTGATAATCTTTTCGAGCAGAACTCCTTGATAAAATACACTCATCATATATATTCGTATATTTATTGGGAACTTTTACAAATCTCGAATTGCTATATTAATGAAATAATGGATCTTGAGAGGATAGAATTTACAAAAAGTCGGATACCAGGTGATGTTACTTCTCATGGGTGCAAAATCCCTATCATTTGACCAATCAAAGTGATTTAGTCATTTCTAGATTTTATCCAATATAGCTGTGATGTCCGTATAATACTCAAAATAATGTTTAAGGTTTTATTTAATGTTTTGATGACAATCACTTTGATTGGTCATGATGGAGATTCACTATATTGCAGATTCTTTAATTTGTATTGCAGGTAAAATCTTATAATCAGAATCTTGCACACCAAGTTCAAACACT
This sequence comes from Turritopsis dohrnii, assembly GCA_027922465.2. Taxonomy (NCBI): domain Eukaryota; kingdom Metazoa; phylum Cnidaria; class Hydrozoa; order Anthoathecata; family Oceaniidae; genus Turritopsis; species Turritopsis dohrnii. The sequence goes on from BQMF02000023.1 coordinate 597,969, forward strand.
TTCCAAGCGAATTGATGGACGAATAAGAAGTTCTAATGCCTCTGCTCAATACAATATGGATAGCGACATGGCGAATCAAGATACTGTTGATTATGCAGAAGTGAACGGGACTTCAGAAAGGGGTTTTATGGAAATGAAAAACCTTAAAGAACAAGTAATTTTTTTATTTGCATTCTTCACAATTCTTATTTTATCCATTTTTTTGTTTGCTTAGAATGTTTTATCATTAACAGCTGATTTTACTCAGCTTTTAAATATTTATTTCAGGTTCAAAAACTCACTGAGCACAAACAGTTTCTAGAGGCATCACTAACAGAACTTACACATGAAAAAGAGGTCATTACTTTAGACCAACATAAGACTGTATCAAAAGTTTCAACTTTGGAAGAAGAATTATTAAACTTAAAACAACAGGTTTGCAAGATTCGTTTGCTCTGTTGCTCGGTTTGAATGTAGTCTGTTCTTGGAATAACTACTTAAATAATCAAGGTTACCATTTTTAGTGTGAGGTGGTGTGAATCCCATTTAACATTAATGTCTTGAAATCTAAATTTGGCCTTGCCTATTTATTATTGAATGCTTTTAAACTTGGCTCATCACAAAATAATTTCGCTGTTTAGTATTGTTCAATATTTCATGAATTAAATGTTTTAAGATTTGAAATAACGTTTTGAAATTTATGATTTTTTGCAAAAAAAAAGTCAATAAAGACATAACGTACTGAATTGAATGAAATTTCATTCATGCTGGGTTACAAACTGTTTCTGAAAATTTTATTTTCAAAAGTTTCCTGTTATTAATTTCATTAGATTTCTATGTGCCAAGAAGATTTGAACAAAACAAAGAAAAAAAATGTTCAGTTGAATGATCAGCTAGAAGAATATGTCATGCTGCAGCAGGTACGATTAAAGGTGTTCTTTCACATTAAGCATTGTTGATAAAAGATTATTATAGTAAATTAGATATAATTGGTGTAACAATCATACACTGCCAGAATGGAACAATTTGATATTGGATTCATAAAGAGATCTTTCATTGCATTGTATGCGTATTTCTTCTGGGAAAAATATCACCATATTCAACATTTAAATTTAGTCAGAAAGATCTGGAACAAATGGATTACACAATTCATTATTTAATGAGTTGGAGATGTCACTGTCTGAAGCAGATATGAACTCACAGTATATGAGCACTCCATGCAAGTTATCCCCTAAATGTAATGATACTGATGTCCCAGATATTGTGGTATCTCCCACAGGTGCTGACCAGCTTAGCAATGAATATGAAAAGGTATGTAGTTGTATAACAATGTTATATTTTTATTTGCCTTTAAGATTTCAAGCATGTTTTTATCAATTCTTAATTGTTAGTTGAAGGAGGAAGTCAAGGTATTGTATGGGAAGTTAAGAAGATTGCGAGATCTTCTACAGGATGAGCACCTAGTTGATCATGAAGATAGCAAGATCATCACAGAAAATGTAGACATCAATTCATTACATAAATTGGTTGATCAAGTCATTGAATTAATTCGAGAGCGTGTCTTATCATTGGGTGTAATTGATGGAAGAGCTAGTAGTCCGACGCATGTAAGAGTTGAATTTTGTTTTAAATACTGGTCAAAATTTCTTTACTACACATTTTTGTGGCTTGAAACTATAAAGATTGATGTGACAGTCCGGTTGGTAAATTTGTTGAAAAGTCACTGTAACATAGTATGTTTCATTAGAAATATATACACACTATTCCATTGAAAAAGGACTTCATTGCAGCAACTTTTTGATGGTTTTGCCCACTGGGAGTTGATTGGTGTGTTGATCAGATGATCTGCATTAAGCTTTTTTCCATTATAGTTGGATTTAGAAAGCTGTGATAATCTCTCCCAACCAGATTCACAAATCTCAGATAGAGATGTTGATATCTTAGAACAGCAAGTAAGGTTATTATTGTTCCCTGTATATTGTTTCATGACAGTCCATAAATTCAATGTTTATTCAGAGGACAATCTCACAGCAATCTTTCTTTTTTAAAGTTTCAGATATTCTTTAAGCCGTTACGACACATCTTTTACGACACATCTTTTACGACACATCTTTTACGACACATCTTTTACAGTTTTTTCACTATCAACTTAATGGACTTACAGTTGTGTCATTGTTTTATTAAATTTATTAAGTTTTATTAAATTTTCAATTTCACACTTTTTTTAGTCACTGTTATTTAGTAACTGTGTGTTGTTGATTGTCTCAGGTGTACGATTTAAATCAAAAATTGAATGTGACAACTAGTGATCTAGAAGGTACAAGAAGAGAACTTGTAAAATCTCAAGCATTAGCAACACAACACGAAGAGAATGCGCTTGCACTCAAAGTACAGGTATCTTACCGATTTGTTTTTTCTAACTACTTTGAAATACAGTAAAATAATTATTGATTCATTGATATCATTGTTTACTCAAAAATGAACTGAAGCAAAAAAGTAATGATTCTGAATTGGCTATATATATATCGACTTGAATTTGCTGATGAAAATCTCTTTTTGAAATATTTATGAGGTGAAATATGTCAACTGTCTTACTTTGCGGATGAACTTTCTTTATGATCTTCATGGAAACCATGGTCGTGCTTCCTTAGTTCAACCCTTCTCCACAGTGATCATTATAAACATAAGTTTATTTGAATTTTCAGTTAAAACAATACTTGCTTTATCACAAACCAATATCAGAACTAGACTGGTGTAAGAGGCGTCCACATAAAATCATAATCTCTGATGATAGAAATTCATGCTATAAACATTCATAGTATAAACAAGTAAACCACCGATTTGTTAAAAAAAACACCACGGAGAAGTACATTTTTATAGAAAGGCACACAGATATGCACACCTATACAATGGAAATACACTTCTTCGTAGTGGTTTTGACAAGGTTGCCCAGTGGGTGGTTTTTGTACTGCTATATAATGTACATAATGTATTTGTTGTGATATCTATATGTAAACACACAGGCGTTTTCAGGGTCAGTCAAAAAAACTTGAGGAGTCTAGCGTTACGATATTTCTTTTCATTCTTCAGTGGCGATGGGCTTACTTAAACATTTTTCTGTTTTACTTTAAATTACTAATCTCTCCTCCACAAATTTTGACTGAGTTCTAGCAACGCTTCTGATCAAATGTTAACGAGTTTCTTCAAAGAGCAACTGGGCTTCACCTTTAACACAGGTCAGCTGTCAAGAACGTGAAATTGATGCTCTACGAAAGGAAAGAGATATTATGCTGGCTGATACGAGTTTAGAAGAAAAACTGAGGAGGGTTTTAGAAGAGAGAGATGCTGCTTTGAAAAGGTGAGTTCATGGTGACTAAGAGTTACTATGATAACACTTTAAAATCCTTACGTTTCTCTGTCTGTTAGCGATGTTCTGTTTAGCGATGATTTTCAATGCTGTTAAACATTTTTATTTCCCAGGGAGAACGAAATCAAATCCAAGTACGAAACTGCACAAAACGACATGCAAAAACTTAACGGCCAACTCATATCTGTCGTACAACACAAAATCGAGTTGACGGAACAGCTAGAACAATGGCAGGTAAGCTGCGACATTTTTTCAATCCCGTCATGCTCAAGTAGATTTTTAAAATCGATTGCTCAGTGACGTTTCCATTTCCCCGACATGTCGTGAAAACAATTTGCCGTGTTTTAGTTTGACATGGCTTCACTGATCGACCAGCAGTTAACAACGAAGATGAAGAAAGACCAACAGAGATCTCGGAAACGTTCTGCCAATGCCACCAATACCACCACAAGCAATCCAGCGAGAATGTTTGCCGCCAAATTTTTTGCGAGTAGGAACGGCAGTAAAGAATCCAGTCGTACCGGAACACCCACGTTGAAATCACCCGTGCCGCCCAAATCCTGATGAATATTGACTTGGCGGTTTATGATACGCCCGCTCGAGTGTGAGGGCGCAAGTCAGTTCCAACTAAAGTATGTGAAATAGGTAGAGACAAATAGGCACAGTATTACAGTCGAGCCTAAAAAACTGTTGAAAATCGTGAGTATATTTTTTCAAAATTCAATTTGAACAGTCTTTTTTTAATTTTCCCGATAAATTATTAAAGGTGTTGCTATCCTGAGTGGAATCCCTTACACACGGTATCCTTTACTTGTTGATATTTACGTAGGGATTACGAAGGGATTCCTGCGTCCACAATGATTTTTTAAGCGATGATAGAACTCACAAAGTTGTTTATGAAGTCTTATTACAGTTTTCTGGTATTCTGTTTCCTTGTTTCCTTTCGGCTTAAATATCATCAATGATGTAATAAGTTGTAATATTTTGTAAAAACTTTTGTAGAATTATAAAACACTAAGAGACTCGTTAAACAACATTTTGAGCTCTGTCATATTTGTAACTATTCTGTGAGAGCCAATGAAAACTTAGTTTTGTTTCTTTCAATTTACAGTTCAAAAAATATTTCGAAAATTACGTTATTTATATTTATTGCAAGAATGTTATATGGCGCGCCAAAACCTGACTTTAATATTTTTAAAAGGCAACTAAAAACTTAAAGAAAATGTTTTTGTCATATTTGGCGCGTTATAATATCATTTCTCATTTGTAAATATTCTTCCTAGATCGTATGTACAGTTTTAAATTGCTTTTGTTTTTACAGACAGAAACAATTTGCTGGCCTTTTTTTTAGGGGACTGAGTAAAACTATAGAAAGTAATATTATGTTTTCCTCATACACATCCGCCCAACCTTTTTTTCACTATGCCGATTAAATGTGTTACTCGTCTGTTCAATGACAAAGTTGCTTAATCATATCAGATAATGTTCTAATTAGCGTTAATATTTTCGTGCGACCGTACCACTGAATCACTGAGTGTCAAAATAGCTTGCTTTTTTTTGCCATAACTTATGAGAACGTTTTTTAGTAAATAATTGATTCATTTTCGTTTACATGTCAACCTCGAACCCTGGATTCGAGGTTGCGAATACACTTCCTTAGTCTTTACTGTATCATATGAGTGGGGGAGAAGATTTTCGTATTTTGTACATATATCCATTATATTTGACGTCGAATTATTTGCTATTTATATTTCGCAGAAGTGTGTATCTAGTGTAACTTCAATGTGGGATTCCAATTTATCCAGCCTCGTCCCCAGAGCTTCTTGCCTTTTCGATATATACGGATGGCAAGAAGCCCTGGGGACGAGGTTGCATTTTATCCAATGAAATTTGCTTCTGTGAAAGTTATGCATAGACTGTACAAAATTTAGAAATATTTGCTTATAAACTTATTAAACTTACTCTCCTGTATGATTTGTCGAAAAATTAAACATCCCAAGAATACACCTCTCACGAATTTGTTTCAAATTTCCAGGTTTTACTGTTTACTGTATCACCTGTTTTGTTTTGATAATTTGATGGGATCCTAGCGATGATACAATCTAATGATGTTATTAACTTAACTTTAAGGCGACCGTGGGTTGGAGTATTTAAAGAACACGATTGTTTCCTCCTCATACTCTCCATTCAAGTATTCCGAGAAAGAAGCTGTTTTACAAAATTCGACAACGGTTTTTCGGCGAGAAAATATCGCGTGTATCTTTTTATTAGCAGTAGGAAAAGAAAGGAAATTTGAAAAGGGCTTCACACTGCGTGACGATTGTTCTGTGAAAATTATGCAGTGTCATGACAACCATATAATAACTTGCCCGCTGATCATATCGAAAAACGTCTTTGTTAGTACTAACTTCTAAGTTAGTTACTACTAAGTCTTAGGGCCGTTTTACATTAGGCGGAATAGAGAGAACCTGGGTTCCAAGTTTGGCTGAATCGTGAATTAAGTAATTATTTCCTCTGTGATCCCAACCAGTAGTGGTTTGGAAATAGCAATCTCTCGTACGGTGTAAACCCAGCGTTCACATTTAAAATTGACAATCTTTGGAAAACTCAGGAATCTCATTGATCACTTTGAATTACCAGTCAAAACGTCAACCTGAATGTAAGGGTTGATACCAGATCCAATCTTTTGATGAATTTCCAACATGGCTGACAACTCGCAATTTTAATTTTCAAATTTTATCGAATTCTGGTTGAAAATTTGACCAACGAAGATTAAAATACGCATATGTATTCTGGGATACGAATTTTCTTTCGAAATCCACCACGACAAACGCAGTGAAGGCGAAAGCATGTATGTGGAGGATGAAGTCGCCTTTAAAGATCGAAGCGATATAAACAATTTAGATAAGACAGTAGAGCACCATTGGATCGAATCTATCCAATATTAATTAGTGCCCTGTATCAGAGTCCCACATTGGGACTGATAAAAGAATCTGGATCGAGAAATTCAATTCTCTCTTGTTCACTATATACACAAAATGGGACAGCCCACTCATTATCGCAGGAGACTTCAACATAGGACTTAAAACATAAATTGCTTGTTGCTAGCAATATACAGCAATATAAACACATTTGATCTTCATCAAGTAATCACCGAACCGACGCGAATGGGTAAAATATTTATCGGCCATTATCAAAACGAATACTCCTAACAAAGTAATCAATCAAAATATCATCCCTTGACATCACGCTCCATATGCAATCATTAATTCACCAAAAGTTTCACGAACTTTCTTACAAATTCGAACTTTCTTACAAATTCGACACAAAAGTCGTCAAAACGTCACTGTGATTAGAAACGCACTCCCCCGTAGCGATTTTTCAACAAATTTGCATACTGGGTGATTTGACCAAATCGAGGACAAGAAATCAGAGGGGAAAGAGGTATTATTTGGTGCCCTTCAAAACGACATTCTGGGCCCAGCAATCTTAAATCTGTATGTAATCAAATTGAAAACCGTTTCCAATAACAGCCCATGTTTACAGGACGCCGACGATACCAGCTTGTTGTACTAGTACTGTAAAGTAAAGAAAATCAAAGAGTGTACAAAAGAACTGCAATAAATGAGTGAGTAAACTGATGTAACTGCAATGAATGAGTGAGTAAACTGATGTGTCGCAGTTGTTTGTTATGTCACGTGACTAGACGTAGAATGTAGCTGTGCAACATTACACGAATGGTTATAGTGAGAGAAGGTATAGCGTGCCGTAGACACATCTTCGAAAACGTGCTGTGAGATTATATAGCTTTTAGTTGTACAACATATTCGAAAGAATATATATAGTGTTTGTAGAGATAATTTGTCGTGGCGATAAACCAAATTCCCGACAGATGTAACTGCAATGAATGAGTAAATGAACGAGTGAGTAAAAGATTCCAAATTGCTGATGAACATCAACAAAACTAAATCAACGTCCCAGTTCGCAAAATCTTCAAAATGTCACTGCGGTGAAGAGCATTTTTATTCAAATAGTGTGAATATTCCTATAGAAATGCACTCCTTCGCAGTGACCAATCAACAAATAGTCCTGAGCACGAGATCTATGGAGTCAAAATACGAACTCGATATCACACACTCCATATCAAAGTCAACAACATATCGGAACAAAATGTCAATTGCCAGAAGATCCAGCTACCTCAATTAGGAAGAGGAAGAGAAAGAGGACACAAAATTTAAAAATTACAAAATCCTGTTACGAAACTCTTGCTATGTTAAACATTTGAAACGCTTTGCAACATTTAATCTACGAAAAAGCTTTGTGAAATGCTTGCTTTAAAGATGTTGTCTCCAACAGGTAAAACGACTCGAACATGTGCAAAGATGCGCAGATGGTTTGGTATATGATCGATGCGTGAAAATGAACAATATGTATGCTTTAAAATGGCTCCCGGTCAAAGAATGAATGGACTTGGCATCTGTCAAGCTTATTTACAAAGCAAAACAATATCTGAGCTAGTCAACGTACTTGTGGATTCCCAGGAAAGAAATTGGACTATGATGATCACAGTGCAAATATCAAACTGGTCCCGTTACCGATCACGACAAAGAAATATGCACAATCCAATATAATGCTGGAAAAATCTTCAATAACGATTTATAATCAATTTGTCGAAAATCTCCAAACATTTCAGCTTAAATCATGAAACTAGAAATATAAATTTATTATTATTGTCATTATTGTTATCTTTAAAATAAAGTTGAAAGCCATGTTCACCAGAGGTTTCTAGTTCCAGAATTAGAAATTTTGAGAAGAACGCACGCGTAAGGTCGCGACTTTCCGCGTACAATTCCGTTTCAACGGTCTTCCGGCTTAAACTATGTGGTTGAATTTTAAACATGTCACTTTTTATCTAAAGACCTGTACATAGGAAAGACTATACATGCAAAAGCGAAAATTCTGCAGCTGCCTAATCACAGGTTTGTTGCATGAACTGAAGGGCAGAAGGTCTACTTTTATTGATGGTTATCTTCGAAATGAGGCTGGAATTACGTAATCCACGAGCAGAAATATGTCAATATTATTTTCATAATGAGAAGACACCTGTTAAAAAATGTTTATTGTATCATGAAATATGTCTAAATAATCTGTTTTTTCTTCTTGTTTTTTCTTCTCCTTGAATATGATATGAGGCTGTCGAAGTGGAGCAGCTCACAACAAAACAAAAGAAAGACAGAAGAATGGAAAGAATGAAAAAAGGAAAGAAACACATTTAATTATTTATGTTTGTAATTTTCTCGATTTCACTAATATATCTTTAAAAGAAAAAAAAAGAAGTCTGTACATATTCTGAATAAAAACACGTATATACGTTCCAGAACGCCATAACGATAGAAGCATAGAGGATTTTTTGTTAATGATAGATTTATGGTTTTTCCAGTTTTCTTTGGTGTAGGAAGAGAAAAAAAAAGGAATAACGAAAAAGCAAACACCAGGTTATTCATTATGGTCGTTTTGAACATTTTGAACATCACTCAAACATTCTGAGAGCGGATCAAGCTGCACTCGTGTAAACATATTATGAAACTCAGCGAAATGGATCTTGGAAACTTTCTAATTCCACTTGTATTAGTGTTCTGTATAATATTAGCAATATTGTGGATGCTCGGTCGATTCAAATGCAAGGTGATTCAACAGCCAGCAAAACGAGAAGATGTGGTAGTTATCAAGCTGAACTCGGGTTGCAAATTTTCTCTGTGCAAATTTATTGTTTATTGTTGTTGGAGTTCAAATGACAGTTCAGCGGATATAATTCGTTACTATGACAAAATCCACGTGGTTCGTTACCAGACTGCTCTCGATTCTATGGACGAGTGCGTCATTTGCAAAGAGAGTTTTGACCGCGAGAAGCAAATATGCGCGTTCAGTTGTCAACATATGTTTCATGTCTCCTGTATTGTGAAATGGCTTGTTCATCAGAAAAAATGTCCACTTTGCTGGGCTGATATCGTCACTGGCGAAAAAATGGTTTGAACTTCAAAAGTGAAAAGTCAAATTTTGTAGTAATGATATTTGATCTGTTCAGGAGAATTTTCAAATTTTCTTTTGTTTCAGTTATAAGTTATCCACATTCTTTCGTTTGTTCATTCATTTTTTACATTTCTTACAGACATTATATATATTTAGCAACATGATCTCTAATAGCAGCCATTACTACGAGCTATACACAATATATTCGATTGTCGGGCGCAAGTACAAAATACCTTATCGGTTGAAAATATGTCGGCTATTCATTTCGGTGGTTAAAATATTTCGTCGGTTAAAATTTCGTCATTTTGCAAAATTTTAGTAATACTTACTTATAAATTTCACTTTTCAAAATTTTTGTCGGTTAAAATTTTCGTCATCGGCCAAAAATTTCGTCATTTTCACCCGACATATTTTTAACCGATAAGGTACTTCCTACAAGCTACAAGTAGCTGTTATTAGAGATTGTACCTGCGACTTTGTCATATGAAAAGTTCATGGTTGGACTTACTACGAAAAACCTCAAAAGTTTTAGTTGTCTTTAAAAAGCATGTGTGCGTGTTAATGATGTATTGTTATAGTTTAGGTCTGTCAGTAAGAATTTGAAACTGATTCCTCAAAAGGATGTTTTTTTTTCAATTCTTCGTTTTTGAAGTATTTTATTCTTTGTAAAACTAATACTCGTGTATGTTGATAAAGACACTTACGTCAGGAAATATTTGTAACATTACACTTGATTTAATTCTCTTTCCATTTTTTTGTCTCTAACAAGATGCAAACCATCGTTGAAAGTTTTTTATTTTCATTTGAAAGAACGAGGTAATATACAGTAAGAAACTATTTGACCGCAGAACTATAGTTTGACGTTGCTAGAAAACACATCTGGGCATTTATTTCAGCTTCTCCGCCATATTATCAATAGCCGGTAGCAGCTACTTAGAGATTGTTTGTTTGTTTGTTTGTTGAATCGAACACAAATTTGCCTCTTATTACACGTTTTTTTTTATAAACAACCAAGGTCAGACCTTAGTAGTAATGTTGCTTAAAAAAGACCATTTTTTAGTAGTATTGTTGCTTAGCTAATTTGTTGCTAAGAACTAATTGAAAAAATATGTATTTCCAGTTTGAATACCTTTGTGTAAGCTTAAGTATTTAAGTACAAAGTGTAGGACACAGTACTGCAACCTAGTGTAACCTTTATTTATTTATTTATTTATTTGGTATTGTTTTACGTGGCTAGCCTCACTCAGTTGCTACTGCATCTGCTTTCCAGGAGGGGCCACGGCTTAGGTTGGAGGCTCCGAAGTATTTGACACTCTCATGAGTGACACAAACCCAATCAAAGACCTGTGCTCTTCTGGATGACCTCCTGCAACACCCGATGTATCATCTACCCAATTTCCCTCACATGGCATGGGTCGACCCGGCGCTATGGTACATTCACTCACGCATGATGAATCGCCGCCAAGGGGAATTGAACCCCGATCTCTCGCATGAAATGTGAGAGTGATAACCACTATACTACGGCGCCACATAGTTTAACAATGTGACATTCAATAGGACATTCAAATCATTTTATAGAGCACACAACCTAGTGTAACAGCCTAGTGTAACAACTAAGAAATGTGCTGTAGCTATGCTAGTGCTGCATCTTCATCTGTTTTAAAACATATTGCGAAGTAGCAGATTTCTCTCAGTTGCATAACTATGTCCCACGCGTACAGGTAAAAGCACGTGTACGAAGATTTTCTATTGCGTAATCTTATGAAGAAGAAGAATACACGTTTTCCTTTTTATAAACAACACTGGTAAATTTTCTCAAAAAGTTAAGCAACAGTACTACAAGAATCTTAGATAAAACTAGCAAGATGGAATTTTGAAACGATACAACACTAGCATAGCTTTACCACATTTCTTAATTGTTACACTAGGCTGTTACACTAGGTTGTGTGCTCTATAAAATGATTCGAATGTCCTAGACTTTATACTTGATACTTTAATTAAACAACTAAAACGTATAAAAAGCTTTTCAAAACAAGAGATATATTTATCAACCTCGTACCCAGGGTTTCTTGCTTTCGCTTATATCGAAAAGGCAAGAAACCCTGGGTACGAGGTTGATATATTTATATTTTCGATTAGTGCTTAAGCAATGTTGCTACTAAAAAATAGTCAATTTTTAAGCAACATTACTACAAACGTCAGACCTGGTTGATTATAAAAATAAACGTGAATGTTTTTTGACTTTATTGAGTATTCTCGTTAAGGCTGAAATACACTATGATATATTCCATAGTTATGGACTCCCGAACTTTGCAGACTTCGTACATGGGTTCCAATTTTGTGGTTTAGTTCTTGTATTGCCCTGGTCCTCGACTCTTCGCACCACAACGGTTCATTCATGTAAGCTGTAAAAGTGACTTGCTTATTACTGAATCTTTATGATAGTTCTAATTCGTTACATGTAGACCTCCGATAATTTAATGAAGGATCATCGTGGAAATAACTGCGCAGATACTTCAACTTTTCAACCTTAGAAAGTATAGGTTGAGAATGGAGAGAATGGTATCCATCAAAATTGTCGATAACCAGTCTCAAGAGCTGTTTCGGTTTTTTCATAAACTTCACTGAAGACGTTTGGAGTTCTCTTTCATGAAACTAGTGAGTTTCATTAAATTTTGAATTTGCTCTCTGAAAATGCTAAGAATTATGCTTGTTTCCTCATTATGACGAGGACTATAAGTGTAGCAGATATCCTTCTTTTCACACTCCCTATCGGCATTTTTAATGTTTTTGTTCAAAAGCAGCTTTTTGAGAGTTGAACCATGGTGTGGACCATGCAAAAAGACTAGTAGTAGACGTAGTAGTATTTTTCTTCTTCATGTATAAACTGAAACTAACTTCAAGTGTAAACTGAGACAAACCAAAACATAAACACGTGTCACGTGTTATTCCTAAAGTTACGTAATTAGGGAGATAATATGAGACAGTTTAGAAGAGCCTGCTACACGAAAAAAATCAATTACTTGTGAGTATTTAACTGTTCTACTGAAAAGGTACTTCGGAGATTTAAAGAATTTCGTTGTATGAAAAGAAACATCATTACTTTGCACGCTTATTTCAAGTGTTGATGTGAAGTTTCTAATGACTTTGTAGGGAAAAATTCACGAACAACTCTACTAAGTTGTATATAATTCCCAATGATATACAGTCGACTCTCGATAACTCGAACTCTCACGGGACCTTGAAAAAAGTTCGACCTATCGAGAGTTCGAGTTTTCGAGATGTTAGGTAATATAGTCGGTATCTCCAGTTCCGGCGTTTTTGACTCCCTCCGGGTATTTTTCGCTGTCTCCATGTATTACCGAAAGTGCAAAAATCGCAGGGTGTACTGGGTAGACAAGGTGTTAGGTTAAATCAAGAAGAAAATGAAAATGACACAGAGGAATTTGGAGCAATTTTCTTACTTATCATTTCTTACGAAAAAAATCAGTCATACAACTTTGTTTGACTTGACTTGTTAAACCCTTCAATCTTTAATTTCTTTGCAAAATCCAAGGGCTTTTTCTTAAAGAATGGTGCCATCAATTGGAACTTGTTGACTCATCAAACCCACAAACCATTTAAAAACAGCTTTATCTAACTGATCGTAGTCTCCGCAACGTGAGCTTTTTCGTGATGAAGACATGCCTTTCTTTTCCAGTGAAGCTGTTAATTTCTTTTTATTTTTGAGCCATGTTGAAAGGGTGTTTTTTTTAACACCGTACTTTGCTGCAACGTCCTTGTTTTTCACACCTTTTTCCAAGTCTTTTAGGGCTTTACATTTAATCCCTATGGATTTATTGTCTAGCTTTCGTGGTTTTACAGGCGCCATTTTAAATTATCTTTGTGATATGTTTTTCATGCGTTTCTTCTGTGTTTTTCGAAAACATTCGAAATTCAAACGTTCGAATTACAACGTCTTTTCGAATTTTTTTAAAAATATTTGAGAAAAGTTCGAGTTATCGAGAGGAATTCAGCGTAGGGACCGAAAAAAAAGTTCGACCTATCGAGATGTTCGAGTTTTCGAGTGTTCGAGTTTTCGAGATTTTTTTTGCCTCAAAAGGGCTTGTAAACTCAAGGGACCTTAAAAAAAGTTCGACCTACCGAGTTGTTCGAGTTTTCGAGTGTTCGAGTTATCGAGAGTCAACTGTATAAGCGAAATCTATAGAAATCTATAGAAAAATAGTTTCGTGTAAACGAAACATGATTTTTCCGAATCCTGCTAATTTCAAACATTATAGTAATGGCACACTCAACACTCCTGAGCAGAGGCGTAGCAAGATCATAGTCAAAATTTATGGAGGAGGTGTGGTTAGTTATTCAAAGTAAAGAAAAGAAAAACATGTAAATAACCTAATCAATACTTAAGATTAAAAACAGGGACCGCGGAACAGGGGGCTAAGGGGACTATACACATCCCCCTAAATGATGTTGGTTTAGGGTTTTTTGTACAGTTTTAGCAATTCTAGTCCAATAAAATTCACAAAATCCCCCTAATGTTGTCAATGGTAACAAATTGGCATAAGAGGGAGATTGCATTCCACCGGCTGTTGAGAATGAAAATCACTCGGTAAATTGTGTTGATCGTTGGTTCATGGTAAAAGGTTATGGTTCATGTGTTGATCGATGGTTCATGGTAAGGTTATGGTTTCGATGAAATGGAATGAGTCTACTAAACGAAGAACGCTATTGTAAATACCAATAAAGGATCGTCGCCTACCTGTGGCTCGCATCCTGTTGTGTTGACTGGCCGAGGTAAAAACCATAACGGGCCCATTTAAGAACTTCAACAGCTTTGAGTGTTAAACCATTTGAGGGGATGGGCATAAAAGTCACGCGATCAATTGTTGTATAGGCTGTCTAACATATAAATGATCAGTAACTTACATAGACCTCTTGAACAAAGGATTGTATTAAGCATCTCGTCAAACATTTCAGAAGATTCTGACATACCATGAGCTGGTACAGTACACACAAGAAGGTCACAATAAGGAGGAGGGTGTGCAGCACATCATCTCATGGGAGATGGATCCAGAAGAATCTGTTTGAAATCAGTGACTAATGATATTTCGTGCTTTACGCAGCCTCATAATCACCAAATCGAATTAAGTATTAAATTTATCTCGCTGATAATTTTAAGAACTTTGTGAGGGTATGCATACCTATTATAGACACCATATCAGTCCTTTGCGAATCACATGAAATGATAGCTAAAATTATTCTTGAACTTGAATGATTTCTTTTTACTTTTTACTTTTTATTGCAGTCGCAATCCTGCTCGAAAATCCTGCAGTCGTAATCCTGCATAGTTTTAAAATGCAAAATTCTTGAAATTCTGCATATACCGACTGGTAGCCTTGTGGTAGAGTGCTCGCTTCCTGTTCGGGAGGTCGCGGGTTCAATCCCCGACCGAGTCATGCCAGCGACTATAACAGTGTGAATCAATCCTCTCTGCTTAGCACTCAGCAAGAGAGTAGGAATGATGTCTAGGGTGGTTGTCTAGTTGAGCGGTTCCTGTCATTACAGCTTCCGTAGCCCAAATCGGGGCTTTAAATGCTCTAGGACCTCCTTCGCAGGACCCTCATTGATAACAGTACCTTACGGAACTGAAGAGGCTATCCTGGGTAAACATTCGTAAATAAAAATATAAATATGACGGGAAGAAGATATTTTTTTCGTTTTCGGCGTAAAAAAGGAGAAGGGTTTGGATTAAACACAATACCGTGTCCAACAAGCTGCCACCATGCTTACTTTATGACAGAAAATCCCTTATTATTTTATTATTTTCGATTGAAAGAACGCAGTAGGTAATGAGCAATACTCGGCTCTTTTATTCCAGACAAAAATAACAGAATTTTGACCATAAACCTGTATCACCAGAGAATGTTAATTGAGACACATGAGAAAATATGGATAGTCCTTCTTTTTTATGTCTGTATATTGTAAGAGATAAAAAAATATAAAATAATTAAAACAGGTAGAGGGGACGTATGGAGCAAGCGGGAATTTCATTCTCGAGTTTATGGACCAAAATCCAAATTGTCGTCTTTTCTTCGGTAAACTTTTAGAGGATGAAAAATAGTGTTTATGATAATATATGTATTTCGTGAATTATAATCTCAGAAAATCGCTGTCCCTCATGTTACGGTAGTCATGGAAATAGCAATACAAACAGCCATTCGATGTAGTTTTTCAAACTATCTGGGATCATTAAAACTTCACGGTGTAAACCTTGTAAAATTTGTTTGGGAAAGGGAGCTTTTGGTCACGTGATGTCTCGTTCATTCAAACTCTGTTAATAATTTTCACCGAAAGGTTTGATGGTCTAAAAATTCTATTTCAACATATTTTTTAGAAAACTTGTCGTCACCTCCTATCCCGCTGGGCAAATTTGTTGAAAATCCCTGTAGAGGAGTACTTTTTCTATAGAAAATCTCATACATGTGGACAGAATTTAAACGGAAATGCACTTCCTTGCAGTGACTTTTTTTACAAGTTTGCCCACGGGGAAGTAACGGAAACTGAATAGAAAACTAAAAAATATCTCCTGGTAGAAAATTTAAAACAAACTATTCAACCTTTTGACGACAGCTCTCCAATCAGGATGATTTTAACAAATTCGAGGTGGATATAGGTATGCCGCGTCGTCATTAAACAGCTTCGGCTGCCGTACGACACAGCTTCTTTACTTCTGTTGCTGCTGTTGTTGGAACTTCTGCATCAACTGTTCGTCTTGCAGCGACATAGCCGTCAGTTTTTTGCCGATACGTTCGTGTATATCCAAGTACTTGGCGACACATCGATCAAGACATACAGACTCGCCTTTGGTTAACTCAGCCTCTTTGTACTTCGTAGCGATGCATTTTTTCTGACAAGAATTAGTTAGCCTGCGAAAAACAAGTCGTGAATATATGTTGGAGTCATTTAATCGAAAAGCCTTCGCAGAAACTGTGCCAAATGACAGGGTCTCTCCCTACCCTGTGGGCAAATTTGTTGAAAATCACTGCGAAGGAATGCAATTCTGTAGAAATGTACACACTTTTTCAATAAAAATGCTCTTCGCCACGGAGACTTTTTGCCCACTGGGAAATAGTGTAGACTCAACCCTCTTCCATGGAACTACACGATAATTTCGCTGTATTTCAACATTATATTATGAATTGTCATTCGTCTACTAATGGGTTTTTGTACTAATACCTAAGGAAGTTGCATAGATGAGTACTTACTGTACATTCGTCATTTGATTTGTAAAATCACTGCGAAGGAGTTGCATTTCTATAGACGTATACACACGCTATTTAAATAAAAATGCTCTTCATCGCAGTGATTTTTTTTGCACACTGGGTGTTAATAACATGGCAGTGGTGTTTTGATGATTATGCCCACAGGTGGTCTATAGCTTCACACTTGACAGCAAACCTGATCGATATGTATTATCTCAACCCTCCACTATGGAACTACGCCATAATTTCACTGTATTTCAACTATGACCTGTCATTTGCCTACTGATGAACTCAATTTGAGGTGTTAATGTCTAAGAGAGTTGTATAGATGAGTAGTTACAGTACATATGTCATTTAAAGTACTTTACCCACTGCAAAGGAGTGCATTTCTATAAAAATATACACTCTATTTCAATGAAAATGCTTTTTGGCTAGTTTGCACAGATCTATTCTATAACTACAGACGAGTTTGTAGACGAGACACAGACGAGTGTAGACGGCTACAGACGAGTCACAAGTCAAATACCAGGTCGATGAATAAATATTTATTTAGAAAATAATTGTTGGTCAAAAGATCACCTGTTATACATGTCAGTCATCATTTCAATCTCAAGCTCGCCGAGGGCTTGCATGCTGGGACCTGCCGTCATTGTTTGATTTCAGTGATTGACTAAAGGTAAACATTGACACGTCATTGACAAAAAAAATTAAAACAGAGAAGCAATTGTGAGACCTTTCAGTGGGCAAAATTCGTTGAAAATCACTACGAAGGAGTGCATTTCAATAGAAATATACATGGCATTTCAATAAAAGTGCTCTTCATCACAGTGACTTTTGGACTGAATTTCTGTTGGAAAACAGTGATGTTGTTTCTCTGTTATCTATAGTTTCACTGGTATCATACCCAGTGGGCAAAATTGTCAGAGTCACTGCAATGAAGAGCATTTTTATTGAAACTGTGTGAATATTTCTATAGAAAGCACTTCTTCGCAAGGTTTCTCAACAAATGTGCCAGCTGGGTATAGTAGACTCTCAGGGCAACGGAAAAATAGTTCGAGTTTTGGAGTGTTGAAATTGGTAGTGGTTACATTAATTATTGTCATGTCAAGGAGATTGAGAAATCATATGTTAGATTAAAACTAGAAGCCTCGTGGCCTGAACAATTTCCGTATCTGGCCTATAGGAAAATGCTTTAGCCTAATTTTCAAAATGTCTGAATGATTGTCCATTCTTTTCGTCTTGCTTGAATAATAACAGGTCTATCCAAATTCCCAAAATATGACTTACGGTTCACATGGAGAATAAAATGACATTTGTCAGAAGGGAACCAAAATCATTTGAAAAAAGAAGCTGTATGGGCTTTCAAAATTGTATTGCCCTCAACACTATTAAATCTATTACAACCAAATGTTTTAAAATAGGTCAAACTGAAGACATTGTCTATTTATGATCAAATCTGCAAGTGACTGCCAAATTTAACATCAGGACCTTCCAATTGTTCTTTGTTCCAAATTTTGCCAGAAATGTGAATTTAGTAACACAGTAAGCATTTCATGAAATTGTTCATAACTTGGAGCAGGAGAAACATGGGCATTTCAAAGATTTTAATCCATGACAATAGGTTAGCAAGAAGATAAAAATTTTATTGTATATAACTTAAATCAACATAACATACAATATGAAAAACTGTTTCTGCTAAACCTGCCAGTGGCAGATCCAGAAGTTAAGTCACAACTTGTGTAGGAGAGTGTTTTAATCATAAAGAAAAACGTTCAAATAATCACTTTGGTAATATAAATTGAATTCACAAATTATGTTAATGTGCTTCTCCACAAGTTGCAACTACCTTCAGTCACTGTCTGCTATTACCAATTGAATCTTTTCATGGAGTATATGAATAACACAATTGTGCACAAAAAGACAAATGACACAATAAAGTCTTATTAGGATCTGTATTACAATGTTCTTTTCAAACATGATATATTGCGTCCTAGAACATATTACACTCCAAATTTTCACAAAGCTTTAGTGATCTCGTTGCGTGTGTCCCCCCATTAAATTCCATACCTTCTGAAAGCTATTCTGCTAAGTAGAATAGTTTTACAAATGCACCCCCGTCTAGTTTTGACGTTGACAGACCAGCTGTCAACATATTATTACACGATACATCTAATGTAAGTACAAAATTCTGTTTAATTATGTTTGATGATAGTATTATGTGCTGTAAGTAAAAGTTCTCTGTTTAGATATGTAAATACGTTTTAAAATAGTCTCCATTTGCTTGCATTTTACATTACATTACTATCTCTCTGGTCAACTCCATCTGAGATGTTGGAAACTCTCATGGAAATCGGATCAAAAGAAGAAGCAGAACAGATGATAAATATGTCAACCACAGAGGAGGACTCTGGTAAGTTTTCATAAGTGCAAGGTTAATTACATTTTTAATTATTCAAATTTCAAAATTTAGGCGCAGAAGACTATGAATCTTTGAAAAGACTCGAAATTGAAGATCCTGTTTCCACGGTTGAGGACTGATACACAAGATGACTCGTGTAATAATTATTCTTTACTGTATACCAGCTTCAATCTGAACCACAGTCTTTAGTTATTACTTACTTGAGTAGAAAGCACAAGTACTTTATACCAGCAGCAACAGCATACGCTTTGTTTTATTTTGAACAGTGAATCTAACAATTAGTATTGTTTTTAAGATGGAATCATACTTTTTTAATTCCTGGCGCATTGACAGAAAGGCCGAAATTGATCACGTTTGTTTGATAAGTGCAGACATATGTGTTGGATCAGTTTTTTTCATCTGTTTTTTCTCTATCTATATTACCTGATCCATTCAAACTGATCTATCTACCTTAACGAGATAAATTTTCGCGGAGATAAATTTTCGCGGATTTTGGCCATTTCTGCGAAAAGTTTGCAATGTCTTCATCCGCGAAAATATGTGTCCGCGAAATGTTATTTTTTTTTCTCTATAATACAGATGTTTGAATTTCAAAAAATAGGTATAGATAATGAAAGGGGCGATAAGTTTAACATTGTATTTAACACTGTATTTTAGTTTTCCATTACCTTTGTTTGTGTATAATACATTTTGAAGACAAAAAATAATTTTATCTACTGCCATCCGCAAAAATTAGTCCACGCGAATTATCTGAAGTTGGGCCATCCGCGAAAATATGTCCCCGCGAAATGGAAAAAAAAATTATCCACGAAAATATGTCCACGCGAAAATTTATCTCGTTAAGGTAAGCGATGTATTCCAAGTGTAAACTGATGTGGTCTATGTTCACTTAAACTGTTATTCCTTATTATTTACCTTGTTTGTTAAAAAGACATTTAGTTTGTTAGAAAAGAAAGTTATGCACTTATAATATGCTTAATAAAACGAAAAAACATGTATGATTTTTGTTTAATTTAACATTTTAATTTAAAGTTTAATATTTATGGAATTCAATTTCCTAAGTGGTGCACGTTGTTGATGGAAGACATTTCTAGAATAATAAAATCTAAAGAAGTGGATTGACACGGATGTCGATTTCGGAAATCTGGAGTTTAACTCCCCTTCTCTGTTTAGGAAACTATTGATAATATTTAGACACCTTCCTTATGTTTACGTATTTTACTACTATTTTAATTCTTATAATATTTTGTGATATTTAGAATATTATATATTTTTAAGCAAGTTAATCAAGTGAAGTCAACTTAAGGTTATTTAAAATTCTTGTTAATTCATTTCATCATAGATTTCTATCAGATCACTTTCAATACTTGTTGGTATAGAGTTTATTGTTGCGAGTACTTTAATTAATATTATTTAAGAATATTGGTAGTAGAGTTACAATTTGTAATAATTTAAAATTTACATTCCTATTTATTTTGATCTGTTCATATGTATATCAATTCGTCAAGAATAATTAATTAAAACATTTACTGTATTTTTCTCTTATTTATCATGGTTCTAAATTATGCAAGTTAGTACCCCAAAGGTTTTACTAAGTCGAGTGACAGCACTGAAGAAGGTGTTATGCAGCACCCAATTAAGGTGCTGAGCTGAAAGTCCAGTTAGGCACACCTAATTGGGTGGTAAAATTTTACAGCACCCTAAAAAGGTGCTCTTTGAATCCTGCAGAGATGCTAGAGTAAGCACCCCTAGAGTGGCCTTTTGAATCAACAACCCTTAGGGATGTTATATTTAGCACCTCAGAGAGTGCTATTTGGAGCGCCGGATATGGCACCCTTAGGATGGTTAACCGATTTTGCCACCGTAAAACGTGTGCGTAACGGGACTGTTTCAGACACCTTCAAAGGTGCCTTGTAGCATCTCTAATACTTTCGGTGTAATTGTGAAATATTTGTGAAATATATAATTGAGGTGAAAATCCTTAGTGTAAATGTATGATCTAACAATTAATTCTTTGTTACTGTTGCTTACTTAGTTAAAATACCAAAGTTATATCAGTTTTGTAAACCATTTTGTCATTCTGCAAGCCAGCGTGTTTGCTAAAATAACAAAGTTCCCTCATAACAAAATGTTCAAAAACGTTCCTCAAAATTGAAGCAGTCAAATATATTTCATCCAAATATTGCAAAGAAGGAAAGCTGCACTCCAGGTGCAAACTTGCCAGGCTAGTAATTATCTGTTATGGTAATTTGTTTGAAATTTCAAAGGTTTGGTAAGGTTTGTTATATGAATGCTGATGGATGATGGACAAGCATCAGTAGAGCATCCAAGAGTAGTAAAAAATAAGTGGAAGAGTGCTGTGTAATAATCTTAAGTTACTTTTTTATCATTATTTTACTGAGGCTCGTGGGAAATTGCAGTGTATTCACTGATGTGGGCCTCCACCAGGAATGTATACCTCAGATTCCGAGGTATTGCACATGCTAGACTGATAGATGATTGTGTTTTTTTTATGTAATGTTAGGTACTTGCTCATCACATCATGCACAACCTCATACTTTATAATTCTACAAGTCTTCGTATCACATTGGCATTCAGTGCCGGAACTTGAACCACTTCTAACTATCACCCTTGTGTTACAAATCCACAGCCTTACCAAGTGAGTTATACACCCTATTTAAAAAAGTTTAAAAAAGAAATAAATTTCGAATACCCTGGATCCATCACTGAACTATCACACATATTTCCAAAACCTGTACTCTTCAACAATCATTATGTCAGATGACCAGTCAATGCACCTGATTGTATTACCAGTGCAGTTAATTTTTCCTATGTTTTCATTCTTGAGACAGCATTTTTCCTTTACAAGGACAGAAAAACTTACCAAATTCAGTAGTTTTTCTTTACAGAAAACAATCTGTTTTAAATCAAGTCAATCATAGCAAAGAGTAACAAATGCATATCCTTTTATCAACTGAACTGATGCTTTGCAAACAATCTCTATTTAAATTTTTTGAAGTTCAAATACGCAATTTACTTACCAGACACAAAATCCACACAAATTTAACTCTTGATAGTTATTTTTTGTTGCTGCCAATTTTTTTTTACGAAGCTGCAAAAAAAATGATGGAAAATATGAAACAGAGTTTATGCTGAAAATAGAACCGAAATAAATCAACAGCATTTTTGTTTATCTTATGTCTTGCAAGGTCTTTCTTTCACTTGAATCGTACTGACCCAAATAATCTTAAAAATCATAGATTACAATGACATCGGCAATGCAACCCTATTCAAATAGACAAAAAAATTTGAAGGAACAAATCATGATTAAAGCCATTTAAAAGGAAATTCAAAACTATCGGAGTATCTGTAGTGTATATATCAAGCACAAATCCCCTCATTACGTGCTTAAGAGTAAAACAGAAAGGAAAGGTATCTATTTTAAATACTTTTGTTTATAAGAATGAGTAAGATTTGACCTGAGGCTGGTGGTATCCGAACAGTAGCCCGAGGGACATTTCCCCGACTGGGAATTTACGCAACGACCAACAATGGGAGGAGGATTAGGGTCGGGGGTTATTGGTTTTTAGTGAGTTACTTAAATTACCCGTTCAGATAAGGTTTTTATTTTCCCTCGTATATAATTTTGGGCTCATGTGAAAAGGTTGGGTATCAGAAAAATAAAAATCTGCCAACTAATAACACTTGATTTTTGTTCAAGGGTTTTATCAGAGTATCTAGCACAAGAAAATCAAACTAGATACAACTCACTTTGAGATAAAATCTTCTAATTTCGAAAAGAATACTTCGAATATTTGCGCGTTCTCAAACGGCCGCCATTTTGAATTTGGTACTTTCAATTTTGCAGCCAGTAGAAACACAGACCCGATCCAAACTGACATATACGCCCACTTCTCTTCAGAAAACAAAAACAAAGACTCATTCAAATTTCGTTTTCGTGCAAATCAGAGATACGTAAAAAATCTGTATAAAACATATCTCTGTGCAAATATACTTAATAAAAACAGTTTTATGTATATTCACATTAAAGATTTTTTCAATTTATTAGTTTTTCTGGAAACACTGATTTCTATGCTGTATTTAAACAAGACATCTTCTGAGATTTGGTCTGTAAATTTAGTTTTAAGTTTAACTCGAGTGGACAACGAGTAACAGGATGGAGTCATATCTAGTTTTTGGCCACATTAAACGAAGTGAAGTTTATTGCAAGCGTTTAACACACAAAGAAAATACCAAAGATTTGTAATAAAGGCTAGACACGTGTACACGAAGCCTGAATTACCCGAATTACCCATGGGCTACAAAAAGTGCAACTAGGAGGAAAAAAGGCCATTGCACAGGCGGACATTTTAAACCAATCACAATTCATCATTACATGTCAAAACAATAGCGCGATACGCTTCGGCATCCTTTGTAAACTTTTCACATAATAGAGGCCTTTCTCTTAGGTTCCTAATAAATATCAAGTTTGAAAATCTTTTATCTAAATAAAACACCACGTTAAAGCTTTACTTTTCAACAAGTATTAAAATTTAATAAACGCTATCCTTACACTGGTGTTATTTTTTCGGTAAGCAAGTGCCCTAGGTGGTAAACAGAATTTTCATTCCGGTCTGTAGTTTATATTCGGTACCCAAATAGGTAGCCCAATTGAGCATCCAAATTGGATACCCAACCTTTTCACATGAGCCATAATTTTGATCTGCCAGAGGTAGTGCATGGTCATTGTTTTTATAGAACACAATTCATAATTGAACAATTGTTTTAGATGCCAAATGTTAGGAAATTCAAATGTTAATTAAATCATATTAAAAGCTTAACTTATCATACAGTAAATCTTCTTATAAACAGGAGTGAAATAAGCCCTGGGGTTGTGTTTCACCCCGGCTATAACGTGTATACAGACAAAGTGATTTCTTCCCAGACAGGGTTGAACTTACCCCGGGGAAAAATTCACCCCGGAGCGAAATTGTACCTGTAACCTACCCTTTAATCTGTTTAATTTAATTTCAATAGTTTTGCATGGTATTTAATAAAATTTGAAAACTTTGGACAGAAAAAACCCAGCATTTTTCTTGCATGAGGAAGAAAACTCTTAATTTCTATTCTTACTATTTAATTAAATTAAACTTACTATTTAGTATCTATTTAGTAATGTAATTACTAAAATTAACTTCTAGATAAAATTAAAGAAATTACGGTGTGTTTTTCACATTTTCTTACATTTTCATTAGGATTCCTAAATTGTGAGATGTAATCAGAATCCTCTTCAAGCATTACCATCTATTTTTTCCAAAACTAAAGACGAAATATATCAAACTTTCACCGCTCACATGCATCATCACTCAATGCCATATTTAAAAGAGTAGCCTGGACATTTTAGGTTCATACGAGAAGTTAAGAAAATTATATTTTCCCCAAATTTCTTTTGTTCTACTAATTTTCGCTGATCTTTTATGAAATGAATATTTATCATGGATGAGAAATGACAGTCTATTGATATTGCA
Source organism: Turritopsis dohrnii (assembly GCA_027922465.2). Taxonomy (NCBI): domain Eukaryota; kingdom Metazoa; phylum Cnidaria; class Hydrozoa; order Anthoathecata; family Oceaniidae; genus Turritopsis; species Turritopsis dohrnii. The sequence continues at coordinate 622,554 of BQMF02000023.1, forward strand.
GCAATAGCACTTTAATAACATAGTCAAGTATAATTGTAGTTTAGCACTTCTCATAAACCGAATGTTAATCCTTTATTCGAACATGTCACCATATTCACATAAGTCATAATTACTTCGAACATTAATTTGCAGCCAGAATTCGTATTTTAAAGGAAGGGAAACCTTGCCACCGTTGCAGTTGAAACTGTCAACTGCTAGTGCTCACTGAGCAGATTGTATTGATTGGAACACATGGTCAAAACAATAAGGAATCTCCCTAACCGTTTTAATCCTTTTACGCAACAGGACTTCGCCATTTATGTCCTCGATGATTAAGCTGTTCATCTAATGCCAGAAGTGAGGAAAGCACTTCATGAACCCAACTATATACTGGTAATGACGGGTTGAGGCATCACAAGCTTCATTCAGGCAAATGATACTGATCTTCACTGCCGGCTCAAAGCACTTTATCGGCACGAACAATGGATTTGAAAATGCTCAAGATTCATCAAAACAAGGTACCGTTGCCGAAACGAGAACTACAACTTTGCTGAAGTATTCAAAAAGCTTTTCGTTATGAATGCCCTTGATGGGTCAGAGGACCATTTAGTCTCAGAAAAATTGTTTGCTTTAATTTGCAATGAAATGCAGACTTTTCAACAGAAGTTATTGAATTCTCCTGTACCAGTAAACCTACTTTCTGTGATCAAAAAACCCTATTCCACTGAAAGGCATCTGAAGAGATTTCGAGGGTTCAGAGTTGCTGAATTATGTTGAGGACAATCCCATATTTTTTAACTAAAACAACTTTTTATGAAGCCTGGAGAAACATTAAAGAAAGGCATAAAAGATAGTAACAAACAATGCCAATGCTATTGACGAAGATGACGGAAACATTTTTGACATATTATTACCAACTCCCCACTTAATTAGCTTTTGGGGGAATTTTATGAAGTTTATGTTTTACCTAAGAGAGCCTGTTGTGTTGATATTCTTTATCGTACAAATTTTTTTTCTTTACATAACATGATTTTATTAATGGGCAGTTATGGAAAGTTAATTCATCCTATTTTTAGAATGAAGACCTAAAAACTTGCAAAAGGGTCATTCCATATAATTGTGAAAGAAAGAGTGCTAAGTTTGGATGGAAAATGTTAAGTGGTGCTAGAATTATTGCATGTCAAAGTTTTGATAAAAGCAACCAATTTTTAGCTAATGGCGGCCATTTTGCTTTTTTCCTTTGGTTCTACAGATATAAGACAACCACAGGCTTATAAAAATGCATGCCTTTACTGTTCACAAATTGAAGGCAGCCATATTTTTATCATCAAAGTTTTTTTAGAAAACAATAGTGCCTTCTTGACAAGTCAACTTTTGATTGCAAAAAAATCTAGACATGCGTTCGGAATTGCACTATTGTGAGCGTGCAGAGAGAGAGAGAGAGCTATGAAAAAGTAATTATCGCAACACAATCACCACTAAATTTTTTAATGCTTATGATTGCCCTTTTTTTATAACATTTTTCAGTTCAAAGCCGGACTTTTATAAATGATTCACTCACACGTGAACAAAATAAAAATAATGACAATGCATCCTTTGGGTGAAAGACCAACCACAATCACAGCGCTTTTTGGCTTTTTTAATACTGTATAGCGCTTTACGATAGGAAAGAAAAGTCAAGAAGCGCTGGGATCGAGGTACATGTATATTATGTTAAAAATGGAAATGGTGGAAGGGTTTTTATTTTTGTAACAATAATAACCACAAGAAATAAATTCCAAACCAGATGACACATGGCAGGAAAAACAAAACAATGTATTTTCCACACTTAAACCATTTTATTCTTTTGAAGAAGATGAGTGAGCTTTGTTGTACTCAGTACAAACCGACTTGCACTTTCGGAGCAGTTCATGTGGGATTTTCCATTTATAATATGGTGTAAGAGTTTCTGGTTGATTCATCTTTATCAGCAGGATTGAATTGAGGGAATTACTAAGGTCCAAACTGGACCGAAACTTAGTCTTATTTTTCCCAATCATCGAAAATATGCGTTCTTCAGCTGCATTGCTGTGCGGAATCGTAAGGAGAAACAAAGCAATTTCAGGAAGTTTTGGGAGCTTTTCACGTAAATATGCCCAAATAATATCCATTCTATGGTACACTTTTACATCAGTGATGCGCACAATCGCGTTTTTCCATACGTCATCACGGATCTCAGCTGCTACCATGCTCTGATACAACTGCAGCTCTTCTTCAAGAGTATCAAGTAGGGTTCGGTCATTGATATATGCCGCGTATCGTTTCGGAAACAACATTAACAACTCCACTAGATCATCAATGGTGCTCCTAGATCTTTCAGAGAACTCAATAAATGAACTATGCTCGTATAATGAATCATCCAATGGAAGCCATTTGACACAGTAAGTATAAGCAGTTTCCAAAAAAGCTCTAGCAGCATCATAAAATCGATCAACAGCCTGGCCTTCTAATCCTTCTCGTATTAGCTTAGATAATGTTGACTTGGTGAGCAATCCAACTGTTAGCTGCTGATCCGTTTTTTTGATTAGCTACAGACTTCTCCATGAGGCGAGCACATTTGCGCTGCGCACGCCCGCACGCTGGCAAATCATAGATTCTTAGGTTTGCCAGGGCATGATAACACGCTGGCGAAACTCGTATTTCAGCGCATTTTTCTACCGAAAGTTTCTGCTCGCTAGTAAGTCATTTTGTACTTTAACATACAATTGTTTCATTGCTAAACTCCACCTTAGTTGTTATAAAGATATTATTTTTTCTTTTGTTAAAATTACTTCATAATAATATTTTACAGTGTGATGGAGTGCTTGAATTATTTTTCCTACTTCTAGTGTCTTTGTTGTTTCCATGCACCTGTGTGATTACGTCAGTTTATTTTTCATTTCTTTAATCAAGCATGGAAATTTGTTGCGTCATGAGAAACGAATTATCGTTACCGTTATTTAACATTTACGGAAACGACGGAACCTAAAATCGTTTCAGCAGATTTAGATTTATGGCAACGATTGGTAACGGCGGTAACGTTGACGAAATAAAACAAGATTGTAAAGGGAGCTGGAAACTAAGATGCTTTTAAATTTCATTGAATAACACGAAAACGAATCCTGCTGGTACCACTTCCGTTTTCATATTCTTTCGTCAGGTGAACAGATGAATTTGTATAACAAAGGAAATTTTAAAATTACCTTAGCAACGGTGGTCGTTCTCCCTAGCAACAGCAAATTGGTGAATAATAACTTAATATACCTAAGCTATCCTTCATTATTGTCAATTGAGCATGAAAACTAATATAATAAGTTGGGCATGTTCTAGTTCATATAAATGGTTGAGCATGTTTTCACATGCGTGATTAATAGAGCATCTTAACTAGGCTCTAGGAGTGTCAGAGAGCGCGAGCATGTGCCTCATAATGAGAAGACAGTAACGATAACGATTGTTTCCGCCAAATTTCCATGCCTGTAACGTTACGCAAACTGTGAATTGGGAATTAGAGTATAATCAAGGGAGCTCATTACAGGATTCAATATTTCCCTCGGCTGGTACGCTGGTACTTAGCTTGAAAATGGAATCCTACTCACAACAAGAAACTCAAATTAAATTAACTTTTAGTTGAAAACGAGGCTAATTCAAGAACGAGACCGAATTGTTTAGGTTCATTTTCAGTAACACGTTCTCTTTGTTGGTGGATCTTCCTCTACTACAATTGTAAAAGTAATGTTCTAAAAATTAAAATTGAAAGATGTGTACTAGAGATTAAAAAACTATTAATTACTGTTTTAAGCGCTGTTCCCTAAACCAACAGGATTTTGAATTAGCTGAGACTACCATGTTTCAACAAAAACGTAATTGCGCTGGCAAATTAGTCCAAGGAGGTTTCGCCAGTGCATTTGCGCGCGCTGGCACAAATTTCTTCATGGAGAAGAGTGTAGCTAGCGAAGTGTCTAACCGTGAAAAGGAAAGTTTCTCTTCCTTCAATTGTTGAATAATGTCCGCTTTAATAAATTTGGTGGCGAGTTTATTCATGAAACACTGCATTTCTTCATTGAGGCAATGCAATAATGGTTCCTTGGTTTGCAGGAATTTGTTAAAATTTGTGAACGTTGTCAACACTGACTGATAAAACATCAAATACAGCTCGGTTAACGGACTTTCAAATGATGCATGAAGACGCTTGAAACGTGAGTCTGCAAAGTTTTTGGATAAAAAATATGAACCAGAATATATAAACCAGAATATTGAATATATCGAGTTGAAATATACTTAATGACATCTTTATAGTCCTGGTCGCAAAAATCGTAATACTCTTTCAAGATCGATTTCCTTTTTGACGACTTATCAAAGCAATGATAAACATCCACACAATGATCCTCCAGATCAAAGCCAGAAACAGATGAAAATGACTTACCTGCTTTTGACGCAGCATTGTGGAGTACATGGCATGAACAACCAGCAATCACAATTTCGTTATTCTTTTGAAGTGCTCTGCTTCTGATAGAATTTCTCGGACCAATATTAGCATTTGCATTGTCAACACCAATACCACTAACATTGTCCCAAGAAATGTTGTTGGATGTTAACTGGTCATCAATACTATTGAACATTGCTTCGGCTGTACTAGAATCCCGACCAGTTTTTTGACACATGTTTTGACGCAACACCGAAAAAATACACTATGAGTCTTGAAACATGTGATGAAACACATGCATCAAAACTCATAGTGTATTTCCTGCTTAACGCAGTAAAATGTTCTGAAGCGGGAGGTTTCTACTCTGGACGGGAGATCGGGAGGACTAGTGAAATAGCGGGAGACTTGGAACTTATGTAACTTAGGTAGTCCTCGAGAAGTTGCTGTCAGCATGGCACCTTAAGTTTTTTCAGTTGTGCATTCAAGGTGTGTCCACTTTGTAGAAAGTCATGAAAGTGATACAGCGAAATGTAAAGATAAAATCAATCCGAAATCTGCTGTTAATAACAGTGATCTTCAGTCAAAAGCAGATGGTCCAATCATTCATGCATGAAAGAAAACTACCAACATAAGACTTAAGTTGAAAATCATGACAATAATTCCCTGTAATGAATTGAATTTATTCATTTTCCTGGTCACATCCTAGCAAAAAATGTTACATCGGATTGGTGGGACATTTATACATGGTTTTGTGGAGAAAATTTTGGTCAAGTTGAATATCTGCTATGAACACATGGGAAATTTCAAGTTTTTCCAAGTTTGGCAACTCACAGAAATCGGGTATATGTGAAGGTACTATATACCTCATTTTGCGAAAAAATAAATCATGTTCAAATTTGAATTGTTTCCTCTCAGAAATCCATATTTTTGACTACTTTTTTGAATTTCTTGACCTTTAAAACTTTCAAATACCAAATTTCATAAGGATTCATTGAAAAGATTAGAAGACATAGAAGACCTCGAGTAACAATAGAAAATTCAAAATGGCCGCCATTAGTTGAAAATTGGTTGTTTTTATCAAAACTTTGACATGCAATAATTCTAGCACCGCTTAACATTTTGCATCCAAACTTGGCACTCTTTCTTTACTCAATGGTACGAACATATCCACCAAGTTCATTGAAATTGGAGATGGTGGTGGGGTGTCGAGACACTGCTGCCCCAAAACATCCACTGGACGTTTCTATTTGATAAAGAAAATAGAATTAAAAGCATTTTCAGTGCAACTGAAATTCAAATATATCTCAATTCTTTAAAGTTTTGCGCAGAGAAAAGGTACATACAGAACATACATGAGGAAAGAACTTGGCGTTTAGAGTCAAATGACCTATTATGCAGCAATGGTTACCATTAACCTAATCCGAAACTGTATACAATCGCTAAATTTAGCGCTGTAAAATCTTGTATGATTAACTGGTATAATTAATTTATTCCTTCCATTTTGTTATGACTGACGGATCCTGTTGAAACGTTTCATTTCAATAGACCAATCATAATCTCTGATTTCTGCATAAATTAATTTGATAGCAAACACGAGGCAAAGCATTTTTTTTTTAGGAGTTTTTAGAGTTTGAAAGGCTGTTCCGTGAAGAGAGTGTGCGCGTAAACGATCTGAATCTACAGGTTATTACAGGTAAATTTTATTTTTACCATAATTTTATCTAAGCCATTCACGCTATCGTTTTAATTTTAGGTTTAATCAATCGCTCATTTTTTTCAACAAACTGTAATTAGTTCGTAGACACGTTTTTCACTTCCACCACAACTTGATTTAATTTGATGAGCTGAGGCTTTTTAAAGTTATTTTTCCTGATTTCATTTTCGTTTACTATCAGTGATATATTCTCGTTACTTTGATTGCTTTGAGAAGGGCGAGGATGCCTCAATTTTTACTCTTAATTTGACTTTCCTCGAGAAAAATATTGGGAATATATCAGACTGCACTGTTACTTGTTACCATGCTTTAAATGTTGATTGTAAACTTACCAATGTTAAACATATTTTAAGAGCTTGATTTAAGGGTTTCAGTTTTTTAGTTTTAAAGTGTGCAATTTCAACTACTTCCCAATGAGTAAATGCATTTTTATCTTAATGTCTATTATATATTTTATGTTAGTGTTATTATTTTAGGTTAAAAATGACTGGTAGGGCACGAGGAAGAAGCAGAGGTAAGAACTCACAAGAAGTACTTGAATTCAGGATTATGAGATAACCAGATTCACAGGCATTCAAGATTTCTGTTTGCATGCATGGTTGATGAAAAATTGTGATACTCTGTAACAAAATAAGTCAGAAATCAATGAGCATTTTTACCTTTAACTATTGGAACATTGACATTTCAAATGAACTTTTATAAATGCTTGGCAAATTTGAGGGTTATGAGATATTTCAAAAATTCTTTTTTGCTGTCTCAAGCTTAAAAAGCATTTTTTTCATGATATAAAAAAACTTGGAATAAAGATGAAAATGGAAGAAGAAAAATGAAGATGAAAAAAAAACAAGCTTTTTATAGAAAAATCATGCATTTTAGTCTTGAGACACTTTTTTTCGGATTTGATTCATATAGATTTGCAACCACATAGCTAACAGTAATTTAAAGGGAAACTGAGCTCTAAAAAATCAATGACATTTGACAAATTTTAAAGTCATTTGAATTTTAGAAAAATAATTTTTGTTTGGAAAGGAACTCTAGACATTCTACTAATTACACAACTGTAGTTATTTTCACTCCACGAAATTCTAAAGCTAAGTGTCCACTTAAGCAAAATAAGTTCTTCGCAAATTATTTTCGCAAAAAAAATAAATTCCTGCTCTGGTGGACACATTTGCAAAAGTAATCACCTGTTATTCTTCAAACATAAGTTACCCATTTTTTTGAGAAATGAATTGAAAATGGTTTCAATAAAAATAAAGGAAGCTCTTTATTTATCATTTGGTACAATATTTTAAGTTTTGTAGTATTTCATTTCATGTTTATTGCAATTTGCTTACAGAACCTATTTAGCATGTTTACAAGAACTGTGATCTCATTTTATAGTAGACTTATTCATTTAGGGAAAACACCTCAAATTGCTCTTTCATGCAGCTTTTTTCCCCTCTCAAAAATTAGAATTTGGGGGGAAAATGCTGCAAAGATTTGTCACGTTAAATATCCTCTTGGGAAAACGGCCTTTATCGTTCTCATGGACTGTATTTTTTGAAAATTAATATCAATAAAGATGGCGTCTCAAAAAAAGATGTAAAAGCAACGCGTAGGTTTTTTCCCTTTACTGCGGATTTTTTCCCTGATCTTCAAGATAAAAAAATGCACAATCATTCTTACTTTTCTACAAAATAGATGCATGAATAGATAAGAATAGTCATCACCCCTGTAATCGAAAAATAATCAATTTTTTTTTTATTTCATAAAAAGATAAAGCTTTCAGAGAGCTTTCTGTATGATGCTATAAAAATTTATCATTTGGTACAATATTTTAAGTTTAGTGGTATTTCATTTCATGTTTATTGCAATTTGTTTACAGAACCTATTCAGCATGTTTACAAGAACTATGTTCTCTTTTGATAGTAAACTTACTAATTATCCATGTAAAGCAAATAACAGCTATTGTTTCTTTTGTAAAGTTGTTTATTCAACTGATCGCAAAATAGAGTTTCTTTGGAAGACATTTTCTCGATAAGTTGTTTTACGCTACTTATCTGTCTTAAAATACCTCCAAAAACCCCTACGATGGAGGTATCGTTACATAGTTTTTTGCAATTGAAAGAATAGCTTTATAAGAACAAAACGTTACAATTTTTTCTTTAAACGAATATTCGCTCTGCAATGAAGGGAGAACGTCAAGTAAAGGCTATTTTAACAAGTGTTTTTTGTAAATCTTTTATTTCGTCAGTAGTAGGATTTGTTTAGAAAAACTGTAGTAACGTTTTTTAAATTAGTAAACACAGAACACAATAACATGAAAATGTCGCAGAAAATATTTTTCCAAGGGTCCATGGAGCTCCTAGAAATTAAGCCTTCTCGAAATGCCCTTATCCGCAATAACTTTTTAAAACTAAATATATTGAAAATAAAATTATATTCATTAGATCGGGAATTTTATAAGGTTTTCAAAAAAATATACTTTGTTGATGAAAAAATAACTACATCAAAAGTTATGGACACAAAACTGAAAACATGCAGCAAGGGGTGATTACTACATTTTGTGGGAAAAAACTTTTGTAGTTTGTGGAAATGAATCCTTTTTGCGGGAATAAACTTTTGTGGTTCTTCAGTTTACATTTTTTTTGCTGTAAAAACTTTTTTGTTGTGCTTGCTTGCTTTGATGCAACAGTTCGAATGAAGAAGCTTCGTAGAAGTCCTTTACCTCAAGGTGGCCTGGAAATACCTGTTAAATTATGTGTTGGTAAAGGAAAAGCAAGCTTAGAAGTTTTTCGAAAAATGAAAAGCTTTGTGCTTAAGAATTACCTGGAGCCGGAAAAAATTCCATTGGTTATTAAAGTTGAAGAAGATGAAAAAGACGACTTTTTTGTAGCACCCTAGATTTATTTTTTAGAAGAAAAAGTCATGTCTAAAATACCTATAAAGCATATGTCTATGTTCTCTACCCTCTATAAATATTTTGGACTTAAATTTTGAGATTTTTACATGAACCAAAAATTTCCAACCCAAAAGCTATTCGCGCGTATTATTTTTCGCTCAATCTAATGCAGCGCGAATATTAATACAAGTAAGGTAGTTACTACACTTTGTAAACAAACTCACTGACATTTGAATTTGCGTTCTATTATAATTTTTATATATCTCTCAGATTTTCTCTCCTGTGTTACTATCCAATTTTTGTCAGTGTCATTCATACTAGACAAAGAAAAACTTATACGTTGGAAGTTTTAAGACAGAAGAAATACACTAGACAAATGTTTAATTTTTTGTCGGGGAAATTTTGCTGAAAAAAAACCCTCAAAAATTTCATGAAATAAAGTAGATCAAATCACTTATTGAAATTCGAGTCAATGAACTTCTACAAACAGGCTTTAGGTCGGAGGAATTTCTCTTGTAATAATTAACGAAAATTGGGATAATTTTGACAATTTTGCAGGGAAAAACTTTTGCGGTTTACCAATATTGCAATATTTTGCAGGAATAAACCAGAATATCCAGCTGAAGTTTCTACTAATCCTATAATAAAGTAAAGAAGAAAGTTTTTTTAACTATTGAATTTTAGTATATGGTAATTTATGTATAAGAATTTATTGAAAATTCCAAGATGTAAAGCATTAGGATGTGCTAACAAGCGGAAAAGCTAAACTGGTTTGCAGCAATCACTTTCATAAAAATTATTTCAAAGCTGATAACATGGTAAATGTATATGCCGAAGAAAAGAACCTTGAAAGCTGGTGCAGTACCAACAATATTCCAACATAAAAAAATTTAACATTGAATATGATTGGAAAAAGTGTTTGCCTAGCTATTTCAAGGAGTATCCAACAGAGTGATCAAAAATAAGTGAAGTGCTTTAAAATTTTATTTATGTAACCATGTTCTCTTGGTTCATTTTTCTTTCTCTAACAGGAGGCACGGTTTCCTCTGGTCTTCTATTTTTATAAATTCTTATACAAAAATGACCCATTAGATATGGTGGTTTGTTGGGAGACCAGGGTGTTAGCTAAAAATTCTCAATTGAGGTCGTTAGACTCAGTTTAACTAATAGACTTAGGCTATAGTCACTATAACTACGATGAACATTTCTGTAATGAAGTGGAAACGCATGTTAGTGATAAGTTTAAGCCGATGTTTCAAAACAATCAAATCATTCATTTTAACAGCAAGCTTGTTTACTAACTTTTCATAAATTTATTGCTGGACTCAATTGGGAAACTTACTTTAATGGGAGAAACTTTCGTGAGGTCGAAAACTCGCGAAATTTATGGGATTTATTTTTGCGAATGTGAATTTTGGGAAATTTTTGCAAGATAAACTTTTGCAAATTGCCTGAAAATTTCCTTAAACTTAGCCAAAAATACATTTTGAGAGGGTAACTTTTATCACTTTTTCTTATGTTTTAACCTCAGAATTCCACAAGGCTTTGAACTTAAAGTTGAATAATAATTATAAATATAGATGATTAAGAAATTTCAATTAAACCTCACTGTAACACGTTTTGTCACTTCAATCGGTTCAAAGACAGCATGAATTCTGTGAAATATATGTGTATTCTTTTAGTTCAAGACGTGTTTTATCAGTTTTCATCCTCGTCATCAGATACAGTCAAAAACTGGTTTTGTAAACTTTTTGAAATTTTTGAATTTTTTAAAAAATCTTTGCGGGATTTATTTTCGCGAATGCAGGGTGGCCACAAGTCCTGGAATTCCTGGAAAAGTCATGGAATTTTTTTTATCCTGGAAAAATCCTTGAAAGAGGCTCAAATTTCCCAATTTTCCTTGAAATTTTCTGAAAATCCTGGAAATTTTGGATTTTCTGGTTTTAACATTTGTTTTAAGTGATGTATTTATTGAGTTATGAATGTATCATGTCTCTTTTTCAGGTATTTTATTGACTTGTTGATATGTAAGATATGTACTTGCTATTTTGCTATTTTTAGACAATAATCCCAATCAGGAGTAAACACAAGTTTTTTTTATTTTTGACACATATGATTATGAATTTAGTTGATTTTAATTTAAGAATACAAGCCCCAAATATGACTCAAGACTTTCCTATAAATGAAAATTGCCAAGCGCAGGAAGAGTAGAAAAACAGCGGAAGTTGTAACAAATCAAATTACTCCTCACTGGTATTGGGGCTTTGGGCACACTGCAAGTGTCCGGCTGCTTTGTTTAAAATTCCCAATGCTGTACAAACGTCATCTTCCCAAAATGTCTAGTTCAATCCCTGACTGTATAGCCTAGTCTGTCTTTGATAAAAGTATGGTGTCAAGAAAAATACATCTCTGTAAATGTAAATGCATATATTGTTCATTACATTCTCAACTTTTTTTTTCGAAAGTTAATTTTTACTGTTTTCTGGGTTTTTTTTCCTGTATATTTATCCTTGAAAAATTAGTGATTTTCCTTGAAAAGTCCTGGAATAGTCATGGAATTTTTTTTTTTTGAAATTGTGTGGCCACCCTGGAATGCCACTTTTTGTAAATTTTTATGGGATTTATTTTCCCGTGTGGTCGAAATCAAAAATATTTTGGGATTTACTTTCGCGAAAATGTCCGAAATTCGCGAACGTTTCTCCCATTGAAGTACTAGTTGTTTGGATTGGGAAAGAGCTGTCTAACAGCGCCTGTAGGACCCTAGGACACCCTGGAGACCTGCAAATGTCTTTTGTGATTTTTCTTATCTGACCTGGTTTCTGTTCTGAAAATTTCTAAAAGTATTATCCTGATCAGTTCACAAATTTTTTAAAAGCGCAGTGAAAATTACAATCACTATATTATGTTCTTATCTATTGAAATTATAGTATAGACCACTCCCTCACTTCAATATTTTCGATCACATCAGAAAACTTCATTGACTTTAACTTGTCACCATTATGTTATGCCTATCCTGTATAACCGTACTTTAGTTGCCATAAAACTTTCATCAGAACTTTCCCAAGAGTATTCTTGAGAAGAAATGGATGATACTGTACCTGCATCTGAAGAAGACATCTTGACTTTTTTTATATAAAGTGGAATGAGCCTGACATTCTGTTTGAGGAAATTGTAGTGCAACTGTGATGTTGGTGAATTTTATAAATGAGCCTTTATTTAAATATGCATAAAGAACAATTTAATTCAAAATTGTTGTTAGGTTTTTCCATCTTTAAAAACAACTTTTACTTTGTTTCATGTCAGAAATGACATCTTATTTAATTTCTTACAATACTTAAAATTCCGAAAAAATTTTTAGAAACTGCAGCAATAAATTAATCACCTTAGGATGTTCTCTGTATGTTATGCAGCCCACGAAATTCGAAGAATTTTAGGACGGCACGTATTGCCGTTCTCCTTGCTTCCCTGGGTCGGCACAACAGGTTTCACCTCATCTGAAATTGCACATTCTTCCCGACACTTTTATTTTTGCAAATCATAGCAACTGACGATTGAAAACTTTGTACAGTCCTGCATACACTCAAATTTTACCAATGTAGTATCCTGTTGTTGCTGGCGTTACAAGAAGCAATAACGCGTGCAAGGCGATTTTAAAAATGGCGCATGGTTTGGTGCTAATCTCACGGTAGCCATGTAAGGCCCAGTACTCACATGTTAAATGCACGTGAAGAATTGATCAAAGCAAACAGAATCTTTTGTGTCTGAAAATTCTTCGTGCAAGTGATTTTAAACATATTTGTTTGAAATCATGTTTTGATATTACGTTAGGATAAGAAAAAAGGAAAATGCCGTGAAAATTGTGTATTTAGGTCGGCAAAATTTAGCCGACCCCATGCTTGTCTAGGTCGGTTTTCAGGTCGGCATTGCTGAATGCCGACCTGAATTTCGTGGGCTGTTATGCATTTTAATAATTTTGATTTTAGTGCTCTTTATTTCAAATTTAGGTAGGGGACGTAGTAACCAAGAAGCTCCTCGACCAGGTGGTGATGGGCAACCTCCAGCCCAACAGCAATCTCGGCCACAACCTACTGGTGGGCGTGGTAGAGCAAGAGGTTCAGCTGCGCCCCCACAGCAACAGCAAGGGGGGCCGCCACCACAAACAGCAGTACCACAAGCAGCAGTTCCAGCTGAACAAATGCAAAGATTGAATGTCAATGAACAGGCCGCACCAAGGCAAGAACGCCAAAGGAGAAGGCTAGGTAAGAACCTTTTTTTGTGTATGGTTGATGAAGTGCCTAACAGCGTGTCTCCTAGATAATGTGTATGTGAGTGCTTTATCGCACCATTGTATGATTAACATTTTGGTTCCTAAAATTTACATTGATACTGCAACCAATGAATTTTCCACAAGTTATTTTTCTACTTAGATATAAATTTAAAAGTGATATAATCTGTGATGTTTTTCAGTACACTAAAAATCAAAGATCTCGTACAAAAAATAAATTATTTTCTTCTTCCCAATCTTATATCTTGATATAAACAGGACTGTTTCTGTTGGTTATTATACCTCAAATTTTGTTGTTGTTTTATTTCTCTATAATTTAAAGATGCGTTTTCTTGTAAGGAAAATAGTAATACAATTTTTCCCAAATTAAATTTATCGAAAATCTAAAAACTTCCAAAGAATCATTTGGGTTGAAAAATTACAACACAAGGAAGGGTCAGCAATAATGCTAAACAAAATAGATTCTTTAGAAGAAAACTTCGAAGGGTAACATGACAATGGTAAGTGAAACAAGATGCCCTACCGGGCAGAAGGATTTCTGCAAGCTTTGCTGCTGAAAATGCCACAAAAATGCAACACTAGCACACTAGTCCTGCAAAACTAAGACAGTCACATCATTCAGCTCGAGAAGCATAAGCATTACATAAACAAAAATATTGATGCGACTGACAATGTTCGTCAAGAAAGTCAGCCTACCATAACATAAAAAAGGGGCTTTTCTTTATGCTATTGCGGAGATCATTTATGAAGATCTGTATTTTTTGTACGAATAAGCTGAATGATTGTTACTGGATATTTGCCACCCACGTACTCCAAAAAAGTGCATCGACACAATACGAAACTTTAATTTAACCACATTAAATATAACGAATCCTATAAAAAGGTTGTGTATACTGGCGGTAACCAACATATCGTTTGGGCAGCACAAACTAATATATAAAGTTTCTATATTGATCTCCTCAGAATGAAAAATATAAATATCACAATAATAATTACTTAGAAATTAAAGCTCATATCTAATCTAAAAGTTAAAAAAAATACAACATACGTAGGGAGAAAAGAGATAAGCTGATATAGCCAGAATACATCCAAAAATTGCTACTAAATATAGTATAAATAGCTGTATAAAGTGCATATGTTGGTGATGTTGGGGAGGAGCTGAAAGGAAGCTAAGCTGAGCTTTAAAAATCCAAAAGCTTCTAAAAATTGACTTCAAACATGCATACACATACAAAATACACGAAGGTCTTTCATATTTAAAAAGGCTTGGAGCAAAAATAAAACAAGAAATACCTTTTCTTCCACCACCATGTATTGGCACTGTTTTCATATTTTAAGCTTCAAGAAAACTTCTTTCAAAAAACAGAATAACCACACTGTAATTGAATTTTGTGAACATGATAAGTTCCCAACAGTAATGCAATTCTTTATATAAAATTATAAGCTGTATTAACTTCTTTTAAAGCCATATTTCCATCAAAGAAACTTTTAGCAAACTACACACGTTCTTTCGCTGCCATTTTTAAAACGTTATGTGGACGATCACATGGCATGGCGAAAATCAGCCAATAAACTATCGCTATTTAAGTGGAGGTGGCTTAATTAGCACCCTTTCGTAGAAATCGGGCATTATGCACCAATGACAATTAAGACGGCTTTTTTATGAACCAATGAAATTTAAGAAACAAAAATGCGTAGGTTTGGACAGTAAGATGAAAAAAAAAAAAACAGAAAAACACGGACGATCGTAAAGTATTTCTTGCTTACGCAGAAATCCAATAAAAATTTCTAAGGTCTGGAAACTAATTAATTCTAACTGTGAGTGATTTTTTCAAGCACATAGCAACCAATTAGTTGTCACAATTTTGAAATTCCAAGACATAGTTTAAAGTAAATCAGTTATTAGTTAAAATGCCAATTAACCAAACAGAAAGGTTATGAATATTCAAGTAATTCTGATTCATCTGTTCATAAAGAAATTTGATTTTTTGTGATCAAAAAGAAGTCATTTCGGCTGGAAAAATTTTCCGCAACACTTTTCACCAAAAGTTTTGGTTCTTAATGTACGCCTTGAAGTCTTCAAGCCAAGCAGCTTCTTGTTATAAATAAAATCACCAGAAGCTTTACTTCTGGAAAGAAAGAACAGAGAGATGTCATGTTATTTTCTTGCTATATATTGGACCACACTAATAAGTTCTCATCATCAGAGTTTTTATTTTAATTATAACTTTTCAGGTGAATCGGGGAATGTGTTGAATTTATGCCCCACTGGTATGGTGACAGCAGGTGCCTTTGGTGCACAAGTGGATATTATTTCAAATTTCTTCAGAGTCGAGAAATTGCCAAAATTTACTGGTCTTCATCAGTACATTGTGAGCTTTGACCCAGATGTCCAAAGTCAAAAATTCAAGAGTGCCTTGTTGCACAAGATGGATGATTTGTTGGGTGAAACCAGATTATTTGATGGTATGACAATGTTTTCTCCAAAGAAACTTCCAGACAGGGAAACATCACGATCTGTGAAGAGCAACAAAGGAGAGGACTTTACGATAAAAATAACATACACTAATGTAGTACCTGAAAATTCACCATCAGTTGTTCAATTAATGAACACTTTATTCAGAAAGTAAGTACTGTTAGAATCATGGCATTGTTTCCCAAATGTGTTTAGTTAATAATTTGGCTATTGATTTGATTACATTAGTTCAGAGTTCTAGCTGTTATGCTAAAATCCACATCAACATCACTGTCACCAGCACTGCAAATAATGTTTTTACACCAGCCGGTCATCGTGATCATTGAAAGTCAAAATCTGCCGGTCACATGGCTATATTGCCGGTCAAGTCAAACTTAAAAAATGTAAACATTCCCTTTCACTGTTATTGTTAAGGGAGCTGGAGACTAAGAGGCTTTTTAATTTCATCGAATAGCACGAAAACGAGTTCTGCTGGTATCATATTCTTTCGTTAGGTGAACAATGGAATTCATTTAACAAAGGAAATTTCAAAGTTACCATAGCAACGGTGGCCGTTCTCCCTTGCAACAAAAAATGGGTGAATAAGCTTATATACCCAAGTTATCCTTTGCTATCAATTGAGCACAGAAACTAATATAATAAGTTGAGCATGTTTTTAATGAGTATCTTTGTGTGCAATTAAAAGTGCGTCTTGCATTACTCTAGGAGCATTAGTGATCGTTATCCCTTCCGCTATCAAGCAATCATCGTATTTCACCAAATCTGATAGTCCTTTTGTTTCAATAAAATTAATTCTGACTGGTCAAGTTGATCACCCATAAGAAAAAATGCATGATCAAGTGCGTTTTATCACCAGTCATTGACCGCTGACCGCCGTTATTTGCAGCGCTGCTGTCACTGTAGCAATTTGAAGAGGGGCAATTCACCTCAACATCCAATGCAAATGTCAACAATATTTGAATTTTTTCATTCTTGTTTTCCAGTATGATTGCTGTGTTTTTAACGATTGTTTCTTGTAGATTCCATATTGAAATGTCAATTGTTACGGTAAGTTTCCCAAAATTTTCAGTACAAATTAATTGGCTGTTTCCTTTCTAGACAACTTCGTGCCATGAACATGCAGTTGATAGGGAGAAATTATTTTGATCCCTCTAAAAAGATAGATGTTCCAGCCCATAAGTTACAAGTCTGGCCTGGCCTGAGTACTTCCATTCTCCAATACGAACATGATGTCATGTTGTGTGCTGATGTAAGCCACAAGGTTTTGAGACAACAGACAGTTCTGGAATTTCTTTACGACATTTACAATTCTGTGGACCATAACAAATTCTATGACATTGCTGCTAAGAAATTGCTTGGAGAAATTGTACTCACAAGGTAACATTTTTTACATTATTTACTTTTATTGTTTTTCATATTTTCTGAAATGTTTACAAGGTAAGGTGAAAAATTTTGCTGAGAATGTTACAAATTTGAAAAAAAAAATTATTTAGATATAATAATAAAACGTACCGCATAGACGACATAGACTGGAAGTCTAACCCAACCAACACGTTTGAAAAAGCCGATGGAACAACCATCACTTTTCAAGAATATTATGAGAAGACCTATGATAGGAAAGTGCGAGACCCTAAACAGCCCTTACTGATCTCACGACCAAAGGACAAAGATCGGAAAAGGGGAATGTCTGGTCCCATTTTGTTGCTCCCTGAATTTTGTTCAATAACAGGTATGTCTACTGTCTTCACTGTTACTTGAATTTCACAAATTTAATTATTTTCTATTTATTCACTCAACTAACATGAAACACTTTGAATTAACAAATTATGCCTGTATTTTTTTACTTATGAAATTATAAAAAATAAAACAAACTAATGGCAAATTGAAACTGGTAGTCTTATGAATTTAATGATAAATGAAAATTGTCAAGTATGATCTAGCTAACAAATCAACATGAAATGTTGAAATAAAAAAAATTCAACTGCATTCTATCAAAATTTGGCTCAAATTATATCTTGAAATATAAATAGTGATATTTTGTTTCAGGTCTCTCGGATGAAATTCGTTCCAATTTTTCGGTTATGAAAGACCTGTCACAGCATACCAGAATCAGCCCAGCAGGACGCGCATCTAATCTTGAAAGTTTCATGAACAATCTTCAGAACAATCCTGAAGCCCAGCGTGAATTAACTCAATGGAATATGTCATTTGATAAGCACTTGCTACGTATGAAAGGAAGAGTGTTACCAGTAGAAAGTAAGGAGGTTTTTTTTGGATGGAACTCAAACTAGTTTGCTCAAAGTCTTTTAGTTTTGACTGATTTTTTTTATGTTTTTCTCAGAAATTTTTCAAGATGGTGCACAATTCCAATATAAGCCTGCTGAGGCTGATTGGTCACGCGAAATGCGCGGACAAAAATTGATCTCCACTATTAACATGAGCAAGTGGATCCTTTTGCACACGCAAAGGGATTCGAATGTCGCCAACGATTTTACCCAAACCTTGCAAAGGGTTTGTGGCCCGATGGGTATGCAAGTGGGTGCTCCTGAAACGTATGTTTTATATTATTTTGTATATTTCTGGAAATAAAAATATCTCCAATTAACAGTCATATCTGTGTTGTAGGTATCGCCTGAATGATGATTCTGCAAAGTCCTATTTCAATACTTTGAAAGAAAAGTTAAGACCTGACACCCAAATTGTAAGCCTTCAGTTGTTTCATTACATTTAATATTTTCGTATATTTCTCTCATTTCATTGTTCCTTTGATTTTATTAGGTTGTGTGCATTGTCCCAAATAACCGCAAAGATCGGTATGATGCTATAAAAAAGATGTGTTGCGTGGAACGACCGATACCATCACAAGTTGTAGTAAGCCGCACACTTAGCAAGAAGCAGATGTTGATGAGTGTCTGTACCAAAATTGGAATCCAGTTAAATTGTAAATTAGGTGGTGAGGTTTGGGCAGTAGACATACCACTCAAGAACCTCATGGTTGTTGGTTTTGATGTGTATCACGATTCACTTTCCAAAGGGAAATCTGTTGGTGGCTTCGTTGCTAGTACTAACCAGCGATTGACCCGCTATTATTCAAGGACAACTTCACAGTCAAGTCACCAGGAAATCTGCAATCAATTAAAAGTTTGCATGACAGGTAGTTATAGTTTGGCTTTTGTTTTTTTGTTCTTGCCATTCACTATAAATGATTTGATATCAACTTCTCTTTAGGTGCATTAAGAAAATATCAAGAAATCAATGGGGTTTTGCCTGATAGAATAATTATGTATCGGGATGGTGTTGGTGATGGACAGGTAAGCTGCTCAAGTCTGGAAGTTTTTATGTTCTCTGTGTTGTTTTATTATCGCCTACTATATAATGTCTATTTTTATCTCTGTTTCAGTTACGTGATGTTTATGAGCATGAACTTCCACAGCTTAAGTCTGCATTCAAAGAAGTGCCAGGAGATTATAATCCCAAGTTTGCCATGATAATTGTGAAGAAACGTGTTACAACTCGACTGTTTTTAAGTGAACGTGGTCAGTATGCTAATCCCCCACCTGGTACTATTGTTGATACCACTGTCACCAGACCTGAATGGTACGATTTCTTCCTGGTGTCGCAGTCCGTCCGTCAAGGCACTGTAACTCCAACGCATTTTAACGTGATCAGTGACAATACTGGATTGAAGCCTGACCACTTCCAAAGATTATCCTATAAATTATGTCACTTGTATTATAACTGGCCGGTATGATCATTTTTAAATTAATCATTTTACGTCATTTAGACCAAGGTGTTTATAGAAACCAGAGTTAATACAAATTTCGTGTTGATGTTTCGATATTTCTAATTTAAGAATGTGTTAGGTAAACCAATAGTCATACTGCTGACAAGTACTATTTTATTCATCCATTAAAGTCTTTTAAATTCTAACCGTAAAAGGGTTTAATCTATTAAATGAACGAGCTGAAGTGATATCTGCGTTTTGTTTTAGGGTACCATCCGTGTTCCTGCACCCTGTCAGTACGCCCACAAATTAGCTTTCTTGGTTGGGCAGTCGATTCACCAGGAACCTGACGCTCAATTGGCCGATCGCCTTTACTATTTGTAGACGTATTACCTCGCCGTTGGGCTTGAGGAGGAAGTAACCATGGAACAATTAAGTTTATTGTTGACTTTCGTGGTAGTCGGTTCTGGTTGGCTTGACTCCACGTTTGGTTTTTGGTGAAAAAAATAACGTTTGCAGACTTACGATATTCATTTGTTCTGAGAAGTACATGGTGTCTTACCGGTTTTAGACTTTCTACGAAACTTTTTTTTAAAACCAGAAGATAGCTTTATTTTATTGTATTTTGAGATTTATATGAATTTATAACTTCATACTAAAACCTGGTGGCACGCGGCGGTACTGTGTTCTTTTATTTTAACCAGTTGCGTTTGTTGAAAGTCAACTTCAAAGGTCTGTATATATTTTTTTGAATTGTTATATGAAGGTTGAAAGGTATGAAATATTACCGTGTCTTTATTCTTAATAACTATAACTTCATAGTTATCCCCGGGGTATTTTATTTTATATATATGTTGCGTTCTTTTCATTTTCTTGGAAAAAACCCCGTTACAAATTCTATCGTGGATATCTTTACGTGTTTCTTTTGTTTTGGATATGTAACCTGTTATGTTGATATTCTTACGAACGAACATTTTCGTGTTTTCGTACGATGTGGTTGTAGATACGTTTTTTTAGCATTATAGTTCAAGCAAATGTCGTTTTTTTCCTCTTTAGTACGATATTCCTCACCCGGAAAATTTGTCTCAATCAAAATCTACATCAATCCCAAACCCAGTTGGAAAATATTCTAAGGGGGTGATCACATGGAGGGGGGCTAGCTCGGTTTGTCGAGATCTCGCTACTATTAAGAAAGTGCCATAAATTTGTGTTTGTGATCACATGAGAAACGAGCCAGCCCGCTTTGCCGAGATCTCGCTTTATTTAACCGAGGTCTCGGTAAAGCGGCCTGAAGAATTTCTCATGTGATGGCTTTCAACCGGCTGGCCTCCTTTGCCGGGATAAAAGTGCATACACGGCGCATGCGTAAAGTTGAAAAATATAACAAATATCACGTGATCAATTTTTCAGCCTGGTTAAGCGGGCTGATACTTTTCCATGTGAACATAAAAATTTATCAGCCCGGTTTACCGGGCTAGCCCCCCTCATGTGATCACCCCCTAAGGGGTCGTTATATTCTAAGTGTATAGATCTCAGTGAAGGAGTGCGTTTCTATGGAAATATACATACAGGGATTGGAACGGTTTTCAATGAGAAAACTGCTAATGTGTTTCCTGAAGCCATTGTGTAAAATGTGTTATGATTCGGATTCTCAACCAGACAACAATCTTACCTACATTTCGCAGGATTTCATTGGGAAAGTTTGTGACGTCACGTGATATTCTATGGTGTAGGAGCGATTATCTTAATTGACCGTGTACTCAATTCGATCACAACTAAAATTTACATTCGCCGTGGTCGTGCAAATGAGCGAACTGAGTTTTGATTGGCCGACGTAGTCTCTGTTGCGCTACCACAGCATATGAACTGGATGGAAAGCCAACTTGAGGTTTCGAAAATTCTAACTGCCATGTGTAACAGTGTTTAAGTTGAGTATAGTACACTCAGTTAAGAGTGATTTAAGGGGCTGATTACATGATCCCGGTTAGCCAGGATGAAATTTCATCCGGCCTCTTGCCGAGGTCTTGACTTCCTGATCAAATCTTCATAAATTTCCCATCGCGATTACACGATAAAATTTTCATCCCGCCTATCCGAGGTCTTGGCTATCAAGAGTTTGAGGTTTGAGCATGCGTAGTTTGTCAGAAATTCAAAACACAAAGGATTAGTTTTGTCTCGTCCCGCCTAAACGGGATGAAAATTTTGCATGTAACACCGAGTTGAAATTCATCTCGGCAAGGCGGGATGAAATTTCATCCCGGCTAACCGGGATCATGTAACCAGCCCCTTAGAAGAATGTTTTCCCCTTGTTTTCCCGACGATTAAGAAGTTGATCTACTTTTTCGTGGTGGTTAGAAAACACTAATATTCAGTTATAAGATGCTGCTACGTAGAAAAATGTTTGTCCTATCTAATTACGTTGAACCATAGATGCTTCTTTGATGCATAGGAAATAACTTATCTTCTCCTATTTTGATTGGTCAAAGTCTTTATGGCAAATCTTACATTTTCCTTGCGTCTGTTGATATAGCATTAACCAAGAAATAAATTTGATTGAAAACAGCCTGTGTTTTTTTGTCATTCGATTATACTGAGCCCTGGGGGGGGACGAGGTTGTTGTCATCCATCATCTTTGATCGGCGATATCTTTGTAACGGTTAATCGTAGCGAAATGATCCCGCACATTTTTTTTGTCTGTTTTCCAAGCTCTACAACATGGGTACACTTTTCAGTCACGATTGTGTTATCAAAATTTTCGTCACAGGTTTTGCAGACGGGAACGCAGGATTTGACACATCGTTTTCGAAGTTAAGGGGGTTCCCATAGAAAAATCTGCTAAAATCTCAAAATTTTTCAAATTTTCATTTTTGAATGTTTTATATGCAAAATTTATCGTACTTTTCGATGGTGTGCCTTAAAATAAGAGAATTTTAGCAGAAATATGTTTATTTTTGCCTTTTTGTGTTGTGGTGCAAATTTCGCTCCACAGCGGCACCTGTATGACGTAAAATTTTAACTAAGAACCCACCAACTTCACCTTTTCTGTGTTGGTCTGTTTATTGCCATGTTCTCAGTCTGCATTTACAATATATTCTGCAAAATACACAGAACACTGAAAATCGCTTTCTCAGCAGTAAAAAAGGTCTGTGGCATGAAGAAGAAGAAGTGATGCTTGAAGCAACACAACAACAAAGAAGAAACAACCAAAGCAAGTCAAGAAAATCCTACTTTAGATCTTTACATACTTCAGGTTAGACTTTTAATCATTATTTGCTCTTTTACTTTGCTTTTGGGTTGATGAACATACCTTACAAATACCAAAACAGTCCTTCTTAGGAAGGCAAATAATGAATTAGTGGCGCTAGACTTTTTGGTATGAGCTGAACATCAATCAAGTGTTTAACTAGGTAAGGTTGTAGTTACAGATGAGAATACTATCATGGAAGGCTCAGTAGGGATATGTGATTTAGTAAAGGGTAGGGGATGGGTTGTTGGAAAAATAAGGAGAGAGAAAAGGGCGGGTAAGCTAAGAAGCCGTTGCTCAGAGAGGGTGGTTATAGCGTTTTTTTATATTATGCTTCAGTAGAAGCTGTCTGTAAATAGAAGATGCTTAGTTTAGCATCCTTTGTTGTTGCTGAACACTATTGCACTATTATTATATTTCATTTTAGAATGGCTAATAAAAACAATTTATCATGCAAACGCAAACAAATGCATAAATTTTATGGACATCAAACAAAATCTACAGATTCTCGTAAAGAATCAAATACTGAGGAATCTGTTCGCAGTCAAAAAGTGAACAATTCATGTTTGAATATTGCAGAAGAAGTTGAAGATGAGAATTATAATTTAATCGTGAACTTTAAGATGTTGAAAACCTTTTTATCGAATGTGTTATACTGTCCGGAATGTCATTCGACAAATGTGAAATTTTTTGATGATTTATCGTTGCGCATGGGATATGCTCATGCATTGAAGATCACATGCCAGGACTGCCCTTTTGAGTCAAAAAGTTTTACTTCTAATGTATGTCATAAGTCCATACCAGTGCAAGGACGTAAACTATTTGAAGTAAACGTTCGAGCCATCACTGCATTTAGAGAAATTGGGAAAGGTCGTGAAGGCTTGGTGAATGTATCAAGATGCTTGAACATGTTTTCAATAGGGGATCCAGCATTCAATGCTATAAATGAAGAATTGCAAGATGCATATGAGGCAGCAGCAAAAGCCAGTATGAAGAATGCTGCTGCAGAAGCTAAGTTGAGGGACTCTATCAAAATCACTGATACTGTTCATTCATGTCGTATCAAATTGGATGGTACGTGGCAAAAACGTGGACACCAATCATTGAACGGAGTGGTCACTGCAACCAACAACAGCAAATGCATAGATGTGCATGTAATGTCTAAGGATTGTAGAAAGTGTGTTGTATGGGAAGGCAGAAGAAACAACCCTGATTATGACTACAAACAATGGAAGGAAGAACATTTGAAAAATGGTGAATGTGAAATAAACCACACCAAATCTTTTGGAGCCATGGAAGCAGCTGGTGCACGGGTTATACTCCGTAGATCTGTCGATGATTATGGTCTTGTTTATAGCCAGTACTTGGGAGATGGTGACTCTTCTTCATTCAAAAAAGTTGTTGACTGCCAACCATATCAAAAGTATAACATTACCCCAGAAAAGCTAGAGTGTGTTGGCCATGTACAGAAGCGCTTGGGTACAAGGTTACGAAATGTGGTAAAAGCACAAAAAGGAACTAAAACTCCACTGTCTGGAAAAGGAAAGTTAACAGAAAAAGTGATTAACTCCATGCAGAACTTTTATGGCTTGGCTATTCGCCAGAACAAAGGAAATTTATACGCCATGAAAAAAGCTGTTGGGGCAATTCTGTGGCATTGTACTGCATTTGGCAATGCTGAATTTTGTCACAGATTTTGCCCTAGAGGGAAAGATAGCTGGTGTAAGTATCAATCTTCTGGTAAAGAGAATCTTGAAACATCTATGAATGTGCCGAAGTATATACACGATATTATCAAACCAATGTTTACGGATTTGTCTTCTGATGCTCTTTTGAGTAAATGTTTGCACGGTGAAACGCAAAACACTAACGAGTCGTTGAACAACATTATCTGGAGCAAGTGTCCCAAATCAGTATATGTAGGTAGATCAGTGTTAGAGATGGGTGTACATGCTGCAGTTCTAGAGTTTAATGAGGGAAGTGTTGGTATGCTGCAAGTTTACAAAAGTTTTGGCATATCCGCTGGTTTTTGTTCTCAACGTATTACTGAGATGCGGGACAGAGCCCATCTCGTTAAGGGAGCCAGAAAATCATCCGAAAAAGGGAAAAAAAGAAGAAAGACCTTCAGAGGAATTAAAAAGGGACTTATTGACAAGGAAAATGAATTAGAGCCCCAGGAAAGCTATATTACTGGTGGTTTCTAAGATATTTTTGTTAACTTGATTTTTTAATGCGTTTTTCTCCGGTTTGCTATTTTCACATATCTTTGAGCAGAGAAAACAGCATATTTTCTTTATTATTAATGCAAATGGCACCAACTTTTCACAAAAACATCTTGAAATACACAGGTAGCTAATGAGTGGAACAAATTTTTTACTGACAATATTGTTGCTCATATTTTTGGGTGTTGACTCATTTCTGCATAACTTGAATGGACTGAAAAATAATTGATAGCCATTATGGTTGCTCAAGTCAGATATAAGAAAATATTTTTCACTCATTTTCTTTAGTTTTATATAAGGGAACTAGGTGCCAAATTTTGTGTCTCAAAGCCTACTGGTTTGTTAGTTATGATGTTTACAAAATTGACTGTTTAACATTACATTTGTGACCATTTTTGCTGAATCAGCAAATTGCTAAGATAATTTTCGGAAAAAAATTGTTGATTTTGCATTGTATTGGCTAGTTCTTTTGAGTTAAATCAATAAAAGTTGTTATATCAAAGCATTTCAATATTTAGTTTTTTTCTATGGGAACCCCCTTAAGGTGTGAGTAAGGGAAAAATCATTGACTTTTTTGAAAAAAAGTTTTTTTGCACATCAGGATGAAAAGAACTCTGAATTTTCCAATGGTGAAACTATTTTTTCAGGAAGTGGATGGGAAGTCCGTTTATTTTCCAAAACCGTTGTATTAGCGGCTAATTTGTGTACATTAAAGACCATGAAAAAATAAAACATATTGATCATGTTGCGTATTGATCCTTTTGTTTCAAAATTCCGTTTCATAAATAATTAATTAGTTCATGCAATAAAGAAAAATCTTTAAAGCTGTTTTTTTCAGTGTTCACTTTTCGTGTCAGAGCCACTAACGTTTGATGCTTCATTTACAAAACTAAAAAAGCTCTGACAGTGAGACTTGGCTTACTGAAAAGCTGAAGGGTAGATCTAAAAACGGTTTTTTTTTATCTTTTTAATTTGAACAGAATATGAGTTATAGTCTTGAAAGCAAAAAAAATGAAAACAGAAAACGATACTTTTGAGAAATTGAAAATAACTCTGAAAATAATTTGTTTGAGTAAAAAAAGAAAAAACCGTTTTTTACTCCATCTCTTGTGATTACAAAAGTGTAAAAAACATAAGTTAAACTTAACTCGTTTTGTAAATGGAGCTACGTTTTTACAACAAGGTTCATTTTCTTTGACTCGTTCTAAAATCTTACATTTTTAGTTTACCTTAAAATTTTTAACATGGGCTTTTAGAGATGTAAATAAGCTTTCCAAAAATGTATCATACTTGATATAAACATATACCTGTCAAAGGAATTAATTAAAAAACAAAACACGTTTTTTTCCCTTACTCACACCTTAAACTCGGTGAAAAGTTTTACCCGAGTTACTAGTAACATGTATTTGCTACTTTAAGATCGAATAATTTACTAGAATGGTTGGACATGTAGCAACCTCAAATCCAGGGTTTCTTGCCTCTTACCCGCATCATGGTATCTGTATATCGAAAAGGCAAGACACCCTGGGTTAGATGAAATATGGTATTTTTCCATGAATTTTCCAGGCTTTTCCTGACATTTCCTTTTTCTGGAAATCCTGCCAAAGCAAGTAATCACAGATTTGCGTCGAGAGGTAGTTGACCACGCGATAAATTGAATTATGCATCGCAAAAAAGCGAGTATCCACATGTGTAAATTAGATTAAAACCTGATTAGAAGTGTGGCCATTAATGAATAGTTATACCTCCACATTTCCTACTTACAATACAGATCGTTGTAGAACTCCAACAATTTAATTAGTACACTTAACTTAGAGAAAGTGACATCCTTTTGCTTCGGTGCCTCCACTCTTTCCAGTCCAGGGGGGGGGGGGGGGGGGGGGGGGGGATGTAAAATGACACCGAATAACAAAGCCATAGTGGATGATGATGACGAGTAATCAATAATAAATGGAAAGGCAGACTAAACGTTAGTATTTTCGGTCTGTTTGATGTTTCTTGATGACGTCAACAGAATATATTCGTTCAACAAGAGCTTGTAATTCCGGATATGGCTTCAAATAATCTGTATAATTTTGAAACTTCAACATGTCATGCATACCAATGAACACAAAATCTGCTAATGAAATCTAGACAGATAAATAGACCGTACAAAATCCATGGAAAAATTAGCTTTAATGAAAACCGACTGTGGTTACGGTTTAATGCGAGAAAAACCAATGCTTTAAATTACTTAAAACCAGATGGTAAGATGGCGTGTGAAAGCAACCTTCGAAAAGGCAAGAAGCCCTGA
Source organism: Turritopsis dohrnii (assembly GCA_027922465.2). NCBI lineage: Eukaryota > Metazoa > Cnidaria > Hydrozoa > Anthoathecata > Oceaniidae > Turritopsis > Turritopsis dohrnii. The sequence goes on from BQMF02000023.1 coordinate 649,816, forward strand.
GGACGAGGTTGGTGTGAAAGTTCTTACCTTTTCACCAATAAAGAATGATTTTCCGCTATTTCTACTTTTTAGAATATCTGATACGAAACGAAATCTGTTCTTGGAGAACTCTCCACCGTAAAGTTCATCCATCTTTTCTTTCTAAAATCAGAAAGAACATATCAACAACAACAACAGCAACAAAAATTGAAGTAGAGACAAATTACTGACTTTTTCATCCTTATTCAAGTTTGGGGACATAATAATCTTTACAACTTCGCCAAACTGTTCGTTTAGAGTCTCTACGATTTGATCGATAACAGATCTATCTTCGTTGTTTGCGCCATAGAAACCAAGCTCATTTGCAACATATCGATAGATTGCGCCCGATTGGCACATCGTACGCCCATCAACCTTTAGAGTTGGAAGTTGATTGAGTGGAAATCGCGCAGCTGAAAAGAATGTTGAACTTTTGATATAAAAGGTTAGGTCGCTTGCGGAATAATCAGAGCGTAGTGATGTCTCCATTGCTATCTGAAGCCACGGCGTAGCAATGAATTATATGAGGCAGCATTAGGGTCAGAATTCATGATTTTCCATCATCCGTAAACGTTCGCATAATCTCGAAATCGTCCGTTGGAAATTTCGCTTAATTACGAGGTCGGTCGCGATTAGACTTTTCCAACACGGAGCCTCTCACCAACTAACCTCTCTGTCATGGATATCATGCATATTACCAAACATTCTTTATTAGAACGACGTCGTATTGACATCGTACGGTATACTCCCCAACCAACCGTGGCTCCTCCTGGAAAGCAGATGCAATGGTAACTGAGTGTGTGGCTTAATCGTAATTAAGCGAAATTTCCGACGGACGATTCCGAGATTACGCGAACGTTTACGGATGGAAAATCGCGAAGTCTGACCTCGATGTTGGGAGAAGTCGGAGCACCTGATGTTTCAGATAACCAAGTGTAGCTTAATCGTAAGTAAGTGATTCTTGAAGAGAGAAAAGAGAATCTAGTGAAGTCTGTATACAAATTAAAGACTTTTTGACGTCTCAGTTAAAGATTTTTTAGAATCTGTGGTCGCACCTTCTAAACACATCTGAGAGAGTCTGTGTAAAGTTTAAAAGATTTAGAAATAACTATTTTCAAAAGATCAAAATATATATGATGTGTTATCATGTGTAATCAATGAAATAAACTTGTGACCCAGGCTCCCTGATGATTGGGATCTTCATTTTTTGAAGATTTCCAACTTCCTGAAACTTATAATAAAAATTCTTAAAAAAGAGGAACGTGCTTAAAATGTCAGGTAAGCAAACTTGAACCAGCTCCTATATTGCTGTACAAGTGGAAGTAACCGACTTATATTAAAATCAAGCTTTAATTTAATAATAGAGTTCTTACAGTCTGCTTTACTCGCTGCCCATTCTGCAAACGTCAGTTGATGATCGGTAAATTCGACGCCAGCAACTTTGAACATGAGACGAACTGCTTCAGCTCTTCCAGCGATGTTGAAATAAGTTAACTCGTATTCTTTGCCCATTCTTGTTTAATCTATGTTCTGAAAATAATATTACAAAAATATTGCCAACATTTCCTTTTCTATGACTAATCAGCTATGCAGAATGTCTCTTTAAATTGTGAAACAATTGGTTACCATCAGAAAAGAAAGGTTTTTCAATTGAAAGGTCAGATAAGCTTACTCACATTGTGAAGAAATCAAAAATTCACGATAAACACTCATAAACAACTAGATTTACGATTTAATATGTCCGCTCAATTTACAACAGAGCCGAGGCAACGTTATTACGATATTGAATATGAACTAATTATGATGGGGTTGTTAAAGTCACATAAACTTTTATTAGAATGGAAAAAGCAATTCCTTGTGGTATGTAATGTTAGTTTAAAGTTATTTTTATTCGGTCACAACCTCGTACTCAGGACTTCTTTCCTTTTTATATATTTTAACAGGCAAGAAACCCTGAGTACAAGGTTGCTTCTGACTAATAAGCATATGCTAAATGTGTGGTTTGATTATCTACTAATGATTATTCAAATTGCCAGCACCTGTTACTTACTATAGAATTTTGGATGGTTGAGAACTTGTTGTTTTTTGGTATTTTCACTTTTACTTGGTTTCAAATGTTGATCAGTGATAACCGATTTCTTTCGGAACCATATACTAAGCGGAACCACTCTCTCTTTCTATCTGTTGCTATTTTTACTCTGAATACGATCTAACTTTAGTCTTTCTGACGAAGTTGCGGCTATTTCGTAAGGGCTTGCGTCGGTATAGAGTATGGGAACAAAGTTGTTATCAAAATACAAAATACGGTTGTCACTTTTTATTCAAGTTTAAATTGCAAAAATTGACATTTGTGTAAATTTAGGGTTACACCATTTTTTCTGTAAATGAAGTAAAAAGATTTTCTAAGATTTGATTATGGAAAGGGTCATTCTTATAGCAAAACTCATATCGTATTTAGGTTATGTTTCTTAGCGTTAAAATTTCATGTTGCTAATTTAGTATTTATATATGATTTAACATATATTATTATTCCTCAGCAAAGAGTTCATGTTTCGTGAAGACCTTTTGCCTAAAGGGGCTTGTTTTAGCCAATCTAGAGGGATAGCTTTTCAAAAATGTTCTTCGGTCGTCCGCGCCAACCATGGTGGCGCCTCCTTAGTCATTAAATTACGTAGCCCCACCACTTTAAAAGTCGAGTCGCGGCCCCGGGGTTTCCCACTCCTTTTTTGATCTCAAAATTGAGGAGATTTGAGGTGAATTTGACGAGAAATGAAACAAAAATTGAGGAGATTTAAAAGCAAAACACTTCCAAATCAAAATATTAGTAGGATGTCTATCACATAAACAAAACAGTAGTAAGGGACTGTTCACAAATTACGTCAACTGCTAGGGGGGGGGGGGGGGGGGGGGGGGGAGGGGGGTTATGCAAAAGTTGACGCTGGTTGACGGGGGGGGGGAGGGATGTGATACTGGTTGACGTCAACCCACACAATTTTGCAGAACCTTGATTTTTCTAATTAAGTAAAAGATTTGAGGAGAAATCGACAAAAATAAGATTATTTTGAAAAGATTTGAGGAGAAAAATCAAAAATGAGAAGTTTTGAGGAGGCGTGGGAACCCAATTGATATGATAATTTCTAGAAAATTGTGGAAAAAATTTCTGGATTTTGATTTAGCCAGAATTTATGACAGATTTTTGACAGAAGTCTTGTTTGCATCACGGTCAACAGCTCTGTAGTATAACTCCAGAGCAAAATTGCCCAGGAACTGATACACCTTTTTTGGCCACCAATCTTTTTTAATGGAGGTGCCAAGATATTTTAAACCTGGGCTTGTAATAGCTTTCTCGACTGTTTCTTCTCGACTGTTTCTTCTGGCTGGCAGGAAGTATAGTCGATTTCTTAAATCTACCGATGGGTCAAAGCAATGAGCTTCAAAGTGATTTTCGCAAACTTTGGAAGATCAGTCCGTTTCAGTTTAGCTTTCTAGGCATCAGATAGTGCAAAACTGAAGAAGGTTAACACAGCGTTCCCCTTCTTGCATGTTTTACAATCTCCTGCCGCACACCAAGCCATTATACAGAAAGTATGCCACCGAAACAACGAAATGTAAAACCCATGGAATGACCGCAACCCCGTTCGAGTGAAAAAGTCTGAAACCATGTCTGATGTCCGTGAGTTAAAGTCGAGTGAAAAGAACAATAGATTTGGCAGCCATTTCCCTAAATCAAAATAACTTGACATAGATTTTCTATGTTGTTCGTACTGTATTACCATGAAGCTCGAAATAGGAATTTTTGAGATACAATTAGTGTGACAGTGAATAAGAAACCCCAGTTCAAATCTGAAACACATATTGAGTTCATAAAGCAATGTATATCATTAAAGGAAAAATTTAATTTAATTCAAAACAATAAAAAATGTACAACACAACCAATCAAATATATACTTATGAATGCACCATAATGTCTACAGAGGCGGAGCTACGGAATTTTATTTGGAGGGGCGAACTTAGAAAATTTTGGACCTTTTTACGTAGTGGAAAAAATGTGGCCCACCATGGTTGGGCGACAAGAAAACTTTTCATATTTTGAAGCTCTAAAAGCTCTGTTTGCGGCTATTTCTGCCAAGGAAACGATTGTTTTCAAACGTATGGATGACAAGTTCAACATTAAAACAAAAATTGCTATCAGTTATTTCCAAATAATACTCTTTTGTTTAATTTTTTATGCTAAAAAACAACAGTGGACCTTTACAATGAGTCAAAAAGTGGACCTTTTTTAATGGAATTTTTTCTTGGGGGGCGAGCGCCCCCCTTGCCTCAGCAAAGTTGAAAAATGAGTTCAACATTTCAATTAAAAAACATTTTTGCAGCAGGAAAGTCAATATAGGGGCAGCGATTCAGAGAATAACACATTTCAGTTAATTTATTTCATTATTAAACGAATATTTATTTACAGGATTGTCACTTCAACAAATAAATGCTGTTATCAATATGAGTCCTGCGTTAAAAAACAGAAAAAAAGTAGGGCCTTTAAATCAGAAAAGAAAGCAAGTATACGAAATGAACACGAATACACCAAGTATACTAGAATGATAATTGTTCACACAAAATGGTTATTCAACCTCCTGCAGAAATCTTTATAAGATTCAGCTTTGCGAACATCAGCGGGGAGATCATTATAAATTTTTTGATCCCAGACAGGCACCCTCTCAAAATTGAATGCATATACCAGCATCATTACATCATTACAATAAAATGTTTACCAAAGAAATTAAAGATACATTCATTCGTGTGTAATTTCCCCTACACCGAAGGACGTTTTGCCACTATTAAAAATGGCTACAATGCCTCACTTCTGTAAGCGTGATTTTACGGGAGTTTGACATCTAGCGCTTCGCTTATATATCATTGCATCAGACATTAGCGGGATTCGGAAAAATCATGTTTCGTTTACACGAATCTATTTTTCTATAGATTTGTGGGGAATTATATACAACTTAGTAGAGTTGTTCATGAATGTTTCCCTACAAAGTCATTAGAAACTTCACATCAACACTTGAAATAAGCGTGCAAAGTAATGATGTTTCTTTTGATACAACAAAAGGCTTTAAATCTCTGAAGTACTTTTTTAGCAGAACAATTTTAACAAATTCCCACAAGTAATTGTTTTTTTTCGTGTAACAGGCTCGTCGAGTTTACGAATCTCCCTAATGGTTTCAGACTTTTTCACTCGAATCCGGCTCGCGGTCATTCCATGGGTTTTATATTTCGTTGCCCGAAACAATACACGATAAACTATTCCGTAAACTTTTCTATTTGCCCCCACAGCGATCGAGGAGGCATAGTAGTTTCACGAGATAGGCGAAAGTCAGTTTTCGATTTTGTTCATCATCATCATCTTCCAACTTTTCGTGTTGCTGTTACACGGTGGTATACAATTTTAGCTGAATTTGCTTTTTTCCCGCTTCAAAGCATAGTACTGTAGGTGGGAGACAGAATGTTTTTTTCGTATCTTTTTCCTAATTTATTATTATATTATACTTTGTTATTCAGGAAGGTCGTATACTAAAATTGCTTAGACATTTCTCATATTATTTATGTGCTGTTTTAGTGAAGGGAACGACAAGGATTTTGAAGCACATCTTGAAATCTGAAGCTGTGCTTACCATGCATGTTATCTTCGTATATATGATGTTTTAGCTCTAAATCTTGAATATTTTTTATTTTGAATCAAAGCTTGAAATGCTTGAAATGATTTCTAGTGGATTTTTCACTTTAGTTTTTTTTTTCTTTTGGCTCAATTATAAAATACGTATCCATGGTTGCAGTTCACACATTTCTTTTGTTTGTAGCAATACTTTCTGACATTACTTGTTAAGCCTCATTTACACTTTTTAAAAGATATATTAGCATTAGTGTGATTTATGCCTAAAAGATAGCAAAAAGTAACAAAAAAGGTTTATGCAAATTTTCAAGTAGATCTACTTGGTTTGCATATTACTTTCAACAAATTTCAACAAATAACTGCCTTTTTGACCTAAATCTTTGAAAGCCTTAATGCACAGGCACTAACAGAGAGGCAGTGTAGTAGCTATCTAACGAGTTAATTTTGAACAGATAAGCTTTACTAACAAGAAAAGCAACATATCAAGTATTTTCAGTTCAGCGTAATGAACCAAAAGCCCCAATCAAAGGTAATAAACTTTTAAATGTTTGATAAGTAAAAGCTTTCGCGGACTCTAAGTCGCAGACTAATTGCCATTTTGTTCGGAGTAGGAGGAAGAGTAGGAGTCCAATGGTGTTTTAATACGGTATTTGCTGTCGCTGCTGCCGTTAAACAAATAAATTAATAAAATTCCAAGATCATTTCTCAATTGTTCTTATTCTGCTAACATCAGCATAGTGTAACCCTCAGCTGTACATAAAGCGGAAGTTCCACTTTTTGATATATGTTTTGATACGCGCATCGTTAGGTACGATACGATGAATTCAATTCATAATTATCTCGAGAACCAATCAATGATACATAATTATCTCGAGAACCAATCAATGAACCCAACGTGAGAAGCGTAGCAAAATACGTAAGTGGAAATTCTGCCTAACAATTCATTATCTTTAACAACTGCACACGCGGGAAATATTGTCCCGTCCCGGCTAGACGAGATAATTGTGATCATATGAAAAAAATACCTTTAGACCTTAAGATGCGGTATCCATTTTTGATCTTCTGTTCAGGATCGGGAGTTTGGGCACTAGCAATTTCGCTCTGAAAAGGTTAAATCATCAGCTGATCGCTCTTCTTCCAGGCTATCTTTTTCTTGTGACTTAAGTAGATATGACTCTCAAATCCAGAGAAGGCTTTTTGCTTCCATATGTTGGAATGCTGTTGCGTTGATGTTTTAGACCAGGTACCGAAATATGGAGTAACATGTACCCACATATGGTGTTGTTAACCATCAATATAACTGTGTGGAACCAAGTGGAAGCAATGTGGTAATGTTCATTTAAGTTGATGTTTGGACCAACGAATAGTTTTGTGACGTAACTGGAGTTAAACTTAGGGCGGGTGCGTTTTTCACATTCGTAAAGCAATGACACACTTGATACCAAGGCAACAAATGCAAACAAAGCTACTTTTGTTGAAAAGAAATTAATTTACATAAATTTAGTAAAAAAAATATCACATGAAAAATTTCTTCTTGATAAGAAAAAATGGGCAAGCTAAATCCAAAGGCGGTTCGATCGCACCCAACGTACCTCCTCAGTTACGCCATTGTAGTGACATGATTACTTGGTTGAATCAGGGATATGTTAACCGCGGACTTATATTATTCAGTATACATAGTCATTTCTATGACAAGTCTGTTTTGTACAAAGGTTTGATTTGTTAGGAAGTGGAAGAGCATTATAAAACCCCAACCTCGTACCCAGGGTTTCTTACCTTTTTGATATACGGACGGGCAAGACACCCCGTTGTAGAAAATCCGACACTATGAACAAATCTTGGGCCTTATTGTTTCACACTTAACTCGGAGGATTTTTTTGGGAACAAGAGATGACGTCACATGGTTTGCTAGTTATATTTTAGCATGCAGTGATTGGAAGATTAATCTGTGAATACACTTCATTTTGAGCATTATTCAACCAACGGTTGTAACATACGGTGTAACTAAAAGAAGGAAGAAAGCGAGGTTTAAGGACAATAGTCACAAGAAATCGTGGGTTTACTGGTACAAGTAGAACTGTGCAGCCATTTTTAGAGCTCAGGCAACATTTGCGGAGGAGAGCTTGGTCGTTCAAAGTAGAACCGAAAAGCTAATGGATACGTGGTGTAAGACCGAATGTAGATACAGCAACGTCAGACTACACCATTTTTTGACTGACCCTAAATATACCTTCAATCTTTAATTTATTTCTATGAAAAAAGATACCCCTTTAAAATCTCCATCTTACAATATTTTGGTTTAATTTGAAATTGGGCAGCTACTACATCCCCAGTGGGCAAAAGAGTCAGGAAGGTAAAACTATCTTTGATATAAATGAGGTTTGAACACACTGATGGGTAATGCATTGTCGCTTTACTACGATCCAAGTGGGTAAAATTGTCAAAAGGCCATGGAGTGCATTTTCATTAAAATAGTATGCGTATTTATGTGTCTACCCATAAACATGTATTCCTCCCCAGTGAACCTTCAATAAATTTTCCCGATGAGATGTTTGCTAGTTTTCGGAACTTTCAACGAGGTAAGGTACTCACAATTGTTCGTTACGCCACATGGGCGTCACTGTAGCGCCTGTTAGCTTCCACACGTCTAGTAACCTGCTGTGTGTAATCTTCATTTTGAACACAACACCGATATCTTTCTTCAGGAGAACCACGTGTGTTTCCATGCTGTTTTTCCCGTATGAACGGCTATATAGCAAAACAAAGAAAATACTTACAACAACCGACTGAGTGTGGTTAATCAACATGCAGAAAATCATTAGAAATAAGATTGAGTTAAGGGAGAGTAAAAAGGACATATTGTTTTTCATCCTACACTCACCTCTCCTTTTTTTCCATGTGGGAAACGACCGCTGCAGAAGACAAGGGTGCTGGGAATGAGTGAGAAATTTCGAAAGGTCGAGAAAAAAGTGAGTCGGCAGTTTTGTTATAATAAAATCTCCACAGCTGCTCGTTCCCAGACCATCTCTCGATTGTTCTATTTATACTGACATCAGCATAGTGCAAACCACAGCTCTACATATAACAGTTCATTATCTTTAATTTCTAAATTTCTACTCTTTTTGTAGCGCTCTTCTGACGCTGGTCATGCAAGGTAATGTTTCCCTTGGATTTATATTTATTCAGGGAAGACGTTTTTTAAAAATTTTGTCCAATGTACAAAATATCAAAGACATTCAGATGATGAAGAGGTGAGAAGGATGCCAAACCGAAATCGGAAGTCGGTTCGAAATCGGAAAAACTGTTTCAAGAAGGTAAAATATTTAAGTTTTATTATTCAGCGTTTCGATTCGATTCCAAGTTTTTCATATACCTTATCGGCCCTTTTTACGCCGGCCCGAATGTGGGGTTATTTTTGGTGGGGGGTGTTAAAAGGGCCGGCGGAAAAAGGGCCGGCGTAAAAACGGCCAAAAAAATGGAAATTTTTCAAAAAATCGGCGTTATTTTTTAAAGTTGAAATTTAGATTTGAAAATATGAAACAAACTTTAGATGTGAAAGAACTCTTTGGAGACAATGAAGAGTCAGATGAAGGAGAAGTTGAAGCAGAAATAGAGGTAGAATCAGATGACGATGAGGGAACTAGAGAAAATAATGAAAGCATTAATGAAAAAGAGGACGAAATAACTGTAATAGATTAAGTCTTACGATGTATTAGATGATATATATTAGAAGACATTTGTAGTATAAGTTAAAATTTGAACAGAAAAAGTGAAAAATAGTGCTTAAAAATTTTTTTTTTCTTTTTTACTTTTGAGGCGTAAATAACGGCCCTAAGTGGCGTTAAGGCAAAATCTTGGGGTGGCGGAATAAGGGCCGGCGTAAAAAGGGCCGGCGTTAAATTAGGGCCGGCGTAAAAAGGGCCGATAAGGTAGTTGATTTATCATTGCAAGATGTCAAAAAATAGATGTAGACCTTCTTTTTTCTGGGTAAGTAAGGGCAAGGGTCAGTGTGTTTGCTTTCGTAGTTTAAACATTTTCACAAAAGTTAGAAGTGAAAAGATGTCTCAAAATGGTACACGAACGCTCCTTTCTAAAATTATTGTCTTTTGTTATGGCAAAGTCATTGGTAAAGATTTTTTCTTCAAAACGATGTCAGTCTACCCAACAATAAACTTAAAAGTTCCATCGATGGACCATCGCCGCCTTTCCGTATGATTATCAATTTTCGTGACGTCACTTGTTCTTTTCATACTATAAACTACAGTGAAATCTCTATAAAGCAGACACCTCTTTAAGACGGACAGTTTATCTAGGAACGGATGAATTTACAGTCAAACTCTTATGAAAAAGTCTCTATTAAGCGGACAACTATGAAGCGGACACTGAATAAAGCGGACACTGTATAAAGCGGACACTGTATAAAGCGGACACTGTATAAAGCAGACACTTTTTTCAGGTCCAAGTGAGTTTTCTGGCTATAAAAAATGTCTCTAAAGCGGACACGTATACAAAAACAGTTTTTCAAGTAAAAAACTTATATTTTCTTGGAATATTTACTTGTTTTACAATGTTTTACTCTCTTGTCGAAACTTTGAATAACTTTTTTCACAGCATTTTCTGCCCACCAATTTCATCAACTGGAATATCGATGTTATTGACTTTTACGTTTTGGTTTCAAGTATAGTAGCATTTGACTATTTATCTTTAGAATAAAAACGTTTTTCATTGCATTAAACGTGTCCTTTCTTTGCCCTATGAAACCTGTTAACTTATTAAAACCATACTAGCCGCCAAGGCGGCGTCGTTCGCCGCCCATGTTCAGCATGCGTTGATCAACCGTTACAGAGATATCATCGTTCAAAGATTTTGATGACGTCACAAACCCCTCCCCAAAAAAAATTAGACCCAAATTTTTCGTCACCCCATCGCCTGTATCGCGGACCCCAAAAAACGTCAGTAATCCCTATTGGTTATCGAGATAATTTTCCCTAAACGTCGCATTCGATTAGGGTCTCAATACAATGGTTTCACACTGACGTCGCGCACAAGAAAAGAAATAATTTATGTGTGATCTTACATTGCTGACTCTCTTTAGCAGTTCACATCTACCATTTTGCGTAACAGACAAACGGACAAACGGAGAATCGGCTATTAATATATAGACTAGCCGCCAAGGCGGCGTCGCTCGCCGCCCATGTTCAGCATGCGTTGACTTCACGAAAAATAAAATTAAGGAATTGGCAACCGAAAGTGTTACCATGTTGTAGAGCTCGAAAAACTGATTAAAAAAATGTATGGGATCGTTCCGCTACGATCAACCGTTACAGAGATATCATTCTTCAAAGATTTTGATGACGTCACAGACCCCTCCCAAAAAAGTTAGACCCAAATTTTTTGTCACCCCATCGCCTGTATCGCGGACCCGAAAAAACGTCAGTTATCCTAGCGACAGATTCGAAATCAAATATCAAATATCAGTTTAAACAATGGTTCCAAAAAACCCCAAATTTCATGTGTTATTTATTTGCACCCAAAACGTAGAGAGAAAAAAACTTTTTATTAGCTTTTGTTTTAAAAACGTTACGCGCTCTAACATGGGTGCTATCAAACAGGGGGAAAATGGTTTCTCTTCTTAAAAAGTTCACACGGAGGAGAGAAAAAAGGCACGTGCTAAATGAATAAATAGAATAAAAAAACGTTCGATCAGAACGCTTAACAATTAAAAGAACAAATTAAATTATTAAAAGAAAAGCAAAAAAAAAAAAAAAAAAACATTTTCTTTTGATATGATACTCTTTTTTTACCTATCGTTTTTTAAACATTTTGATTGCTCAAAAAAAAAGTTCACCCGTCTCAGACAGTCAGGCAAGAGTTAGTGGCAAACCGAACATATGCTGCCACGTTCTGCCACTGCTGCTTTTTGTCCCAAATATTTAATCAGTTAGTGACTTTGTATTTAGTTGATGTACTGTTTTCAAAGCCACGTCAATAATGTGGAATATAAAACTAACAATAATGATAAAAACAAAACGTTATTCCTATTAGTTCATCAGCCAAAAAAAGTCACGTTCGATTGGGGTTGCAATGTATTTGCTTCGAACTCACGTCGCACACAAAAAAAGAAATAATTTCGCTCACAACTCAATCTACCATTTTGCGTGACTTACAAACAAACAAACAGACAGACAGACAGACAGACAGACAGAGAATCGGCTATTAATATATAGACTAGCCGCCAAGGCGGCGTCGCTCGCCGCCCATGTGCACCTGCTCTGTGTCACCCCGCAGACCCCAGTAAACCTCATATTTCTTGAAAAATGGCTTGTACAACCTGTGTTCAGCCAGAGACAGATTCGAAATCAAATATCAAATATCAGTTTAAACAATGGTTCCAAAAAAACTCAAATTTCATGATGTGTTACTTATTTATTTTTTAAAACAATCGTTGATCAGTACAACAATACACTGAAAACGTAGGGAGAAAAACTTCAACTTTTTATTAGCTTTTGTTTTAAAAACGTTACGCGCTCTAACATGGGTGCTATCAAACAGGGAGAAAATGGTTTCTCTTCTTAAAAAGTTCACACGGGAGGAGAGAAAAAAGGCACGTGCTAAATGAATAAATAGAATAAAAAAACGTTCGATCAGAACGCTTAACAATTAAAAGAAGAAATTAAATTATTAAAAGAAAAGCAAAAAAAAAAACATTTTGTTTTATGATACTCTTTTTTTACCTATCGGTTTTTAAACATTTTGATTGCTAAAAAAAAAAGTTCACCCGTCTCAGACAGTCAGGCAAGAGTTAGTGGCAAACCGAACATGCTGTCACGTTCACTGCTGCTTTTTGTCCAAAATGTTTAATCAGTTAGTTTCTTAGTTGATGTATATATTGTTTTCAAAGCCAAGTCAACGTGGAATATAAAACTGACAATAATAATAAAAACAAAACGTTATTCCTATTAGTTCATCAGCCAAAAAAAGTCACGTTCGATATTGGGGTTGCAATGTATTTGCTTCAAACTCACGTCGCACACAAAAAAAGAAATAATTTCGCTCACAACTCAATCTACCATTTTGCGTGACTTACAAACAAACAAACAAACAAACAAACAGACAGAGAATCGGCTATTAATATATAGACTAGCCGCCAAGGCGGCGTCGCTCGCCGCCCATGTGCACTTGCTCTGTGTCACCCCGCAGACCCCTGTAAACCTCATATTTCTTGAAAAATGGCTTGTACAACCTGTGTTCAGCCAGAGACAGATTCGAAATCAAATATCAAATATCAGTTTAAACAATGGTTCCAAAAAAACTCAAATTTCATGATGTGTTACTTATTTATTTTTTAAAACAATCGTTGATCAGTACAACAATACACTGAAAACGTAGGGAGAAAAACTTCAACTTTTTATTAGCTTTTGTTTTAAAAAAGTTACGCGCTCTAACATGGGTGCTATCAAACAGGGAGAAAATGGTTTCTCTTCTTAAAAAGTTCACACGGGAGGAGAGAAAAAAGGCACGTGCTAAATGAATAAATAGAATAAAAAAACGTTCGATCAGAACGCTTAACAATTAAAAGAAGAAATTAAATTATTAAAAGAAAAGCAAAAAAAAAAAACATTTTGTTTTATGATACTCTTTTTTTACCTATCGGTTTTTAAACATTTTGATTGCTAAAAAAAAAAGTTCACCCGTCTCAGACAGTCAGGCAAGAGTTAGTGGCAAACCGAACATGCTGTCACGTTCACTGCTGCTTTTTGTCCAAAATGTTTAATCAGTTAGTTTCTTAGTTGATGTATATATTGTTTTCAAAGCCAAGTCAACGTGGAATATAAAACTGACAATAATAATAAAAACAAAACGTTATTCCTATTAGTTCATCAGCCAAAAAAAGTCACGTTCGATATTGGGGTTGCAATGTATTTGCTTCAAACTCACGTCGCACACAAAAAAAGAAATAATTTCGCTCACAACTCAATCTACCATTTTGCGTGACTTACAAACAAACAAACAAACAAACAAACAGACAGAGAATCGGCTATTAATATATAGATTAGAGAGCCATTCTCGATTAGAGAGCCATTCTCGATTTATTTTTGCTAAATATTAATTTTCATATGGAATTTCTATTAAGCGGAAATCTCCACTTCAAATCGGACACTTTTTTCAGGTCCCAATGGTGTCCGCTTTACAGAGATACGAGATTCGAGGTTACGCTTTCAGTAAATTTTAATGTTATGTTATGATTCCTTGTGTATCTTAAGAAGAAAAAAAAACTTTGATCTTCGTACTCTTCCAACACACAAGCTTTTCTTGTTAAACCAAACAGAAATGATAAAGTTTTGACTGCAAACTATTGATGATCAAGACTTGATTGTTAGCCAACTGTGACGGGGTTACTTATATCGACAATCGACAATATTGATTCATTCAAATATTTGATGATGTAAACAGTAATATTATCTTGGAAGTATAATAAAAAATCCTCGATTTCTCGATTAAGCTAAAAATAGCGAAAGTGACACCAGCTTTCAAGGAGACAGGAGACACTTGATATTTAGGCAATTATAGGTCAATATCAGTACTACCAGTCATTTCGAAGATCCTGGGAAGAATCATGTATAACAAAGTATATAATTACTTAACAAGTCTAAAATTGATATCCCTAAACAATTTGACTTTCTAAAAAAATACTGCGACTGACATGCTATCCTTCAACTAGTAAATGAAACAACCACTTCGTTCTCGCAAAATTTGGGCCTAAATTATCAAAGTAACCAAATTTCATGTACGCTCACGCAAAATAATGGAATTTATTTACGAATGTTTACCCAGGATAGCCTCTTCAGTTCCTTGAGGTACTGTTATCAATGAGGGTCCTGCGAAGGAGGTCCTAGAGCATTTAAAGCCCCCATTTGGGCTACGGAAGCTGTAGTGACAGAAACCGCTCAACTAGACAACCACCGTAGACATCATTCCTACTCTCTTGCTGAGTGCTAAGCAGAGAGGAGTGATTCACACTGTTATAGTCGCTGGCATGACTCGGTCGGGGATTGAACCCGCGACCTCCCGAACAGGAAGCGAGCACTCTACCACAAGGCTACCAGTCGGTAGCAGAAAGATTAAAAAAAGGTATGGAACTTTATATTCTAGATACCGCTTAGCTTTCTCAGTCACACTTTTCTAAGCATCACTTTTGATGTAACCTGATGTGCCCTGTTACCTTTTCACAGTGAGTCTGTTTAAACGCTCCACGCTGTTTAGAAAAAAACGGCTGGTGATGAATATGAAGAGTCGAAAAGTTGAAAATTTAAAATGATGTGCTTCAAAATGCTACGGTTGAGGAGATTTACCAAACCTGCTCACATCGATCCGCTGTGTATAGTGAAATTTCAAAGTTTATATTATGGTGCTGGTAAAACAAAGATGTTAGTACTTTTTTGCTAGAGTTTTTAGTCCATAATGACCCACCAATTCCTGACTGGGTAGTTTTCATACTAGTGGCGCATATAGTATTCCTCTCTAATTTACCTGCAAGCTAATAGTCCGTAATTGTCCGATAGTCTCTAATGGGCCTATACGCTGCTTTTAAAGCGTATCGGAATGAAGTACCGAACACTAGGCACTGATTAGGAGTCGAACGCAGGTCAAATATTTGCTGATATTTAACGAACAAGAATTTGATTGAATTATACTGTACCTAGGTAAGGTAATAACATCATCAGCTTTGCTTCCGAACAATTCTACGGTAACGGAGCCACTGAAACTTGCAAAAAAGCCATCACCAGTTAAGAAGGTGAATTTGTAGTGGTAGCCTAGTTGATACGCAGAAATAAAATTAGTTTACTAAGTTTTCAAAAACAAAAGTCACATTTATCCCAGTGGGCAAATATTAAAAAAATATATAAAAAACCGCTGCAAAGGAGTGCATTTCCGTAGAAATATACACCCTATTTCAATAAAAACGCACTTCATCGCAGTGACTTTTTGGCGATTTTTGCTCACTGGGATCTCACTTACTGAAAGATACTGGTCATCATAAAATTTATTGTTATTGTTCCCTATTAACAAGCTGGTCTTACTCAGTCAATGCGAGTCTGTAGTAGAAATCCTTTCAGGTAGTTTGGCTATCGAGGCAATGTGGTTACATCATACCAAAGAAAGAAAATTACGTGTTTGCTTGCAGTAATGCTTTTGTATTTTATGTGCAACTAAGTTTGATGTTCCGACCTTTACAACAAGCTAATATGTTGGCGAGAAATCCTGGGTCCAAGGTTGACATAAATACTGAAAAACACATGTTTGGTAAAAGCTTCCACGATATACAGAAAAGAAAACTCACCACAGTACGGAAATTCATGTCTTGTTTTCAAATAAAATTTTGTTGCTGGCTTTGTGTATGGTTTTTTTGCATGAAATCCCATTCTTAAACAACCTGCTTCACCACAAACCGTGCATTTGTTTTCTCGAAAGTCTTTATACGTCGCACATGGATAGCCATAAAACGGACACTCCCCGTTTATCGATTCGAGGAAAAAACGAACGGCGCGATAGTGACTGCAGGCGAGATACTCTACAACTCCTAAATTTTAGAAATTCTTTGAATGAGTAATTGCCGCACCCGAACTCTTTATTACACAAACATTAGACAAGATTTGCCAACCTCGTTCCCAGGGCTTCTTGCCTTTTCCGTATGTCGAAAAGGCAAGAAGCCCTGGGAACGAGGTTGAAGATCTACAGAAACTTAACCAGTGGTAATAACTCCTAACCCAGTGGGCAAAATCGTCAAAATGTCACTGCGATGAAGAGCATCTTTAATGAAATAGTATGTATATTTTTATAGTAATGCACTCCTTCACTGTCGTTTTTCAACAAATTTGCTCACTGGTTATCAACAAATAGAGATTTCATTGAGATATTCCTGGCTGCTCCTGTGTTGAATTATCACCTTCTGTTTAATTACAGACGTGGTTTGAATCAGTTGACGTTTCACATAACAGATCCCTGCTGTATACTTGATAAAAAGATTTTCCTCGACAACTTATAACCAGCCTATACTCGCCAGCCTATACTCGCCAGCCCATACTCGCCAGCCTATACTCGCCAGCCTATACTCGACAGCCTATACTCGACAGCCTATACTCGACAGCAAGCAAATATAAACAGCCTATACTTAGATATAGACACAACAAGCTGCTAGGTTGAGTATACAGATCCGTATATCGAAAAGGCAAGAGACCCTGGGTTCGAGGTTGAGGTATCCTTCTAAGCCAATCATCACCTCAACACTGAAAACACAGCAGTCAACTCCCTACTCCCCACCTCATCTTATTTTAACATACAGTGGACTCTCTATAATTCGACTTCCCATTACTTGAACTCTCTATTATTGGAACTGAATCAGTGAGTCCCTTCAAACTAAAACCTAGCAATTTTGTTTTCCTATTCGAGGTTCGAGTTAGAGAGAGTCTAATGTATTCGAAAATTATTGTGTGTTCAGCATCAAAACAGTGAATGAAGGCGTATTCTTTTCAATAAAACAAAATGTCATACCAATGTCTAATTTCCCACATCCCAATTGATGATATCCACCGTTCGGGAAAAAGTCGACATGTCCCATCTCTTGAATGGTGCCGAAACCGTTTATAAGTAATGTCTTTGTGTCGGTATGAATGACGTCCACAAAGACAGCATCTGAAGGATCTAATCTGACATCCTCATGCTCGTATTCAAAGTATGGAGCAGCAGGATCAAGACCTTTTTATAGAAAATTTAGTCAAAAAAGGATAGAAGGATGGAAGGGTTGACCACTCGAATTTTAGACTCCGTGGAAAATCAGAAATCCAAAAGAAACTTTTTCATGGTAGGTATTGATAAGAACGTACCTGTTATTCTTGGTAAAGTCAGTCCATTTCTCTTTAAAAATTTCCCAGCATGACCAACAACATGTGCACCAAGCGAAAAACCAACCAGGTGTAACTTACCCATCGGCAGTCCTGTATCGTTGCGTAATACCCAAATCATATATGCCATTTGGGCACCTATAAGTCAATCATGTATGTCATCTGGACAGTCTATCAATTAATTATGTAGGTCATCTGGGTATATATAATAAAAAGTTTTTATACCAGTAATAAATAAGAAAACGTGAAAATAATAAAGAGAGGATTCACTGGTTTCAAGCGCAGGTCTTCAGATGCCCTTACCAACAAGTCTTGTATTTCCAGCTGCTTGGTGATAGGGGAACATACTTCCTTTAGACCATTCGCATAATATGACGTTCATATCATCGTATTTCAACAGTTGATCAATAAAAAGACGGATATACCATTGCTGGCGAGATTCTGAAAAAAAAAAAAACAATCTTGACGATGTAGCTAAATCAAGACGAATGAATGAAATATGATGGGTTTTGAAATATTGACGACTTTTACAACCTCGAACCCAGGGTATCTTGCCTTTTCGATGTACGGATATATACGCTATATCCGATATCGAAAAGGCGAGAGACCCTGGGTTCGAGGTTGATGACTTTTCTTTCCAGCATTCATGATATCGCTTCTAAGATTTAGGAACAAACCAAATAAATTGGCTGCTGGATTTAAATTTGATCAGTGACTTATTGTGTACCAACCCCGGAGCCAGGTCTCTTCAACTTCGTCTGACTGCTTTCCTAAAGTTGGTTATTGTGTTTTTGTTTCTATTTGGTAGACAGAACGAAAAAAGAAAACAAACAAACAAACAGCAGTAAGAACAACAACAACACAAGCTAAACAATACCGATGTATCCATGTGTAAACATTACAGTGGGTTTGCTTGCATTGAACTTCGCTCTTGAAGGAGATTTAGGAGCCAGTGGGTTCAGCCGATCGGGACTTAGCGGATTATCTCGAGTATAGTACAGGAATGTGGTTCTGATATCTCTCGGGTTTTCAGGTAACTGTACCAAAGCTTGGTGGAACGGTGCATCGTCGCTAAAGCATCCATAAGGCGGATAGCATATTTCGTGACCTGGAATCAAATACAGAGGTCAAAATTGCAAAAAGATCACTGTGATGAAGAGCATAAAGAACTTCACGACACAGTCAAAATCCCGTAACCAGTTCTTTCCCTCTTTTTATAGTCTCCGCAGATCAAAAAGGCAATACGCCGAAGATGTGCACACTAAGGATTTACACCTCTTTCACAAGCAACATGTTTCAAATCGGCGAAATTTTAAGGCGCTACTGCTAAACAACACACTACTAGTTTGACAAGTAAAAAAAAGAGTCAAAAAATGCTCAGTAAAAGTTTTAACCAATTCATAGAGGCTGTACGTACATATTTACATGAAAAAGACCCCCGTGTACCCTTCGTCTGTAAAAATTCAGCATTTGTGTGTCCATTCTAAAGTCGTGTAACAAACACGCGAATAGATTTCTTTTTAAGATTTGATTTAAGCAATATCTATGCAACATTCCAGCATAAAACTACGAACAAACTTATCCATCATTGAAGTTAAATTGAAAAAGGGTTATAAAAAAACGAAATCTCTCTCTAAAAAAAATAAAAATAAAAATTAATTTTGAATACTGTAGAAAGACTACACGTACCGGTAACCATGGTAACTATTATCCAGGAAAATAACAAAAGAAAAAACGTTTTAAGAAAATAACGCGTCATTTTTGCGGAGTGTAGCTTTTTAGCGGAACGGAGCTCATTTGGCAAGATCAAATATTGTCATCAAAATACTAACAGAGAGATGCGTTCGGCTGCCGTCAATCGCTGAAATTTCTTACAGTGCATACCAAAAATCAAAATTTTCTCGCTTACCTTTAATTTTCGCAAATTGTGATATAGATATTTATATGATTGATCAAGTCCAAAAGTGTTCAGTGTATTGCCTTAGGGCAAAATTGTCGATCTATACGGTAGCGGGCAGGCCAAAGTGGTTGCATTTAGAGTCAAGTAGACATTTTTTCCCCGGGAATGCTGCTCTGAATGCTCTGAGGTTTGTTATGAAATTCAAATTGGGAAACTGGGAATATACCTCCTATCCTTTACGATAACATTCATTGTAAGTTGAACATTTATAGATGAGAATATTGCTTGTTAATACTTTTGAAAATTTAAATTCAGATCAAAGCTTCTGAATGTTGTGCATCTATCTCACAAGCTGTGTAATCTGAGCTCTGAAAAAGCTGTTATTTCTTCTCCATTCATTTTACTACTATCTTTAAGCAATGTTTATTCAACTTGATGTTGTATTTTGATCCACTTAACTGTGTTTTTATTACCACACACAACACATGAACATAACAAGACAAAAGTCCAAATGATGATGCTAAAATTTAATGTATGATGTTTTTGTTTGCTCGCTTCTTATTGCGCAGTGACACCATTTGTTGCCCCACAAAATTTTATTCATAATAGGTCCTTTAAGAGATTTACCCATTTTGAATTCTTATTGCAAGCTTATTATTGTCCATGGGAAATGATTTGCATGTTTCGTATGTAACTTCACGCTGAAGAGAGAGAATGTAGTAGTGGTAGCTAAGTGTGTGAAGAAAAAAGTGGCTTTGATAATTTCTAATGTCTGAATTAATGAGATATCAAAATAGTAAACATCATCATGGAATTTGTCTATTTAAAATAGTACAGTGTTATCAAATTAGACTGCTTAACAAATAAAAATGTATATAGACAATATTTTATCCATCTATACTGAAAAATATTCTATGATTTTGAATTCTAGTCAACTCTGTTGTAGTATTTACATTTAGTACGTATGTCTGGGTGAAACTTTATAACTTTGAGAAAAATAACTGAAGGTAAAATAGTTATATATACAGCTTACAAATTCTTTGATTGGATAAGATAATTAAAAATAAACGACAATGAAGAAGAGCTAAGAAACAAATCAGTTATATATATATACATGTTATATATATACTTGAGTTATTTCTAAAAATATAATTATAGTTACGTAATAATTATAATAACATATATAATTAAATATATGTGAAATATAAATGATTTTACTTACTTTCAGTATTGTGAATGGAAAATATGCTCTTAATAATTTCTTGGTTGGTTTTACTATTTCAGGTGTATTATAAGGCATTATCAAGAGTAATTGATATCAATTTATGAATCAAGACGAATCACTATTATATGGTCGTGGAACATCTGGTATATGTACTTGAAACAATGGAACTGCTGAACCAAGACAGGAGTAACAAATGTGACGTGTCTGGCATTTCCAGCATGTAGTTAGAGACATTCAAAATGTTTTTTATCGTTCATTTGAAAGGAACATGTGATGGATTCAAGAATCTTTTATGTAAATTGAATTTTGTTGATTGACATTGCAACATAAAACCGGATGTTGCTGATTATCTGGGTTAAGTTACCTGAACATTTTACCAAAGTTTAGAAGATGCCTTATGTATTTCTTGTTGGTTTTACTTCCTAGTGCTTCTTTATGCTTTGAAAAAGCTATTTATTTAAGAATAGGCCATCTTTATTCATGCTCATCTTGTCACTATGAGTGTCAGAAATTTTTTGAATCTGTACTTATGCATAAAAGAACTGGAAATTATTGATTCATAAAGCATTTTGTTTTCCTTCTCTTTTCTATCTCCATCCCACATTGACCAAATCCTTGAATACACATTATCAGACTATCAAACCTGACTTGAGATTTTATATTGTGACATTACTTGATATTAAGTTTTTCATAACTGAAAATTGCTAATGGGCCAATTTTTGATAATTTTCAACAAATTACCACATCAAAACGAGGCAAGGGAGCACAGTTTGGTATTTGGACATTTAAAGTAATAAGTTCTTTGAATCGCAATATAACTAATATTGATAGGATACATTTCAAGAAAACTAACAAAAATTACATAATATTCTTGCATATTCCTTATCCCAAAAAGGAAATAGCGCCCTTTCAGTTATGGATAATAGCGCCCTTTTCAGTCATGGATGCGTATTCATGTATTCAACTCGCTCTTCGGACTTTGTTGTCGTCGACGAAGGTATCAACAGCCCTTCGAAATATTGCTGAAAATTTAAAACGATAGAGTATTTTTCCGTAAAATGATGTATCTAAATTTACTCTTCGAAGATGACTCTGAAACAACACATTATTGTGAATGAATATCCGGCTTTCACGCATTCGATATTTTCGCTGGCGAACGGGTGATTCCACGCACCCACTCCGCAAACCTTATATATATTGATTTTCTAAGTTTCTTCTATCTTATAACGAGAGAATATAATATCTACTTTTCGTAAATACAGCTGATCAATGAACGTCTCGGTTTTCTTTGGAATATATAATAACAAGCGCTAGTGCTCAGGTATTCTTTTGCTTTGGCAAACAACGCATGCGTGATAGGTACATTTTTGACCAAATTCAATCCTCTTTTTTCTTACTAGAAATCTTGTGCTATTTTTTCTGAAGCTCTTTTTCAAACTCATTATTTTAATTTGGATATGAAATATCCAGTATTATAAAAAGATATAATGTTTCATGACACTTCTATCATTGATGTTCAAAAGGATCACAGAAACCTACAGAAAAATCTGGGCACGAGATTGGTTTGAGCAGGAGGGGGAGAACGAGGTAGGTACAGGGAAACCTGATGTTATTAGATCCTGGACACTAAACTAGGGCGACACACGAGGGTTTTTTTCTCAGGCGCATGCAACGGAACATGTTGCATTGCATGCGCACGAGAAAGGTCTCGCGTGTCGCAGAAAATGTCTACTTTCTGAAAATTGTCGTAGCACATTTATATTCCTAATAAGTGGCGACAGGTAAAACATTGCGCCTAAAAAGTCTCCTGTGTGTTGCCCTAGCTTTAGTGTTGGTGTAAATTTTGAACAACAAAGGCTAGATTTTGTTCGTGTTTTGTTGACATGATAGAATTTGGTAGGATGAAGTGTGTGACCAGAAACCAAAACTGGAAAAGGCAGGTTTACAAGAAAAATATTGTGTACATATGGTGTATGGGCACTATTGCACTTTCATAGTTCTGCGTCAGAATCTTGAATGACACTCAAAAGAAGTGATAAGTTATATGTATACGTATATTCAATATCATCGAAACAAGTTACCATCCTGATAGTCGTCAGTGAGACTAGCTAAAACAGAGAGAATGGCCACCCTAAGTACATCAAGATTTTTTTTTTTCAGTATTCCCTAAGGCAACGATCTATGACTAATTTTTTTATTGTAGTTAAAGGTAATGAGCTCAGGTCTTCACTAGGATAAGAGTGCTGAATTGAATTCCATTGGGAAATGGCAATTTTTAAAAGTGAATTGATGTCATAATAAGGTTATGGTATTGGAAGTTGGATTTGTCAGAAGTCCCATTCTCTCCCCTACCATGAGTGTGATTTAGTTTTTTAAAGTCGAAAAAGCTCAATAGACGAGTTTCCAATGTTAATTACACTTTTATACCTTGTACATACTAAAAATCAAATACAATGTATGAAAATAGATAGGAAGTGCTAATGTATATTGAAACTTTCTAATGTCGATTGTCTTTAAGGGGACTCCAGAGAACCAAATAAAGTGACAACATTTTAAAGTGTATAAAGAGACTTTTATTTCCTGCGAGGCTGCATGCGCATACTCACAGGAAAATGACTTGATTAATGATATTCTATATGTTTCAATATACCGTAATTATCGAGCAAAGAACACTGGTGTTTATAAACATTACGTCACTAAGAAACTCATCTATAGATCAGTTGGAAGTTTACCATTGAGAAAATTGTGGATGAGAAAAATGTTTGAAAGTTTCACAAGATCAAAGACTTTGAGTATTTTTAGTTCTTGAAAAAGAAGTGATGAGTGGCTCTGAAAGCCACTGAAGGTAAGGAGACGCATAGACCTCTTTTGTAGTATGGATATGGGCTTAGGTAGTATTCTCACATATACCCCAGAGTTGACAGCCATATTGTAGGTGTGAACTAAATAGGCCATAGTATTATTTTATTATTATTATTATTATTATTATTATTATTAGAATATTTATACAGGTACAAAACTTCAGTTCAGAACATAAAATTTATGTCAATAACTGCTATCAATGTCAGACCTGTGCTGAATTAGTAAATTAGTAAAAAATCATTACCTACAAATAAAATAAATAAATAAATGAATAATTAAAAGTTGCTGAAATATGCAATACAGGACTGAAGCTAAAACACATACAGTGCTATTCCCCATTGCATATCTTAGCAAGATAGAATTTTGAAATGTATGTAAAAACCTATGGTATATATGTGACGATTCGAGGGAAAATCACTACAAGCGATAATAGCGCTTTATACAAAGTGCTAACAGCGCTAAAAGAACAATGGGTTTTAGCGCTAATTTGTTCTTATTTACAAATGTAGTAACAATATTAGTGATAAATTTAGCGCTTGTAGTTTTATCATTATCACTATTATCGCTTATAAATATCGCTCTTTACGAAAAAGCGCTAAAGTTTAGCGATAAGTATTTGATTTATCACTAAATTATTCGTATAATAATGTTGGTTCAATTAATTATGTGAAACGGACAGAATATCGAATGAGATGAAAGTGAAATCGTTAATATCATTAGTATCCTCTAAGGGCACAGATTACCGTTATTATCGTCAAAAAGTTTTGTTCAAGTCTTTTGTTTATACAATTTCACATACCATGTGTTGTTTTATGAAGTTCTCAAATATCAGTGATTTAACTATTTTTTCGCCAAATAGCAATAAACACAAAACAAACTCGCTTGTTTTGACATGATAAACTCTGATTCATTGTGTTATGACTGAACAGACGAGCGGACATATTTCTCGAGAAATAAAAAGTTTCCGAAACGCTTTTTATTTTATTTGTTATTCCGGCACCTCCAGCACAAATCTGAAAGCCAATTTAAAATACTGTGTTATTCGATTTGGTAATGTATTATTTTGAAACATTTACAGGTAGCACCTGCATGTGTATTAAATTGAACCTAATTGACTGGTTCCTATATTCAGTTGGAGATTAAAGATACAGAAGTTAGTTCGAAAGCAACCACAAGTAGAAACCATCTGTGATAATTCTTTTTTTCTAGATTGTTCGATTGCCATTCTATAAGCTCTTGGGAGAAAACTTTTACAATATTAAAGACACATTACATTAAAAGTTTTTTCGATAGCAAAACCTTTATTATTATTCTTTCGAAAGACATTTCACTTGCACTGGGTGGAGATGTACCCTTAATTAAATTGATCACAACGTTTTTAGTGATCATTATTGACTTCTGTCACTGCATCGATAATGTCTTTAGGTTCAATATTAGGATGAAGTATGAATGTAGGAAGAGAAAAATAAAAACATTTTAACTTCGGCTTGACGAGTTGCGAAAGTTCTCTTTTGAAATACTCACTTTCGTTTAAATAAAATAACACCTGTTTCCTTCGGCTTTTCGTGAAGTTTATGTGAAAGATTGCCTGAAGGTTGTGTTGACACACACAAGTAAACACAAGTAAAAAAGACGGAAAGATGAATAATATTTATGATGAATATATTAGCAACAAATTAATTATTCTTGAATAATTAATTAATTATTCTTGAAAGCGCTTTTTGTGCTGCTTATATTTATCGCTAAGTTCGTCAATGTTAGCGATAAATTTAGCGCTACTTCTTGATGCGAGCGCTATTATCGCTTGTAGTGATTTTCCCTCGAATCGTCACATATATAAAACTGTTTTATTTCTTTACAAAAAGCGTCATAATTCTCAATTTTTCTTAATTTCAAAGGAAGGTCGTTATAAAGTTTTGTACCAGAAAATTTAAAAGTAGTTTTTCCAAGCTCAAGCTTCGCTTTTGGAACTTTCAGAAGAAATCCTCCATTTCTAGTGTTTTTTCGATGGTTGTTTATCGCAAAGTAATCGGTAAAGTTCGTACATACATCACCACTCAAACATCTTTTGACCAAGCAACAGGCTTCTTTGTTGATTAAACTAATGACAGATGGCACGCTAACTCCGGTAAGGCCATAGTTATTTAATACTTCGTTCAGCGTAACATACTTAAGAAAAATAGCGATGCGGAATGCGGGCATTATTCATTATGCATTATTTTGCAAACGAAATAATGACATACAATGCGCACTTTTTAACGATAATGTACTATAAGGCGGATTTTAGAACAGACCTTTTCATAAATGTTATGTAGTATTACACAATATTAACGAGCCATTCTCTATTATTTTCGTTAAATACATCAGGTGTGTTTGTTTCTTTTTTTCACTCCATGATATACTAACATGTACATGTTGCGACATCTTAGCAACGTTTATGTTCAAGATGATTATTATTATATTATTCTATTATTCTTTCAGTTTGATGACGTAGTTTTATTCTTCTTTTTTATAAAAGAAATATTATTTCTACTTTATAATAAATTGTGCCGATTTCGATTTCTTTATACGTCTCTAAAGCGCTATTTCCACGACCACTTTTGATCGAAATATTTCGACGGAGAAAAAAATTGAGCATGCGCATTAAATATTTTCTGCTTTTCGAGCGAAAAATTTCTTTTCTCTACTGTGCGAATGTGAGTTGAAATAATTTCAACTCTCTATCGAAATCGCTTTGCGAAAAAATATTCGTCCAATCAAAATCGTGAAAAATGTGTTGACAATTTTGTGTATTAAATTGAACTATTGAATAGCAATCCTGTCGAACAATTCAGAAAAAAGAATTATAGCAGACGGTTTCTACTTGTGGTTGCTTTCGAAGTAACTTCTGTATCTTTAATCTCCTATTGAATATGAAAACCAGCTAATAAAGTTCAATTTTTTATGTGGAATTCTATTATCGAAATATTTCTAGCAGAAATTGTTCTCCTCTAAAATTTTCGCTCGAAAAATTTCGATCAAATGTGGTCGTGGAAATAGCGCTTAACGTAAAAAAATCAAAACTGCTACAAAAAAAATGAAATAAAAATTTTTGAACAATGATGGAGAGCATATGGATTGCAGTCGCTAATTCTGATGTGTATTTTATTTTAAAGGAGAACATAAAAATAGAAGTATAAAAGATGCATCAACTTGAGCAATGAAGAAAAGCACTACGGAGATAAGGAGACATATATATATATGCACTAAAACATAAAAAAACATCTTTAACAAAGCTTTGTTAAAATGAAAATATGCGAAGAAATAACTATTTCGTAAATCTCTCCACCGTTGTTCCGATGAATTTGATTTGAAGATCTATTTAACAATTCCGTTTGCAACGACAGAGGAAAGATTTACGAAATCAGGGGATAAAACTCTGAGGAGTCATAATTAAATAGAAATATGTATTAAAACATTATCAATGGCGAAGTACCTTTTACATAAGCATCGTAATATACGTGACGAGGTTCCTCTATAATGTTTTGTTTTGTTTTGGTTGAGTTTTTTAAAGATGCTTTAAGTTGTAAAAATAATGTATTTTAATGCGCATTATTTGTCCGAAAAATCATAATGCGGGCGGGTTACGCTGAACGAAGTATTAAATAACTGTGGCCTAATTATTGCTGCCCTACGTTCTAGAGACGTCAACCTTTTCTTTTGAGTCTCACTGTGACATAATTTCACAGTACTGCGGTATGTTAACAGCGGTTGTATCATCATAGTGTAAATACTGTACGCAGATTCAACAGTCAGGTACGAGCGCAACCGTCTCAAAAGTTTCAGTCTTCCACTTGCCT
This sequence comes from Turritopsis dohrnii, assembly GCA_027922465.2. NCBI lineage: Eukaryota > Metazoa > Cnidaria > Hydrozoa > Anthoathecata > Oceaniidae > Turritopsis > Turritopsis dohrnii. Next base: position 677,231 of record BQMF02000023.1, read on the forward strand.
TCTTGTAAACTTTGTCAAAGTTTTTGTTGAAATTTTTGGTCAACAATGTTACCCAGATATTTATATTCAGAAACATTTTCAATTGGTTGCTGACGAAAAAAGACATCAAGATGTTTGTTGGTGTTCGAAAGTCTCTTCCCAGTACCGAAAATCATCGCTTCCGTCTTCCCCTTTCGTAGGTTGATAAACAGTTCATTTTCATCAAAGTAGCTAGCTACGTTTTGAAGGTCAGCATTTAAAAACTCTTCAACTTTGTGCTTCCCTGCATTGTCAACATCCACGACGGTATCATCAGCATACACAATACAGCGACAGTTTTTCAGAATATCTGGAAAGTCGTTGAAGAAAATAAGAAATAGCAAAGGCCCAAGTATTGACCCTTGTGGTACACCTGATGTTAGTTGTTCACTTGTGGATTCGATGCCATCGATGTATACTATCTGGTTTCTGTTGAATGATAGTTTGAAATCCATTCATATTCACCTCCACAGATTCCATATTGACTGAGCTTGGACAATAGGACTCCATGTCCTACTGTGCCAAACGCTTTGGTAAGGTCGATATAAACCGCACGAACATATTTCCCCTCGTCGATACAGCTACGGATGTCATCAAACAGCAAGGTCGAAGCAAGCTTTGTGGAACGGTTACGACGATATCCAAATTGAAACTTGGTTAATAATTTGTTTTCTTCCAGAAACGACAAAAGCTGGCCGTGAGCTGCTCTTTCGAGGATTTTGGAAAATATTGGTAAAACCGAAATGGGTCGATATCAAGCATGGTCTGCTGAGCCACATAGTGTCTCAAATTGGAGATTATGCCATTAGCACGGGCAAGTTTTGAAGAGAGTGCAGAAATGTGAGACTTCCAGTTGAGATGAGAATCAAGTAGAACACCTATATACTTGATGCAGGAGCTTGGGGAAATTTAAAGCAATCAAAACATTGATGAATGATTACCATTTAGAGAGACTCTGGCTATTAAAATGTCACGATCCATTTCAGCTAATCTGGTTATGTAACGGGATGTTTTAGGGGATGATATTGCTTAGTGAAAACTGTCTTTGATAAATAAATTTTGCACAGTGATCAATCTCCTTCAGTTTGTTTCACTACATAGCTTCCGCCAACGAACCCCAAAATACAACCTGCACATTAGTATAATAAAGTAAACACGCTTGAAAGAGCGAAAAGGTGGCTGGGCGGAGGGTGGACATCACTTCATGGAAACTGTCTTTAAGAAATCCTAATTGGTATTTTAAAAATAAATGTGCGCGGCTGTATGAAGTCTTTTAACTCGTGTTGGGATTTGAAGAGCTCAAAGGCAATTTATATTTGGCTATTGTTAAAATGTAAAAAAATTTTTATTGTGGTGTGTAGTATATATAGATTACATCTTGGTTCAGATATGCGATGTTGTTGTTTTGAAATTTCAAATTATTTTGTTGAATGTTGTGGTCTGGATAATGATGCTGTTGAATCTCGCCCCACAGAGTTGAATCTTGCCCCAACTCATGGTACGGCATACAACAGAAGTGTGGTGAAGCAGGCATAATTCGTTAATTGTAGATATACACACCCCCATGATGTGGGTGGTTGATGACAATAATATTCAGAAGTGAGATGAGAGAGTTGAAGCATTTCATCATATTAAACAAAACCGATCATGTCTGAATATTACTTTTGTGCAATGTTTTGTAGACTAGCATCCTGGGTAAAACTTTTTACAGAGTTTAACTATGAAAGCATGACATTTAATTAAATTGATAAGTAATTAATTCCACAGGAGCTTTCCAATGAATTCTTGCATCTTAAAAAATATGCTATGAGCTTGGACAGTTCTATGGTAAATGTCCCACTCAAATTTCCTTTTCTAACATCTTGTACATTTCAATCTCATAATCAGGATTTATCTTGTTGCTTAAACTGAAGCGCTGGATTAAGGGCACCCTTCTGAAAATCCTGTTCAAATTTTCGATTGTGACATCTTTTGTAGTTAAACTTTTAAAAGTTTTACCGTTCCGATGTGCGTGCCCTGTGACGAAAATTTTAAAATTTTGATGAAAATGAAAGGGCACCCATATTGTAGAGCTTGAAAAAACTGATCAAAAAAATGTATGGGATCGTTTCGCTACAACCAGATACTCAATCAAAGATTTTGATGACGTTCGCCATACAACCCAAAAATATTTAGGCCCAAAACTTTTGTCACCTCTTCGCCGACCCCCAAAACATCAGTTATCCCTATTGGTTCTCGAGATATTTCCTCAAAACTTTGCATTCGATTGGGAATGCAATGAAAAAAGTTTTATGGTTTTATGAGTAACTAAAAATAACTTGACTGTAAAATTTAATTAAATATAAAACTCTCTAAGATAAAAGTGGTATGCACAATGGCGATTATATAACATAAAGATGGGTTAAAACTTAATTATTACATTAAAAACACATGTTAAAATTCCACTAAGTATACAAAGCTTTTCGTAAGTACAGGCTTACATTATCAAGTTAGATTCTAACTAAAATAAAACTAAAACTTGATTCTAACTTGACATTTTGAATTTTAACATGTGTTTTTAATGTAATAATTATTCACTGGCTGTTATTTTCTATAATGGGTTAAAATATTCTAACATGTTTTAATTATATATATATACATATACTATATACCTTTCAAACTTACTCAAATTTTTAAGTATTTTTATGACCTCTGTGTTTTATAATCAATGTGCTTGTATATATTATCATGAAGTATTCTTTTCGTCAGGTCTAAATAAACTTATAGTCTATAGTGTACATTTCAATATCATGTAAAATTTTATTATGTTTCTTATAGTGGCCTACGTTGGCAGCCAATGTTTGTTTTAGTGACCTAATAAATTGCCAATCTGTTTGAAACACTCATCAAGACTATCCTTGTCTGAGGGACAAGGAAAGTTGAAAATCATGTTTTTAGCAAAGTGTTCCGAGTTAACCTGCTGCTTTCATTTTCCCTTTTTTTCTGCAAAATTGATAAAATTGACCAATGCCAGTATATTTTGCAGCCTTTACTTTCATTTAAACCTGTACCCGTAACTTGTACCACTTGGTTGATGTCTTGTGTATGTATTGTGTTCATGTGTATGTGTGACATATAAGATACGATAGTCTGTTCTCGATTGCCTTCCTATGACCTTCACATTCCAATAGCAATAGCTATTCATGTCTGTCTCTTGATAATCTTCAGGTTATTTCCTTAAGTAATTCTTTACAATGGTGCTATATCACTAACTTTATAAATTTTCTTTTACAAATAAAGTGTTTACTTCCTAAACACTTTCTATTTATAGGAAAGAGGGAAATTTAAAATCATTTGCACATAATTCGGATAATTGCTATCATTCTCCAGCCATAGTCAAGCAAGGTTTCTTTATTATCACAATCCCACCTTTAGAGTTATGTCGGAGCACTGCATATCATGGAAATGAGCAGATGTTCCATAAAATGACTGTGTAAGAGTGATTTTTACCTGGTTGGGGGTCCAGGTGTGAAACAACAATTTGCTGTATCTTTAATTGTTTTCTTGTATACTTGTAGATCATAACCTATGTTAAAAGCTATTTAATTTGAAAATTTCAACATGGTGTTAGGTGGTGAAAAGCTTTATGATGTCATTTACATTGTCGAAGCAACAATATTAACTGGGGAACATTTTGAAGACCTGAAGAATGCATATATTTTACCATCCATCACGTAAGTTTCCTTTTCATTTGACACAATAGAACAATAGTACAATGAAAAGAGACACCTGGTTTATCAGTGAATTTCATGCAGTTCATGATAATTTAAAAAATTGAAATAACAATTTCCAGTGTGATTCTTTCTCTTTTGTATCCCATATATATTTAGACATAGTTACACTGATTTTGTGTAGCTTAGATTCTTGTGTAAGTTAGAGAAATTATAATTTCTTTTGGTTTGCAAAATTGATACGTGTGGCAAATGCAAAGTATTTTTCAATTAAAACTTTTATTTCAGGTTTTTCAATGGTGGTATGCAACCTATGGAAACGGATTGGTTTGGTGTGGAGGTATAGGGTCACATTGTTATCAAATGATTTTCGTTCAAATTTGTTCTGTCTAATTCTATGTGAAAATTGTTTTTTAGGGTGCTGCCACTCAGTTTTGTTTACTGACATTTCATAATAAACCTAACATACGATCTAATGTTACCAGTAGTAAGATTACGCGAAATGCTTACGAATTTAAAGCGCAAATCAATAAGTTGCAGTGAGTATGTTACTTTGTGTCTTTGATGTCTTTGAGATAAATTTTAGTGTCAAATATTTTTGAGGGTTTATTTTTCATGTGTTTCAACTTTTTGGTATAAATTTCGTTACATTTCATTCATATCACAGATTGCAGGAGTCAGGGATTTCAGACTACTCGTTGCTAGGAGAAGCGTTAGCTGTAGCACTTCAGGTTATTTTCATGCATTTGTTTTTCTTAGCATCTACAAAAAACAATGCTGCATTTTTAAATATCTCTTAAAGGGATCCCAAGGTCGTAATATAAATTAATACTATTTTAAAGAATGATAGCCAAAAATAACGTTAATTAAAATTTTAGCTCTTGCAATTAATCAGAAGTCCAGTATTACTTGATTCAAAACACTTTTTTTTACGTGCTCTTCGTCCGCCATTATTTTTAACTTGAACTCTATTTTTAACTCTATGCGCCAGTCCTCTTAGCCGAGTTTGTAGTTGTGACGTATCATGTGAGTAACGGCTCGCATAATAAGTAGGAAATGTCTGCGACATCGTACCAATACGAGCCAGAAAAACAACAAAATATAAATGAGCAATCAAATGATGAATGAAAAGATGTTGGGAATGTAGAAGATGGTTTTATCTACCAAGTAAACGATTTAAATTTCCAACAAAATACCGCGTTTAAGTAGCGACGTGAATCTCTGGTGTCAAAGTTCCCATTATTGCCGTTTCCCATTGTATGTCTACAAATCAGGACTGTCTATTGCTGTACTAAGATTGATAAAATAAATTACAAAACTTTTTCTGAACATAAAAATTTATTTTTCTTCGTCATAAAACATTACTTTTCTTCTTTGAAATAAATCGAAATGTGAAATATTTTCTTGATATGTCATCTGTTATAATTTAAAAATCAAAGTATTTTGTGCACATTCTTTGATAAACTCTCCATCCTACTGTCATTTAATTCTTTCTTTTAAGGCGAATCTCCACTAGACAAAAAATGTCTTTGTAGACATGGTTTGTACTTTTCGTTCAATGTTCCCCCGCGACATCATTCGAAGGGGCGGAAATAACCACCCGCCGCAGCATTTTCCGGCTACTTGCACGGGCAGAAACTTTCGCGTGTTAAAAAAGCCGAGACATTTATGGAATAAACTTTCGCGTTTCACAGATTTGGGAACAAATTTCGCGGAAAAAAAACTTTCCCGAATCGAAGGAAAAGTTTATTTTCGCGTGAAAAAACTTTCGCTAATGAGCAAAAAAGAAACCAAATTTTTATAATTTTTCTTTTCTAAAAATAATAAACTATAACTAATTTTCTTCAACTTCCCACTCAAAATCTGTTTCGTCATCGGTTTCTTCATCTTCACGAAAAAACTTTCGCGTTTTGCTGTTTTGAAATTTCCAAACGCATAAACTTTCACAAAGAGAGCCAAAAATGCGAAAAACCCGAATATCTCTGCTCTTAAAGTAGTCGAGATTCAGCTTTAGACTTAAAAGTTTATAACTGAACATGATGGTCCATTCCAGGCAACATGCTTGGAACAAGGATGTTTTGTACTGTATCATGAATGATATTCCGTTATCGTTTCTATAGCGCAGTTCTCTGCTTCAACAACACTTGTTTCATTTAGTCCACATCAATGTTTCAAAACCTAATAGAAAGAAAGATAGAGTAAAAATTGATAAAAGACATATGTCAATGCTACTCAAATCATAAGTCACAAAATTTTAAACAATGGAAAAAGTCTGGGCGCTAGAGATTAAAAAATACTACGAAGAAGGTTTTTAAAAAGTTTTAAAGCATGCAGAAAAAATATTATAACGTGATTATCTCACGATCTAAAAAACGTTTGAAAAAACTGAAACAAGAGTTGCTACTTCATTTTTTAAGATAAACAGTATTATTTGAATAATCTATTAGACCTTGGGGGTCCCTTTAACAATGAGTGTCGTATAATAGAGGTCTGTAAATATTGAAATACTGTTTTGAAAACTAATTTTATTTTAGGTATTTGAGGATATGGGTAAAAGAAGGGAAAAGTGAGTTTCAATTTTCATGTTAAGAATACGTATATCAGTATTTCTTCAATATGAAGATTTCAGATTTAGAAACCAGGTCAAAAAAGTATGAATAAGGAGTGTGAAAGCAAAATGTTTTATTTTGTTGTCTTTTTTGCTTGTTTTTTTTTGGTTACAACATTTTTTATTTGAAAAATACGCAAATTTAGAATTAATTTGTGATGGAATTTTTGATTCCTATAGTATATTTGTAATGCTGCTGGGAAAGTTCGAAGTCAGGTTGATTGTTTTCATAATGAGCACATGTGGAGATTTTTAATTCGTTAGTCACAGTTCATAAATTCACAATTCACAATTCATACAGTACACATCCGTTAATTTGAATGCTGCTTAATTCGAACATTCTTTATTTTGAACAAATTCTTCAGTCTCTTGAGTTTGGTCTAATAAAGTCTTATATTTTGTGCCGCTTAATTCAAACTTTGTTAATTCAAACGTTTTGTTAATTCGAACAGTTTTTTCGGTCCCTAGGCTAAAAAAACGCTCGTTAATTCAAACTTTTGCGCACTATTAATCTAAAACTAAGTGAAAATGAAGACATTTTTCTTATGGTGATAAAATTTCTTTCAACTTTTCAATAAATTGTGCATTCCCAGTAAAAATGAAGTTTACAAGGTATTTGGAGTCCTTTATAACTAAGATTAACTCTTTTCTTGGTTACTTCTACTCTGCAGCTATTGTCATCCCTTACTTGAAGAAAAAACGAGATTATTTTTGCAAAATGCCCTGTCTTTCCTTTTGCCTAATGTCCAACCACTGTTGTTCTGAGCAACAGTGTCAGTGGCAAATCCAGAGGGTTTTTGACAACGTTGAACCGTTATGGGCACCCAAAAATGTGGCCAAAAAATTTAAGTTAAAGGCTTTTAAGGGTTTTAAGGGTACTGACTTAAAGTTATTTAAAGTTTAAACATATACAGAGATAAAAGCTTTCTAGGGAATTGATATCAAACATTCTCTCTCCTTTGCAATTCTGAAATATTGATACAATGACAAGAAGAAAAGAAGCAAAAATAGGGAGTCAAGCACATTGTTTATTTTTGCTTGATGAAGTTTGTAAATTTCACATGTTTCACACTAAACCATGCATTCAGTATATTATAAGAAAACATTATACCCAAAAAACTTCTGGATTTGGCACTGAGCGTATTTGTCAAATTCATTTTCTGGTTTTACTTGACTCTCTAGAAATTCTCCAATTTTTGGCTGCCATATTTCCTTATAACCATGGTAACCTATACCAGGGCTTGACAAATGGCGTATATGCGTTCGTCACGAATGTTTAATGATAGGAAATTTCCCATTACGTACTAAGATGCTTATGAATTCGTTCGCACACGAACGCCAATCTTAACTTTCCAACGTACATCTCATATAGTGTAGTAGCTAAGAAAGCTAAGCACGTACAATCGAAATTAGTGATTTTGTCTGTGGTGATGCTGCCGTGGTGATGTACAGCAATTTGATGTTATTTATTTTCATAAATTGATAAATTTGGTAAAACCAGTCAATTTTTTCCGAAGAGAGCCGAACACAGCAAAATCGACAAGTCATGTGTTTTATTTCAGATATCTACAAATAAACCACCTGTTATTTTTGTTAAGAAAAAAACAAAGGGCAGATGTTCTGTTTCTCCATTCGTTTGATTGGTAGATTTTGTTTCATTCATTAGATTGGTAGAAGTGTCCATATGGTTTTTGTTATTACTTTTTTATTGATACATTTATCACATGCAGAAGGGTTTTTTCATAGTTCAGGCATGCGACTCTCAGTCTTGTCATTATGAGGCCCATGATCGCGCTAGGGCTCGTTATAACGCTCTTTGAGTTAAGACGCGCTTTAAATTGCACACGTAGATACTTTTTAATAACATGCTCAACGTTCGTGCTCAATTGACGTCAAACAACTTAGGGATATTAAGTGATTATTAGCTGTTGCTAGGAAGAACGACCACCGTTGCTAAGGTAACAGACAGGATGTTCCCCAGTGAAAATGTTTCTGATTGGTCAATTTTTCTGTACTCGTCAGCGAATTTCGCTGCAGTAGACTTGTTCGATATGAAAAAGTGAAAAAAGTGCCGCGCTTTATATCGAAACCACCATTTTGCGAACCGTTGCTACGTTGGGTCAAAATAGAGTTAATTCTTCAATCTTCCGTTCTATTAAGGCCTTCCAAATAAATGTAAGATGTTTGCAAAATATAAGATATGAAAAAAATTTTATTAAATCCAAAAATAAAAAAATTTTGCATGCGCAGACTTGCTATTTATATAATAAAATCGCAAACCTAAATATGATTCAGGTGTAATGACAAGGCTGACAATTGTGACAGTTTATGGGAAAAGGATAACAAGCTAAATTTCGATTTAAATCGAAATTTCGATTTTCGATTATTTAAAGCTAAATTTCGATTTTTTAAAATCGAAATTTAGCTTCAAAAAATCGAAATCGAAATTTAGCTTCTAAAAAATCGAAATCGAAATCGAAATTTAGCTTCTAAAATTCGAATTCGAAATTTAGATTCTAAAAAAATCGATTTTTGGATTCTAAATGGAGTACCGTTATCGCTGTTAAAAAGCTTTGTTTATATTTTTCACATCGGTATGCGCCATTTTGTTTTTTGACCGGGGGACTCTGTTACTTCGCTAAATCGAAATAAAAAGTTTCCGAAAAATATCCAACAAGTTTACATTTCTATATCGTTTTGTTTTAATAATCTGGTCATCTGTTGTCAGTGATCTTTTATTGAATCTAATGCTCCCGTTATGGACTTCGTCTCATGATAAAGACAATTAAAAATACGTAGATCGCATTAAAAGGTTTTAAAATAATAAACTTTTTCCCCCGAAGAAGGAGTTTACCAAAATAGCGATCGAACAACGGAATAAAAAAGAATTACAGCGTACGGTTTCTATTCTTAACAACTTTAGCAGTAACTGTCGTTTCTTTTATATCTAACTGAATGAGAACCAGGTAATTAGTTCAGTATTAAACACTAACATGTGCTACCTGTAATTATACCGAATTCGGTACAACAACAACATCTAGAATTTACATAATTTAAGCCGAAAAGGATTCTTATTGGTTAAGAAGCCGCGAAACTTTTACCAGCCAATTGGATTGCAAGAAGTATGTCAACACGAAAATTAATGCAAAACAGAAGCGAAAGAAAGAATTTCAGCATGTTGCGACATCCATCAAAAGTTAACAGCCGGACGTTTAAACTTTTGAAATTTTTTGTTGTAAAGTGAATATACATTTTCATTGTTTCTATTGGCTATATACCAATAAAACTTTATATGATTAGTGGTCACACAAAAAAGCAAAATGTACGGTTTAGTGTTCCCATTATAACGAAACATTTACAATGACAACAAAATCTTATTTACGTAGCACTTATTCTTATGATTAACATCGATTCTGGTTAAGAAATCGATTTTCTGATTTATGAAATTGAATAATTAGATTCTTTTAAAATCAAATAATTTAGATTCTTTTAAAATCGAATAATTTAGATTCTTTTAAAATCGAAATTTAGATTCTTTTAAAATCGAAATTTAGCTTCTAAAAAATCGAAATTTAGCTTCTAAAAATCGAAATCGAAATCGAAATTTAGATTTCATAAAATCGATTTTTTGCAGCTAAATTTCGATTTTAAAAGAATCGAAATTTAGCTTGTTATCCTTTTCCCATAAACCGTCACAATTTATGTATGTTTCCTAATGCAAAACGTCTGTCTCAACGAAAAGGTAATAATAATACAACCTCGGACAATAATCAGGGGATAATACAGAAAAAATTTGGGCGCCTCGGTTTTTTGCGAAGCAAAAAACGAACGCCCGATGGAGCGTAAAGCAGCGACGAAAATGTTCGAGTTTTGCGAGAAACGAGGAGAAACTTTGTTTCCGATAATACAATGAAAGATTATTATACAACAATGGTTTTTCTCAAGTACGTTTGGGACACGTTACAGCTATATTGTCTGATAGAAAATATAAATAAACAGAGAAAATAATGACATAAGCATCAGAATCGTAAGGTGAAACTAAACCGTTTAGAATTGTCAGAGTGGTTGTTACCTCAAGATAAAACTATAACACTACGGAAGTGGAATGAAATATAAATAATATCAAACATCAGAAGAAACAATAAAGCCGGATGTCGAATAGAAAAAAAATGATATACGTATGGTATTAAAATATGATATCTAATTAGCCAGATTGATTTATCTTGATACACTACGGCACGACACGTGAAAAGTTAAAATAAATTCATAATTTTTATACGGTTACACGCAGCGAATATTATTTAAAGAAAAGAATAAATTATTTTCACTCCATTCATTTATACACTTTCTTTACTTTGACGATGGCCTTAATTCTATGCTACCGCTATCTGTTCGTTCTATAGTTGAAATTCTCGATCGAAAAAAAAAAAAGCAATACAAAAAAAGTAGTGTTAGATTCTATTCATATGGAGGCTGTCTGTCCGGGTTCACTGGGATGGCTCGGCTAGACGGTATGTTTTAAGAAACGTATGAAAAAAAAAAACAGGATAAAGATCAGACCTTTATAATTCTCCTTCGTAGAGTGTTTTATGCATAATGTTTGTAACTGAACTTTTTACATTTCACGTGAAAGAATACGCAATAAGAGCTTCGACGACGTATTTATAATAAATAAAAATATACAGACGTATATGATGTTAATGAAGATGTTAAACCTAACAAAATACAGTAACACTTATTTTCAGGAATTTATTTAACCCAATCAGCCAACAACGTACTTCGGCGGGGAAAAAAACCGAACATTTGCATATAATGCATTACAAACATTTATTTTAACACAAGGTCTCCCTTCTAGTCTATATACCTTCATCGTTGTTTGTTGCATTCTACGTAGAAACTTTCTTCATGGAAACCAGTTATAGACAAAGGTGGAGAGAGACAGACGACAGAAGAAAAAATAAATCGAAAAAAGATTCTTTTGAATAAACCGCTGATCTCATAAATTTTTGTGTTCATATAATAAACGAAAAACTGAAGTTGATTCTTTTAATTCACAATTCAAGTTCAGGAAACAAATACATTTATCAAACAATTTAATATTCGAGACTTGCTTTTAGTTTTTCGTTAAAAGGTTTCAGTTGTTGGACAAAAATTTGGGCGCCGAGTTTTGCGCGCCCAAAAGCGGTAACCGATCTGAAAAACGGTCTGTATTACCCCCTGATAATACAACCCTGATGGCATGTGTCTACACGTGTACATCTACATCGGAACTATCTTGTAAAAACGATTTGTCAAGCCCTGTATACGAAGACATTATGTATTCGTTAAGTATAATGAATAAGTAGCTTTCTTCTATCCCAAAATCCATGGCTTTGCAAAGTGTTGTAAAATGTTCCATTCTGAAATTGTTTGAATCCTGGAAACGTTCGATTTTGAAAATTTGAATATTTTTTTCTTTCATTCTTTCTTCTCACTTCTCGTTTGCTGTTGACGTGCAAGAAAAATGTAAGAAATTCTTTCCGAATTATTATTTTTCCCAATTATCCGATAATTCGAACATTCGCTAATTCGAACAAATTTTGCGGTCCCTTAGGTGTTAGAATTAACGGATGTGTACTGTAGATGTTTTGTGTGAGTTATGTTATACTTAATTTGAAATACTTAAGTGTATAGTTCAGTTAGAACAAAGAAGACTAGCATCCCAGGTAAAAACTTTTTACCGAGTGTAACGTTGAAAACAATGTTCACAAAACCCGTGTCAAAAATAGGTTACAAAAATATAATCAAGGTGTGCTAATCCTGTGACGAAAAATTACATCACGGAATTGCGACTTAAAAGTGTACCCATATTATAGAGCTCGAAAAACTGAACAAAAAATGTATGAGATCATTTAGGTACGACCAACCATTACAGAGATATGTGACGATTTCAGGGAAAATCATCACTTAGATAATTTATCGCATATTATTATTGCACCAAAACAATAGATTTAATGCACATTTATCGCATCATTAAACGATAGATTCGTCAGTAATGATAAAAGATGCGATAATTTATCGCTTATTTTCTTTGCTTTAAGCGATATTTCTTGCGATAAAATTCTATGTTTTTAATTTATACATTCGATTTAGATTTTACATAATACCGTGAAGTAATTAATGCGCTTGTTGAAAAAACAAATACAACTTTGTGTTGGAATTCATTTTACCATAACGGCTATTAGTCATGATATACTTCCGAATATCAGAATGTAATAATAAATTCTTTCATCTGCTACTCACCGTAATAACTTTTGTTTTACAGCTCGTTGAAAATTTAACTTTAGCAAAACTTGCTCTTGCCATTTTATATTCCTCTATTTACACACGGAAACGCATGCGCGACTTACCACGAGGCCGCCGGACTTGGAATTTCAAAGGATCGCAAAGAAAGACGAAGGTATTTTCTCAAAGATCTCCATATTATTTTTATGTAAACAGAATACACAGCATAACAACAAGAAGATAATTATAAGTATGTTATTTTCTGTGGTGAACAATTAAGAAAGGAAAAGTTAACAATCATAATCAGCTTTGCTTCTTGTTTATGGAAGATTCTCCGCTGTGATTGGTTATTAGAAAATTATTAAAATTATGCGATATTTGCGAATTAATTAGTTTTAGTGAAGCGATTAGGATGCGATATGTGATGCGATAATTTTGCATTAATTTAATGCAAGATAGCGATAAATCCTTAGTGATGATTTTCCCTGAAATCGTCACATATTGTCGATCAAAGGTGTTGACATCATAGCTGCATCACCCCAAAAAATTAGGCCCAAATTTTTCATCATACATCAGTTATCCCTATTGGTTCTCAAGATATTTCCCCAAAAACATCGCATTTGATTGGGGATGCAATGCAATAGTTCCCCCGTGATGATAAAAAAACGTCACATGCTTTTATACTAATCGTGCCTCTTGCCTCTATCTGGTTTTACACGCACATAAGAAGAACTTGACCGTAAAATTTAATTAAACTAGCTGCCAAGGCGGCGTTGCTCGCCGCCCATGTGCATCTGCTCTGTGTCACCCCGGAGACCCCAATAAACCTCATATTTCCTTAAAAACGGCTCGTACAACTTGTGTTCAGCCAGAGGCAGATTCGAAATCAAATATCAAATATCAGTTTAAACAATGGTTCCAAAAAAACCCAAATATCATGAGGTCTTACTTATTTATTTTTTAAAACAATCGTTGATCAGTACAACAATACACTCAAAACGTAGGGAGAAAAAACTTCAACTTTTTATTAGCTTTTGTTTTAAAAAAGTTACGCGCTCTAACATGGGTGCTATCAAACAGGGGAAAAATGGTTTTTTCTTCTTAAAAAGTTCACACGGGAGGAGAGAGAAAAGGCACGTGCTAAATGAATAAAGAGAATAAAAAAAACGTTTGATCAGAAGCGCTTAACAATTAAAAAAAGAAATTAAATTATTAAAAGAAAAGCAAAAAAATATTTTGTTTTATGATACTCTTTTTTTACCTATCGGTTTTTAAACATTTTGATTGCTCGAAAAAAAGGTTCACCCGTCTCAGACAGTCAGGCAAGGATACGTTAGGATACACTGGCAAACCGAACATGCTACCACGTTTTGCCACTGCTGCTTTTTGTCCAAAATGTTTAATCAGTTAGTTTCTTTGTATTTAGTTGATGTATTGTTTTCAAAGCCAAGTCAACGTGGAATATATAACAAACAATAATAATAAAAACAAAACGTTATTCCTATTAGTTCATCAGCCAAAAAAAGTCACGTTCGATTGGGGTTGCAATGTATTTGCTTCGAACTCATGTCGCACACAAAAAAAGAAATAATTTCGCTCACAACTCAATCTACCATTTTGCGTGACTTACAAACAAACAGACAGAGAATCGGCTATTAATATATAGATGTATCACTCTCTAAAATAAAAGTGTGACACACGTTTTGCGATTATAAGATTTTTAGATAATCTTCATTCTTATATTTACAAATATTAAGACCTGTCTTCTGTGTCTTCTTTTTTCAAAGTTCAATACTACTTCTCAAAGCATCTTTTTATATTTTGTTCACAGTGCACCAAGTGTCACCAAACATATCGTTGTTGTTAGTAATACACAGCCGTATAACATAGCGGTTCTTGGCTGCAACCAATATCAGGGAGTGCCATTTGATAATCTACTTGAAACAATTAGCAAGGTATGTATTCTTAAACCATGGGAAATAGATTGCCTTGGGACTTGCACTGTTCACGGCTGTCCTGAAACATTTAGTATTGCTGGCTGTAAGCACAGAAGATAAAAAGCTCTACATTATGATAAACTTGAAAGTGGCTATACTAACAGAACTCTTTTTATTTATGTGGAATGTAAAACACTGATTTTATGTTGCTTGGAAACAATAACTACAATAACAACTACCCAGTGAGCAAAATCTTCAAAAAGTTACTGCGATGGAGAGCATTATTATTGAAATAGAGTGTATATTTCTGTAGAAATAAACTTATTTGTAGTGATTTTTCAGCATATTCGCCCGCTGGGTATGTGATAATGTAGTGAACAATGTTTGGGAAAACCAAAGCATGTTCTTTTTCATAATTTGTGACTGTCCATGGGAAAAAAATAACATTGATTTATAGATTAATCTATAATTACCTATATTATAGATTAGATTTTATCTATAATCTATGTATAGGTAAAATTTTATCTATATTATAGATTATAGATTATTATAGATTATCTATAATCTATAATCTATAACCTATAATCGATAATCTATAACCTATAATCGATAATCTATAATCGATAATCGATAATCTATAATCTATAACCTACGTTCGAAATCAATAATCTATAATGTATAACCTATAATAGAAAAACTTTACTCGATATCTATAATCGAGTAGTCCATGCGCTATATTTATAGGAAACAAGCGATAACAACTTTAATTACTTGCGAAAATTTGTTATCGCATAAAAGTTTCTTCGTTTTAGTTTGTTTATGTTTTCAATGCGCCATTTTTCGGGAGTAAAAACATGACCAGGGACGCAGGTTAATTTTTATTTCGCGAAATAATATTAGCCTTAATAAAAACATGACCAGAGGCGTCAGTCAATTTTTCTTTCGCGAAATAATGTCAGCCTTAATAGAAATTAAAGTTTTGCCAGAAACATTTTCTTGGTGAAACTACTTAGGTCCTTCACATAATTTGCTATTTTCAGTGATTCTTTCGGGTGAGGTCAGTAGTTTCCATTAGATATTGCCAAATAACTCTTTGGTAACAATATAAACAAACGTACAACGTATATTAGTTACTCGTTAATGGTGATGTGGCGTATATGTTACAGATATTCGGCGATTTCTTGAAGAAACTTCAACCACGTTTTTTTCCGCCGCCATTTCCAACGCTTGAAGCGACGTATGCATGTGAATAGCAACTTCGCACCAGGCCTCTTGGATAAAACTCACGAAGTTTTTCCAAGAGGCCTGACGCAAATTAGTGCTTTTACAATCTTCACGCCAGGTCGGATGACAGTACAATGGAGTATTATACGTTCCGACAGCTGAATAAAAATAAGCACTAGACTAATTTTTTAAGATTGACATCGATGTAGATTATAGGTTACATAGAACCTATTAATTAGATTATGATTACTTGCTTCGAAAATTGACTCAAACAATTCACAAAACAAAAATAATTTGCGACTGCAGCACGCTTTTTCCCTCGATAGGCTCGAAAATTTCTCTTTCCCATTATATATATTTTACACCGCTACAAACTAATAAGAAAGAATTAAAAACTTCTTTCTAAAAGAACCATACATCGTTTGTATGTATTGTTGTGCAAAAAAACTCATTAATTATTCATCATGCTATGTTTGTTGTTTGACAAGGAAGAAAAAAAAGCACGTGTACATAAACATAACTGGTGTTCGTATGCATTGCACGGTACTTCGAACATCCGCTTCGAACACTGTAATCTCAAGTGAGTTATAAAATACACTCGAGTACAATCGGGTGGTTTCTATTATTTGAAGCATATTTTAGTTTGGTTTTCAACAAACTGTCTTTTCAGTTTCCAAGTGAATGTGAACCAGGTTGCCATGTCTAATTTTATTAATCAACAGATGCCACCAGCGAAAGGTTATTTTTGTTCCTTAACATTTTAATATTGAAGTCTGTAAGGTAGAGAAAGATTAGTTTAATCAAAAAGAAAAGTTCTCATCTCTTTTTGATTAAACTTTACGCCCTGAAGATTATCTTCAAAAAAGATAAGTAATTACTTTCCCTTGCTAATCAAGAGTATGTTACGCTGGCGAAATTATCGTACAACGTTTTGAACTTTGTTACACGTAACATTATGTCACAAATGACTGCTCTTTTAATGAACTAGACGTTTCTCCAAGAGGCCTGGCCGAAATAGATATACAATGTATTATAACCTGTAATAACTATAGATTATCGATTATAGATTATAGATTATCGATTATAGATTACCTATAATCTATAATCGATAATCTATAATCTATAATCGATAATCTATAATGCATAATTATAGATAACTATAGATTATAGATTATAGATTATAGATTAGATTAATCTATAATTTCTATTGTTTTCTTACCTATAATCTATAATCTATAATCTATAATTTGAATGTTATTCTTTTCCCATGGACGGTCACATTTATTGTGAAATTTGATTATGTGTTGTATGCATAATAGTTAAGTTTTGGTTGAGTTACATGTTTTGATTTGAAATAATAAGAGCATAGAAGTATAAGTTGCATGAGATGCTTTCCCTTTTGTTTGGTTGTGCAAACGATACAAAACCTGTAAAGCTTCTGCCATAATTAACGTTTTATGTTTATTTGATTTTGTTATTTTGAAATTACATTTCACATTGATACAATCCTTATATGTGTCTTCCAAAAAATATTCTGCTATTTTTATGCAGATCTTGTTATGATAAGGAAGATGAATTTTGGTTTGAGCCTTGCATTGTCTTGATATTTCTACATTTTAAGCATGTTTCTTTTGGCAGTCCGTGAAGTTGAAGGCATACTTCTTTCTGAGCAGAACGGGATTGAAACAAGCTAAATGCATTTTGAAATTTACGACTATATACATTCAAGTTTTTTTTTCTTACTTAACTTAACTTAACTTAAGTGCAGATGAGATTGTAAACAAATTTTATTGTTGTGAAAAATGCCAACCAAGCTTTTTCTGAGTATGCTCAGAATGGAGGTCATGATTTTTTCATCTTTGTTATTATGTTAGATTTCGTTCTACTTAATACTGCCACTGTATCCTTATGCTGACAAGGTCACTTGTCACATGAGCTTTGTGTCTACATTCTACTTTTGGCTAATTTTGGCTAAGGTACATAATCAAATGCCTCCTTCTTGATTTTAGAATAACATTTGTTTTTCATTGATATGTGGACGGCATGTATCCAAGTTAAAGGATCTGATTAAGAAGGTGAGTGCTGTGTGATTTTTGCGACATTAGTCAGGTAGTGGTTTGCTGTACTATATGGCTTTTGGACTTCATTAGTATAAATATTATTACGACTGCATTAAATGTGTCAGCCTTGAAGTTATCAGATATGGCAGCAGGTCGTTTTATGCTCTCTAATAATCCCCTCATAAACAGTAGTGGCTGTAGTTGTTAAACAAAACATTCTATTTTAAGACTGGTCAGAATGACGCTGTCGAAGTGCTTTCAAAATCTGCCACCTACGCCGTACATCCCAACCACATGGTGTTTTTGCGAGGTGTTCATCTACCAGGTATTTTTTACTAAAAGACAAGATTCAAATTTAATGTGTGCTGTAATACTTTTAAATTTTATTGATGTGCATGCTGTTGGTTTCAGAGATTTAACCATAAGCCACTAGTAAACTGTCAGTAAACCATCTTGTTTTCATTTGCCATCTTGGCTGTTTTAAATTGTTTTCAAATTCCAGAGAGATTAAAGCAATTTTTGAAGCAGTTTGAAAACTGGCTTTCCTTAGAACAGTTAAACATATTTGTTTCTTCTGACACTTGCATTTAAACAACACAAGACAAGCAAGTATTTGAAACAGTCAGATGCTACCTTGATGTAAGTAGCTTATACTGGCGAAGTTTCAACGACATAGGTAAGACATCTGGCATAAAGTGAATTAAACGATTATTAAATGATTTTTGGCTGAACCAATTATTCCTTTTTATATGTTTTTTATTTATAATTAAACCTTTTGCTAATTGAAATCAAATTAAGCTGTTTCGTCAAAATTTTGAACTTTGCAATAAGATTCGCAAATATGCGACTATACTTCCCCAAAGTTGCAAATATGTTATAAATTATTGTGTGTACAATGATAACCACAAAAAAAATGCATCATATAATAATAACAAATGCTGTCCATACTAAAGGGGGGTGGAATTAAACTTAATACCACAAAAAAGTATGATTTGGAACTTATAAAATGAAGATGTACGAATACAAATGATAAGGTTTCTCTTACAATTTCTACTGAGGAGTTAAAAAGTGACTGACAAGTTACTATGGATATGGCTAAAAATTATAAATATGACTAATATTTCCCCTTAAACAACTGAATAATTTTTTTTCAGAACACTACAATAAATGCATCAATGTGTAAGGTAATTTCGTCAAAATAAACGTGTGGCAAGTTTCCTAGCCCATACCATAAAATCACAGGAAAAATGTTATTCAACAGAATACTCGCTTTTTGGAGCTCAGACTATCTTATTATAATAATCCGCGTTGTGCATCCCACTTTTATTTTAGAGAGTGATATATTTGTTTAATTTTTACGGTCATCGTCCTCTTATGTGCGCGTAAAACCACGTAGAGGCGAGAGACACTTTTTTCACGATCATTCCAAAAGCACGTGGCATCATTTGACGTCAGTTTTTTATGAACACGGGGAATCATTGCATTGCAGCCCCAATCGAACGCGACGTTTTTGGGGAAATATCTCGAGAACCAATAGGGATAACTGACGTTTTTTTAGGGTCCGCGATACGGGCGATGGGGTGACGCAACATTTGGGCCTAAATTTTTTTTGGTACTGCGGATATGACATCATCAAAATCTTTGATTGATGATATCTCTCCAACGGTTGGTCGTAGCGAAATGATCCCATACATTTTTTTGATCAGCTTTTCGAGCTCTACAACATGGGTACACTTTTGAGTTGCGATTCTATGATTTATTTTTTCGTCACGAGGTACGTACACGGGAATGGTGGATTTGTCCTAATGTTTTCGAAGTTAAGTTCGGTAAAAAGTTTTTACCCGGGATACTAGTCTTACAAAAATATACAATCAAATTTGTATACAGGTTTACAAAAGAAGAAAAGAAAATTGTCAAACATTTGGGATAAACACATAACTATCAAAGGCAATCAAAAACCAATCTCTACTAATAAAGTGTAGCATTTCAAATTAGGAACAAAAAAGAGTTATTTATAAAAAAGAGAAGGACTTAGAATGACAGTTTATATTCTAAAAAATATGTTTACATGCATTATTATGTGATAGAAATGACCTTCATAAATTCCAAATGAAAAAAAAAGAAATAGATTTTGGTAGTGAAAATATACATGCAAAACCAAATTCAACAATATAGCTGAAAGTAGAAGTTTTTGTTCTGGCTTGATTTAATTTCTAGACTGTTATGTTGCAATGTATTTTGATTTACGCTCGTTGTTTGCAAGGAAAATTGACAGTATATATATTAGTTTTTACAAAATAAAATATCAGATACAGTATCACAACAGTATACGTGATCATGGAATTCATCCATAGAAAACTATGTTGAGTTGTTGCAATAAGCGACAATCCAGGGAAGCATACTCAACCAGATTCTTTCAAATTATTCATGTAATATCACATAATCCGGTGTATTAAAATATTATATGTAATTGGTTTTCTGAACTTCTTTTTGTATATACGACATCAAGTTTTTACTTGTTTTCAGTTGGGCTACATTATATCAGGATGTAAAAAAAAAAAATCTTCAGCCTGGCTTTTAATAATGAACTTTCAACTTTGCACTGAAGCTTTCACACTTTTAATGCTCTAATGTTCCAAGCATTAACATTCAGCATCATATAACATTATATCAACAAAAACGAAACGTCTTTGACATATTGATATCGCTTTTTTTTCTGTTTTTCATGCGTTCATTCAAAATGCTTTACAAAACTTAAACGATTTGTTTCCATCATTTAACGTTTTGTCTCTTGAATCATGTAAAAAGCTAGCAGACACAGCAAAAACCTTCCACTGCTCAACTACACTGACCGAAATAAATGGCGCACTACTTCACTGAAGACTAGCCTCTATTCTTATCTACCTTGGCTAGCCGAATGTTCAATGCTGAACTGCGGCTGTAAAAGTGAATGGAGAAGGAGAAGGAAAATGCTGATTTGAACATTTATTTCGCTCGATGGGGAAATGTATAATAAATTGAGAACTTAATGTATACCCTTGAATGAAACCAAAGGCTGTTGAGAAATGCTTAGGATGCACTTTTGTTATACGGCTTCATCTTTTTTTCAGAGGGAATATCAAATAACGAAACTCCACCAAAATCAAATGAAACCTTGATAAGGAAGGCTACTGAAGGTATATGTTAGCTCAACTTAAAATGCCAATTATGAAGCTATCCTATCAAACAGAATATGTTCAGCAACTGGTTGTAACAGTGACCTCTTTGGAAAATCCCTCCCTCCCTCATTTAAGCGGGGATTTTGTTCTATTATTTTTATCTGCTTTCACAGATGATGTTCGAATACTTCAAAGAAAGTGAAATCTTTAACTTGAGTTTTCCCTTGAGTTTTCAGTGCCATAAATTCATCTTAGATTCAAATAATTACCAAGCCAAGAAATTGAAAATGGAAGATTCTGTGGTTCATCCCACACCAGTCAGTTCTGTGTCGACACTGAGGAACATCTTCAGATTGAGTGAACAGTCGCCGATGCAACAGTTACCCCAACAGCAGTCACAACAACAACAATTGCAACAACAACAGCAACAACAGCAACAGCAACAAACGCAGCAACAACAACAACAACAAAAACAACAGCATCAGCAGCAACAACCACAACAGCAACCGCAGCAGCAACAGCAAGCACAACAAACGCAACAAACATCATTACAACAGCAATATAGTCAACAACAAAACCAATTGCAGTCACAAGTTTCCTCTCAGCAAACGTCACAGAAGGCTCCAACATCTATGAGCTCTCTAACGCAAAGTCAAGTACACACAATGCCACAACTGTTTGGGCCGACCACCTCAACAAATCAATATGCAGTGCAAGGCTCCAATGCTGCGGAGACCTTAGCTCTTCTTGCGAACAAACATCAAGTAACCATATTTTCTTTAATCCTAAAATTTATTTTTATTTCTACCACACCTTCAAAACAGTAATGTTACACCTAACAAGTTTCTGATTATATATATGTATATATATATATATATTGTTTGGTCTTACTTTCAGTCTGGGATGTTAACAAGGCCTCCGAAGCAATTCATGCCGCAGCAACAACAACAACAACAACAACAACAACAGCAACAACAACAACAACAACAACAACAACAACAACAACAACAACAACAACAGAGGCAGATCCAACAGCGAATGCTAGTAATGCAGCAACAACAGCAGCAACAACAACAACAACAACAACAACAAGTGCAACAAACGCAACAACCACAGCAGCAACTGCAGCAGCCAATAATTATGTCACAAACAGAAACCCCCTCGAATCCACAAGGAATGTTACAGCAGCAGGCTGAAAGAAAATTTGTGTGGACTGGAAGATTACAGTGGCAGGAACCAGTAAGTTTATCTTAAGGCAAGGCTGATCTTAGCTCTCTTGAGAAGTGATTTGTGAATGAGCATTGATAAAAGTTAGGCAGCAACCTCCTATAAAGCTGACAACACTCGCTATGAAATGTCTGTCTAACTGGAAAAGAAAAGAAAGATCCCAGCACAAAATAGGTTTACTTATTTAATAAGCTTTTCATTTGTATTTTTTTACAGAATTTTAAGTTTTTTTATAACAGAATGTGATCCATCTCTTTATCTCCTTGCGGAAAAGTGTTCCATCCCTTCCTTACCTCCTTGCAGAAAAAGTGTTTCATCTCTTCTTCACCTCCTTTCAGAACGGTGGTTCATCCCTTCCTTACCTCCTTGCAGAAAAGTGGTTCATCCCTTCCTTACCTGTTTTCAGAAAAGTGTTCCATCCCTTCCTTACCTCCTTGCAGAAAAAGTGTTTCATTCCTTCTTGACCTCCTTTCAGAACGGTGGTTCATCCCTTCCTTACCTCCTTGCAGAAAAGTGGTTCATCCCTTTCTTACCTGTTTTCAGAAAAGTGTTCCATCCCTTCCTTACCTCCTTGCAGAAAAAGTGTTTCATTCCTTCTTGACCTCCTTTCAGAACGGTGGTTCATCCCTTCCTTACCTCCTTGCAGAAAAGTGGTTCATCCCTTCCTTACCTGTTTTCAGAAAAGTGTTCCATCCCTTCCTTACCTCCTTGCAGAAAAAGTGTTTCATTCCTTCTTGACCTCCTTTCAGAACGGTGGTTCATCCCTTCCTTACTTCCTTGCAGAAAAGTGGTTCATCCCTTCCTTACCTGTTTTCAGAAAAGTGTTTAATCCCTTCCTTACCTCCTTGCAGAAAAGTGTTTCATCCCTTCCTTACCTGTTTTCAGAAAGGTGTTTCATCCCTTCTTTACCTCCTTCCAAAAAGGTGGTTCATCCCTTCCTTACCTCCTTCCAGAAAAGTGGTTCATCCCTTCCGTTCCTCTTTAACCTATTACTATTTTTATTAACAGGTTCCTTTCAGGCATACCGATGTTTTATATGTCTGTTCATTCGTGACAATAAAAATTGAAATTCTATAGTAAAATATATATTACGAGTACAAGTAGGCATGTTTATTGACTGTTTGTTTAGACAGTGAATGCCTCAGAGGGTGGGAAAAGCATCGTGCGCCTGTTAGAATGTCATGCCACAATAGCAAAGAATGAAGAATTGTATGTTTTTGTTTTGTTTGTTTTTTTCAGGGTTTCTCTCATGTTATCGGTTGTTTTTTTTGGTAGTTATTGATCTGTTGTACATTTGTTGTAGGAAAACTGAAGGATGGCCCAGCCTGCTCCAAATGCAGCTGATACCCCAGTATTATCTGGTAAGACCAGTACTTTCTTCATTTTCTGTAATTCTCATGCAGTTATGGAGGTTAGGTTCAGTCGAAGTAATAACTAACATTTTTTATTACAAAAATTTATCAAGAGTTTCAAGAAAGCGTTTTTCTTTTGCTAAACTTTCAATGGGAAAAAAAATTTTTTATTTACGCTTTTGTCTTTGTTTTATCTTTTAGAGAACTCTCTCACACTTCCTTCAACATACCAAGTCTAAAACAGTAGTGTTTCATTTCACGCAATCTGATAGTGAAACCTTATCCGCTATGTACCGCGTCATGAACGGCAATGCGGCTGGCGGAGCTGGACAGAAATTTGTATGTATATTTTATCAATTTCTGTGCGCAATACGTATGGATTTGTTTGTTTGTCTGTGTAAACCACTTTTTCAATGTTTTCGGATGGTGAGTTCGGATTTTGGATTGTTTGATCAGAGCAGTTAATAACAGATCCAAAAATCTACGCTAATAGACCTTTCCCGAATTTCTGTTTAAACACCGTGTTATAGCCTAGCTTCTAAGTTTCGCCTCTTTTTCAAACTCTTAATTACTTCTAATTATTCCACTGGGGAACTGAAAGAACGAGTAACCATTACTTACTGAAAACATTATGACATTAGAAAAATAATGAAAAACATAGAAACGAGGCTAAACTTGATAGCTAAGCATTAACTCTGCATTTAAACAGAAATTCGGGAAAGGTGTATTGTAATGCAAGATCACTTCATTAAAATGTTTTTTGATTTCTTCAGAATTCGGCCAAATTTAAAAAAAGAATTGTTTTATCCGGTGGAAAAGTTTCTGAATTTTCTGGGGAACAATTATATTATATTACGGAAAAGTCTGAAAATTAATTGAAGAGCCTAATTAAAAAGGTATCAGATGGAAATTGAAAACTGATCATTAAGTGACGAAGTATCAATCATAAAATAATTGATCACACAGGTCCCCGTTTTGTTACTAAAATATCCCGTCTACTATTTTCATGTTAGGGGCTGTTTATATGAGAGGCGGGACGGGACGAAAAACGGGATCCCGCCTCCACTGAAGTTTTCATAAAAAATCTATCTCGTGTTTATATGAAAAAAAAACTATCCCGGGACAAAAAACGTCCCGTCCCGGATAGGCAAGATCTCGCTTTCTCAAACCGGGATCCGGCTTGAAGCGGGACGATTTTCATCATGTAAACACACTGTCCCGGGACGTTTTATAATGTTTTAAATGTAATTACTGTCTCGTCCCGGAAAAACTCCTGCTTAATGTTTTCTCATGTAAAGGCGAGATAAAGTCATCCCGTTTTTCGTTCCGTCCCGGCAAACGTCCCGTCCCGCCTCTCATATAAACAGCCCCTAAGTATTACTAGTACGAAATGAGTCATTAAGACAGTCATTAAGATATCTCGATTCCCTCAAGGGCTGATGTTGAAATTGTTCACAACTAACTTAAACATGGAAGAAAAACCTCAAGGTGTCACGAATTTAAAAAAATGGCGAACAGCATCAACTATTGTTGTTTTTCAAATTTTCTCTTTTCGTATTAAAAATCCATCTGCACTATTATTGAATTTTTCGATCCGATGTTTTGCTACTGATATGATGTGTTTCTTTCCGCTGTAGGCTGGTTGCGTAATAATGAAGCCGACTGCGCCACCCAACGTAGGTCACGTGAGAGTTCTGCTTTTAATATACAGTAAAAAGAACGGGGCGTTCATAGGTGTTATACCAGAAGATCAGGTGAATTGTCTTCTCATTATTTATTTGTTTATGTATTAATTTGGAGATTGTAATCTCTTGTTTTGAAATACTTTAGTTTCATTTCTTAACAAAATATATAATGGCTTACAAAAACACCCCATGTGACGTTAATTATATGCTATGCCATGTACTGCACTAACCTTCGACCTAAGACCTTCGTTTTTTTTAATTTTCTTTTAGGCAGCTTTTGTCAATGAACTTGGGGTATGTTAGCTTTTGTGTTGTATGTTACGATGAATGAAAATTTTCTCAGAAACGAAATCAAAGGTTCTCAGAAAATTTTGAAAGAAATATTGTAGACATTTCAGCAATTTTTTTTTTCAACATCGTGATCACGAAAAATACGAACAAGAAGAATGAGAGTAGTTTCGAAGTGTTTCTCGCTCCAAAGTGTTTTTTGCTCCAAAGTGTTTCTTGCTCCAAAGTGTTTCTTGCTCCAAAGAGTTTTTATCGCTCCAAACGGTTTCTCACTTGCGTAGAAATCCTGTAAAATTTTCAGAATCTGAGGGAATCTTATTATTATTTGTGCCCCTCTTATCGACATGATTTTTTTTGTCTTAAATCTAGGCAATCATTTCGGAGGACAAGAGGAAAAAGCAACAGCAACAGCAACAACAACAGCAGCAGCAACAACAGCAACAACAGCAACAACAAATGCAGTTGCCCCAGCAACAGCAAGTATCACAGCAAAATCAACAATTACAACAGCTAATGGTATGTCATTATCTCACATTACAGCTTCTTTACAACTATCCTCCCTCCATACCATCCTTAGTGATAGAAAGGATCGATACTCACTGGTGATGTTAGTTCTCTTGTGATGTTAGTTCCCTGGTGATGTTACTTCCATGGTGATGTTAGGTCCCTTATGATGTTAGGTCCCTTATGATGTTAATTCCCTGGTGATCTTACTTCCCTTATGATGTTAGTTCTTTGGTGATGTTAGTTCCTTGGTGATGTTAGTTCCTTGGTGATGTTAGTTCCCTGGTGATGTTAGTTCCCTTGTGATGTTAGTTCCCTGGTGATGTTAGTTCCCTGGTGATGTTAGGTCCCTTATGATGTTAGTTCCCTGGTGATGTTACTTCCCTGGTGATGTTAGGTCCCTTATGATGTTAGTTCCCTGGTGATGTTACTTCACTGGTGATGTTAGGTCCCTTATGATGTTAGTTCTCTGGTGATGTTAGTTTCCTGGTGATGTTAGGTCCCTTATGATGTTAGTTCTCTGGTGATGTTAATTCCCTGGTGATCTTACTTCCCTTATGATGTTAGTTCTTTGGTGATGTTAGTTCCCTGGTGATGTTAGTTCCCTTATGATGTTAGTTCTCTGGTGATGTTAGTTCTCTGGCGATCTTACTTCCCTGGTGATGTTAGTTCCCTTATGATGTTAGTTCTTTGGTGATGTTAGTTCCCTGGTGATGTTAGTTCCCTGGTGATGTTAGGTCTTTAGAATGCAGTGCTATATTCTTTAAATGGATGATGTTGGCTGACAGATTACTCTCGAGTTACGAATAATCGGGATCTAATCAGGGCATAATTGCAAAATAGCTAGTATGTACCGGGTGAGTCAAAAAAAAGTACCGTTGTTTCACAAAACGTATCTTTTGATTGACTAATTATGAAAGCTAGTATTTTTTATTTCTGAATAGAGGAATCCTTTACCTACATTTTGGTGTATCATTTATCAAATTTGGTTGAGTAGAAAAAAAGTTATGGGCAAAAAACAGGAGGTGGTCCTTGTAAAAATCGTCGAAAAATGACGAAAATATCTAAACAAAACTTCTCCAAACAAGATTTTCTGTTCTTATTGCAAACCGTATGGGATTGAAACTCATACACGCTTCAATGTGCTAAAACTTATTTTGTTAATTCCCAATGCTTAAATTAAGTAAAAAGTTCAAACTTTTTTCAAAATTTTATTAAAACTTTACTTGATGAAGTTTTTTATAAAGACTGTTTTGTAAAAAATGCCACAACTCACGTTACAACAAAGAATTTGGGTATGTATCCAGTTTCCAGTTTCGAGAAGTTTTGTTCAGCTTTTTTCGTCATTTTTCGAGAATTTTTACAAGGACCACCTCCTGTTTTTTGCCCATAACATTTTTTCTACTCAACCAAATTTGACAAATGATACACCAAAATGTAGGTAAATGATTCCTCTATTCAGAAATAAAAAACACTAGCTTTCATAATTAGTCAATCGAAAGATACGTTTTGTGAAACAACGGTACCTTTTTTTGACTCACCCGGTACATTTAGAATCGAAAGCACATAAAACGTAGTTTCAATAGTGTAGATAGAAACACTGCATTTTTCCACCCACCCCGATTGTTCGAAACTCGAGAGTACACATTGTTGTTTAGAGCCAACAACTGCGCCCCTCACAACGTCCCATCAGAGCAAATAACATTTTAAATCAGCAGCTACTGTCAAGACAACTTCAGCAACAGGTTGTGTACCTCATTCCTTTTTTCTGTTTGGTTCTCCTTGATCTTAGTGGTGTGGGATCTAAATTGCTAAATCACAATTTGAAATGGAGATTGTAACTTATGTCTTTCATTTTAGTACCAACAAAACCAGTCTCAATCGCAACTCCGTAATCTTTTGCTGCCGCAAAGCAGTGTTGCCAACAGCGTCATGCAGTCTGTACAGCCGCAACAAAATCAAATCGTTACGAATCAAATGGCATGGAACAATCAACAACAATTGAGACAACAGCAACAACAACAAAATCAACAACAACAACAACAACAAAATCAACAACAACAACAAAATCAACAAAGGCAAGTTGCCATGGTACTTGCCCAACAGCAACAACAACAACAACAGCAAAATCAACAAAGGCAAGTTGCCATGGTACTTGCCCAACAACAACAACAGCAACAATCGCAGGTGCAACAGAATCAACTGATGGCCGACTCGATATATGCTGATTTTCTTGGGACAGGATAGAAAATAAATAAATAAATAACATGCCACCTTGGTTTACTGATTTATTTATTTCAAATGTAATGTTCTGTATTTTATAACACAGTTAGATAATCTTCATTTTCATTTCCATTGAAGTAGTCATCCCGGTTACCGTCATAATGGATTGAAAACCAGAAAAGCGTGTGTACACCCAATCATAAGAACTTTCTTTCTTTTTTTTTTTTTTTTTTTGAATGCAACGATTTCCAAAGAGAGAATAATAGAAGCATTGCATTGCGGTAGTGAAATGAATAACGGGAGTTGTCTTTTCAATCTGACAAACCTTTCTTTTGTTGCATCGAACAAACATATTCGATAGTGGTCAGCGAGTTTTCTTGGTAAGTTCCTTCGTAAACATTTTCTAAACTGACTCTGCATTTTTTCATCGATCCCAATTCAAGAAGGTTTGTCTTGCAGTACGTGTTCAGTGATCCAACTGTCTCTGGACTGGCGTTGATACCACCGTGTTCTGCCCGTGTGATGTTGATTTTACCTTCTTCGCAAGTCAGCTGTATAAGGTTATTGCCAAGTCCGAAACCTGTAACGACAATTGGTGCCATCGTCATTTTACACTGTGAGTGTACCAAGTGGGTGAATTTTGTGAAAAATCACTGCGAAGAAGTGCATTTCTATGGAACTATAAACACTCTTTGAATAAAATTCTCTTCATCGCAGTGATTTTTTGACGGTTTTATACGGTGAGAAAGCGGCCACGAGTTTAAGCAGTAAAGAGCGTGATTTTCTATGCCCTACACCCAGACCCGTATTAAATTTTATTTTTCAGAGCGAACGATTGGCTCTCTTTATTTTGCAACTTCGAACCCAAGGTATCTTGCCTTCTTGATAATAGGACATGCGGCAGAGTATATCGAAAAGGTCAGAAACCCTGTGTTCCAGGTTGTTACCTTTTCGTATAATGGCTTGTTGTTTTAGTTCGTTCATCTTCTTCAACATCTCCATGAGAATCCAGCGATTGAATCTTGAATTTTTCTCTAAATTGTGTGCACCGACAACAAAATATAGATATAGGATATCGATTGTTTATTATATGTCATGTGACTTAAATAAGCCAAGCAAACTTTAATGTTTTTACCAACCTGGTCCTTGATTGGCTGCAATTTTTATGCTCTTAAACGTTCTGTTAGCTTGTTCTTTGAAATATTTCACCATGTCATTGACCGTAACTCTATCCCCTAAAAATGCTTGCCATGGTAAGAATTTCAAAGTTCACCAGTCTGAATTTTTATGACACGAAAATAGTATTTGGCAACCTTGTACCCAGGGTTTCTTTCCTTTTTGATATACTTCGCCGCCGTCCCGTTTATCAAAAAAGCAAGAAACCCTGGGTGCAAGGTTGAATATTAGGCTAAGTGTAAACATAATTTGATGAGTCACGTCTACTATTTCATCTATCATGTATTATCCCGTAGGCAAAATCTTCAAAATGTCACTGCGATGAAGAACATTTTTATTGAACTTGAGTGTATATTTCTATAGAAATGCACTCCTTCGCAGTGATTTTCAACAAATTTGTCCCTTGGGATCCTATATTAGCTACGCCTACAAGTTATCTTCCTTTTAAAGTGCGACACCTGGGCACTAAGTGTCATAAACTTACTTTCACATGCGCCCACATACTCTGATATAAATGGCACGAATCCAATGGCCACACCCATTGCAAGTACGCATAAGTAGGTCAGTGCAAGCACCAAATTTGGATGTTTCTTCCTCCAAATGAAAAGACTTCTCTAGAATATGGATGTATAAATCTACACACATTTGCATGAGAGATTAGAAGAATGGATAATAGATGACACAAATAAATTTTTGTGAATATGAAGATAACAGCCGTCATTTTATTGAAAAATCACTGTGCGAAGGAGTGCATCTCTATAGGAATATATACAGTATTTCAATGAGAATGCTCTCCGACGCAGTGACTGTTATGACTGTTTTCAAGTACAAGAACACCATTGTTCTTCTGAACTATTACTCAAAGTAGTTAACGGAATTGCAGAAGGTAATACACTGAGACCACACTCACCGCTCTTCCGTTTCGACCATTCGGATAAAATTTTGAACTACCGATTTCATTCGAATGTATTGGTGATGGCGGATAAGACGTGGTAACGTCATTATAACGAAGTTTTTTTATCTTAGGACCAAACTGCAAACGTGGTTTAGTAGACGTGTTATAGAGCTGAATAGCAAACAAAAAACAGAGCTGAAAATACTGAAGAACATCATTTGTAACACTTTTTAAGAAACTTACTTCGGTTTGAACTGTCCTTCTATTCGATCGCCCAAATAATCTATTGACCATTGTTTGTTTGTTTGTTTGTTTGTGTTTATTTGTTGTGCTGGAAAATTTATCATATTAAATGAAACATAACCCAGTGGGCAAATTTGTTAAAAAATCAATGCGAAGGAGTATATTTCCATAGAAATACTAGCATTATTTCAATGAAAATGCTCTTCGTCGCAGTGATCCTTTAACAATTTTTACTCACTGAGAAGTGATGAAATACAATTCACAGAACAAAACCAACCAATCAACATGTCAAGAAAACTCCAGTCGTTAAATCGAGGTTGTTTGAAATCGAGTTTGTTTAAGCGAGTTTGTTTGCCATGAAAAAGAAAAGACTTTGCTTGTAAATGAACATTCCCGCTCTCCCCCACACATTCCCACACCCCCACGCATGGAAAGCGATTAATAAGAAAACGTCATACCAGAACCTCTAAACCCAGGCTTTCTTTCCTGTTCGACCACCGTCCATATATCGAAAAGACGAAAACCCTGGGTTCGAAATTGACTGAAAAGGGTTGGTTATTACGCCATATGTACCAATATAACAGTTACGGCGCTCCATACGAAGAGTGCAGCAGTAAAAGAGATCATCAACATGCAGTACTTTCCACCCAGTGGGCAAATATGTTGAAAAGTCGCTGCGATGGAGTACACTATTTCAATAAAAATGTTCTTCATCGCAGTGGCAAAGAAAACAATCGAATACTTAATCATGATGTTAGCAGAAGTACCGAAAACTTACTCGTACGGCGTAACAAAGATGCAAGCATCGATTAAATGATGGAACAGAATTTCTAATAAGACTCTGAGAATCTTTCATTGGAAAGGAAGCAGGGTTTTTCAACGATCTTTCTCTGAACTGTCGCCAAAGTCAAACATTCAGATTTCATTATTTAAATTCATTGGAATTTGCCTAAAATGCAAATCCACATAATCCAACTGAGGCTTGGACATTGAACTAAAATGAGGCTGGAATATTGAACTAAAAAATGAGGCTGGAACATAAGCACAAAAAATAAAATGACACGTCAAGAGAATCTTATTCTGTTAAACACGAAACACGGGTTCCTTCAAAGTAAACTTTACATCTTTAATAAGGAAAATTGACCAATGAGTTTTCGGTAGCAGTAAACAAAAGTCTGTGAAGTTGCAAAAAGTTAAGCATCCCACAAAATATCCCCACATGTTACGACATACTACAAATTATTGCAATACCATGATCACCACATCCAGCAGCAAAATGCATCTAGCGCAATGAGTCATGATGTTATTTAGTTATATCTGAGCAGGCAACTTAAACACTAGTCCTTTGACCCAAATGCTGTACGAGTTCTTCAAAGCCATATGTACTAAGATGACAAAACAATGACTAACACATTCTATAAACGATCATGATCATCAAAAACATAGAACTCTCTGTGTGAAATGTAATGAATTTTAAAGTTTTTGAAGATATGTTAAAATATTTATTAGCCAAGAAAAAGAAATGAAATTGATTTTAATTTTTTGGACAAAAACACAATTTACTATCCATTAATTCATGGCGCAGTTTTTCTTTTTCTTTTCAATTCAAATTAAAATGAAAAAGAATTTTACGCTTAAAGAAGTTTTTTTGAAAGCTCCTTTTTTCTTTATTTTTTCGTTTGATTTGTTCAACAAGCAATAACTCCTCTCCACAAAATTATGTCAGAGCGATTCTTGACCTCCTATTTGATGTTGAATATTTATTACGCTCGCATCATTCACAAAAACTAATCAGGAAAAAAATTATTTTACAAAGTTCTTCAAGCGCGTTCATTTTCTTTTATAAGCAATCAAGGTCTGACGTTTGTAGTAATGTTGTTTCAAAAGTGATCAATTTTTTAATAGAATGTTGCTTAATTTGTTGCTAAGGATTAATTGAAAAAGATGTGTTTTTCCAGTTTTGAAAACCTTTGTGTACGTTTAAGTATCTAAGAGCCTGATTATATGAGGCGGGTTGACCCGGCTGCAGCTCGGTAGAAGAAAATCAGCTAGCTCGGCATTTTGGCAAATTCATGCAGAAATTATATTCCATATTATATGAGGCGAGTCAACCCGGCAAGGCGGGTTGGCTCGTTTTTCCAACCCGGGTTGGGTTGATTTGGCGGGTTGGCTCGCCTCATGTAATATCTCCAACCCGGAAGGCCGGATTGGAAAATATAATTTTTGTAACAGTGCATGCGCAGTACCACCAAAACATTATCGAATGATAAACATGGCGGATGAAAAATTCAAGTGGAGTGATGCGAAAATTGTTTTCCAGTCGAAATCATCATTATAAATGTAGTACATTTTTATCCACCATTGTTCAGTTCTTCCTTCTTTATACCAAGCAGATCGTTTCTTTCGGATGTTTCTTCTGCTATGTTTCAATTTAGTGATCAGTTTGCTGCGACGCAAAGCCACATAAGTCGAAATATTTTGAATCAATTGCTTCCTATGAAGCACGTACAAGGACAGAATACCATGCATTTGAAATAACAGTCCAGTAAATATCATAATATTTGAAAATATCAATTCCAAAAGCTTTTTTTACGCTTTGCATCCACCATTTTTTCTTAAATTTCTCGCTTTCGTTTTGTCAACCCGGTGTTGACCCGGGACCGTCCCGGGTTGAATTTTTGTCATATAATATAAAAAAAGTTATCAATCCCAACCCGGCATGGCGGGACAGAACCGGGTCGACCCGCCTTATATAATCAGGCTCTAAGTACAAAGTCTAGGACATAGTACTGCATCCTAACAATTTCAAAAAATGTGCTGTAGCTATGCTAGTGTTTGCATTTCATTCATTTCAACGTGTATGACATAGTCCGCCAGCAAACTTCAGGACATTTGGCCATGTGAAAAAAAAGACAGCACATCGAAAAACCACAAAGTTTTCTTAATAAAATCGGGAAGTAAAATTTCCTAAACTAAATAATTTCGTAAATCTATCTAGAGTTAAATTTTCAAAATTCCACTATCTCTGAAATACCATATAAATATATATATAAATGCATATACAAAATTCTTTCGACATTACGATATATAGGAACAATCTAGCTAAGAAATCAACAAGATCGTCTGAAAAGAAACTGACGATCGTAAACAGGAAAAGAGGCGTTACGTATGGTGTGTTTAAAAATTGTTCGAGTCCACTGTTCTCCTTCGTGTTCCAACATTGCCACATATCTGTTTCCTTTGACACGCTTCCATCAAAGCTCTACGTAGGAGAACTACGAAATTGCCATGTTCGGGTGACGACAAAAGTTCGACAAAATATTGCGTCCTTTTAAGCGGACAATCCACGGAAGTCAATAAGTAAACCAGACTATTGAGCAACACCACTTTTAAGTTATGACGCGATGCAAACAGAAACAAATTGACGACATTATCCGAGTTTAAGCAACTCACTAAGTACTGTTCACACTGAGCTTTCAGTTCATTCACGAAGAAGCGTTCACAACACGCTAGCAGTTGACAAGTAAAGTAACCACACACGTCTGACGTTATTATATCTCCGTCAATGCACACGTCTGACGCTATTTTATTTTCGTCAATGCTACTGGACGACTGTTCGTCGACGGACTTGTCGTTCAACTTGCATTTTTTCCTTCCTTTTATAACAGAGATAAATTTACACTCAGCTTCAGGACATTCAGTTTGTTCAGTGATAGATACTCGGCAGCCATGCATGTAGTGCAGTAACGACAGAAACGCCTGCTCGTGGACACTGTCAATGGCGATAAACGGTTTCTGAGTATCGACATAATCCGAAGAGAACATCTGTTCAAACACAAGGGAGTTGGTAACTAGTATGTTAACGCTGCATGTGACTAAGAGGTTTGATGGGAACTTGAGGACAACTTCGTCACCAACTGAATCCAGCTCTCTGCAAAAATATCTCTTGCGTTTCCTATGAAGATGCGCTGCATCGATGTCTAATTGACATGGCCTGGACTCACAGGTAGTTTCTTTTTCTAAATGATATAAAATACAGGATGATGGAACAGGTTAACAAGCGGGATGGTTTCTTACAAGACCTACGACCAGATGCCGGTTTCAACAAAAATTTAAGCTGGACGGAAAGTGAAGAAGTCACTAATATGCTAAAATACGGAACATAGCAAACCTGCTCGTTCGGCAAAATCATCCACGTCATCGTATTTCTCAGCAGATAAACCGACAAGTCTTGCTAATGCGCAAACTGCTTCCACAATGAGTACAATCGTTTCGCTATCTTTCTGAAGGGTTGCTGCGACCAGACTGATGATAAGGTCGAATGCTTTCAAGTCGAAAAATAAACGCTTCTGTAATCGAACAGACCTGAAAGAAAAAAAACCCAACTAAACAAAAGGTCATGGGCAAAATCCCCATGATGCAAGTGAAGAACTCGCGTTACGTCTTTTTGACCAATTAGAACAGATCCAACGAATTTCATAATTTTGCCATAGCGCAGTTACTTCAACCTTTATCTTTTTAGAAATCCCTATCTCCACAATTATCTCCATAATTATCTCCATAATTTAATTTTTTTTGAAATTATAACGTGGGAAAATTTAGAACAACCTGATTTGTTAATCTAAATGTCACCCCCGGTCAGACATTTTTTCTGCTTAGCAAAAACCCGTCTTAACAATTCCTTTTCCGGGTGTTCGAACTTACCATATAATATGAGGAAGTGATAGGATGGACGTCTCTTTGCTTTCTTGCGAACCAGTGAGAAGAATATGAGAGAAAACCCCTTTACCATACGATGATTCTGTTTGCGAACGAATGTTTGATACTAACAAATGACCCAAGCTCAGTGTAGCTATCGAAGGTTCTTTCACCAACTGCCAGTTAGTTGAGTCAGCTACTTTGGTTTCGTCATCAGTATCCCTAGCAATATTCCCAGCTTTGTCTTGTTCGGTTCGAGCGTCTTCCAGCATCTTGGTAAGATTTTCCAAAGACCAACCGGTGCATAGGCGTAAATACAGTCTGGGCACTAGTTTTAACTTGATCATCGTGTCAAAACAATGTGAATTAACCGATAACCGATTTAATATCCGAGCGCATTTCGGATTGGGTTTGTTGGATAAAAGCAGGTAATCTAACATGGTATTGAAACCCGGAAGGATCAGGAAAAACGAACTGGGATCGTTTGCTTGCGAGAATCTCGATAGTAGCAACAGTGTGTCGTGTATTGGTCCTCGTGTCCCATGAAACATAGCGTGTATCCCATCAGCACTTTGGAAATGGTAAGGTATGTTCGATGTTATTGACGTTTCCATGGAGTTCTCGGAGTAGCTGCCGTAGTCTAAAGAAGTCGAAGTGATAGGGGATGTCGGCGGCGAGTAATTTGGAGACGAGTGCGGCGAGAAGGAAGGTAACGAATACTGTGGCGAGCTGGCATAGTAAGGAGATGTCTCCGGGGAGGAGAACAACGGAAAGTGTGTTGATTGTTCGTTCAGTCTTTCTGGAGTTTTCATAAGAGATTGCTGGTGGTAGATATTCCTGGTGCCCGCACTGGAATCGCTAGAAACACTAAGAGAATCTTCAGGATCTTTACAAGACGGTTCGGCCTTGGAGGAATCTGTGTTGTATTCATACTCGACTAGAATCAACTTATCGAGATATTTTAATAAGGCTGGGATGACGTTAGCGCGAATCAACAAGCCTAAACTTGAATCATCGAAAAGGAAGAACACAAACGCCGCTACGATCGATTCGTGGTACCGTACAAACTCAGACTGCTGCAAGATGTCTACTAACGACGGTAGCGCTCCCACACTCTTCATGCGATTTCGGCTGACGGCTTCACGGGCGCATAAACACAACGCCTGAATGGCGTATTTGAGCGTATCTACAGCTGGCGAACAAGTTGAACATATTCGATCTAGGAAGATTTCTATACCACCTTCCATGGCGACAGTGACACGGAAGCTACTGTTCAACGTTAGTAAAAACAGAATCTCCACACAATAGTCTTTAATCGAGTCCGTGTCGTGTTTTGACAACTGCATGAGTTGACTTAGAGTTTCTCCTTCAATGCACCGGTAGCCGATTTCTTTGCACTGTGTCTTCAGCAGTTCACCAATCATTCTGAGACACAACAACACAATCGTCTCTGACGTCGACTTCAACAATATAAGAACACTGGAAAAGTTTTCGTTCTCGGCTGCCATTCTAGCGGACTTTGCAGTACAACAAATGATTCTGATCGCTCGTAAACAGGCCGATTGACATTTCCATAGACTGGAAGAACCGAACTTCACTAGAGCTGATATGACACATCTCTGCTCTTGAATCGCTGCCAAATACGTTGAGTCCTTAGCCAGGTTCGCCAGCAGACGTACAGCTCTGCTAATTGCTATATGATCCTCACATTCTTCTAAGATTATGGCTAAAAGAAATAGGAAAATAAAAAGAAATGCTTGTTTTGTCACATTGTGTAAAAGTTACACGAAAGAAAGTTTAGAAGTCGTTGAATTGAAAACCAATTTTACAATTGATATGGTTTTCATCAAAACATCCATTACTTCTGAAAAGTTTATCAGGAGAAAATACAACAAAGCCTAGTGTACGTTTTACAAAATTACAAAAATGAAACAACTTCAAAAATGAAGATTTTTACCCAAAATAGGCAGAAAAACAGAAAACATAAATAACAGTGGGGCTAAATTGTCAAACAGTCACTGCAATGAAGTGCATTTTCATTGAAATAGTTTACATTTGTACGTGTCTTTCTATGAAAATGTACTCCTCCACAATGGTTCTTTAACAACTTTGCCCTGCAGAGTAAATACCTAATTGCTGTACACCTGATGCATTATAAAACTATAAAAGAACAGAAGAATGATATTCGATGAATTGATAAAATTAGCTGGGTAATTATTTGTCAATCATAATATTCCTTACATCTCTCCGCCATTTTTGACATAAGTTGGTACAATTTCCCAGGACCGACAAAGCAAGGGATTTAAAACGGATATTTGGATTGTCAAGGAAACTATAGACTTTTCCAAATCCACCCTGATCAAACAACAGGCTTGCACCAACAGAAGATTTAGTCTGTGATGCTAAATTTGTCAATGCGTTTGTTATCTCTTGACTTTCATTTGACTCCAGAAGCTTTAAAGTCTTATGAAATGACATGGTTTTAACGTAAACTCTATGGAAAAAGAAACAACTTTAACTGCAACTTGAGAAACTACCTTACTGAGATAAGACTAAAAGTAAAGACAATGACTGACCAAATAAAAGGTAAATAAATGATACATCCAAACTTTGTTGATGGTACATATTCTGTAAAGCAAGTTACACTAGATGCAACATCAGCAACTTTATTGAAGAATGCCTATAAAGCAGAGTAAACAATTGGCAGTCTTTAGTCTTCAGACATACATCTACTAAAACAGTCAACTTGCAAAGTGATAGCTGATTTATTATCAAACATCAATATTCATTACAATTTATCTACAGTCTTCTCAGTGTATACATTCCATCTTATATATACCTTAATTAATGGAATTAAATTTCGCAGGAATAAATTTTTGCAGATTTTGGAATTTCTATTGTTCTAGAACAATAGCCTGTTATAAAATAATAGGACTTAGGACTCGCGCAATTCGCAGAAATTAATTCCCAAGAAATTTAAGCGCCTTAAGGTACATTCATTAGCTGTGGCAAACCACTATCATTTATCACCCTAGTATTGTAAGCACAATGTTTTTTCCCCGTTATTATGTCACAGTGAAAGTTTGTTTGATTTGTTTGATTTTTAGTTTAAACAGGGTATTCGCTTATCATGAAATCATCTATTATTTTTAAAGGGATTCCTGCGTCAAAAATGATTTACAAAATATGATACACACTTTTTTTATAACAACCAGTAAAATCTGACCTGAGGCTGGCTGTTCTTATTTTTTTTTTAGCCTTTTTCAGCCTGCATTGTTCTTATTTTGTTCTTGGATCTTTATTTTGTTCTTATTTCTCGAACTTTCAGTAAAATAAAAAGTTTTTAAAGCAGGCTGCATGCCGTGCCACATTAGTATATTTTTAAACATTTTATTATAATATAGGTGAGAAAAGAAACACATTAAAAAGTGAAAATAATATATACTTCTAAACTATTTATGACAGCTTTAGAAATCATTTTCAGTACCATCAACCGGGGCGACTTTGACACTTTTTACCTTATTTGTTTCGATTTTTTCGCTTCACGATAGGACATCGAGATGATAATGGGCGCTTCATAACATTTACGGCGCCAAGATTCTAGGATTGTTTTAGAATTTATTTGAATGGGGTGCCATATTAGTCTAAATCTACGAAATGTAGGTGTCAAAGTCGCCCCATTCAATGGGGCGACTTTGACAGTACTGTTTTAGGTGAGAAAATCCTTATTGGGGCGACTTTGACACATCAGCTAACAACACTTCTCATGACAATAACTTTAGATATGATTAATGTCACATCTTTGTAAGTTACTATGTAGTAAACACTTTCACTCTGAGTTGATTGATAGAAGAATGAAGTCATAGTATTTACTAATTCAGAAGTTATATACACACTAACAAGATACTATCTTATTACATCATGATTATGTGTTGCATAATTTGATGATTTTTAAATCGAGACATCAAGGAAACAGAACTTCCAAAAACTGTGAAAAGAATTCTGGAACATTTTTGTGAATTCTATCATCCCTTGAAATATCATTTTGGATGATGATGCAGGAATCCCTTTAAAACTAAGTATTCCAGATGAAGGAATTTATAAACCATTTTAATTTTGTAAACAGTGTGTTCCAGTCACGTGTGCGCTGGGTGAGTCAAAAGATGACGAAAAATTGAATCATGAAATAGTGAAAAGAAAGTACTATATATATATATTACCTGATAGATCTAAAAAAAACCCTAAAACAGAGTTAAATTCTTTAAAAAAAAGCTTGTGTACAAAATGTTTTCTTAAAACAATACATATATATACCAGTTTTAAAAACATATGCGCTGCTTGTGAAGAAAGATACATATCTTCATGCTTCAGGAAACTATCTTAGTTTATTTTTTGCATTCTGTCAGCAGGATGAAAGGAAAGAGGCTAGCTAATTAATTATAGGAAGATTGATTGATGTGATGTGTGTATGTTGAATGTTTTTAAGGGAACCCTTTCAAGAGTTTTATCATTATAGTGAATTATACAATACCATAACATATCCAAAGGCTGTGTCATTTCCACCTTTGTTCGATCGAGACCACACACACACCACACACACCAGGTTCTTTTTTTACCAGTTCTATAAATGACTTAAATATATATTGTTTTTCTTTATATATGACCAAGAATCACCCTATAAAAGAATAACTGTTTTACTATTAAAATATGGAAAGATGTCTCAAAGTCAATGTTGTTTCGAACACAACACATTAACATGATGGAGGGGAGCAAAACACAAAAAACTTGTAATTGTTATCGTAATTTATGTCGCCATCTTTATAAGGACAAAATAAGTTCGACTTACTATCAGATAATTGCTCCGCAACATAAAAAACAACACTAGAGTCAACCTCGAACCCAGGGTTAGATAAGATAAGATAAGATAGATATATTTTCAACTCTAAGATAATACACTTATTTTCCGTAACAAATAGTCGTAAGAGAATAATATGTAAATACTATAGAGTTCGGAGAACTCGTAGAAGACCTTTGTTGGTCTTATCATCGAGAACCGTCTGCTCATTATTTGCTATGTTATCAAAAGTACAGACTTCAAAATATCAAGTTCATTTTGCTTGATAGTTTTTTGTTTTGTTTTTGTTTTGTTTTTGTTTTTGTTTTTTTTTATTAGAAATAATCAGAAACATTTTCGAGGTTTTTAAGGATTGTCTTAAGTTTTGCTTTAAAGACAGGGATAGTAATGTTTTCGTAATTCTGTTGTGTTAAATGCGTATACATTTTATTCCAAATATGTGGTGAGCGATAGCGAATATTGAATTCTTGAGATTTGTTTTTAACTTTTGGCTCTAATAACATGTTTGTTCTTGTTGTATATTTCCCGGAAGGTTTTATTGTATAAATATCGTGAAATATTACAGCTGCTACACCAAGCTTACATTTGAATGTAAATAATAGTACTTGAAACAAATTTATCTCAAAAACATTCAAGATATTCATTTCGTTGAACAGTGGTTTTGTACCGTGGCTGATTCGTACAACATGGTTTTCTTTTTAAACAAATAAAAATGATGAAAACTAAAATATGCGGCCGCACGTTTAAATATGCGGCCGCACGTTTAAATATGCGGCCGTACGTTTATAATATGCGGCCGCACCTTATAACATGCGGCCGCATATTTCGTCGATGGCTTTAAATAATATATTTATCTAGTCTATATTTTTATCTTTTCTGGTCAGTAAATCTCAGTGTCGAAAGAATTCACAAGTTGTTGACTCCCTGTCCATAGAAATTATTTGAAACACCACATTACAGCATACATTTCATTTCACAATGGATGTTGTTGATACAAACTGGTGTGGGTCCACGGTATTAGATAGTTTGGTGGAGTATTACTTCCACATCAAACCGAAGCTCAAGTATGAGCACATTTGTAATATCAATCTCCAACAACAACATACCTTCACATACGACGCCATATTTTGTAACTTAAAATATGCTGACGATGCTGTAGATTTTAATTCGACAGACCTCATAATTATACGCCATCAAGTTGTAGTGTAAAGTTTCCAGACCATGTTTAATAGAAAACGCCCAGAAATAACATCCTGTCATCAAAATATGCGGCCGCACATTTTAAACGTTCGGCCGCACGTTTATAATATGCGGCCGCACCTTATAACATGCAGACGCATATTATAAACGTGCGGCCGCATATTTAAACGTGCGGCCGCATATTTAAAACGTGCGGCCGCATATTTTAAACGTGCGGCCGCATATTTTAAACGTGCGGCCGCATATTTTAGTTTTCAGCATTTTTATTGGTTTAAAAAGAAAACCATGTTGTTCGAATCAGCCACGGTAGTTTTGAATGTGTAAATTTATCCTTGTTATTTATTACTCGGATGGCATGCTTTTGTTTCCTGTACAGTTTTAGTAATTTGGTCCTATGTGTGCTAGCCCATACTATATTACCATATGTCAAGTGACTATGTATGAATGAAAAATACAATTCAGTCATCTGCTTCTTCGTTAAAATCGCTCTAGATTTATAGAGAATACCA
Source organism: Turritopsis dohrnii (assembly GCA_027922465.2). Taxonomy (NCBI): domain Eukaryota; kingdom Metazoa; phylum Cnidaria; class Hydrozoa; order Anthoathecata; family Oceaniidae; genus Turritopsis; species Turritopsis dohrnii. The sequence goes on from BQMF02000023.1 coordinate 719,065, forward strand.
ATATTTTTTTAAATTTTTGATATGACGGACTCTATTTGGTTTTTCCAAGTCAAGTTTTTAACTATCTGTATTCCAAGGAATTTTGTTACCGTGTCACGTTTAATATGGACTCCATCGATTTCTAGTTTTGGAATTATAATCGGAAATTTCCGTTTTTGAATATAGAATATAGAAAACTTTGTTTTAGAAGTGTTAAGTGATAGTTTATTTGCTTTAAACCATGTTGAAACTTGTTTGAGTTCTTTATTCGTATCTGAGAACAGTGTATTTAGGTATTTACCAGATTTAAAGAGATTTGTATCATCGGCAAACATGACATGGAAAATTTTGGACGAAGCTTTGTGTAAAAGGTCCCAAAATCGATCCTTGAGGCACCCCGCATTTAATCAGTAGTGCTTGAGATAGCTTTCCTCTGTCATAACTCTGTCATAACTAAAAGTCCCAAAATTGATCCTTGAGGCACCCCGCATTTAATCAGTAGTGCTTGAGATAGCTTTCCTCTGTCATAACTAATAAGGGTCTCTTGCCTTTTCGATATTTTTTTTTGGGGTCCCGCAATTATCATATTATATATATATATATATATACATATATATTATATATTATTTATATAGTTATAGACATTATTTAAATACAATTATAATTCCGGAGGCACTCCCCGTCACGCTAAATGAAAAACTAGAATATTCGTCTTTTTTTCAAAAAAAAAAAAAAGAAAAAAAAAAAAGATATTTCGTCTAGAGGAGGGAGAGCGGTGCTATATCCCGTATATCGTAAAGGCAAGAGACCCTGGTTTCAAGGTTGCAATTAGAGTACCTCATCATCATCATCGGACAAAACAAAGTCGGAGGTGACTAAAATCCGACTTAATTCCGCGAAAATTAAAGAACGTGCTTACCCTTCCTCCTTCCATACTTTTCATCAGGATGATTTTAATAGTAAAAGCGTGAAAATCTTTTTAGTACTAAACAGAATTCATGGTTCCCATGATTAATTAGAACTTGAGGTTGTCTTACCTTGAAAATTATCAATCTAAATTCAGCATTGCCTGCCTCGTGTACTTGAAATTAAATAAAGTTTAGAAATTTCAAAAATGGGCAAAGTTATTGTTGCACTTCGTTTTGTCTGATAAGTTATGTTTACCTGTCAAATCGCTACCATCATATTAATACGACGAAAACTCTTATGAAAGTAGTTGAACAACTCACTCATCCAAACACATTGCACAAAAGGTTTACACCGTAAAGTCTGATGGTAACGAGTTGTCGTTAATTTTTTTTTTTTTGCAATGAAAAACGTTTTCCGTCACAAACAACTGTTGTGTGTCTCTCTCTTCTTTTCTTTTATCAACTTTCTTTTTTCTTCACCATATTTCCTCTAATAAACGCTGCGGTGTTTATTACAAATTCCAGCTTTCGGATGCAGCAATTAATATACAAAATGAAAAATGAGATAAAAACATACTTTAGTAACAATGTTTTCTTTTCATTAAAAACGTAACGGAAGATTGTGGGAAAATGTTTTAAATTAAAGGTATGTTCACATTATTACAAAAATTCCTAAGAATATCAATATCACTGTCGTCGCTTTCTTATACGACATGAGAACTTCAAAAGCTATCTTGGTATTTAACTTACTTGCGAAGGAGAAATGCATATCGATGCCGTGATTGGTGGTAATGGTTTTAAATCGGGATATGTTCGTGAGAAAGTTGACAATTGGAATCTAGGAATAATAAGTCTGATATGCAATATTTTGTTGCGGAGATCTTCAGAAATACAGTGGAACCTCTAATAGCGGCCACTTTGGGGGACCCAACTTAGTGGCCGTTGCATTAGAGGTGACCGATGTATGGAGGTTTTATATAAATATACTTTTTTATCAAAAAGGCTGGTCGGGAGAAGTGGAAGGAGCATAATGATTCATAATCAAAATAAACACAAGTAAATACATGTATCTTATCAGTACAATCTACAATCATGTTACAACTTTTTACTAAAATAATCTGTTACATTTTTTGTGAAACATTATTGAGCCTAAATGCTTCAAGTCGTAGTGTGACAAGATTCAAAGCACTTACCTAATGTTTCACAAAAGTTGTCAAATCATCTATAAAAGATGATGCTGCTTGACTTGACTTTATTTTTAATTCTGGTGGTTCAATATCAAAATCATCCTCTACTTCTCCTGATGTTTTTATCTCGTCATCACCTTCGATCGCGCAACGAATTGCTGTTTCTCTCAAGTTCTCCTTCCAGTTCATGGAATGTATATCGACTGTGTCTACTGATGTCACTGCATCTTTGTCTTGATTGTAGAAGTCGATAACAATTTTTTTTATATTTCCTTTCATTTGCTTGCATAAAGATTTTTTTGACCGTTAATAGAGGTAAAGTTAGACATTGGGACAATAGAAAGTGGCCGTTTGGCCGTTGATTGGAGGTGACCGATGTATGGAGGTTTTTTTATAAGAGTTTGACAATAAATTCGGCAGGGACTTTCTTTTCTGGCCGCTTATCAGGAGGTGACCGATGTATGGAGGTGACCGTTAATAGAGGTTCCACTGTACACATATTTCATAATAACAACGCAAGGCCTAGATGAATACCTGAAACCACTTGAAGATGTCATAAGCAATACTTTCCTATCAACGCTGCTCAATTCTATTGTTACCGATAATGAACGTTCTCTTTTCTCGTTACCAGTGAGACTTGGTGGACTAGGAATTCTTATTCTGTCAGAAATAGCCAGTGAAGATTTTAAAAGCTCGACAAAGATTTCTGCTCCGCTGGTAACCATCATGATTTTACAAGGTGATACACTTCCTGATGATAAGCTTGCAACATGGAAGAAAAAAACAAGCGTAAATATCAACCAATCCCTCTCTCCGACTGAACTCAAAGCATTAAGTGACGCATAAAGACCCTGGTGCATCGAACTGGCCGTCTGCAATACCCTTGGAGGAATACAACTTTGTACTGAATAAAAAAGAGTTCTATGATGCAACATGCTTTAGATACGGAAAGGAATTAAAGGGAATTCCATCTAAATGCCCTTGTGGACAGACTTTCAATATGACCATGCATTGAACTGTCACACCGGAGGATTTGTGATTATTCGCCATAACAGAGTAAGAGATCTTGAAGCTCAATTACTTAAAAAAAACCTGTAATGATGTCGAAGTTGAGCCGCCGTTACAATCTTTAGAAAGGAGAAATAGTCAATGGTTTCTCTGGTGGTAACGTAAAGTCTGTTGTACGTGCCAGGTGATTTTGGCGCGAAGGACAGAAGGCTTTTTTCGATTTTAGAAATACGAATTTAGAATACCAACGTCATTTAACGTCTGAGAAAATCTTCACAAACCACGAAAAAGAAAAAAAGGAGGCAGTACAAAAACAAGATTATAAATGTCGAACATGGAACATTTACTTCATTGGCATTTTCTGTAAGCGGAGAATGGCCAAAGGTTGTTTGGAATTTCATAAAACTGAAAAAATATCAGAGCGATTTGACTGCAAATATGAGAAAGCTATGTCTTTCATCAAATGCAAACTTTTATTCGTCATTCTTCGTTCTTCTAGGGGATCAGGAAATCGATGACTTTGAAATTGCATTTGACAATGCACTGGGTTGAAAGCTTTTTTGAAATCAATTTGACAAGGGATTAATCCCACATAATCCACTTTTTTTTGAATGGGTCTCTTTTTGTGCCTTTCTTGTGTCATGCGCATCAACCATACTTTAGTGCTTTCTCACATGCTTTGTTCCTTACACTGGTCTTGCGCTATTTCATTACACAAAGTTTTTAGCCTGCTCATTCTCTTTTTTGTCTAATTTTATTGGATGTCTTAAATTCTGGAGAATAAATGAGAAGCGCATAAAAATAAACTACAAATTGAAAATCGATGGGGAAAAGTCGGGGTCGAAGTGTCAACCATCAAAATTTCTTTACTTAAAACATCACCATTAAAATAGAAACAAACATATTCGTGTTGATGTTATAAGGCTTCTTTTCTTACTGCATCAACAGAGTGCCTTGAAAACTGTATGAGTTCTTTAACTTATACGTTGATATGTGTTTTAATACACTTCAGTAAGCTGTTTGTATAAATTGTATATTGTCGTTCATGAAGAAGAAGCAGAGGCGTAGTTAGGGTCAGTCAAAAAAACCTGGAGGAGTTCAACATTATGATATTTCTTTTCAGTCTTAAGTGGCGATTAGGTTACTTGCACGCTTTCCTTTTCTATCCTAAATGACTTAACTCTCCTCCACAAACTTTGACTGACCTCTGGCTACGCCTCTGAAGAAGTGATGAAAAATATTCAAATGTTTAAATAATCTCCAGGATTAAGATATATTTAATTTATTTTCCATTTGTAACTACAATATGTTTATAAATGATCATGCTTTATATAAAACGAAAGTATTTTCAGAAAAAAATTGAATTGTGTTTGCGACTAACCACCCTTCAACAAACTACCTTCAAAAGATCACCATTATTATCATTATTTTACACATTACTATTTATATGGTGTTTATTCATTCATTGTAAGGGTGATGTTATCCACTCCACTATCAAGAGAACATGTTCGCTCTTGGATATCGTCTGGCACTCCTTCCTTTGGTATCTTTTCTCGTCAAGCGACAGAAGAACGAAGCAATCCAAACGGTATGTTCTTCACAGTAGGCAAAATCGTCAAAATTCACTGCGATGAAGAGCATTTTTATTCAAATAGTGTGTAGAAATACAATCCTTCGCAGAGATCTTTTAACAATTGTGCTCGCTGGGTTATTACTTGAATTCTACTTGACAATATGTTCGTCTGACAACTTGCTGCCATCAGACATTTACGGTGTAAACCTTATGAAATGTGTTTGGGTTAGTGAGGGTAAGGTTCAGGGTTGGCCTCATTTGTTCAAAGACTTTTACAAATGTTTTCACCATAATATTGTAATTGTAACGAGACTTGTCAGATGAACATACTCTTGAGTAAGAACTTGCTGTAGAAGTGCTGTTCAATGTTGGCGTATCATCTCAGAAAATTTCTCAGCCCTTATAACACAAACTTGCTGATAAACACTTGCCGTATAGGATAATAAAACTGTTTACATCAGCCAAACAAGCTGACACTGTTATGGTCCGATTGGTAGAGATGTCGGTTCATCAAAGTGAAATCCCAATGACTTACAATTTTTTCATAAAGTAAATCGATGGAAATCATAAGAATCTGTTAAAGAAGAGAGTATCTCGGGGAGATTCACAATCACAATACTTGACTTTCTCGAGCAATAGTCCCCTTCCCTTATAATTGAGACAATGTTTCGATAAATATAAAGTTGATAAAACTCTGAAATTACTTGTTTAGTTATTTATATAATTGTTACGATCCGATCGGGAAAATATTCTGTTTTTGTTTTATTGGATTAGGATCGGCTAAAGATCGAGATAAGGATAGAGAAATGGTGAGGTTTCCTCCAGTACGTACAGGATCATATCCAAACTTTATCAATGCCACCGATGTTTCAACGGAGTTGGAAAACGAAAAGCAGAGGGTACACCAAAAGAAAGACAATGGTATGTCTGCCAAGAGATCGAACCAGGAGACTTTGTCTTCTAATAACTCAAACCAAGAAACTAATGGAAGCGTAAGAGACGGATTGGAGTCTGAAATGTCTCTGAACCACAAAGGAAGCGAGACTTACAAATCTGATAACCACGATAATATTGAAAATGACGCTCAGAGTGATGTGAATGCCGCGAAAGAGCGGACGCAATGTGAGTCTTCTTGTCGAACGGACCCTCCCCGTGGACGAGTGTTCTTTCGTAAGGAAAAGTGGCCAGAAAAGTGGGACTTAGAACCCTGACCAAAGATAGTATTTTGGGGCCGGAGCCTTGCTTTCATAAGTCACCAGGGTATTGATATCACATTTTGACTTTTCTTTTATGATTAACATTTTTTATTTTTGGTATGTAACTATAGCAACAATGTCTGGTAATCCCGATGCCGCGAAGCATGTAAACAACAGAGGATCGTTTGTTAAGAAGAAAAAAGCCTGGAAATTGTAAGTACATCTTAACATGGAGATAGGAAATTGTTTCTTCTATGGAAGTTATCCCCTTGTTTCTATGGTTATGCCCCCATTTTCAATGATGGTGGAATTTTCACCATCCCCTTTATTTTTCCCAAATGTAGCCAGGCGGAGGGTGGAGGGCGGTATATTTGCTACAATTACGTATTGAAACACGTTTCGCATTTGTTTTTATGATTCGACACTATAAAGCCAAAACAGTCCGTGGAGAAGCCTAGCAGTTATGCAGCGAAATTTGCCGCTCGGAATAAATTATTTTCAAAACACCACCACCACCAGCAACCACAACAACCAACCAATCAGGAGCCACTACCGCCTCCACAATCGCATTCATCTCAGGAAGCGACCAGTTACAACACAGTCTTTCAAAATATGTCGTTACAAAGCTCGAATTTCACGCCGTATTCTCTTCCATTCTCGTATAGTTACAACTCGGGTTATCCTCTGCATTATCCATACGCGAACATAACTGTTATGTCCGCACCACAGGAGATGCCGCACAGCACTTCATTCAATGGTAAGATGGACTGTTTTTTCGGTACTACTGTGGTAGCTTATTTCGGCTATAGTTTTGTTTTTCAACGGTTATAAATCCCTATAAATTCATAGAACACGTAACTGAAAATTCAATGAATTCGTAGAATGACTTGACGTCAGGAAATTTCTATGTATCCGCTGAAATTTCTGTGACATCATGAACGGGTTCTATGAATTTCTTGAACTTTTCAACTAAACGCTTTGCTCAGATTTCTTGAAATATTGAGACTCTGCATAGTTATACAACTCCACCAAGCTATATGAAATTTGTGTTGCTACAATTATATAGCAACCCAGTGGGCAAATTTGTTGAAAAGTCACTTCGAAGAGGTGCTTTTCTATAGATATATACACACTATTCCAATGAAAATGCTCTTCATCACAGTGACTTTTTCACGATTTTGCCCAATGGGAAAGAATATTTTCTTGCAATCAGAACATGATTTCTACGAATCTAGGAAATGGTGTGACGTTCAAAACAACTCCAATGAATTCATAGGAATTATTTATGACTGTTGAAAATCAACTGAAACTGAACTTGAGGGCGGAATTGATGTCTGATACTGCGCCCTCCGCCAAAATGGTGGTTTTAAATGCTGTTAGACCTCCTTTGCTGCATTGCATACTGTGCTTATCTGGGAAATAACGGACTTCTTTTTTGGATTGTTACGATTGTACTTTACTTGAACGGTTTATTAACAGGCTACCTTATTGGACAAAACTAAGTCGGACAAAAGTGACTAAATTTTTTGGAAGCGACTAAAATTTTGTCCGACTAATAATTTTGTCCGACTAAAATTTTGTCCGACTAATTATTATGTCCGACTAAATATTTGGTCCAAATCATTTTTTTTTTTCAGAATTCTTCTTCTTATCAGTTTAATTACAAAATTTTAAATATTTACAATTTCTTGATGATTTTTCTTTTTGCTCACCAACGAATACAATATTTTTACATGACTTAGTCATAATTAAACAATTTCTAAAGTGGTAAAGTTTTTTGATAAATAATAGTAACGCTCGTTTTCATGATGTTCATTGTTTATTATTTACGCTCTAAAGGGATTCTCGACCCTTTCGTAAACAGATTGGGCGTTTTTAATAGCCTCACTTATTCCAGGAAGGAATCCACAGGAAAAGAGAAAAGCACCGGTAATAACGGAATCTTCCAATGAAAGTGATAGTGAGGTAGTTCAAAGGAAAATGAAGAAGACAGTCATAATAGAAGAAACGGCTGAAGCCAATGCAGGAACCAAAATAGATTTTTATACTGATCAGGAATATGACATTGAAATTGAAAAATAAAATTATGCTACAACCCTTTTAATTAGGATTTTTTCCGACGGCAAAACTGTGCGGTCGTGGTATGATGATTTTGCTGGACATACATGTTTTTCACGTCGGCAAAACTGTTTTTATTTAATATGTCTTTCCCCTCGTTTTCATATACATATCTAGAACTTAGAGTAATCGGCGCACTCCCACACACTTTTCGATAATCCTTTTCGAAAATTAAGTAAGTTATGAAATTTTAGAAAAGGACAAAAGTTTTATTCGGACAATATTATTAGTCGGACAAAAGTGACTAAAATATTTGGAGGTGACTAAAATTTTGTCCGACTAATATTTTCGTCCGACTAAAATTTTGTCCGACTAAGTTTTGTCCGATAAGGTATACGAACATGGTGAACGACAAAATAAATCAGATTTCATCGACCGAAGCAACTACAAATGATCATAAACCAAAGAAGAAGCAAGACACTCATCCAAAACAACCAAAAAAATAGAATAGAAAAACATAAAAAACATATCGCCATAAAATGCCATACAAATCATCGGTGGATTAACAATGTGTAATGTGTATCGAAAATGCAAAAAAAGAGTTGGTTCAAGCTTGGATTTTGCGAAGTATGTCCCTAAAAGAAAAAAATCTGCGTGGAAGAGCATTTTCCTTGATATAGCGTCTATTTTACCATAGAAATACACTTCTACGCAGTTATTCTCAAAAAACTTGTCCATTAAGTTTATGCTACTAAAGGTCAATGTAAATAAAATTGAGTCTGATTGATTTGAAGTGAAGCACGTTTGCTAGAACCGTCTTGATTTGAAAGTCACAGCCTAAACCCCTTATCCGCTACTAGAGAACTTTATGGAAACTGTGCATAATATATTTTTTTGAGAATTATAAAGATACTGTGATATATATTATATCAGGGATATGTTAAAGCGTAGCGTATATGTTATATATAAATTTTTACCAGAAGGATTTTTCTTTTTTCTACCAACGAAAGTTCTAGTATAATAACAGAGTTGTTGGTTGTTGAGAGATGATGATGTAAATAAAAATATGTTATAATTTATTTATTTACTGAATAAACAAAACTTATGTTTATACAACAATGCTGTAATTTGTCGAGGTTTTCTGAGAAGTCAAAATAGTTTTCTTTTCAATTGTCATAATCTTCTAGAAAAGATGAAGCGATATTGAAATTAGTTTCTTAAAGTTATCTGTTTGTCTTTTTTTTTTTTTTTTTTTTTCATGTGAAATAGAAGGGAGGTTCCACAATCCAAATATTTTCTCAATTATCGTTTCGTGAAAAAGTTCGTGATTTTACATGAAACCAAACAAGTTCAAATGCCTCAATGAATGGATGATTTTGAGGTTACTCTTCTATGATTTTTTTTTTCAAACTTTTGAAATTTACATTGGACCAAATAAAACGCGGCAATGCTTTTCATACTACAATGAAAATACATATTCAGCCAAAGCACATTAAACAATATCTATCTCGATTTTGTATAAGCGGTAAAGTTCAGCCCATTTTTAGTGCATTATTGAAGAGATAAACAAAACTATGATCTGACGTTGACTTTGGAAACCTGTACAGTCGATATCTCGAATACTTGATCTAGAATTTTTCAGTATCTCGAATAATATTTCCCTGGCTGATTTTCTCTCATTTATCTCGAATTTTCCCAAAAACTTTCAGAAATTCCGGGCATGATTTTTGTACTTTTGAATGTTTTGATAAAATTCCATTTTTCTAATGCGAATTTTCGAAAAGATTAATTGATCATTTCTACTAAAGGCGAAAACATGAGGTTCGTTATAAGCAAAGACTTACAAACAAAACTGTATTAGAAGAATATAAGGTATTGAAAGACCTACAGAAAAACATGTCTAAAAAGAGGTTGCCCAAATGTATGCTGTCCCAAAGAACACAATATCAACCTGGCTTAAGAAAAAAAAAAAATTATTGACCTCGCTGGAAAAAAATGACACAAAATTTAAGCGAAAGAAACTTCCTACCCCTTTCTCGATATCTCGAACTTTTGATATCTCGAACTTTTCTCCCGGTCCCCTGAGAGTTCGAGATATCGAGAGTCGACTGTACTGATTTAATTAAGTTCGAGTAAAGAACTGGATTATTTGTTTACCAGTAATAACATTTGCTAATATTGTTTCTTTTTGTTTGGTTTTTTTTGCATACGTCTTCTTTAAATCATGTATAATGTGGTGGACTTCAACAAAATCATTCAAAAGATAACTGTTGTCATGGTGACTATGTCGTCATGGAAACAGAAGCTAAAGTAACGCTGAAGTTCCAGTGTGACCAAAGGATACGTTTTTCACTTTCACTCTTTCAAAACTTATTCGGTCTTTTGGTGGTAGTATCACCTTTCTTTGAGCAATCAAATGTCTTTTTAATCTCCATCCATATTTTGTTGCCTGGGGTCGCATTTTTCGTGCGCCATTTTTAAATATTTTGTTGAGATATTCCATTACGTAATTGATGCATTACGTCATGAAAGAATGTCGTGATTTCTCATTGTACTGTGACAAGCCAATAAAAACAACCAACCGAAGGAATAATGGCAATATTCAACAATTTAAAAAGAAACTGGTGAAACTGAAAGGTTGGTTAACAAATGGCTAGCAGAATTATTTCCTTATGTGCAGGAAAACTAAGGATTTTGAATACTACAAGATCTTTCCAGAGAAGTAACAATTCCATAGAGTCAACATCTTGTGTATATGTTTCACCACAAGCTCGTACTCGTGCTACTGTAGCAAACAAAACAGACGATGACAGTTCAATTGACTTTACAGACTTTAAAAGGGCCTTCAAAGCAACGAATACTTTTGAAATCATACGTGCATTGGCAGTATACAAGTTGTGCTCATATGATGTTCTGGTAACACGAAATGAAAAGGTTAGCCACTCCTTTAATTGATTGTTTTCTGTTTCGTGACGTGAACCAGTTAACAAGCCTCATTGGTAAGGTTTTGCTTATAAAAACGATTCAACCAAATGTATTGACAATATCTATCACCTACCTGGGCCAATATCAACATCACCAAAAAGTCTGAAATAATATGCTGATCTATCAACTTCATTTAACTAATTATTGTTTGTAGGTCAGATCCTTTAAAAAATTTTAAGTTCCAAAAGCTAGTCAGCCTTCGTTCAGGAATATCAGTTTTGTAAACAGGTTGGGATCACCTTTAATTAAAAAATTTCAGTTTTCAGATAGGCTTTTCTAGGAAAAAAAATTACAGATTATGCTCAAGCTACAGGCAAGTTACTATCTTGCCTCTTCGCATTTTTACAGCGAAGGTCGGTTTTTACAGTTTTAGCCATTCTAGTCCATTAAAATCCGTAAATTCTGCTCCGCGGTCCCTGTAAATTCAACATGTTGTTGTGAGCTAGAGGGATAACTATATGAGTTGCATGCTGGATTTTGAGATTCACCGCTTCCAATGACAGAGAAAACATTACTTGTCTTATTCAAAACTTTTTTATTACAGTAGGTCCACATTAGTGTCTTACTTATCGCTATAGAACAACCTTCGTTACACTACATACATTACTCTGTCCTGCAAGCTGTCAGATTAATAGATGTATGATAACATATGATAAAAACGCAATTGGAGATTAGTCTCGGTTATGAGATTTCAGTTTGGAGACTATAGATACCTGCATCCCACATAATTTATTCAACTTTTGTTTGTAGCTTATCAGCCTCGATCTCGAAAAATGCTTGGAAAAAGAGGATTTAACATCGTAAGATAAAAGCTAGAAGAAGTGTTGTTTTTTGCACCTTTCATAATTTTGTTGTATGAACTCAAAACAAATTAATAACTGCTCCCCTCTTTTAAGCGCCCCTCTCTAATAAGCGCCCCCTAAATTTCGAAAAAATTTAAAAAGCGCCCAGGCGGTCAATAGAGGAAATACGAGTTGTGTACCAAGGACCATACAAACATTAGTATTGAAATCTAAAAGATATAAGCACGCTTCACATCTGCAATATCATGTTTTTGTTTATGTTACTTGTTTGTATACAAAACTTAATGTCTCTGCGTGCGTCATTGGTCGGATTTGCTATGTTTGAATGTTTATACATATTCGAAATAAGGACGTGTAACTGTTTAGTAATTTACAGTGTCACTGTTCTGCTGGGAATTTAATTTACTTACAGAATTCTCCGACTTTTTTATGACGTTGGATTCATGGAACTGATATCCATCACCATATTTAATAATCAGGATGGTTTTTTAATCACAATCAATTCGGATGAAATTTACTACTGGAGGAAATCATCCGGGGGCAATTTTCCAGGGCTTATTGTCCTGACACCCCTAGGTATTCAACAATAACCACCTGTAGCTGATAGTCGATAAATACAATTTGATTGTAACATTTCATTATAATTTAGTGCGGACTTAAAGCACATTTTACTAAAACATGGTTTGTTGGTTTCATAGTTGATGGCTATCTCAAAGTTGGATGCTTTTGTCACCAGTACCAGAGAACGTGCCCAATCTATAAATTGTTGATGTTATATCGCCAAATGTAAAATACGAGGTTATGTTTGCAGATCACGTGGTTTGAAGTGCTCCGAGTTGTTAAAAGTGTTAACTGCAAAAAACTTTCCTCGGATGAAGATGAAAAAGATGATTCTCTTATACCAGTAATGACTTTGATAGTGACACTGAATAGTTTTGTATTTTTTGTTTACTTATATATAACGTTATTTTGTGTTGATCTTTACCTGGCGAAATTCATTCAGAATTGTTGTTCCAATTCGTCAAATTTCATGAGCAATGACGACATAGAAAGACTTTCTCATGTATAACTGTATATAGATCATTTCTATACGACCTTTTTGTAACTTTTGTTCAGTTCAAAAAATGCTATCGAATGGTATGTGTATTAACAATTTTAGGGGAACTTTTTTTTGTCCTATGGATGACGTCATCAAAACCAAAAATAGATCCAGGAATTGATCCTTAAATAAATTCAGATTGTCCGGGGTAAAGAATTTTGTGATCAGTACGATCTTGAAAAACCAGTTTCACTTCAAGTCCCTCTTGTTTCCAGATTTTTTTCGACTCTCTCAGCCTCTGACTATTTTAAGCTTTTTTCATTGTATGGGTTTTAATCATGAGCATTCAACTAAGGTATAAGTTTGAGGTTACCAGAACAAGAACTGTGAAGTATGGGTCAAAAAGTGTAAAAGGATCTGTAGTTTCAGACTGGAATGAAATAATTCCAAATCTAAATCTAAATCTTCTTGAAACACACAAGAAAAAAAATTTCAAGAGAATTGAAGTCGTATTTGCATTTCAATAATGCCTAATTTGTGAAATCACATGCTTAGTTACATTGTATCACTTGAACTGTTTCCTACTCAGTCTACCCAGAATGTTACAAGCTCTACTCTCTCCTTTCGATCTGTACTCTGCATTTTACTCTGAATCACTATTTTCAGCTCCTTCCTTTTTTCTTTCTTTCCTCCTAGCTTCTTCTCCAGCTTTCTGTTATATATCAGAAATAATTTTAATAAAATTGCCAAAACATGAGATGTATATTTACAAAGTGTTTTTGCGGTTACGACACAATGAAGCACTTCCTAATCTACCGTCATTTTGTCTGTGTGGAGAAAAGTTTAGTGAAGTACATGCAATGAGTTGCAAGAAAGGCGGATTTATTGGAAAGCGCCATGATAACATCCGGGATTTCCTCACAGTATGCGCCAAGTCTGCCATGATGTTGAAAAGGAACCACATCCAATTCCTGTCACTCCGAGAGATTTCCACTCTTGTCGACAAACACCAGTGATGACGCCAGATTGGACATTAAGGCACGCAGTTTTTAGAGAAAAGGAGAAAGTGCATTTTTCGATGTAAGAGTGACGCACATAAACTCCAAATCATCCAAAAACCTCGATACTGATGTTATATTCCGCAGACACGAGGATGCAAAGAAACGGGAGTACCTTGAACGCGTTATAGAGATTGAAAATGGAAGTTTTACGCCATTAGTCTTTGGAACTAATGGGGGGATGGGACAAGAATGTCATAAATTCCTTTGCCATCTAGCTAGTAAGATGGCTGAGAAAAGTGGTGACTCTTATGGACAGGTCATAACATGGTTGAGAGTACGCCTTTCTATGGAACTAACACGTGCCTCCTTACTTTGCCTGAGAGGCTCGAGAATCCCGTTTAGAACATATGACTTACAAGATGTAATGTTTGATAACATGGTTGGCCAAGTAATGTGCAGTTTTTATGAATTTTTGTCTGATAGTGCGAGCTAGTGTTTTTAGTTTCCAACCATAGTCAACTTTTGTTTTCTAGGAGTTATTATGCGTTCCAATTTGCTTCCTTTGAGGAAGACTTTACTGACCCTATATCCTTGTAGTCTACACCTGATTTGTCTTTTCATGATTTACTCACCTATTTAGTAAGTAAGTAAGTAAGTAACGGGAGTTTTCAGTCCTTGGGCTTCCATCCGTAATGGTTGGTTCTTCCGCCCGCCGACTTGCAACTATTAGTTGACTTACCGCCAGAGATACGTATAGCATTGCTCTAACTTGCCCGAAGGCCAGTGTGCAGTCAGTCGATGGCTCCTAATGGGCTGACACGCTGCTTTTAAAGCGCATCGGAGTGGTGTATTGAGATGCGACATGACTGGACTCGAACACGAGTCGCAGCGGTCGCGCACTCAAAGGTACTAACCACTACACCATCGCTGCATCGCTTATTTATTAAGTTTTTATCTAATTTTAACAATTGTAATTATTTTAATTCTAATAAAGATTTATACAGTAAAAAAAAAAATTTTTAATATTGTTCGTTTGTTCATGTTTTTCGCTTAGGTTTCCCTAAGGACACTAGGTTAGGTTTCCCTAAGGGCACTTCAAGCTATTTTTTAAGGTTTTCCTTCGTCAATACTAGTTTACTAAGCATTTTTTTTTACTAAGCAAACCCCCCCCCATGCGCGCTGTTGATGCAAAACGCAAAATTATCCGAGTTGTGAATGTTTATGCATTCTCGATGAGACCAGTTGCACGTTATAGCAAACAGCGTACCTTTTATGTTAATCGAGTCGATAACAATGGATAATAACAAACAAGAGGCCATGAGGCCTGAAGGTCAGCGCCTTCAGCAAAGTTGAAAAATGTTGGGGTGCAAAACAAAATCTAAAACGTTTTGGTCTAGGAAGGTCAAAATAGCAATTTCTGAGTGATAACTAAAGTGACAGCGATTAATGGAGATATTGAGTTAAAAAATAAAGCAGACAGTACCCCCCAAAATTAAGTGCATATACCAGTATCATTGAAACAAAACTTAATCCAACAAAATCTTTATACATATATCATGGAATCATTCAAATATTTTTAATGCCTTATTTGCACCTGGGTAGGCATGAAATTAATTTTATACATAAAAAAGACTTTCATGTACAGTTTTATTCACTCTATCTAATCTTTTCCAGTTATACAAAATATGATTGTCTGAGAATTGAATGGAATGGAAATCTGATTTCGAATTAACAAGTTTAAAAAAGCTTACAGTATACTTCACAAAATTTCATGCAGACCTTGATTCTCTTAATCATAAAGAGTTCAAAAACAAACTTCTCTCTGCACAGATGAATTCCAAACAGGAATGACTGTTATTAAAAATAAGTGACAATAATAAAAAATACTGACAATACAAATACATATGTTTAAAGAGGTTCAATCTTTTTGCAAATGCTTTTGTTTCAATGTCGATTTCTTTTTTTACTGACACGTCGGCTTTTTGGTATGATTTTGTGATGTTGTCATGTAATAATTTTTTGTAATCATCACTTTTCATTTCGTAGATGTTGTTGGATTTATCAGCAAATACCAACATATTCTTTGATGATTTAATGCTGTTTGCATCGACATTCAAATTCAGTAAGAATCTGTTGGGGTGTTCATGGAACTTTATGTCTCTAACCATTTCGTACAAATTGTTCTCAAAACCCACAAGTAGTTCATGTTGTGGTGGTGTAACACATGTTTTGAAACCAAATGTTTCTCTGGTGTCGTCATTGTTGTCAACATCATTGTTGTTCTGTTTTTCGTAAAATTATGCTTTGCATCTGATTCCTTTAATAAAGCTTAGACAATACAAACACAAATACATTTTCGTCTTTCTTCATTGAAAATAAAAACAAAAGGAAAACAACTGCCGATTATTTATAAGATTAAGAACATAAAATTGCTATCATCCATCCGTGCAGAGACACAGTAAAAACTAAGAGACGACACAAAAACTAAACAACGAAATTAGAAAAATAATGATAAATAATAAGACTATTTAAGTGAAGAAGAGGATAATGATTCCATAGGGAATTTGTTCAAATGGAAAGACAAACATGTAAACATGTGGGTGTGTGCTTTGATTGATAAATGCATTACAATAAACACAGAATATCATTAAGCCAATTTTGAGTAAGACACAATGCACCTTCACAGGTAATTAAATGTTTTACTTCCAAAATGTTGTCTGTGTGTATTAGGGTGACTAGAGGTTTTCATTTTATTTTGGAGTGCATCTGACTTAGCTTTTAGTTTAAACAGGGTATAAAAGGTAAAACTTGAAGCTCGTCTAAATTGATGGATGTCACTGTTGTATAAACAGATACAAAATGAATATATAATAGGGTATGCAATGTATAACATAAATACATAGACCCTTCTTGCAGAGCTCTCATATCTTGATAAAGGTCTGTGACCAGTATAATAACACAAAACACCAAATTAGCGATAGCTACCCAGAAAAAATCAGAAGATATAGTCACAGGATCATTTATAATATTAAAATCATTCATAATAAGGAATTCGTTTGCTTCAGATATTATTGAAAACACAAGCTCCACTAAGCAATTTCACGTGAATTTTCTGGAGGCCGCACTCACCTTAATAAAATAGTTGTAGTTAAGAATTAATAAACACTTCTTAATTAAGCCACAATCGACAAATAGCCTCTATTCCAGCCTTAAAACTAAGGCTTGTGTTTTTAGTGGTATCAGCCTACAACTGGGGACAAAAGTTTGTGGACTTACGGACGGACGAACACGAATGCTAATGAAAGATCAGCTGCTCCCGCGCTGACCAAAAAGAACAGAAATATTCCTCATTCAAAAAGACACTTCGAAAGGCTTGGTTTGGGTAACGAATGGCGAGCAGAATTATTTCCTCATGTGCGGGAAAACTAAAGAATTTAAATACTGCAAGATCTTTTCTGAAAAATAATAATTTCATTATCAAGCCGACTTCTTGTGGATATGTTTTTCCACCACCTCTGATACTCGCTGATAAACAACCAAGCAGAACATGTTTGACCCAATCAAAGAGTTTTCTTGATGAAAGTGCTACTGTAGCAACCAAAAGAGATGATGACAGTTCAATTAACTTTACAGACTTTAAAAGGGCTTTCAAAGCAAAGAATACTTTTGAAATCATACGTGCATTGGCAGTATACAAGTTGTGCTCATTTGATTTTTTGGTAACACAAAATAAAAAGGTTAACCACCTAATTTATTGGTTGTTGTTAGTTTCAGTCAGTTAACTATTATAAACTGATTTTTATGAGCCAGTGAGAGAACTGTATGAGTTAGTGATAATTTTCAAGATTCTTCATTCTTTCAAAAGTATATACTATATCACCTCCAATGACAATGATGGCATTATTTTATCTCACTTTGTATAAATAAGTAGCAAGGGTATTGTTTTTCAAACTTTTAGTGTATGTAATAGGCCCGCATTAGTGCCTTTATCACTTCTGATTTTATTATAATTGACATAGACAAAAAATAAATCATCTATGGTCCTTCTTTTGATCAATCGAACAATAAAACACATAATCCAGAGGTTAGCCTTGCTTAGGGAACTTCAGTTTGTAGTTACCTTACTTAATTACCTTACTACTTTAGTTATTTACTTTAACAGAATGCTTATTATTATTTTGATGTTAATGATGGCTTAACAGAATCTTGTTAACAGAGGCTCATTTAGCAAAAGTTGACATTATGGTTATTATCTGTTCCATAATATTAATTTTCTTTTTTTTTTGTAGCTTATCAGCCTTTCTCGAAAAATGTTTGGAAAAAGAGGATTTGATTTTATAATGAAAAATTCGTTTTATGGACATTTTGTTGCTGGCGAAACACAAGATGAGATAAAAGAGAAACTGGAACTGATGCAAAAATATGGTGTTGGTGCAATTCTGGATTATGCAGTAGAAGCTGACATTCCAAAAAATGAAATCTTATCTATGTGAGTATAATACTGGATTTTAATTCTCCTCATTACAAAAATTCACACCAGTTAAGCATATGAAAAATTATGTGATGAAATATCATATCTTTTATCTTTTAATATGATTTACAGAGTATTAATGACAATAAACATGATTAGTTGCTTTTGGATTTCATTGATACAAATTTATGTACTCCTCCGCCATTGTACTATAGTTCTTATATGTGTTTTTGAAATATGCTGCTTGATTTTATATAATGTATGACGTTGAGTATAAATTACAATATAAATACGAGTATATAATATAGTTGCTTTGGGATTTCATTGATGCAAATTTATATACTCATCCATCATTGTACTATAGTCCTTTAAGCGCTTTTGAAATATATACAGTGCTTGACTGCTTAATGTTGACTGTGACTGTGACAGTCTTTTAGAGAAGGTAGAGAAGATTCCTGCACTGACCACCGTCGAGGTCGGACGTCTTCTCGCAAGTGATCTTTCCCGCCAAAAACCGCCCCTATGTGATAAAGCCCTGGCTATACTATAAGCAGTTAATCAAACTTTGGTACGATCTTATCTACGATATCAACAGCCGGTATACTTTAGATGCCAGCAGTCACAAGGAAAAGGAAAAAGAAAGTAACCATCATGTCAAATTCTTCCACCAATTGTCATAAAAGTTCTCTCCCACTTCCTGACATCTCATCCCCTGAAAACTTGGGTGAAATTTACGATCTATTAAGTGAATTACGTAACTCTGTTGCTAGAGTGGAGGCCAACCAACAGCTATTCCGAACAGAAATCCTCTCAGAGATAAGTACTAACACTGCCAAAATATTTGAAAAAATTTCTGATCTGGAGAACAAAGTAGAAGATCAGGAAAAGAGAATATATCATCTTGAATGTCAGATTGCAGCGGAAAACCAATATAATCGTCGCAATAACATTGAAATCGCTGGAATACCTGACGATGTCACCGATGAGAATTTGGAGAAAAAAGTTATTGAACTCTGCCATAACCTGGATGTAACTATTTCTCCTGATGACATAGAAGCGTGTCATAGACTACCGCCACCTAAGAAGAACCCTAAAGCTCTTCCTAAACGAACGATTGTCCGCTTTGTGAATCAGAAAAATTGTGTGAGACTTTTAAAGAAACGAAAAGACCTAAAAAATAAAAACTTCTCCTCAATTGGTCTTGATCAATTCAGACTTTACTTTAATGAGAACTTATGTCCCGCCTACGTTGACATTTGGAAGGAGTGTGTTGCGCTGCACAAGGATGGTAAAATTGCACGCTATTGGACTTTCTCTGGCGTTCCTCACGTCAAAATCTCTTTGAATGCAAGGCCTGTGAAAATATTCCACATGGACACGTTTGAGGAATTGTTTCCTGTTGACTAATCTTTTTTTGGTAAGATTGTATTTTTAAAGTAACCCAGCCTTTATTTCTCGCGCCATTCCTGGCTTCACATTGTATTACACCTTCCCAATCTCTAAAATGGCAGATGCTGCTGTAGTCTGTGATGGTAGCTGTTGCTGTTTGTTGCAGTTTGAGTTTTTTCTACAAATTTCTGCTTATTTGGCCATTTTGCTTGGTTATAGCATAAGTTTCGTAGAAGCCTGTTATCCTATTCTCGGGATTTGTGTTTTTTAGCTGACTTTTTTAGTTGGCTTTGTTATTATTATTTATAAGTTAAGTTTTTTTTGTTTTTTTGTTATTAAGCCTTTTTTTTTCTTTTTTTTCTCCTTTTTCCCCATTAAATGCTAAAGTACTTCTGTGGAATATGTGATCAAATAATTAGGAAAAATTCTAAATCAATTTTTTGTGATTTCTGCAGAAGTTGGGTTCATCCAAGGTGTAATCTACTAAGTTCTTCCGATTTTGACTCTCTTACCAATTCGAGTGAAGTCTGGTCATGTCTTAAGTGTAATTCTGAAACCCTCCCTTTTAGTTCTGATAATTTATCTGATTCAAATTTTTTCTCATGCATTAATTCAACATGTGCTCCATCTTCCATACCTTTCTGTAATAATAAGGATGATGAGATGAAAATGAAAATGAAAATGTAGACTGTAAATATTATGATGTCAATTCCTTCCAATCAGATCTCACTCACATTCTTAAACCTAAATCGGATATCTCTTTTTTCCACTTAAATTGTAGTTCCTTATCTTTGCACTTTGATGAAATTAATGATTCTTTAAACCAATTAGGTCATAACTTCAGTATTCTTGGTTTTAGTGAAACTAGGTCAACTTTTTCTACTCCTGATTTGGAAAATTATACTTCCTACTTTAACCCAGCCTCAGGTAATGCAGGAGGCACTGCACTTTATGTTTTATCCTCTTTAACTTCAGTTCCACGTAATGATCTATCCAACATACTTTTTGAGCCCAAAAACCTTGAATCAACCTTCATTGAAATTCAAAGACCCAGGCAATCTAATATTGTAGTTGGCTGTTTATATAAACATCCTTTGATGGACATAAAAGATTTTGTCAATGTTTTCATCAATCCTTTTCTTGAGAAAGTTAGCAAGGAACAAAAACCATTAGTTCTAATGGGAGACTTTAACATTAACCTTTTAAATCATAACAATGACCCAAACGTAAATATATTCTTAGACTCTCTACAATCACACTTTTTATTGCCTCACATAAATATTCCAACTCGTGTAACTCCAACCTCTAAGTCTCTAATTGACAATATTTTTATGTCTCATTCTTTATCAATTAATTCAATCTCTGGAAATCTAACTTCATCCGTTTCTGATCATCTTCCCCAATTTTTAATAACTTATTATGATGTAATTAAAAATCATGTTAAGAATCAAAGCAACTATTATAGAGATTGGAATAAATTGGATACTGCAAGATTTAAAAAAGATTTCACTGACATAGACTGGGATAATTTGTTTTTAACTGTAAATAATGTAAATAATTCTTTTAACCTTTTCTTTGATAAACTTAATGAACTTATCGATACCCATGTTCCAAAACAAAAATTAAGTCGCAAACAACAAAAAAACAGATCTAAACCATGGATTACAGCTGGTATAAGGAGATCAATTTCTCTCAGAAATTCGTATTACAAAAAATTCATTACCTCTGATAATAAAGCCCAACATACACACTATCATAATCTTTATAAATTTTATCGCAACCGTATAGTTAACCTAATTAGAAACAGTAAAAAAAATTATTACAATGTTTACTTTCAGAAAAATATTCGAAACAATAAAAAAATATGGGATGGCATCAATGAAATCCTCAACAAAAAAAGCAATATGAACTGCCCAAGTAATTTGTCTTTAAAAATTGATGATAAGATAACATCAGATCCAAAAAAAATTTCATCTATATACATTCAATGAATACTTCACTTCGATAGTTGATGACATTCGTAGAAACATTAAGCATAGTTCCAAGAATTTTAAAATGTTTTTAAAAAACAGGAATCCTGCTTCTTTCTTCTTCTCACCTATCTTGCCCGCTGAAATAACCAAAATCATTACCTCTCTTGACATAACCAAATCAACAGGTCCCAATAGTATCCACAGCTTAATACTAACCAACTTAACTGAAGAAATATCTATGATCTTAGCTAAACTATTTAATGTCTGTCCAAAATGGTGAATTTCCTTCAATCTTGAAATCTGTTACAGTGATTCCTGTCTTCAAAAACAAGGGGTCCCCATTGGATGTGTCTAACTACAGACCCATATCCCTTCTCTCAAACGTAGATAAAATATTTGAGAAGATTGTGTATCATCGACTTCTGTCTTTCCTTGACAAATTCAAAGTTTTGACCAATAAGCAATTTGGATTTAGGAGCAAGCATTCAACTTTACATGCACTTATTAGTTTGACTGAGAACATTCGAAAAAATCTTGACAAAGGTAATTTTTCTTGTGGTATTTTTATAGACCTTCAGAAAGCATTTGATACTGTGGACCATGAAATTCTCTTGAGCAAATTAAGTCACTATGGAATTAGAGGAATTGCTAACTCCTGGTTCAAATCCTACTTATCAAATCGCTATCAATCTGTTTCAGTTTCAAACTTGTTCTCATCCTACTCTTTAATCAAACATGGTGTGCCTCAAGGTTCTGTACTTGGGCCACTATTATTTCTAATCTACATTAATGATCTTGCCAACTCAATCCTTTACTCAACTGTTTTTCATTTTGCTGATGATACTAGTCTTCTTTACTCTAGTCCGAATCTTAAATCTATTAAAAAGCATATAAATATTGATCTCAAACATCTTCTACACTGGCTTAATGCTAACAAAATTTCCCTCAATGCAACTAAAACGGAAGTTATTCTTTTCAGACATAAAAATAAACAGGTTGACTACGATATTAGATTAAAACTAATTGGGAAAAAATTACATTTTACAAACTCTGTTCGTTACTTGGGTGTTATTCTGGACCCCCACCTTAATTGGGAATCCCATTTTAATTATCTTGCCCTAAAACTAAGAAAAACTAATGGTGCACTTTCAATCCTAAGACACTTTTTACCCAAGTATACTTTGATTAATGTGTATCATGCTCTATTTTCATCACATACAAATTACGCTTGTCAAGTCTGGGGTCAAGCACTACCAAAACAACATCGCATTATTAAACTTCAAAAAACTGCTCTTCGCTTAATCACTTTTTCTCATTTTAGACATTCTTCAAAACCACTCCTTTACTCTCTAAAAATCCTCAGGATTTCTGACTATATTTATCTTTCCAATTTAATTCTTGTATATGAAATTCTGAACTCTCTTGCTCCTATTGACATTCGTAATCTCTTCAGTCTACATTTTCTTCCAACAGCTCACAACACTCGTGGCTCTTCTATCCGCCTTCTCGCCAGACCTTTGTTCAGAACATCCATATTTGGTTTGAATTCGATTCATTATCAATGCATTATTTCTTGGAACAACATGCAACACCAGTTGTTACAACATGATCTCTCTTCACTCAGCATTGGTAAATTCAAATCCCATTGTAAAGAAGTTCTCTTGAATCAATATTTTCCTTGATTGAAAAGTTTTTGTTATTTTCAGTTTCTTTTTGTAATTTCTAGTGCTTTTTTTTTTTTTTTTTGTTTTTGTTTTTGTTTTTGTTTGTGTGTTTTTTTGTGTTTTTTTTTTGTAGTTTGGGCTTACAGTTTGCCTGTATTATTTATCCTTGGTGGCCATCACTAGATTAGTGTTTTACTATTTGGTGGTCTGTAGTAGTTGTAATTGTGCTTTGTACAATCTCGTTGATATAAATAAATTTGAATTGAATTGAATTGAATTGGTCATGCTATGAAAACATTCGAAAAATGGTGTGATATAACATTTATGACGATATGACACTCAAATCTGTCAAATATACATGTGAAATGAGTATCAATTGCAATTCAAGAAAGAAAAAATATAACTCCTTTCAGAGTTGCCAAACAATCTTTTTTGATGGTCACGAAAAATATAATCTATTGTATCAGCAATATTCTGTTTATTTTACTTTTTGTATGAGTTATCAACCATAACAAGCCAACATGATATAATCTTGATCAAATACTAATTGTTTATCTCAAACACAAGAGCTTCTAATATCTAGCACAGTGCAGGAGGTTAACACAACAATGCAAAACTCTTTGCTCTGGGGAAAAACCTTTATGTTTTCTCCTTTGATGGATGTTAAAGAAAAAGCCTATCCTTATTTTTACCATTCAATCAAGATTTATAAGTGATTTACTTTTGTTTCACTGTAAATAGCATGCTGCACACTCTACTACATTAATGAACCATTGTTCTTCCCTTGTGTGTGTTCAAGTTCAACCTCACAACCTCCACATCAGTATTGTACTGCACTTTTCAACAACCGTCTTTTTACCTTCTTCTTTCTTCTATCCTATGCTTCCTTTCCATCAATCATGTAAGGCCTCATCTAAACAGAAAAGGGTTATGATATAGAGGCTGGGCACAGCAGAAAATCCTTTTCCCTTTTTGGGATTATTGAACACAAAATCAATAAAAGGTGGCTGTTATGTGTTAATTTTTTTTAAAAAAGTTTATCAAATAAATGACTGAGAACAAACCAGTAGGCAAATAATATGAACAGTCTCATTCCGAAAAATATAATTAAATAGTTTTTAAATAGCTTATAAAAAGCTTTTAATTAATTGTAGCTTTCTGCGCAGTAGTGGCTTCGGCCTTGCAGGGAGCAACCTATTAAAAAAAATCTGGAATATAAAGGGAATATATTTTGTAAATAGTTAGTTTGCAAGTTGGTATTAAGAAGAAGGTTCAGACAATCCTTAAAAAAATATATCTGAGTATTTTAATACTCAGGGTGGTTACTGCACTAAACAGATAGCAGAGTGAAAACCAACCAGAATAAGTTGTATTTTTTTTTTTAAAAAACAGATAGCAATATTGTATTCAAAGGGATTACCAGTCCTAGTTTGTAACAATTATATTTAGTACATCATGACATTACACCTGTTGATCAAACATGTATTATGTTGAAGCAGACAAAAATGTTTGACTGCGAAAACTGTTAATGAATTGGAACCTAAGATTTCTTTTTTTCGATTTCTTTTGTAGGAAAGCTGATGAAGAAATTCAAGGTACTTCAAATATCTTCTTTCATTATAGCTCTGAGTTTTTTTATTTCTTAGAAATTCTTTATTTTACTGCCTTTATGGCATTGCTTAAAACCATTAATGCCTTGTAGGTGAAAGTAATGTTTTGGATCTGGCCGATGTGGAGCATCGCTTTTATGCTCATAAAGAATTTGCAGACAGAAGAGACAAAGTGATAAGTGCTCGAACGTATTTTTATGAGGGTGAAGAAAAATGTGATAAGAATATGGAAGTATTTCTAGATTGTATAGATACTACTGGAAATACTGCCAAAAATGGATTTGCAGCTATCAAAGTAACAGCTCTGGGAAGACCTTCATTACTAGTGGGTTTTGTTTTTTATTATCATTATTGTTTCATCCAATTTTATATCTTAAAGAACTGTGAGTTTTACCAAATGATTTATTTTTTCATAGCTGCGATTATCACAAATTCTGATTCAGACCCAATATTATTTCGATCAGCTTGCAACAAAGAATAACATTTTAAGTGAACGCCACATTGCCGAAGATGCCTTTATTAAAGGATTGACTGAGCTTGGGGTAAAGTTGTCATTTTTAAATTATGTCACAGTACTTTTCTGCATTTGATTATTTTTGTTTTCTGATTATGATTTTTATAATTTTCGTTGCAAAGGTGGATATGTCTGAGGAAGATGCTCGGGGAGTTTTCAAAATCATTGATCAGTCAAAGGATGGGTAAGAGAATTGTCTTCACTCTTTGCTCATCAACTGCCTTTTCTCCTTAAGCTGTTACTGTACCCTCTGTAAACAGAATTTTGGGGTTAGACTCGCTCACTCTAATGTTCCAATCACACCAAAATTATAACCTGTTTTAACCATGTATCAATGCATTGAGCAATTAAAGAATCAAGTTTACATCATGTAAGATATAATAATATTTTCAATTTTCTTGTATCCATCATTTTGTGTTATTATTTACCATCATAACAGAAGGAAAAATATTTCAAAGATTCTTCTATAGTATGGGCTGGTGTGAATAGGATATTATTTAAAACTGGATTTAAATCGAAACATGTTAATAAGGAGGTTAAAGTTTTCAGAGTTTTTCCTACACGATAAGTTTCATTAATGTGTCCCCAGATAAGTTGACAAGTTGGTTAATTAGAGTGTAGTTGCATTGACACTTTGCTTTTGGTTTCATGATGAAGGTATATGACATCTTCATTATTATCTCTTTCGAAAGATGTTTTGGGTTCCTTGTTGGTGAGTTGAAAGTGAAAGTGAGGTTTAAAAAGGCAGAAATGTTGCTTTACAAAATCTGACTTTCTCTGAAAGATATGATATGAAAGTTGTTGTTTTATAGGAATATTGATTTCTTCGAATGGCATAACTTTTTAACACCACAGCTGCAACTTGCCAAATTATTTCGAGCAAAGCCCAAAACTCAGGTAAGTACAGTAGGTACATAAGAAAGCCACTCGACCTCGAAATATTAGAAGACATTTGGCACAGAGTTCTTCGTATAATCGTTTTAAAGTCCATAGGAAATATCCTTTCCTTTTCATAATATATGTGGCTCTGCTTTTTTGTTTTTGAAGTCCTGAAGGTGATTCCTGATGTAATAAGAAATTCAAACAATGAGAATCTCATTGCAGCAAATAGAAAAGGTAGCTACCAAGTAAATACCCAGCAGGCAGAATCGTCCAAAAATCACTGCGATGAAGACCATATTTGCTGAAATCCTGTACATATTTCTATAGAAATGCACTTCTTCGCAGTGATTTATCGAAAAATTTGCGTATATTTTCCTTTCAAATTGGCATTGGTTCGTTGTTTCATTAATGTAAAACTACGCACTTGGTAGCCTTTTCATTTTCGTCAAATTTCTGAACCCATCAAAATGTCACCAATTTTTGATCATTCAGGCCATTTTATTTTGTATGAGCACCTAGGACATTTGTCAAATTTTTATGTTCTTAAGATAAGGGAGTGTATGGCAAAGTAGATGTATAAACAACGACCCACCTCCAATGTTCTGCTTTGACATAAGTACTTCATATTGTTTAAAGCTGTGTATAAACATTATAATTTTTGTTGGCATTTTCCTGGACCATAATTTGCTTAAAATGAAATTTGGATATATAAACGGTATGTACCTTGGTCAAAATCAGGGTTTAGGTATATATTACTGATGCGCTTTTTGGACCGATTATATATGCAATATAATTCATATGTTTTGATTATTGTTTGTAGGGCAGTGCTGGTGATACTGTCATATCAGTTTTAAATACGACTGAACTGAACGAAATCGAAAATATGACCAAGAGATTGCTGACGATAGCTGAGGTGAGGAAGCTTCTTATCGGACCATCTCAACTGAGCAGTCACCCAGTGGACAAACTATTGTTGAAAAGTCACTACGCAGGAGTGCATTTCTATAGAAATATACACACTATTTCAATAAAGATATTCTTCATCGCAGTGACTTTTTGTCGATTCTGCTCACTGGGCAGCATATAGATTTTCATTCACTTCACTAAATAATTACCTTATTACACGAAATTAACAGGTGGACTATTTAACGCCCCATAAATTAACGCGGTCACAAATTAACGTGGATGGACGAAGAACTTTCTAAAAGTGTGCTTTAATTACCACGGTTCAAGGAACGCGGATTTTCATTTATGTTTTCCGTTTAAAATCCGTTATTCCGATACGAACTCTGTATCATTGAATTTTCAGAGAGCGAAGGAGAAGAATGTACGGTTAATGGTGGATGCTGAACAAACATACTTCCAACCAGCCATTACAAGAGTTACTTTGGAGGCGATGCGCGCCTTTAACAGAGAGAAACCAATTGTATTCAACACGTACCAGTGTTATTTAAAGGTAAGGCTTAAGATTCCATGAATGTATTGGTAGCGCCAACTTTGTTGTTATTTATCGTCTCGTCAGGATTCTCCTACCAACGTAAATATCGACATTGAATTGTCGCGTCGAGAAGGATTCCATTTTGGCGCCAAACTCGTTCGTGGGGCTTACATGGAGCAGGAACGATTGCGTGCAGAAACGATAGGTTATCCAGATCCTATCCACAACACATACGAGGACACAGATAAGTGCTATAATAACATACTGGAGATTGTCTTAAAAGAAGTGAAGCGGAATGGAGCGAACGTGATGGTTGCCACACATAACGAAGGCTCAGTTCGCGGTGCTATAAATATTATGAACGAACTCGAAATAAAATCGTCCGACGAAATGGTGTTCTTTGGGCAACTTTTAGGGATGTGTGACGTCATAACATATGCGTTGGGTGCGGCTGGATACTCAGCTTATAAATATGTACCTTACGGACCTGTGGAGGAGGTTATTCCATACTTATCACGACGTGCGATGGAGAATCGTAGCTTGATGAAAGGTGTGGTCAAAGAAAGGCAGATGTTGTGGGATGAACTTAAAAGAAGGTATAAAAATGCCGAATTGAAACATGATCCTAGTCTTTGAGATTGGAATGGGACAGTGGGTAGGTAAGCCATCCTTGCATATATCTTCTCATATGAAATCTCCCTTCTCTATTCGCTTATATCTAGGTTGCCCCGCTTGAATTCCTAATGGATGCCAAAGTTTGTTATTTGCTTCTATATATCGTAAAATTTTGCTTAAAACATCAAAATCTCCTAAGCTTTAAGTAACCTCAATTACCCAATCGAGGTAATTTTATTTTTGATTTCAAGCCTGCTTTACATAACCGCTCTACATAACCGACCAATCAGATTTTTGTAATGTCAGTAAGAAGAAAATAAAACTTTGATTTGGCAATTACCTCAATTGGACAATTTTGTGATTCATGATGGTAATCATTTGTATCTGGCGTAAAGTTAAATTTTCCTCTTAAATCCTCCAAAAACTTACACATAAAAAGAGTGGCAAACCTGTCCTATTTCTCTGAATCGATGTTTTCATAAAATGCTTCTACATAAAACAAGATTAACAATAGAACACTACATTGTAGCCTCGTTGTCGTGTTTAACCTCGTTTTTAAGAACCTAACTGCTTCTGACTATTGGAATAAGAGTTGAGAGAAATGCAGACTATTGTTAAGTTATAACTATGACGTAATTAAGTAAAACGAGGTTAGACATGAAACTATGACGTAATTAAGTGCTTTAACAGAAAGTCAGGAAAGGTCTGTTCATGGGAACGATTCATTCCAGAGTGTTTGCCTATCTCTCTTAACTAAAGCAACTTTTACATAAAGTTTACGAGCCCAGTTGATTATGATGTATTGTTTAATGATTATAATCAGTCTTATTTTATTCTTTTGTTGTGTTGCAAACATAGTTTTTGATAGTTCCAGACCGTCTGACGGAAGTACTCGTAGGTGACAAATAAACAGCAAGGTTAAATATTCATAGAACTTATGAGTTTCCTGAAGATCTCTCCGAAATCGTCGTTAATCGTCTCACAAACTGTGTTACTGTGTTTATTACCTAAGAGTACGATAATAACAAAGACATAAAATGTATTATAAGTGTACTGTCATCATAGCCTGCGTAAACTAGACGCCATCGACAGGTTTTCTCTTCTTTTGGATTGTCTAACTAGACTTGATCATTAATAGTTTGCTGTCGAAACAATGTTATTTCTACCTGATTTATCGAGAAAATTAGACAATTTGAATCACAAAGACAGAATCTTCTTAGACAAACTTGCCTTTATAAAGTTATGTTTTTTTGTGCTTTTCGATATTCTCATGTTTTTCCCAAAAAATCAAGCTGGAATATTCATGGAGCGTATTATTAATATTCTTAATATTCGGGAATTAGACAATTATTTTGTAATTTTTGTTTACAAGGGGACATAAAGGGACATAACAATCCTGCTATCAAACGGCTAATAAATAAATATCTCAAAATGAATTTGACAATTTGACGAAGCTTACATTTGAAAATCGCTTCAGGTCCTTCACTTCAATCTTGTTATTGAGTTGATTTATTTTTCAAACCGTTCTTCACTTTTTTGAGATTATACCTATACTTTTTTTTGTATTTATATATTATATATTTACATTCATATTCTAAGTTTATCGTTTTCATTGTATTTATGGTATTTAGATTTATAAAAATCAAAACGTTCGTGAATTAAGACTGCACCAAAAATCCGGTTGTTCTCATCATTAGAAATGTTTTTACATATTTCAAAATATTCGAAATATTTCAAGGATTTTTCAAAATTTTAAACGCACGAAAACCATTGAGCAAAATTGGAACAAAGTCAATGTTTAAAATAAATTGGATGTGTTTTTGGTTCCGCATAAGAGATTTCCTAGTGGTTCAAACAAATTTACCAATCTACCAATTTTTGCAAATCAAGGGAGAGTTTTATGAAACGAGATTTTTAGCTTTTGTAGTTCAGTTCGTAATATTTTATGTAATTTTTTCATCGTTTTTAATAAACCTGTTCCGTTGTTTTTCTAATTCTTGATTCTTTTTAATTCCTTTTTACTGGAGAGAGTGAGGCCATGTATGTTGTGGTGTCATGAAGCCATATATATGTATTGATGAGGGTGGGGTCTGTTACGTTGATGTCGTTGGTGGTGTCGTGTGATTTCTTGACGAAAGTTTTTTTTTCATCATAATCATCTTGCAAAATATTTATCTAAGCTGTTAAGCAAGTCCGAGTACACTTCAACACTTCGTCTTTTGTTAGGTTAGTGAAAAACATGAATGTCCCTAAAGGATAATATAGATTAATCTCATTTGATATAAAATCACTGTTTACCAACGTTCCATTAGATCGAAATCATTCTGAATCGAATTTAGTCAAAAAGAAATTTCAAACCGTTTTTACACCAAAGCAAATGAAAGAGTTACTCATTCTTTGCATAAAAAATGTTCACTTTACCTTTGGCAATGCAATTTATAGACAAGTGGACGTTGTTGCAGATATTTCTGCCTAAGAGACCACATGGTTCCCTGGAGAAGATTAGTTGATGATACAATCGCATCTGTTAAGTTAGGATCCGATCAATTAATTGTCTCATGTTTGAATAACTTCCGTTTGTGCAGCGATGGTGTAGTGGTTAGTACCTTTGAGTGTCACAGCTGCGATCGATCACTGTGTCGATCATCTGCGATGTTCGAGTCCAGTCATGTTGTATCTCAATACACCACTCCGACGCGTTTTAAAAGCAGTGTATCAGCCCATTAGGAGCCATCGACTGACTGTACACTGACCTTCGTGCAAGTTAGAGCAATGCTAATTATCTCTGGCGGTAAGTCAACAACTAATTACAAGTCGGCGGCCAGAACAATTAACCATTTCGGATGGAAGCCCAAGGACTAAAAACTTTCGGTTACTTACTTACTTACAAGATGGTTCAATCCCCTTTCTTGACACGTTGTTCGTTGTTGTTGATGATCATATCGAAACAAAGGTTTATAGAAAGCCGACAAACTCGGACCTATATCATCTGCACTGGGACTCACATGCTATAGTAGCCTGGGGGAACGAGATATTTTGAGAACCCTATTACGTAGGGCTCATAGTGTTCGCTCCACCGAGGAATTTCTAAGAGGAAATTAATGACATCAGAATCAATTGTTATCCCAAGCGGGTCGTGGAACAGGTGGTCACAACTGTTACACCGACAAATGTAGGAATTCCGACAAATGTAGTTACTCCGACAAATGTAGGAATTCCGACAAATGTAGTAACTCCGACAAATGTATTAAATTTTCTATGACAAATGTAGTAAACTTACGACAAATGTAGTAAACCCCTTTAAGGTTGAAATGAGCCATAATTAGGCCAAACACACGAAGGTTTTCACCAAGTAACTTTTTAAGGGTTATCAGGTGGTCATAAAATAAAAACCAAAATCGCGCATGCGCAGTAAAAAAGACCATAACGTGAGCTAAATGAGCCATAATTAGGAAAAACACTTTATAAGGTCTTTGCCAAGTAATCTTTCCAGTGCTATCAGGTAGCTGTATAGTAAGCCTGTAATTTGCGCATGCGCAGTAAGAGACTGTTAATACAAACAAAATCAGTCA
This sequence comes from Turritopsis dohrnii, assembly GCA_027922465.2. Lineage (NCBI taxonomy): Eukaryota > Metazoa > Cnidaria > Hydrozoa > Anthoathecata > Oceaniidae > Turritopsis > Turritopsis dohrnii. Next base: position 750,930 of record BQMF02000023.1, read on the forward strand.
TAATTAGGCAAAACACATGAACGTCTTCATTAGATAATTTTTCAAGTGCTATCAAGTGTCCATATAATGGAACCCAAGTTCGCACATGCGTAGTACCGCATGCAAGCCAAATAGGCCATACTTAGGTAAAATGCTCGAAGGTCTTAACCAAGTAACTTTTAAAGGTCTATGAATTCAGGCTTTTATTTTCCGTTATTCTGTTATGTAATGTTTTTGAGCGAAAAGAAGTTCTTACTATAAGCATATGTCAGTTCTCTCTAACGTATACTATCAGAGAAGGAAGCTTCGCTTATACAGTCATTTCGTCAATAATACCATCAACGAAAAGCTAAGTATATGTGCTCCTCCTGAGTAGGTGAAGCTGTAACAATTACAGTACACATCCGTTAATTCGAACACTGAAGGGACCGAAAAATTTGTTCGAATTAGCGAATGTTCGAATTATCGGATAATTGGGAAAAATAAGAATTCGGATAGGGTTTCTTACATCTTTCTTGCACGTGGACAGCAAACGAGAAGAAGTGACAAAAAGAATGAAGGAAAAAAAACATTTAAATTTTCAAAATCGAATGTCTTAAAAAATCGAGCGTTTCCAGAATCAAACAATTTCAGAATAGAACGTTTTACAACACTCTGCATGCAAAGCCATGGATTTTGGGGTAGAGAAGTTCTAGAGAGTCGAGTAAAATAAGAAAGTGAATTTGACAAAAATACGCTGCTGCAGTAATACAGAACAAGGTTGTGGTTGCACATTTTGGCAAAAGGAAAGCCAGACCGTTTTGCAAAAACAATCTCACTTTTTCTTCAAGCAAGCGATGACAATAGCTGCAAAGTAGTTAATCTCCAAATACCTTGTAAACTTGATTTTACTGGGAATGTATAATTTATTGAAAAGTTGAAAGAATTTTTACCACCATCAGAAAAATGTCTTCATTTTCACATAGTCATAAGAAAGACTATGGTTTTCACTACAGTTTTAGATTTATAGTGCTCAAAAGTTCGAATTAACGAGTGGTTTTTTGGCCTAGAGACCGAAAAAACTGTTCGAATTAACGAAATGTTCGAATTAACGGAGTTCGAATTAAGCGGCACAAAATGTAAGAGTTTATTAGACCAAACTCAAGGGACCGAAGAATTTGTTCGAAATAAAGAATGTTCGAATTAAGCGGCATTCGAATTAACGGATGTGTACTGTATTAGTGTACAACTGGGACAACGAGACTAAGCCAGGTGGTTATTCTAGATTTGCGTCATGCATTACTATTCCAGGAAAGGTCTAATGCTTCCTCTATACACATTACAATATACCAAACAAACATTTCATATTTATACCGGGGGTACTGTATATTTTGTATTATAGTAGGATCGCAGGTAATGAGACCGTTTAGTTCAAAATAGCAAATCAAGATTGTACAGCATTTACGCATGCCTAGAGTATATAATGAAAACAAGCATGCACTTATGAAATTTACCACAAACTTAATTTGTAATGATGTTCCCTAAATTTTTCCACTGTGCAAACTTGGGTTTTACTATATGGACACTTCACAACCCTTACAAAGCTACTTGATGAAGACTTTCATGTGTTTTGCCTAACTGTTTCTGATTTTGCTTGTATTAACAGTCTCTTACTGCGCATCCGCAAATTACAGGTTTATTACACAGCTACCTGAGAGCACTGGAAAAATTACTTGCCAAAGACATTAATGTGTTTTTCCTAAGTATGACTTGTTTAGCTCATATTAGGGTCTTTTTTACTGCGCATGCGCGATTTTGGTTTTTATTATGTGACCACCTGATAGCCCTTGAAAAGTTACCTGGTGAAGACCTTCGTGTGTTTGGTCTAATTATGGTTCATTTCAACCTTAAAGGTGTTTACTAAATTTGTCGGAGTTACTACATTTGTCATGGAAAATTTAATACATTTGTCGGAGTTACTACATTTGTCGGTGTAACAACAACTACAAACATGATGACGGCAGACATTAGGCAATGAACTGGTCAGAAAGGTAAACAAGATTGTTTTACCTCACAAAGGAAAAGAAGATGAGAAACTTATGTAATCGTTGCGAAATAGTGTCAATAACGTGTTACCATGGACGTATAAAAAGAGAAGCACTCACAACTAATACTAAAGCCTTTCATTTCTATTATTAAAATCTATTCTGTCGGCATTTCTTTGATGTAATCCTCGCCTCGCATTTCACTGGATTTCGGTTCACATGGTCGGGTTTATACGACGCTTCAGGTTAAATCTGATGTGGAAAACGAACGAATTGAGAGAAAATACGATTTGCAGATGCATCAGCAATATTCTTGAGTATCACAAAACTTCTACTCAACCTTTTTTAAAAATGTCGGATTGAAGTTAAGATAAATTTGTCGGAGTTAGGAAGTATTTTGTGTATATACTTATATCCAAAGATTCGGTACTTTGAAAGATGCCTGGGTGATGCCTGAGAATATACAGAAAGAAGAGTGCTTTTTCATTCAATTCTGAAAATTTCATGTTTGAGACTGTAAGAAGTCATGAGGAATCAGAGTTTAAAACCTGGCTTCAAAATAATCATAAAATCTTTAAATTCATTTTTGGTTGGTTATTACGATCATAGAAGCCAGTGGAAACATGTATTTTTTACCGTGGCTGATTCGTACAACATGGTTTTATTTTTAAACAAATAAAAATGATGAAAACTAAAATATGCGGCCGCACGTTTAAAATATGCGGCCGCACTTTATAATATGCGGCCGCACGTTTAAATATGCGGCCGCACGTTTTAAATATGCGGCCGCACGTTTAAATATGCGGCCGCACGTTTAAATATGCGGCCGCACGTTTATAATATGCGGCCGCATATTTAAAACGTGCGGCCGCATATTTCGTCGATGGCTTTAAATAATATATTTATCTAGTCTATATTTTTATCTTTTCTGGTCAGTAAATCTCAGTGTCGAAAGAATTCACAAGTTGTTGACTCCCTGTCCATAGAAATTATTTGAAACACCACATTACAGCATACATTTCATTTCACAATGGGGGTTGTTGATACGATAGTTTGGTGGAGTATTACTTCCACATCAAACCGAAGCTCAAGTATGAGCACATTTATAATATTAATCTCCAACAACAACATACCTTCACATACGACGCCATATTTTGTAACTTAAAATATGCTGACGATGCTGTAGATTTTAATTCGACAGACCTCATAATTATACGCCATCAAGTTGTAGTGTAAAGTTTCCAGACCATGTTTAATAGAAAACGCTCAGAAATAACATCCTGTCATCAAAATATGCGGCCGCATATTTAAACGTGCGGCCGCATATTTAAACGTGCGGCCGCATATTTTAAAGTGCGGCCGCATATTATAAAGTGCGGCCGCATATTTTAAACGTGCGGCCGCATATTTTAGTTTTCATCATTTTTATTGTTTTAAAAACAAAACCATGTTGTTCGAATCAGCCACGGTAATTTTTAACAGCACTTGAGGGAGTTTCAAAACTGCTTTTGTGAAAATTTCAATAAACCGAGGCGAGGTTTGTTTGAATAGATTTATAAAAGTTGTAAGTCCTTCTCTTTTTATACGTCCATGGTGTTACCGAATCATCACAAGAAGCAAGTCGCCTTTTCAGCAACCAGAATAAACTAAACTAGAACACTGCTCTGATCTAGTATGCCGGACAAAGTGCCCGAATCCCGATAATACTACACCTAAGTCGGAGAAGTGGGTAGACGTTTCGTAAAACGCATTAAAGACCATAGTGGTAAAGATAGAAAGTCTCACGTGTTATGATACGCGATGCAACACAAGCATCAGTATGTTGACATTACTGACTTCTGAAGTCTGGGTCATAGATACCGTGCTAATTGCTTTAAAAGTAAAGTCTCAAAGGCACTCTTCATCAAGCAGTTAAGACCTTCGCTTAACATCCGAAAGAATTCTGTGCCATTAAGAGGTAGTTTATACGGTCGAACTTTCGACTTGCCTAATGTAAATCAATTGACCTGCGATTATACATTGGCAATATGTATGTATGAGAGTGGATTCAGCTGCACAGTGTAGTTGAGGGTTCTTTGAATTGAACCGGCATCCATTCAGTGCGGCATCGCATTATTATCTTAGCTTCATCTTTTTTATGCGTACGTGGAATTACAACAATCGACTTTTCCCCAAATTTTTGGTTTAAAACCGTGTCAAGTAATCCAGTTTTACTTCGTCTCAATTCATTCTGTTGTTTTCAAATTATATTTCCTTATAAGCTTCACTTAGTAGGCTACTACTTCATATAGGAGTACATATAGGTTGCTACTTTTTCAATCGTGCTATACGCGAGTGTTTCAGGTGCAAAGCGATCATCGTGTAGACAAAAAATAAACCTCGATACTCCAAAACTCCAGGTTTTATTTTTATTCATTTCATTTTGTTTGTTTATTTGTTTATTTTTTTGTTTATTTATTTATTTGCATTTGACTTGGTCAATGTCATTTTTAATATCACTCACATCGATTCTTCTCTTCAAATATTACTTGTTTCTATTCCGAAAATCTTCAACACAAGGTCATATATGTTGGCTAGGTCAAAACACAGCAATTAAACTCAGCCAAACGGTAAAATCGAAATAATACTACATCATTACAATTCCTTCTTTCATTTGAGAAATTAATTAACCTGCAGGGCAAATTTGTTGAAAGTCACGACGGGGGAGTATATCTTCATAGATAGGCACACAAAAGAACACACCACTTCAATGGAAATACACTTGGTTGCAGTGATTTTTTGATGATTTTCCCAACTAGTAACTTTAAGATGATATGAAGAAAATTTTAATCATCAATGGAGGAGGGTAAACAGTTGAGCATCCAATCAAATTTAGCAATGCATTCAAATCTTCCTCGCAGTGTATTTAAATTGAAATACAGTTTTAAAGCTCAATTAACTAGTAATTAATTTATGCCACGACCATATAGTCATTACATCAATTATAAATGAAGAGTGAGGTTCATCAATTACACGAGGTGCAGCAGTTAAAGTTCTCGTTTGACAGCATTTCACAACTGTCTTTGTACATCCACGAGTATTGGATTTCTGTTTGTTTATTGTTTTTGCTTTGAAGGGTGGTGTTGCAGCATAAAGCAGCGACTGACTTAGAGAGAAAGTGACATGGTAATTAGGTTGAATGTGTGTCAAATACAGGATGTGAAGTAAAAATTTAGTCTCTCGGATAGGAAGCGTAGAGAGTCGTGGCGTTGTGTTAATGTAGGGAGTGTGGTGTATTATAAGTGTATAGTAGAGTGCATTGTGCAGTGTTCAGCGTGACACATAAGGTTGATGTGTCGTTTGTTAGTAAATATATTGTTTTAGTGAATTAGAAACCAAAAACATGCGATAAAATGAGAGAAGTCCTTCATAGTATGTACAAGGATGTATTGCACATCCATATGTATTGGATTTTGGTTTGTTTATTGTTTTTGCAGTCTTTTCTTAAGATGAAAAAAAAACAAAGTTTAACGCACAACGAAGCTAGCATAACAGATAATGGAGAAACCGTTTTGCATGTTGATGTTGCAGAGTCGTTATCGATGGTTGGAGAATTTGGAATTTACCAGAAAGCAATCTTGGTTCTTGCCTGTTTAATGAAGCTTCCAGTTTCTTATCAAATATATTTGTCATACTTCATCACTCTGACGCCACCCTGGGAATGCATGCAGAATAGCAGTATTTGTCTTGCAAATACCACACAGAAGGTGAATACCACACATAAATATACAAGTAGATGTGACATGCCGAAGACGGAATGGAGATTCACACGTGACCGAGATTTCTCAATTGTTTTGGAATATGACCTATATTGCGATAGAGAATGGTTCATCTATATGACCACGTCAGCATTTTTCATTGGATTCATTTTAGGCTCTATCATTCTTGGTTACGTTGCGGACGTAATTGGACGTCGAAGAGTTGTGATTCCTTCAGCCATCGTCTTACTCGTTACCGGTTTTTTGTCCATCTATTCTCCAAACGTTTATGTTATTTTATTTTGCCGGTTTATAATAGGTTTTGCTTATACCGGTTATAATTCCCAGATTTTCGTTTTACTGACGGAGATAGGAGGTAAAAAAAACCGCGTTTTCATCTCAGCATTGCCGTTCGTATTTACGTCAATCGCAGCATGTCTGCTGGCTGTCAAAGCTTACTTCATACCGAATTGGAAGTTACTGACAATACTGACGGTTGCACCGTATTTTATTCTGATGCCTTGCTTGTTGTTTCTACCGGAATCCATTCGTTGGTTGCATGTGCAAGGGAAAGCGAAGCGGTTACGTAAAACAATAGCAAGAATTGGTCGTTGCAATTCAAAAGAATTTCCTGATCACGTGACATTAACTAGCAACAGTGAAAACAATAGAAATACCACTTCGAACCCATGTCATATTTTTAAAAACAAGCATGTTTTGATGCTAGTGTTAATACAAGGGTATGCGTGGTTGGTGGCGTCAGTTAATTATTTCGGATTCTCATTTGCTGCCAATAACTTTGGCGGTTCTCTCTATCTGAATTTTTTCTTGATCAATCTCTGCGATGTTCCTGCTGGCCTGCTTGGAATTTATTTGTGTGCCACAATTGGGCGCAAAAAGTGCGTTATTTTTTCAACCATCATTGGAGCGGTTTTTTGTTTTGGCGTTGGTTTCATACCAAGGCGTATCACGGCTTTAAGAATAGCTTTTGGCGTTCTTGGCAAAGCTAGCATCACTATTGCATTCAATTCGTTGCACGTATGGTCCGCAGAATCCTTCCCAACCTCTTCTCGTTCATCTAGTATGGGAATTCTTCAAATCTGCAGCAAGTTAGGTGGCGTGTTGTCACCATGGATGTTCCAATGGCTTTCGACAGTTAATCACGCCCTGCCGTTCATTGTGATGGGGATAGCAATATTGATAGCTGGTGGGTTGTTGTTTTTTGTTCCTGAAACTAAAGATCTTGATTTAGAAATGGAAGTGAAACAAGAAAACATTGAAATAAAGTTATTAACGCAAACGACCAATCAAAATGGATCTGTCAGCGCAGACAGCCAATGAAAATGGACGGAAATGATGAAAAAAGAACTTTTAGATGACATCATCACTATCGCTTTCCAAAGGGAAAAAACAGAGTATTAATGGCTTGTCGAATCGTTATAATCGTTATAATCGTTATAATCGCAATAATAGCAGTAATTTATTACTGAAGTGTATATATCCTGATTGTAAATATTCATAATAAATAAATAAATAAATAAAATACATTTTCCTTTTATCCCTCGCTTCAGTTAAACAAAGAAAATAGTTTGAAAAAAGTTGTGAAATGCTTGGTGGATGGAAACAAAAAGCTCATTTAGAGTTGGTCTTTTAAACAAATAAGTCCCAGCATAACAATTTGCATTTCTCAGAATGTTGTTATCTCCCTAATACGTAATACAACTACCACAATGCAATGCGAAAAAGTTACTAACAATGTCTCCGTGGAATTATAAAAGAGTTTCACTAACAAAACAGGTCTTCTCAAAGCTGTTTAGAACAGTGTTTAAAGCAATCCCTGAGCAAAAAATTATAGCATTGCATTATGGTAGTTGTATTCTGTATTTGATGGAAAATGACGTCACTGGAGCGGCAAAACCGTTACAATTAACTAAGGGCCTGATTACATGATCCGGTTAGACGGGATGAAATTTCATCCCGCCTTGCCGAGATGAATTTCAACTCGGTGTTACATGCAAAATTTTCATCCCGTTTAGGCGGGACGGGACAAAACTAACCCTTTGTGTTTTGAATTTTTGACAAACTACGCATGCTCAAACCTCAAACTTGTCCCGGTTGACCGGAACGAAGCGATTACATGGGAAAATTTTATCATGTAATCGCGATGGGAAATTTATGAAGATTTGACCACGAAGCCAAGACCTCGGCAAGGCGGGATGAAATTTAATTCCGTCTAACCGGGATCATGTAATCAGCCCCTAAGAAGAAGATTTGTAAATGAAGTTCTTGTGACTTCTTATCCTAAAATAGCACTTGAATATTTTTGCTAGAGCTTTTGTTTCAGATCGTTTCATGGATATTTAGGGCAGGCTTAAGAGCAGTAATTATCGCCTCCTTATAGAGAAAATGTGTTTGTCTGTGTGTGTATAATGCTCTTGTTTCTTGTTGGTAAAAAAGTAAACATTATGGCGATCCGTGTGACAATACTATATCGCGTTTCCAACCACATAACTTGATTAATATTCAAGAAAACGGATTTGCTTCCAAGTCTTTCTTGTAGGCAGGTGGTTCCTCAGACCAACCGCAATTCTAAATCAATTTTAAAGGACCGGGGGTTTAGCTGTTCTCTAACCATGGTCAATGTTGATAATAATTAGTTTGCTACGGTTAAAATTCGGCATGAACTACACTCGTTATTCGGCATGAAATACACTCGTTATTGGGCGCTTCATCTGGATATTTTCTAGAGGTATCAAAGGTTTCTGGCAGAAAAAATCGTGAAATTGTTTTATGTTCACGTTACATAGTTTGGCTGTTGCCATGAGGACATTTTTAGCGAGAATGGTTCATTTTAAATCTTATTTCTTAGTAGACTTTTCTAGGTTTTTGCATGGGTTTCAGACTTTTAGAGCCGAATTTATTATTATTATTATTAATTTTATTTCAAACTAGTTAGGAATTTATTTCAAAACAGTTATTTTCATCAAATCACGGTACCTATCAGTCGGCTGATTTTTTTTCAAATCTTTTATATTTTATCAGCTGACAATACTTCCCAAAACATATGAGGTGTTAAGGTTTGGGATCTCACAACAATAGTTTATTATAGTCACGTGACAATATCAGTACACGAAACTGAGACAAAGGCTGGATTCTTAAAGCTTCTATTTTATTGATGTTGCTAGTTTCCTAATCTTCTATTTTTTTATGAACTTTTTTCAAAAATACATACACACTCACAAAAATAAATTTATTATACCTGTTGTCAATATAACACAGTTATTGCATGGAAGATCTTCCTGAAGAGTGTGCACAACTCATTACAAAGTTTGAAATCTATATATTAATAGCCGATTCTCTGTTTGTTTGTTTGTTTGTTTGTTTGTAAGTCACGCAAAATGGTAGATTGAGTTGTGAGTGAAATTATTTCTTTTTTTGTGTGCGACGTGAGTTCGAAACAAATACATTGCAACCCCAATCGAACGTGACTTTTTATGGCTGGTGAACCAATAGAGATAACGTTTTGTTTTTATTATTATTGTTAGTTTTATATTCCACGTTGACTTGGCTTTGAAAACAATACATCAACTAAATACAAAGTCACTAACTGATTAAACATTTTGGACAAAAAGCAACAGTGGCAGAACTTGGCAGCATGTTCGGTTTGCTACTAACTCTTGCCTGACTGTCTGAGACGGGTGAACTTTTTTTTGAGCAATCAAAATGTTTAAAAACCGATAGATAAAAAAAGAGTATCATAAAACAAAATGTTTTTTTTTTTTTTTTTTGCTTTTCTTTTAATAAATTAATTTCTTCTTTTAATTGTTAAGCGTTCTGATCGAACGTTTTTTTATTCTATTTATTCATTTAGCACGTGCCTTTTTTCTCTCCTCCGTGTGAACTTTTTAAGAAGAGAAACCATTTTCCCCCTGTTTGATAGCACCCATGTTAGAGCGCGTAACGTTTTTAAAACAAAAGCTAATAAAAAGTTTTTTTCTCTCTACGTTTTGAGTGCAAATAAATAACACATGAAATTTGGGGTTTTTTGGAACCATTGTTTAAACTGATATTTGATATTTGATTTCGAATCTGTCGCTAGGATAACTGACGTTTTTTCGGGTCCGCGATACAGGCGATGGGGTGACAAAAAATTTGGGTCTAACTTTTTTGGGAGGGGTCTGTGACGTCATCAAAATCTTTGAAGAATGATATCTCTGTAACGGTTGATCGTAGCGGAACGATCCCATACATTTTTTTAATCAGTTTTTCGAGCTCTACAACATGGTAACACTTTCGGTTGCCAATTCCTTAATTTTATTTTTCGTGAAGTCAACGCATGCTGAACATGGGCGGCGAGCGACGCCGCCTTGGCGGCTAGTCTATATATTAATAGCCGATTCTCTGTCTGTCTGTCTGTCTGTCTGTTTGTTTGTAAGTCACGCAAAATGGTAGATTGAGTTGTGAGCGAAATTATTTCTTTTTTTGTGTGCGACGTGAGTTCGAAGCAAATACATTGCAACCCCAATCGAACGTGACTTTTTTTGGCTGATGAACTAATAGGAATGACGTTTTGTTTTTATCATTATTGTTAGTTTTATATTCCACATTATTGACGTGGCTTTGAAAACAGTACATCAACTAAATACAAAGTCACTAACTGATTAAATATTTGGGACAAAAAGCAGCAGTGGCAGAACGTGGCAGCATATGTTCGGTTTGCCACTAACTCTTGCCTGACTGTCTGAGACGGGTGAACTTTTTTTTTTGAGCAATCAAAATGTTTAAAAAACGATAGGTAAAAAAAGAGTATCATATCAAAAGAAAATGTTTTTTTTTTTTTTTTTGCTTTTCTTTTAATAATTTAATTTGTTCTTTTAATTGTTAAGCGTTCTAATCGAACGTTTTTTTATTCTATTTATTCATTTAGCACGTGCCTTTTTTCTCTCCTCCGTGTGAACTTTTTAAGAAGAGAAACCATTTTCCCCCTGTTTGATAGCACCCATGTTAGAGCGCGTAACGTTTTTAAAACAAAAGCTAATAAAAAGTTTTTTTCTCTCTACGTTTTGAGTGCAAATAAATAACACATGAAATTTGGGGTTTTTTGGAACCATTGTTTAAACTGATATTTGATATTTGATTTCGAATCTGTCGCTAGGATAACTGACGTTTTTTCGGGTCCGCGATACAGGCGATGGGGTGACAAAAAATTTGGGTCTAACTTTTTTGGGAGGGGTCTGTGACGTCATCAAAATCTTTGAAGAATGATATCTCTGTAACGGTTGATCGTAGCGGAACGATCCCATACATTTTTTTAATCAGTTTTTCGAGCTCTACAACATGGTAACACTTTCGGTTGCCAATTCCTTAATTTTATTTTCCGTGAAGTCAACGCATGCTGAACATGGGCGGCGAGCGACGCCGCCTTGGCGGCTAGTCTATATATTAATAGCCGATTCTCTGTCTGTCTGTCTGTTTGTCTGTCACGCAAAATGGTAGATTGAGTTGTGAGCGAAATTATTTCTTTTTTTGTGTGCGACGTGAGTTCGAAGCAAATACATTGCAACCCCAATCGAACGTGACTTTTTTGGCTGATGAACTAATAGGAATAACGTTTTGTTTTTATCATTATTGTTAGTTTTATATTCCACGTTGACTTGGCTTTGAAAACAGTACATCAACTAAATACAAAGAAACTAACTGATTAAACATTTTGGACAAAAAGCAGCAGTGGCAGAACGTGGCAGCATGTGCGATTTGCCACTATCTCTTGCCTGACTGTCTGAGACGGGTGAACTTTTTTTTTGAGCAATCAAAATGTTTAAAAACCGATAGGTAAAAAAAGAGTATTATATCAAAACAAAATGTGTTTTTTTTAACAAATTTTCTTTTAACAAATTAATTTCTTCTTTTAATTGTTAAGCGTTCTGATCGAACGTTTTTTATTCTATTTATTCATTTAGCACGTGCCTTTTTTCTCTCCTCCGTCGTGATGTTTTTAAGAAGAGAAACTATTTCCCCCTTACGTTTGATAGCACCCATGTTAGAGTGCGTAACTTTTTTAAAACAAAAGCTAATAAAAAGTTGAAGTTTTCTCTCTCTACATTTTGAGTGTATTGTTACACTGATAAAAGATTGGTTTTATCAGAGGTTGTGACTTCGAATATGCTTCTGGTTGAACACAAGTTGTACGAGCCGTTTATAAGGAAATTTGACGTTTATTGATACAGTGATACAGAGCATGTGAACATCGGCGGCGAGCGACGCCGCCTTGGCGGCTTTTGAAACAATTTTGTCAGTAATTAGATTACATATTCACACTGTTCAGTATGGCCAGTTTTGAATGGTTAAATGATTCTCTATCAATATAGAAAAGTAGTAAAAATTATGACAATAGATTTCGTCATCTGATATTTAAGAAATTAATTTTAAAAGCTATGTTTTGGTCGATTGTAACTCAGTTTAATGTCAGCTATAAATTCTTAGATTACAATTTATGAAATTGATTAGAACATGGTATTAAATTTGGATATCGATTTCATGTTTCAACTGAACTTTTAAAAAATACCTAAAGTTGATCGCAATAACAGTCGGTCGAAAAATCAACACGAACATATTAAAGATATGCAAAAAAAAAAAATCTAAAATATATGCACGTGGTAGGTTACTTCATTCAGAATTGGAACAAATTTACATAGACATATAGTTTTCATTCAGATCATACTCGTGTGAATATAAAACGAATATTCGTGTTAGAATTGTCGATGTAGCACAATTGACTTTATAATCTGGTATCTTTCTGTGTAACCTTATTCTGCTTGTGTACCATTATTAATACCTTATCGGGGAAAAAAAAGTCGGAGAAAAGTGACCATTTTTTTGGTTGGTGACTAAAATTTTCCACGACCAAATCTTTCCCCGATTTTTCTGTACCCGAACAAAAAATTTCCCCGACATTTTTTTCCCGATAAGGTAAGTAAATAAAATTGTTTAAGTAAACGCTGACTCGACAACTACCTGCCCAAATCAGAAAAAAATCATTTTTCAATTCTGGGTCAGCAAGTATTGGCACTCTCTATTTTATTTGCTTTACTCATTCATCTTTACTCATTCGTCATGAATGAAATGGATGAAAATGCATTTGAAAATGACTTGGTGGATGGAGACAGCTTGCAACAACATTGAGCGGAAATCCACTATCAGACATATCAATATGAAATGACTTTAACATTTATATGAATCATAGATTGTAATCCGATAGAATATTTTTTTTTGTTACTGTCAATATAGTGTTTTGAAATAGATAAAAATCTCTACTGCCGCCGTAGTTAATTTTAATAACCCCCGTCACTTTGATAAAACAACTTAAGAAAAACCGCAAGGACATACTGCTTCTAAGGGAGTCGGTGAATATATTTTGTTTTGATGGTGAAAGGTTAGGTGAGATTCATTCTTTATTGTTTACAATGAAAAGTCCTGAAAATGAACGCTGAAAATGTGAAGGCATTCAGGCGTGATTGACATTATCTTGATAGATAAAGCTGTTAGATCGAAAATATCAAGAGGTTTTCCTAATGACAGAAGAAGACTGATTTGAAATGATCAGTACTGCCAAGTAGTCAACCTTCTACACAAACAGATTTTTTAAAGCGCACGGAAAATCTTCATGATTAAAAAAATAGTTTAACTTTATGTGGCATGCTTTGGATGCTTGAAACATTTTTAACTGTTTAGGCTGTTTCCCGAAACGTCATATATGAGAATAAAATGATTGAGAGAAAAGAGTAAAAGAGAGTTGAACAAATATTTCCTTTTGTTCTTCTCCCACCCTTTTGTTCTTCACCCACCCTTCTTTTATTAGTTCTTACAGCCTCGTTTTCATGTTTAGATTTCTCATTGTCGATCAGCAGTACAACTGTTATTAAAGGGGAAGTAAACTTAAATAACTAACATTTTAATTTTGATTTGCTAATCAAATTCATACTATTCACTTAATATAAATTATCCCCAATTGCAGTCCTCCCTTCGTTTTTAATCTTTATGACGTAATTCATCATAATAAAAGAACTTTGTCAAATAAGTTTTCATCAATTTTCAACTTGAAAACGAGGCGAAAACTTCTGCGATGCATAAATTATCAATTTATGGATATGACTATCGACAAAAATTCCCTATTTACTTTTTTAACTATTTCAAACTTCAGAGATTTTTAATCTATTCTTTACAACCTCGAACCCAGGGTCTCTTGCCGTATATCCGTATATCGAAAAGGCAAAAGACCCTGGGTTCGAAGTTGTATTCTTTTATCAAACATGATTAGTTTGTATGCTTATGTGAAGTTCTTAATGATGGTATTGAAGGGGTTAAGCCACGAATCACTCTACCAAGTTGTATATAAATCCCCATGAATGTAAACTAAATATAGCTTCGTGTACACAAATCACGTGTACACAAAACACGATTTTATGTAAAGTTGACTAATAACTATTATAAAAGAAAGTAGTTTAACAACTAGGCCAAAAACAAAATGCTTACCAAAGCCCAAGAAAGGTTATGTTAAAAACAGATAAGGTGGATTTTGATAAACGGGGTAACAAGCAACTGGGTTCGAGGTGGTTGGGTTTGATAGACTTGTTGGCATCCTCTTGATATCCAAACATGGCGTACTAACTGCTTTTCGTTCTCAAAGACAAAACCCCAGATAAACTTATCATTCGTTAATGCACGTTCACACTTCCCAAAACTTTTCAGTTTCAAAAAGAGGCCTGCATGACGTGAAGTTAAATGTTGCTGCAGGATGATTTTTTTGCTCAGAGATTTAGCTGACGCACTTTCTTTCCGCATTCCTCCAAGAAATCTTTTTAACAATGAGCCATTAAATCTTTTATTATCATCATGACCTCATTAAAGGCTGTGAATTACGTAAGAGCTCGGCTTCCGTAAAATCGGTAGCTAATAATGCTGACTGTTTTCTTCTTTTCAGAGCACACACAAGCTTTATTATATACATTAGCGACAATGTTATAACTATATCGACTATTTAAAAGGCAGTCGAACAATGCGCAAAACGACTAGAGTGCGTTTTGATGTGGATGTGGATGAACATGTTCATGATGGCTACCATATTAATGACGTCACTTCTACAGTTCAGGTAGGACGCTATTATTTTTTGAGTGTCAAAATTAGTTATTGAATAGGTAATTTCAGTTTCCTATAAGATTCCTGTTATAATTAACAACTAATTTTAGTATACATACATATATATAAAAACCACGGCAATAAGTTTATTGATATACAGAGTGTGAAGATGATGAGTGATAAGAACGATGCAGTGGAGCGCTGGGTAACGTACATTTTCTGAGAGATTTTGTAGTGAACACTTTCTTTTAGAATAAGAATCCTTCAAGATAAAGTGTTGAAACTAAGCTGGATTATCCAAGGTCTAGATGGAATGTTTGAGATCTACATAACGATCAACTCATGTGAATTCATCAACCACCTCAGTGAACAAAATCGTCAAAAAACCACTGCGATGAAGATCATTTTTATTGAAATAATGTGTATACTTCCATAGGAATGCACTCATTCGCAGTGGTTTTTCAACAAATTTGCCCAGTGGGGTATTATCAAATGTTTTTCGTTTCCCGTGGCTTACTATCAACTAAGAAAGTTCAAAATTGGATATTTACAATCATGGAAATTATTGTATTTCTCAATACATTAAGGCCTAGTTTAGACCTGTTGATTACAACGATTAAAATAGGTAAAGAAGACAGTTTTTTATTGGTACTTAAAGTTTCATGCCCACTTTCGTGGAAAATCTTCAGCCAAAAACTGATTGTCCACGAAAGTGGGCATGAAACTTTAAGTACCAATAAAAAACTGTCTTCTTTACCTATGATAAAGCTCTTTTGCGAAATCGAGCACTGTTAGAATCGATAAGAAGAATACTACACAACGATTAAAATAAAAATTAATAGTCGCAATCGCCAATCGCCAGGTGTGAACACTCTCAAGTATTTCAAGAGCAATTAGTAATCAATCATTCACTTTTGATATTTCATCGTCGTAGTTGCAAGGCGAATTTAACGACTAAAAAAGTGCTCACATTGACGATTATGACGATTACGCTGAATTTTAATCGTCGTGATCACCAAGTCTGAACCAGGCTTAAGCATTTTGATTAGTATGGCTGGGTAAAGTCAATCAGCATTGTTCTTAAGGGGTTGTCAAATATCTTGACCACGCGATTGTATGTTGATGGTCAAGGTACCAAAGCAACACGTAATGAGAGATATGATACACAGCGCTTACTTAAAGCATGATTAAGCACCATTGGCGTTTATTTTCGTTCATTTACTTAAAAGTGACGCATGCGCAAATGATTATTTAAAAGTCGGAGTTTTAATACACATCAACAATGTATGCAGTGTTTTTTCGCTAAGTATTTCTTTGCAGGCAAAGGAATAGCAATATCTCCTTTATCAAAAATTCTGCGAAGGAGTGCATTTTTATAGAAATATACACACAATTTCAATAAAATGCTCTCCGTCGCAGTGACTTTTTTACAGTGACTTTTTAGCCCACTGGGTTGTCACTATTCAAGGATTCTTCGCCAATAGTTCTACTTGAGTAAAGAAGTAAGATCAATTTCAAAAATATACATGGAAAATAAAAGAACAAACGAGTTTCTTCATTTTGTCATATCATTTCTGTATGAGTTCATTATCATTTTACAGGAAATCCGAATCAATTAATCTCATGAATACAACGACTTCCCCTATTCAAATTTTATTGGCTTTATTGGCGTTTATTACAAAATGAAAAATTGAACATAAGCAAACTTAAACAATAATGTTTCTTTATCCTTAAAAAGGTTACAAAAGATTGTGTGAAAATGATCTACACAAAAGATACGTTCGCAAAAATGTCAAAGAAGAGCAATATCACTGTCGCCGTTCTCTTCTATGAGATGAAAACTTTTATAGCAATTAATTACACATCAAATATTCATGCAAATGTGGAATAATTTGTTGATAGAAAACAAATAAAACATTATTTTGCTCTTAAACTAATTCTTGCTTAGCCTGTTTTCCAATAAACGGCGCCTTCCAAGATGCGGCGTTTATTAGAAGGCGGCGTTTATTAGAGGAAATACGGTATATGCTTTATCCGATTATCGTTTTTAATTATTCTTTAGCAGTTTTTAATGATAAGGAAAATTGCTTAATGATCACCTCAATGACGCATAGATTGACATTTTTAATGTCAATTTGGGAAATGCATAATAGTCTGATGGAATGTTTCCGCTATGAAAATATGCAGTCTAAAATCTTTACTGGCGATAGAGGCTTACTGAGAGCCAAATATGGAGAAACAATAAGATGGCGAAGAAGAAGATGGCGAAAAAGAAGATGGCGAAGAAGAAGTGGCGGTGTTGTCAATATTGAATCATCAACAGAAATTCTAAAGTTTAATGCTCTCCTGCTGTTGTTTAAATCGGACAGCTCAAATAAATGGTGTACTGCTAATGGTGACACAGCAATGTTATGAAGCTACGTGATTCCAACAACAGATAGATATTGATAACCGGCGGAACATATTTAACATCATACTATGACTGTTGAAACGTGTTCTACGTTTAAACTGGCCTTTAAATTTCTTGACTTTCTAAAGCCTAGTTTACACGTAGAAGCATTATTGCCCCCGCAGCGAGCGTAAGCGAGCGAGGAGGCATAGTAGTTTCACGAGATAAGCGAGAGTCAGTTTTCGATTTTGTTCATCATCATCTTCATCATCATCCTCCAACTTTCATGTTGACGTTACACGGTGGTATACAATTATTAGCTGACTTTGCTTTTTTTTCCATGTCAAAGCATAACACCGTAGGTGGGAGACAGAATGTTTATTTTCCTAATTTATTATTATATTATACTATGTTATTTAGGAAGTTTGTATGCTAAAATTGCTTAGACATTTTTCATATTACTTTTGTGTTGTTTTTGTGAAGTGAACGACAAGGATTTTAAAGCACAGCTTCAAATCTGGAATTTTGTCCACCATTTTTGTATATGTTTTAGCTCTAAATCTTTCATTCAATAAATTTTATTCAATGCACTGATTTTTGGCGGATCTTGCCTTGAAAAGATTTTAATTGGAGAAAGAAAGAAAAGTGACCAATTTTTTTAGTGAGGTGACTGAAGATTTTAATTGGATTTCTGTGTATGCAAGAAAGCCTACAAATTGTCGTTCTTCGTGTTTTTCTTCTTTCTGTCCTCCAAAGATCATGATCAATAAAACATTTTTATATTTTTTTCTTGTTTTTTTTTTTGTAAACTTTGGCTATTTTTTGTTTCGAATCAAAGTTTGAAACGCAGATTTCTAAGGATTTTTCGCTTTAATTTTTTTGTTTGAAAAAGTTTGTTTTTTTTCTTTTGGCTTTTACAGAATTTCTTTAAAAAATCTTAATCTTATTTTGAGTATAAAAATACGTATCCATGGTTTTAGTTCACACATTTCTTTTGTTTGTAGCAAATACTTTCTGATATTACTTGTTAAGCCTTATTTACACTTTTTGAAAGGTATATTAGCATCAGTGTGACATAGGACTAAGAGATAACAAAAAGTAACAAGACTTTGTTTGTTTTTGTTTCCGTTGTATAGGCTTGCAATGTATAGCTTGCTTCGTGTACAGATTGGAATGCTTGAGCGCGGGGGCATTTTTAGCTAAAGCTACATGCTAGTTTTTAATCGTAATGAGGTTCACATGCAGATTTAATCTATAGATCTTTTTTTTTCGTGGAAGATGTTTATTAAGTAATGTTTGAAAGAACGAAGCAAATGTTGTTTATCAACTCGATTAGCCAAACACATTTTACAAAATTTACACCATGAAGTTTTGACGGGCTGAAACTGTAAGATGAAATACATAAATTATGTTCATGAATGAAATTCCATTCAGTATTTTTTGCATATATTACAATCTACTATGAATTTATTGATTGTTAATAAACCAACTGTTAGTCCAACTCGCAGAGCTAATTATTTTCTATTGCTACAGGAAATTTAAACAATAATAAAAGAAAATAAAAGAAATTTTGTAAAAACTGTTTTTTACATAACATATATTATATATGATATTCTCATGGATATTGAGAATAGCATTTGTCATTAACTGTAACGCGATAAAGTTTAATTTGACAGATCAAACATTAAGTAGTACATGATACTGACGCTTTTAGTGGTATTCAATCGCAACAGTACGATTTAACAGTATGACATTCTGTTAAATGAGCGAATATTTCTGAAAGAATTTTGAAATAACAAAGACGTTTTTTTTTTCTCAACACCACAACAACTCTTTCGTCGTAGAGTGATACAATTTTTTCTTCTACAGGTTCAGACTCATGAAGACAACGGGATGATGGATCGTAGCCGAAAATCGCCACAAAGTAGCTCAAGTATAGTTGCCAATGGTCATCAGTTACCCATGAGATATTCCCCACAGTTGCAAATGATTACAAGCGGATACTCACAAAGCAATGACATTGAGATGAAGTACATATCGATTGTGAATAGTTTAAAAGATGAGTTATCCTTTCTAGAGGAATCTAATTCAAATCTTCTCGTCGAATTAAGAGAAAGTCAAGACGCGAATTACATTCTGACGGAAGAGCTGAGGAGAATTCAACGAAGTAACATCAACACACTGGATGAGCTGCAAGCGTGTCAAACAGCCAATACGGTGTTACGTCACGAATTGCAGAGGCTGGAGCAACACAGCGTCAAAGTAGCGCGAGAAACTGAAAAATATAAAAAGGCGAATAGAATGTTGAGAGAAGAAGTGCGTGAGATGAGGAATAGTCAATTGAAGAGAAAAAACAGCATCCAGACTGTACGAGAAAAAGCTAAAGACCTCCAAGAAGAATTGTTAGAAAAGGAAAAGAAACATCACGAGTTATCCTCCTTGAGACATTCGATAAATATCATTGTTGATACTGTGGAATCCGATAATTTCAACATAGATACCGGATATTGTCCTACAGATTCGGATACACTCAGTACAGAAGGTAATGATGAAAGTCTAGACGCATTCACTCTAAAAGCAGCTTGCAAAAAAGGTTCGCCCCAATTTCCAGTTCAAATGCCACGCAAACTTCGCCAGCCGATGACCCCAGACTACAAGCAAGAACAAAATGGCTTGTTCGGGAGACGACACAAAGAATTGAATTCAGAGCTCGATGAGCAACGTGGAAGATCAAAATCGTTGAATTTTTACAAAACTAACGGAACCGAGGAAGAATTGGTACGACCATCTGGTGAAGCACGTGTTTTAGGACGAAGAAGCGGTTCTTTTGAAGGGATTGATAAAACCGACAGATTTACTGACAAAAAGGTGGATTTGCATAAAGATGTATTGACGCAAAATGCAGTCAAAACAGAATCAGATTTACCAAAGAAATGTGATAAGCAGTACTCCCGGTCCAACCTCACATTAGATTTCAATGGAAACCTAGACGTCAAACAATCAGTTGGTAAGAAATTCCTTTCAGTTCAAGATGCAGACTCCACCTTAGGGGATAAAACAGAACTACAATCATCATCTTACAATATTCCTACTAAAAAGAGCATTCCGATGGAGTTTCATGAAACAAAAATACCCAAAAAACTGCTACGGCCATCCGTTTCAATCGATTCCAAAGAGCCATTATTTTGCTGAACTTTTAAAGTCACCATTTTTGTTTTTTCCTCTGTTCTCTTTGCAATGCATGATGGGTTAACCATTTCTTTTTAAAAATTTTCTCAATTTGTGTAGTATAAACACTTTCCATGCTTAACGACATTTTGTAAATAAACACACTCCTATGATTTACTTAAATAACAGTACCTTTTTTTAGCTATGGACATTCTTTGAATATGAATGATATGGAGCGCTGCATTGTCATAAAGGTATTATAAATAACTACATGATGTTCATGTCCAGCACATAAAATATTGTATTGCTTCTTTCGTTTTCGGTCAGCACCAGTCCAGGAATACAATCTCCAAAGCCCCCATTTACATTCCCTGCATTTTACATCATGTGACATTTGATGCTTAAAATACTATTTACCCCAAATGAGATATATTATCAACATCAGCTTCTAGAGTATCATTGTATAAGAGGTTGTAAAAATCTACGTAAACGATGATATGAAAACTTCAAGTGAAAGTTTATTTATCTCAAACAAGATGATACTTAATGCTGGTTCAACATAATTGCAGAGACGTTTTGTTTGCCCTCAAATTTTCATAACATATTTCTAAGCGTTTGTAAAAAAACAATAATGAAAATATTAACGTTTTTCTAAAAAAAAACATCGGTATATTTAAACAGTATTGCAAGTGCATTGAATTGTACAGACTGATTCATAAATGCACTAAATACATGTTATGTGTGTGCAATTATGCATCATACTTGTCCATGAAGATGTGACAAAAGGTAACATGTAACAGAAGAAAGAATGAACGATAGCTCAACAATACAAGTCACAAATTATTCTAAAAGCGATCGGTACGTAAAAACCGAGTCTAAAATGGAATTGACCACAAAAACCACAAAAAACAATGCAAAACACGAGAAGAAAAAAACAGAAAACATTTTTCTGAAAATCTGATTGGAAACGCATGATGTTTTTCTCATCTGGAGAGTTTTTTACTCTTTTTACTTCAGATTCTTATCAACAAAGTTTACAACACTCAACAACAGAGGAGCAGTGTACGAGTGGGAGATTTTCTCAACTCGATACTTTTCAACTCGATACTTTTCAACTCGATACTTTTCAACTCAATACTTTTCAATAAAGACTAGAATGTTATTGGTCAATATGAAAGTTTGAAAACGGTTGTAAATCGTGAAAGATATAAGAAATAAAAATTTACTTCCAAATGAAAACAAACATGGCCACGTGATCTCCTTCCCCTCTTGCACTTCCCATTTGAAACCATCTAAAACTCAGGTTGCAAAAATTTTAAAAATTTGTGTGGGTCATTGAGTCTGCAAAGGCGACTCATTAAGTCATTGTGTTACCTTCCAATGCTTGCGATTGTATTCCTGGATTTTTGTTTTCATTCCTGAATCAGGTTCAGGATTCAAAACCCGATTAAGAAAAAAAGATTTCCATTATGATGTTAAAACATTTTGCTTTGATGTGAACTGTCATTAAAAGTCTTTGCTGTGATTGGTCAAAATCTTTAATCAATCACGGCAAGCTACAAAAATGAGGCTACCTTGTGGAAATTCACTGTTGCAATAATTAAATTTAAAGGTATTTTTAACGTAAATAGTTCGTAAACAATATCCATTTTACTGTTTTTTTAGGAGATCAAACCCCCGTTATCATCAAAGAACGTCCATCACAAAATATTGCATGGTGACGTCACGTTAATTGGAACCAAGAAAACATTTTTTGCTTGTAACGTTTTTGGCTCTGTTTTAAGTTTCCGTACTTGAATTAAATTAATTAAACTACGTTTTCTGTTTTTACACCAACCAATCCTGAATCGCTATGAATGTGTACGATATTGGTCTCTATAACTGTATCTGTATGCTCTACCAATAAACTTGCATTTTTTCTAAGTTGACTAACATCAAACATCTTGGTGAAAACTTTTGTAACGAAGTTTGAAGCAAATGCTCATTTTCCCAAACCAAATGTACAAGGTTAACACCATGAAGTTTTGTTGATATGAGATGGTTTGATGAACCAAAGCAATGATATGAAACGGAGTTGTGCGTTTCCAGAAAAATGATGACTAAGCAAAATCAAATGATTCAACGCAACAGACAACAAAGTCTTAATACCAAGGAATAATCAAGTTCGGTAATTTGAGGATCTGTAAGACTTTTCACAAAATACACCCTACGTTTAAAAAATACAATGTATAGAAAACTCTAGTCATTGAAACTTTGTAACTGAAGAAAGTAAGTAAGTCCAACCATGATCAGAGACTGAGAGATTTTGTGATCTTGATTTTACAGCTCATTGTTAAAGAATGGAAAGTTTCTTTAGGAGATTCAACAAGACGTTAATGTACATGTTCATATGTTACAACGTCCATCGTCTCATTTCCATGTTTAATAATTATTACATAGCTACTTAGCATAACGGAATTTCGTGAAAACGTTTCTCTGAAGTGGCCGTTTCTCTTTGGGAACATCAGCAATAAACTCCTGTCCATAGCATCCATTAATGTTGCAGTCTCGTTTTTAATCTTTATGACATAATTCATCGTAGTAAAAGAACTTCGTAAAACTGTTTCTACAGGTATCATCACTTTTTATTCATGAAACAAATGTCATTGTTATTGACTTTAGGACACCCGTGGTGGAGTAAAGTCTTTAAAATACCCGTGGTTTCTCCTCCTACTACTACTTCGCAAATTTGATCAAATTCGGACTTCCAGTAGGCCAATTTTCATGAAATTTTGCACGGGTCACAATTGAAAGGTGCTGATTTCGAATTTGACAATGATTTTGCCAGGTTTGACTAAAATTGGGCAATTTAAGCTAAATTTGGACCAAATTTTGAAAGTTCTTCAATTTTCATGAACTTTTGCACAGAGCACAATTGAAAGGTGCTGATTTCAAATTTGACAGTCATTTTGTCTGATTTGACCAAAAATGGACAATTTGGGCCAAATTTGTACCGAATTTCGAAAGTTCTTTAATATTCATAAAAATTTGTACAAAGCACAAATGGAAGATGTTGATTTTGAATTTGCCAAACATTTTGTTAGATTTGACCATAATTTGGCATTTCGGCAAGTTTGCATTTTTGAAACCAGATATGATATTTTTGTGTTACGTCCTGAAGTCTTCAAGCCAAGCGGCTTCTTGTTCAACTTAAAAACGTGGGTACAATCGTCAAAACTCACTGCGACGAAGAGCATTTTTATTGAAATTGTGTGTATACTTCTAAAGAAATGCACTCCTTCACAGAGATCAGTTAATAAATTTATGACGTAATTCATCATAATAAAAGAACTTCGTAAAACTTTTTCTACCAGGCATCATCACTTTTTATTCACGATACAAACGTCATTATAATTCAACTTGAAAACCTGGTGAAGGTTGGTATGATTTATGAACATGGCGCGGGGTGTGATTTATGAAAATGTCTTTAATCCTAAAGAAGTTATTCATATTCTAGCCCATCGAAATTGATATAAATCTACGAACTAACTAGATACCTTAGTTCCCTTAATTTTCGCGCCCCTTTAATTTTCGCGCCTTTAATTTTCGCGCACCCAATAATTTTCGCGCACCCTCAAATTCATAAATTTTTCAAAACAGGTTATTTGGCCAAAACACAAAGACATGGATAAACCACACACTTTGGTATTTACTTTTAGTCGGCTCTTCCTTTTATCAACAGATATAAGTTACAACATACTATGGTTACAATAGTAAGGCATTCGTTAAATAACTTTAGAAGAAAAAGGGTCCAAATCTATCTTCTTTTGAAGATGTTCAGTAATTCCGGACTCTTTCCACCCGTTGATGATAATTTCCGGTTTACTCCTTGCATAATCGTAGTATTTGACTATCCACTTAGCGTGTAGTGGTTTAACCACAGAAATTAGAACATCGACTTTTATTTGGTCGGAACGTTTTCCTGCTTGCATCTGCTTCATGATCTCCTGTGAGTACCAGTTTTGAGCCTCTTTCCGTAAGAAATCTTTGCTGCTCTTGTTGACGGTAAGATCTAATGGCTGGAAGTAGTTAGTCCAGTTGTTTGGCACAGGAACCATTTTACCATTTGGTTCTTTGACAACGCTCTTAACCGCTTCGGTCCATTGTCCTTTGAAGACGTCGCAAAGCAACAGCCATGGTTTCTGCGGAGCGTTCAACTCTTTTCGCTTCTCTTTTATGTAAGGAATTAAAATCTTCTTCACCATCTCAATGCTGGTTTTTTCGTCAGCCCAATGATTCGGGGTTTGAGTGACATGGAATTCGCTGGGAAACTCAAATTTGGGCTGGCTTCTTTGAGTTTTTCCCTGGTAGATAAGCTGGATAGGCAAGAAATTGCCAGACAGAGATATGGCGAATGTTCCAGTAATCTGGCGGTAGTCGGAAGTCCCTGGTACAGAAACGCGGGAGCTACCCTTTTTTTCCAGTGTGTACTTGCTGATGAGCACAAATGGAAGCGGAGTCTGATCAATATTGATAATCATATCAGCTGGAATTTGATGGGCATTAACGATTTCGTTGATTTCTTTGTAAAATGTAAGCCCAATCTCCTTGATAAGGCCAGGTGCTATCAAAGGCTTAGCTGTGGTTGCTTTTCTTTTGACGAATTTAAGCCGTCGCGAAATAGATTCACACCACTTGATTCCTAATTGAATTGTTCCACCGTATTCTTTAAGTAATGTTCTGTCATTGGCCATAATGAGTCCAGTTGCCACAGCCATCATTATACTGTAGTTGATCACAGCTCCAGATTCTCTCATCTCTTTGATCATTGCCATTACCTTATGATCGAGCTCTTCTGGAAGGAGGGTTGAGCGTCCTCGTTTTCGTAATGGTACGACCTCCAAGTCGGTGTTAGGATTTTCTTGTTGTGTTTGTTTAAACGATTTCACAAATCCTCTGACGGTAGATTCTGACACTTCGTACTTTTTAGCAGCTGGGCGGTTGCCATTAGCGATTGCATATTTGGCTACGGTACATCGGAATTCAGGAATATGCTTCTTGTAGGTAAGCCTAGAAGAAAGTAGAAAAGGCCCTCATTATTAAAAAACATTTAAAATGTCAAGATGCCATTACTTTATTGAACTATGTAATTTAGACTTAAGAGTTATTGAGAAGTTTTTAATTGACTTTAGGACACCCGTGGTGGAGTAAAGTATTTAAAATACCCGTGGTTTTCTCCTCCTCCTACTACTACTACTCCTCCAAGTTATGAACGTTTTCGTGCAGCGTTTACATGACATCGTTGCCGAATTCGCAAATTTGGTCAAATTAGGACTTCCAGTTGACCAATTTTCATGAAAATTTGCACAGAGCACAATTGAAAGGTGCTGAATTCGAATTTGACAATGATATTGCCAGGTTTGACTAAAATTGCCCAATTTAGGCCAAATTTGGACCAAATCTCGAAAGTTCTTCAATTTTCATGAAATTTTGCAGGGATCACAATTGAAAGATGCTGATTTCGAATTTGACAATGATTTTGTCAGGTTTGAATAAAATTGGGCAATTTAGGCCAAATTTGGACCAAATTTCGAAAATTCTTCAATTTTCACAAAAATTTCCACGGATCACATTTGAAAGGTGCTGAATTCGAATTTGACAATGATATTACCAGGTTTAACTGAAACTGGCCAATTTAGGCCAAATTTGGACCAAATTTCGAAAATTCTTCAATTTTCATGAAATTTTGCACGGATTACAATTGAAAGATGCTGATTTCGAATTTGACAATGATTTTGTCGTCCGGTTTGACTAAAATTGGGCAATTTAGGCCAAATTTGGACCAAATTTCGAAAATTCTTCAATTTTCACGAAAATTTGCACGGATCACATTTGAAAGGTGCTGATTTCGAATTTAACAATGATTTTGTCAGGTTTGACTAAAATTGGGCAATTTAGGCCAAATTTGGACCAAATTTCGAAAGTTCTTCAATTTTCATGAAATTTTGCACGGATCACAATTGAAAGGTGCTGATTTCAAATTTGACAACGATATTGCCAGGTTTGATTAAAACTGGCCAATTTAGGCCAAATTTGGACCAAATTTCGAAAGTTCTTCAATTTTCACAAAAATTTGCACGGATCACATTTGAAAGGTGCTGATTTCGAATTTGACAATGATGTTGCCAGGTTTGACTAAAATTGGCCAATTTAGGTCAAATTTGGACCAAATTTCGTAAGTTCTTCAATTTCCATGAAAATTTGCACAGAGCACAATTGAAAGGTACTGAATTCGAATTTGACAATGATATTACCAGGTTTGACTAAAACTGGCCAAGTTAGGCCAAATTTGGACCAAATTTCGAAAGTTCTAAAATTTTCATGAAATTTTGCACGGATTACAATTGAAAGATGCTGATTTCAAATTTGGCAATGATTTTGTCGGGTTTGACTAAAATTGGCCAATTTAGGTCAAATTTGGACCAAATTTCGTAAGTTCTTCAATTTTCATGAAATTTTGCACGGATTACAATTGAAAGGTGCTGATTTCAAATTTGGCAATGATTTTGTCGGGTTTGACTAAAATTGGCCATTTTAGGCCAAATTTGGACCAAATTTCGAAAGTTCTTCAATTTTCATGAAATTTTACACGTATTACAATTGAAAGGTGCTAATTTCAAATTTGACAATGATTTTGTCAGGTTTAACTAAAATTGGCCATTTTAGGCCAAATTTGGACCAAATTTCGAAAGTTCTTCAATTTTCATGAAATTTTGCTCGAATACAAATGAAAGGTGCTGATTTCGAATTTGACAATGATTTTGCCAGGTTTGACTAAAATTGCCCAATTTAGGCCAAATTTGGACCAAATTTCGAAAGTTCTTCAATTTTCATAAAAATTTGCACGGATCACATTTGAAAGGTGCTGATTTCAAATTTCACAATGATATTGCCAGGTTTGACTAAAATTGGCCAATTTAGGCCAAATTTGGACCAAATTTCGAAAGTTCTTCAATTTTCATGAAATTTTGCACGGATCACATTTGAAAGGTGCTGATTTCGAATTTGACAATGATATTGCCAAGTTTGACTAAAATTGCCCAATTTAGGCCAAATTTGGACCAAATTTCGAAAGTTCTACAATATTCATAAAAATTTCCACAACGCACAATTAGAAGTTGCTGATTTTGAATTTGCCAGTCATTTTATTAGATTTGAACATAATTTGGCAATTCGGCAACGTTGTATTTTTGAGACTAAATATGTATCGTTGTGTTACGTCCTGAAGTCTTCAAGCCAAGTGGCTTCTTGTTCTTATAAAAAATCGCTGAGAAAAATAAAATTTTGCTTACCCTTTTGCATTTCTCTTTTTTGCTGCGGTATTTTGTCCTTGAGGAGAAGGATTGGAAATATTTTCTAACGCATTTACCACTTCTTCTTCTTCCGTCGAATTAAGATTCCCTGCTGCCGCTGCCACTTTGATAGTGGTGTTGGACTTGCTAAAGAACTTGTGCAAAGACATCATAGAAGCTCACCGCTCACACTTCCGCACTTCCGAAAACTTTTGAAAAAGTAAGCCACTCTAAAAAGTTGAAGGCGTTCGAATTTACAATGCAATGGATTCTCTTATTCCTTAAGGTTTCGTTCAGATGTTGTAAGATTTAAAATGGAGTTAAGGATTTCCTTTGTCTCCAATTTTTTTTCATCAAAATGAGATTTCTGCTGGTAAAGAAAAATTTGGGATAAGGGACAAACTTCTTGTTTGAAAAGTTCTCAGAAAAAATATTTAACGTCTGAACAGGGCATAAAGACTCGCCATTCGAATCCCGAAATTCGACCATAATTGTATAAACATTCGAATTCTGGCATTCATAAATCGTAACATCCCATTCATCTGATTTGATATGGCAGGTATGTCAGTAAGTGGAAAACAAAAGTTTGAAATTGCATGTGCTAGCCGAGGATTTCATGTTTATCGAGAAATCTGGAATCCAAAGACAGGACAAAAGCTTCAAGTCAACCAAGAAATCAATAATATTCACGATCCTTTTGCGATTTCATTGGGAGCCAAGTTAAATGGAAAGCTTACAAGTAATGAAATAGTTGGCCATATTCCTCGCGAAATCAGTCGCTTTTGTTACTTTTTTATCAATTATGGTGGAAAATTAGAAGCACATGTTACTTGTGCCAAATATAGGCCATCTCCTATTCCATCAGGAGGTTTGGAAATTCCTATTCTTCTAAGTGTTAAGAAAGAAGATGCGACCGAGAAAGTTTTTTCCGAAATGGAAACATTTATCAAAAGTTACTACATAGAACCAGACCGGATTGTTGTTTCGACCAATAATAAAAACTACGATGAAGAGATTGATCTAGATGTAGAATTTGTCCCAGACTCAGAAATTGAAGAAAGTCAACCTACTGCTGAGAACCATGAGCATGACGGTAATGATTCGATAGAGGTGATACCTGAAACACAAACTCAAGTCATTCCTGAAACTCAGGGTATCGGTAACACACAAGCAGTACCAGAAACTCAAACTATTTCTGAAGTTATAGTTATTGATGACTGAAATACTGTAGTATTTTTTAAGTGTTCATGTATTAATGAAGAAACAAGAATCACCACCAACGATATCTTAACCAAAAAAGCTTGATTCATTTTTTTCAGATTAATAAAGCATTTTCACTTTATATAAAAGCTCGAAAATTGAGAAAAATGAAGAATTTTGCTATTTCGCGCACCTTTTAATTTTCGCGCGGTCAAGTGCGCGAAAATAGGTGCTTTTCGCGCACCTTTAATTTTCGCGCGGGTCAAGTGCGCGAAAATTAAAGGGGCGCGAAAATTAAGGGAACTAAGGTACCCAAAACTTTCGTTTCCAGTCCTTCCAAAATTCCCTGGTCTAGTTCTATTATCGATATGTCTAACTTGGTTGCTAAATTTTTGTATGTATTTGCACATGTTTTGATCACGTGGTATTCCATAAACACTGCAGATTGGTTGGAACATAGTTAATAGAAATACAGATGGTTTGGAGCCTTTCAATAGCCTATTCAAATATGTTATTCATCGATTTGATCTTTTTTAATATGATTTTGACGTAGTTAAGTATACCCGAAGCGATGTTTTCTAGATACTTTCATTTATTTTTCATATTCTGAGCTGTGATCTTTGAAAGTATATCAGAAATTGTTAACGTAATTTTGATCTGAGAAAAAAAGACAAGAAAAAAACCCCGTAGAAACAATACGACATGTTTTTTGACTTTAGGACACCCGTGGTGGAGTAAAGTATTTAAAATACCCGTGGTTTTCTCCTCCTCCTACTACTACTACTCCTCCAAGTTATGAACGTTTTCGTGCAGCGTTTACATGACATCGTTGCCGAATTCGCAAATTTGGTCAAATTAGGACTTCCAGTTGACCAATTTTCATGAAAATTTGCACAGAGCACAATTGAAATGTGCTGATTTCGAATTTGACAATGATTTTGCCAGGTTTGACTAAAATTGCCCAATTTAGGCCAAATTTGGACCAAATTTCGAAAGTTCTTCAATTTTCATAAAAATTTGCACGGATCACATTTGAAAGGTGCTGATTTCAAATTTCACAATGATATTGCCAGGTTTGACTAAAATTGGGCAATTTAGGCCAAATTTGGACCAAATTTCGAAAGTTCTACAATTTTCATGAAATTTTGCACGGATCACATTTGAAAGGTGCTGATTTCGAATTTGACAATGATATTGCCAAGTTTGACTAAAATTGCCCAATTTAGGCCAAATTTGGACCAAATTTCGAAAGTTCTTCAATTTTCATGAAATTTTGCACGGATCACATTTGAAAGGTGCTGATTTCAAATTTGACAATGATTTTGCCAGGTTTTACTAAAATTAAGCAATTTAGGTCAAACTTGGACCAAATTTAAAAAGTTCTTCAAATATCAAAAAATTTTGCGCCGATCACATTTAAAAGGTGCTGATTACGAATTTGTCAGTCATTTTGTCAGATTTGACGAGAAATGGGTAATTCGGGCCAAATTTGGATCAAACTTAGAAAGTTCTCCAATATTCATAAAAATTTCCACAATGCACAATTAGAAGTTGCTGATTTTGAATTTGCCAGTCATTTTATTAGAGTTGAACATAATTTGGTAATTCGGCAACGTTGTATTTTTGAGACTAAATATGCATCGTTGTGTTACGTCCTGAAGTCTTCAAGCCAAGCGGCTTCTTGTTCATCTTTCAAAAATAAAAAATATAATTACAAAATCCACACTTCTATTAAAACATAGTTAAATACTGAAGGTGCTGCTATTCAATATTTTGTGATAGAAATATTGAAGCACAACGCGCACTGGAAAATGTATTTATAACTCGTTATAAAAAAAGTTTAACTCATGCCAGGCCAAAATTGTTCAGTAGTTGGTTGTGGGGTGTGCAGGAGTACAAAAGGTATAGGAATTTTTAAAATTCCATCCGCAGATCTTGACAAGAATTGGAGAACACGTTGGTTGGCAAAAATCACGAGGTCAAGAGAAGTTGATAAAAATTTCAAACCTTGATAGAAAAAAGTCACGTATATGCATGTGAAAGACATTTTAAACCTGATGATATCGAAATATGTAAGTTAATTTTCTAGTCATTTCAGTCTGTTTCGGATTTTCTAAAAAACATCGATTTTTCGTAATCTAGAGTATTTTGTTCGTGAATAACTGCGAATAACAAGGAAAAAGCTTAAACATGGCGTTGTACCAACACTAAATATGCCGGTAAAGAGTCATGATACCAAGTCAACTGTACAAAATGAAAGAAAACATCGTTCGATCGTTCAAATTCACGAACAGAAAAACAAATCTTACTACACGAGCTTCGACGATTACATGTTTCCATTGGCTTCCATGAACGTAATAACCAACCAGAAATGAATTTAAAGATTTTATGATTATTTTGAAGCCAGGTTTTAAACTCTGATTCCTCATGACTTCTTACAGTCTCAAACATGAAATTTTCAGAATTGAATGAAAAAGCATTCTTCTTTCTGTATATTCTCAGGCATCACCCAGGCATCTTTCAAAGTACCGAATCTTTGGATATAAGCATATACACAAAATACTTCCTAACTCCGAGAAATTTATCTTTATTCCAATCCAACATTTTTAAAAAGGTTGAGTAGAAGTTTTGTGATACTCAAGAATATTGCTGATGCATCTGCAATTCGTATTTTCTCTCTATTTTTTGGTTTTTTACATCGGATTAAACCTAAAGCGTCGTATAAACCCGCCCATGTGAACCGAAATCCAGTGAAATGCGAGGCGAGGATTACATCAAAGAAATGCGGACAGAATAAAACTTAATAATAGAAATGAAAAGCTTTAGTATTAGTTGTGAGTGCTTCTCTTTTTATACGTCCATGATCAAACAGAACAAAGTTTGCTTCAGTTGAAAGAAAATCTTAACAAAAAATATCATAATGGACTTCGAGACCTGCATATTTTTTGATGACTATGGTTTCTTACATCCAAAAGAACATATATACAGATACATACAGATATATATGTATGAGAACAATTGTTTGGAGCATGGGAGCACTGCGGTACGATATGCACAATATAAGAGAATGCCTCTAGTTTTAGACAAAGCTCAACAATAATAAACAGTATAATAATTAACTCACTATACTCACTGAAAAAAGTTTCTACAAAATCCTAAAATTCTACAAATCTGTCAATATCAAAAAATATTTCTGAATCCATCAATAAAAAAATTATATGTAAACAATAAGGGAAAAAAATCCATATAAAGTATGCTTCATTTTATATTGTCGTTCATGAAAAACAAAATCTAGTTTTTTCATTATCCCTCGTGACATGTACATGGACTGTTAGACTGAATTTATTCGAGTGATTAATTGAAAAAGAATTCATTATCATAAAAAGACGATAGAAAAAATTGATCAAGGTATCCCTTTTTATAACTTCCAATGCCTACAGTTCTAACGTACAGTTTCAGAGCGTTTGGAGGTTAAGTAAACATCAAACGTTCATTTAATGGAGTGATACTTTAATACAGAATGGCAACATGAACATTAGACAAGATCGTCAGTAGTCCTGATATAATGATCTGAATTAACCTGAAACTTCAAATATTTTCATATAATACTTCTTCTTCTTCGCTATTTGTTGGAAATCTATAACGAAAGTATTTGTTGAGTTTTTTTCATATAGTATGGAGATAATATAATGGAAATATTATTGAGCAGACAGTAGTACATGCAGATGCGAAAAGCCCTTCGAATAATCGTAGTAGTGCATCCTGTTTTTAATTTAAGGAACATTTTGATCATTCAAATTGATTGATGATTTGAATTCCGATCAGTTCGAGCTGTGATACTGCTCCTTCATATTTACCTTCTAGAACAAGAGCTCTCACTCTGATATTTGTCCAACATATTTACACTTGTCACCGCTGATTTCAGTGCCAATTGAAATCTAAATATGAATTTAACTTATTTGCTTATCAAGGAGGAATTCTAAATGGCTGAATTGATAACTGTAGAACCTTATCTTACTGCAAACGACTGTCAGTGCGTTTGAAAATGCATTCATACAAAAAATTTCCATTGTCTGTACTGCTCCCAATAAATAACGATTTCATATCTAAAAAGAACCAAGCAGATATCGTCTCAAGCATATCTGTAGCTGCATGTATTTGCTATAGACTTGCATAAATTTTGCGAGAGCCATCCGTTGTCAAACTCTGGAAGGGCAAAGCGTATTTAGTAGAACAATCTTGAAAAACGTCTTTGAACATAAATGCGTAGACAGAAAAGGACTTCCAACTAACTTCTACAGCCTTTCAATATTATTAGAAACTTTTATGTCGATATTTATTGAAGATAGCTATGTCAATTGCGTGCATCTTCGAAATACTTCAGAGCTTGTTACTCAATATTTTTTAAAGTGTTGAACATTGTTAAAAAAGTAAATTTTTACAAATTAAGCAGTATCTAGTGGATAAAATTTGGATATGAAAAAGATGACCGACTGATTTCAGGGAAGAACACTATCTTTTTATTCAACTCTGAGTGATTCATCGTTGGTACTGTCAGAAATCAGTGTTATTAATGGCTATAAAATAAATCTAAGTTCATTTCTTGCTAACTACGACCTTAGGACCCATTAGAGCCATATCCTGTAAACTTTAGCTACTTGAGAGCTTTCTTTCAAGGTTTTTATTAAAACAATCCGAGCTTTTAGATGTGTTTTAAGTTATGCATCTCATTTTTTATGTCAATGCTTTGAACAAAACCGTTAACAAAGCCAAATGAAAAGGCTGAAACTGAAACTAGTATCCCGTGTAAAATCTTTTAAGTTGTCAGGATCTTTTTATACGTCCATGCTTCGAACAAAACTGTTTACGAAGCCCTAAAAACCTGATAACAAACACACCTCGAAAACTCTAAAACCTAACACCCAAAAAATCATACTGTAGAGAGGTCGTACGTATAAAATTTGTGGTTTATAGCTGCACAATATAATTCATAGGTTTGGAGAAAGATATATCACTTACTTGAGGGATTGTGTTGGACAATTAAGTTCTTCAATGGCAGAAAAGGTGGCTAAATCAAAGTAATATGAAATGTAAATGAATCAAAGATTCTCAAATATGTTCAAGACAAATTTATGCATAACATTTACTTTTTTGTTGATTGAGAATAACTGTAGTTTCATGTGTTTGTTTTGCTTGAAGAAAATGACTTTATCTTCCAGAATGATGACTCTGGTTTCTGCAAATAAATGTCAGATATATGTCATTCGTGTCACAATATCATATATATTATCCAGATGAGAAGTCATCTAACCATAGATTTTTTGTCCTTCTTTCACTTGCAAAGTTTTGTCGAGTATCAGCAGACTTTCCGAATCAATCAATGTTTTAGCTTTATATGGAATCTTCTTTTTACCATGCTGCAAAGTTATTTTGTCCTTTCTGTTGACTTGTGCGAGCAGATCTTGTATTTCTGCTTTCTGCTGCAAGTAATGAAATAGATAAATCGATGAGCCGATTTCTTACATGTTTTGCAGTTGTTTTCTTATTTTCCTAATACGTACCAAAAATATAGTTATATTTACAAAAACATTTACCTCTCCTGCAACATCATCATCATCTAGCTGTTGCATAAATTCCTACATAAAAAAGGAAAATGTTTGTTTTCAGTAACTAAAGGTATAACAACGTATCCTTCCCAGCGAAAGAACAGTTACCTGTGATTGATCAGGTGTCAGTAGTTGTCTTCTACAATAATATCTATCTTCGATTATCTTGAGAGGGAAACGCAATCATTAAAAAAAGAAATGATAAGAAAATTATATCTTTAAAGAAAGTAATACCTCCTGCAAAGATTGATAATGACCTATTTTGAAGCTGTTTTTAAATTGAGCTTCAACGATCGTTGTATTCACATAGATCTGTTCACCTAAATGACAAATGTGAAATGTAAATATTACCCCTCTCAATTTCAAGTGCATATGCAAAATAGCTAAATGTAATAAATGGTCGCACTACCAGCTGTAAACACCGGACAAGAATCTTTTACATTTATGAAACAAAACTGCTCTTACTAAAGGAAACTCACCAATTGAACTGTGTTTCCATTCAATTTTTGATGGCAGAGACATTCCAAGCCAACTAAAACTATAAACTGCAAACAGATATTCTCGACCAATCTCTAAGTCACCTATTACAACTTCTGGTTCAGAAATTGGTGCAGTAACAAATTCCCAATCATCACAATCAATTTCCCTCCCTTTCACTATATATCTGTATGGTGTGTTGGTCCATGATAATTTACATGAATCTTTTCCTACACACCAGCACTGCAAATGTTGCACTTGTGAAAGCCTAAAACGGTGGACGGAGATTCAGTTAGTCAAATGAAACTAGAGGTTGAATTATTTTGCATCTTTCAATTAATATGATAAAACAATATACTTACGGCGATATGTGGTTCACCGTTTCTTCAATAAATGGCGGCAAATTTGATACTGCCTTGAGTTTCATTTGGTATTCATTTGACTGCCAATTGATGAATAATCTGTTTCTGTCAGCATTGTTTCTCTCTATCTTCAAAACTTTTGAATCCTCTACCTCTTGAAGATGTAGTATTGTTTCTGTTATCACAGATTGGTTTAAAGCAGTTCGCAGAATTTCATGCAACTCCAAAGGCATTTCTTCAGAGTCTTCAGGGCAGAATGCGTAGGGAAGTATGATAAACAGCTCCTGAGTGCATCTTGAAATCATTTCAAGAAAGTGTTGCTGCTTGTTTTCGGCATCTTTCTCAATGAATACTATGGCTTCTGCACATTCTAGACCTTTGGAACCTTTAAAATCTGTTAATACTGTATAGTCTTGAGCAACTTCTTTAGGACCAAAGGTATTTCCACAAGAGTAACCGGAAAACGGATGATATGTAGTGTGTAATCTATTTAAAGTTCTAAGAATACTTTCAGCAATGGTATATCCTTCGGCAGAGTTGCATAAAACCAACGTTCCCCGTTCCACTTTGAAGCATAGCTCTTCAAATGCGACAGCTAAACTTGCAATAGCGTGGTCTTTGCTTTCTGGGTTTTGATGAAAATGTATAAAAGTCGGTTTTTTCCCTGTTATACGATGTCCAATGCACTTTGATTGTTTGCAATGGTATCTACTTTCGACTCTATTTCGTTTATCTAATGGTGAAACGAGGGTCTGAAATATATTCTCTAATGAAGATGGAATAAGTGACTGGACAAAGTATGGTAGCTCTTCATAAATATGTTTGCCATTTCGCATATCATTTTCTGTGTATTCACCAATACATTTTTCATCCGAAAGCATTGAAACTGAACTGGTGTTATCTTTGATTGCGTCTAGTACATCATCATATTCATATTCTTCATCACATTCATGTTCTTCCTGTCCCTGTTCTTGTTCTTGTTCTTGTTCTTCTTGTTCTCCTTCTTCCTCTCCTTCTTCTATCACTTCATATGTTCCAAGCGTTACCTTAACATACTCATTTTCATTTATAAACTCAAAGGAACCAAAAGAACTCTCTCCAGCGGACAACAAATCTGCATGAGAATCGGAACCAATGGACATCTTTCCAACAGACATCAGCTGTTCGTAAGAATTGGTCCAGCAGACGTCATTGATTCGCCATTTCTCATCATCTTGCAGTGTGGTCCATCCACTTATCTTAGGTAAAACGAACGAATTTGTTACATTTGATGTTATAATCTCCGCAGCAATTTTGTTAAATTGGAAAATTGATTCCGTTGATCGCATGTGTATATCCAATGAAAATACTTTCATTCCAGCGCAATTGCCGATAGATCGCAGCGACTTTGTTTGGTGAATCTTATTGATGATAAAAGTGTGCTCAGTTTGCAGTACTTGCGGTAGTAACATCACAACTGATTTTTGCCATTCCTCAAGCTCAAACATCTCAGTAAGATTCTTCAAATCCTCATCACTGAAATCCTCCAAATCATATTCTTCAAATATGAAATGAGTTGTCGTGTTGCAACTTCTTTGAACTTCTTTCATGATCGTTGATATTCCAGGTGCCTTTCCAGTGTTTAAGTACTTTTGCGATAACTCGACGCGGTTGTATGAATGGATGTTTCGGTTTGGCCATTTCTTTCTCATTGTTTCCGCTACACCTTTCATCTGCAAGTTTAACAAACTTTTGTCATCCCATAAGATGTAAAACACTTGACTGTTAGCTTCTGAGTCCGCTTTTAATAGTTGGTGTAGTTGCAAAAGTCCTACAAAATATAGAAAAAGTGAAAAAAGTCGTTACCAAATAAAAAGAAATACCTAACTGTTTGACAGACTTACCTAATATCGATTTTCCAGCACCAAAACCACCGAAAACAACCTTTTTGAGTGATGGATCATATGCAACATCTGCTTGTTCCCAAGTCAGAAAAAAAATTTATAATTTCTACGTGTTCGAAGCCCTCTTTGAGGCAACCACTTACATTTGGAAAAAGTCCAAAATCATCCGATGAAACCATCATCGCCCCAAGAAAGCCAAACACTGATTTTACAATTCTTTGAAAACTGATTTGTTTATCAGAATTTGGCACCTGAATGCATTTTGTCAGACTCGTCATCCAATTTTTCATTCCTGATTGATAGGTATTTTGATCAATGATCAAGCAATCTTTACAGTATCTACCAACAAAATTTGGAGCAATCACAACATTCAGAAATGAGACCTGGTTTTCTTTAAGAAATCGCTTGTTATTGTATAGCAGTAATTTGATGTCTGCCCTTCCCTTTTTTTCTTCCATCGAAACTGCTTCTTCACTATCCTCCACCGTTATTCTGATGTTCATCACAAGGTTAAGCCCTGAATGCATAAATAACATTCTGTTTTCAGCGGAACTCAGATCCTCATCGGATGTGTTTAACAGTTCTTTAAGAAGCATATCATACTTCTCCTTCTTGCTAACATGAAATCGGATGTGGCTTGTCAAGTCATAATGTGGGACTAGATACAGCTTATTTCCATCCTTTACATCGAAGCATTCAAACAGCTTTGTGGCAACATCAGTATAGATTGATTTGAATTTTAAAGGTGGCATTATCATTTTATCATGGCAATCACAATACCTATTGAAATACTTGTCACATCGATTTTCCCACTCTCCATAATCCATGTTCATTATACTTCCACCACTGAGATAGTATATTTCATTAAATTTGTTTTGGTTGAAAGAAAGAATAGATTGAACAGCTGTTACAATCTCATCACATCCATGGCTGTGTATCATGTAATCTTTTTGACATTGCTGAAAATGTTCCATACCTGCAAAACATTTGGCAAAATTTAAATGTTAGAACAGCCAATCCCAACATAGATTCACGTGCAAATGGAGTTTAAAGGTTTCTCAAAATGTTTTAGAAACGAATCAAACGAATTGTAAATTAGAAACCACCTGTTGGAAGACGGAATTCGACCGATATGTCACTGACAACATCTCCGCGATTTATTTCAAACAAGCACTTTCTCAATTCAGACCATGACAGCAGTTTCTTCTTTAAAGCATTTGTTTTTCGCTTCGTGAAACGTTTCTTAATGCTTGCCATTGGAATTGTAATTTTGAGCATCTTGGCAAACTCTGGCCAGTCTCTACCTATCTTTGAAGTAACCATGGAACACAGCTCTTCTGAAACAGTACCACCTATAACACGTAAATTAACATTTTTTATTCGGGATTTTAAACTGGAGTTACAATTTTGAGATGTTCAACAATAATTTGTTTCGCTTTTTGTAAAAGCTATACACATTTCCTATTCACAATATACGCAATTCCACATTCTGTTCTGTTTAGTGGTCTACATGCATTCATGCAAATTACTATATTCATACGCTTGATATGAAGAAAACACAACTATGAACTCCCTTCGCCTGAATTTAATGATGTAGAAACGCTCCATTAGTGGAAGATATCGTCATCACGCAAACATATGTAAACAATTTTTGGGGGTGGATAGTAGACACTGTTCAAGTGCTTCCCATAGTAAGCACAAACAATGTTTCACAAGTACTCAAGCGTCTTATTACATGGAGCTTCGTTTCCAATGTAAAGATTCCCCTTAACCAATTCAAATCTGCGTATTCTGATTGGCTGAGATTATATCATTAGCAGAGGTTCCACCGATGATCAAATCAAGGTAAAACCCCATTTTCGTCTACTCAATCATTGCTGAAAATTGTTTTTATTGGTAAAAAAGGTAAAAGATATAAAAAACAATCCAATAACTATCCAACTCCGCCTCCCTTTCATATGATAATTTCAGAATAACTATCATGAATTGTCTCATAGCGAAATCAAATTAAAGAAAATTATAAGCAAACAATTAACGTTGTGTAATTGTTTGATAAAATACTGGTAAATTTTTAACTGGACTTCAACATACCTCCATAATCTCGCATCTTTTCCATACTTAACCCATCATCCGTCTTTTCAATTGGCTTCAACTGTACTGCAAAAACATTTAAATTTTATTTCAACAGGATGTAAAGTTTTGGAATAAAGAGATTCGTTATTTATGATAATGCTCTCATGTGAAATAAGGACTAAAGGCCTCACTAAATACTTTGTTTATTAAAAAAGAGTCATGTGAGTGGTTTCTTGGTACAGCTAGGTGTATATGTGAGGCTCCAGAGGATTTTGATACAAACAATAAAACGTTATATGAATAACGTTATAACGTGAAAAAGAACAAAATGAAATAACAATAAAAATTGTCAAAGTAGCATTATTAACAAAAGAATAAGGTTATGTAACTATATAAAGTTTTAGGGCTTGTTATCGAAATCCCCGGGGGCGTCACATATTATATTTTGGTTCTCATTTGTTATTTCCACTCTGATGGCTGGCTCCCATTCCCTTGAAAGGGGTTTCCATCTTTTATAAATGACTTTCATCCATCATAACAATATCAAAATTCTTCAACTCACTTTGAAATAAAGCAAATTCACCCGCCAAATCTAAAAATGAATTGTAGACAAATTTTGGGCTGATGTATCTATGTGCATATGTGTCTGTAACTTGATCTTTCCGTAGAGGAACAATCTTGATCTAATATAACAAACCATTGATTACTTACTGGACATTGATTCGTTCTGCAAGGTAATAGCAGATTCCAAAGCAGCAATCCTTCGCACAATATCTTTTCCATCTTCACCAAGATTTGTAAGTTCTAAGTTATGTGATTGAGTGTCTTCTTTAACCGCATCAATCAACTTTGAGAGTTCTTCAATGTTTCTTCTGTTTTCATCTACTTTGTTTAATTCCATATCATCGAGTTTGTCCTCCACATCAGAGAGATTCGCTTCCACATCAGCGAGTTTCTCTTCAAGCAAGGTGACCATTTTAGATGTGTACAACTTAAGCGATCCTGATTCTAACTCTTGACATAATGCCATGTTGTTGTAACCCAATCCAAGTAAAACAAACTCGATTCTTTTCCAAAGCCCAGTGAACTGATTGGCAGTTTTCAGGTCTTGTAGAGACCCATGCTTGACGTCATTTCTCAAATTTCGAGCTCGAATGACGAATGAGGCTAGACTGCAATCAGAGTTTTTTGGAATTGAATCCCAGCCGTCAGTTGGTTCAGTTAGGTTATTGCAATGTCGGATAGCAATTGCTATTGATGTAATATCCCAGTCTTTGGAGTTGACTTTTCCAGAGTTGCTAGGACACAGAATTTCCCATTGGAATGGTTTGACAATACGAGAAAGTTTTTTCTTATATGCCTTTCGAAAAGTCGACATGTGATTGTGAAGTTGAGTTTCGTCGTCAGTAATTCCGACATAGCTTGTATCCTTTCCATAGTTATGAAACACGTACAATAGCGCGTCTTTTACACAAATCTCGACAGCAAGGTTCACTCGAATCCAGTATGTACAATCTGGTAATGTTTTGGAGGGCCATGTTGATGATTGAGGAAGTGAAATCATTTTTAACCATACTCGTGTCAATTTGCACCTTCAAGCAAGGAAATAGATATTGATATAATAAGCGGATTTTTACTACCATCTTTAGGTTCGTTTTGATCCGGGGCTTGAGTGAACTCCCGTCCGTTCAGAGAATAACTGTAGCACAACTTATCAGACAAAATATTTTTATTAGAAATGAAAGGTCTACTTTCTTGTTAGGTCGAACACAAACTTAATACGATAGTAAAAGACAGGTGGCATCATCGTGACGTCACATACTTAAAGCTCTTAACGCTCGTCAGAGGTGTGTCTTGAAATGTTTGTGAGAGACCTATAAAGGAGTTGCTGACTTTTGACAAAATTTGATATTAGTGACGTCATTGTGAGGTCATAGGTCTAATTGCAAATTCTTGAGACAGTATACTGAGATTGTTTACTCAAACCATCAACAAAACAACCGCAACGTATAAATAAACATAGCAAGAAAACATAATTTTTGAATTAACACACCGGATTGAATCCAGACTGTTATACGTCTGTTGATTATTTCTTCACAAACTGATCGTGCGATTTATGTTTTACGATTTATGATTTATGTTTTACTTGCCTTAATATAACATTTTTATATCTTTATCATACTGCCATGTATTAAGGTATGAGTAAGGGGGAAAAAAGTGTTTTTGTTTTTTTAATTACCCATGATGTTTATTTTTGGAAAGCTTACTTACATCTCTAAAACCCCATGTCATCATCATCATCATCATCATCATCATCATTCGTTTGCTAAAATTGCTTAGACATATTACTTTTGTGTTGTTTTAGTGAAGTGAACGACAAGGATTTTGGAGCACAGCTTGAAATCTGAAAGTTTGCCAACCATGTATTTTATTTTTGCATATGTTTTAGCTCTTTTAATCTTTCATTCAATAAATTTTATTCTTTCCACAGATTTTTGGCGGATCTTTCCTTAAAAAGATTTTAGAGGACATGTAATTGGATTTCTGTGTATGCAAAAAATTGTTACAAATTGTCGTTCTTCGTGTTTTTCTTCTTCTTTAACTGTCCAAACCTAGTGTGATCATGATCAATAAAACCTTTTTATATTTTTTTCTTGCTTTTTTATGTAAACTTTGGCTATTTGGTAAGCGCCGCAAGGTAGCTGATCTTTCATTTCCCCGTGTCTGTCAGTCCGTCCGTCCGTGTGTGTGTAAGATCGCAGT
The DNA here is from genome assembly GCA_027922465.2 of Turritopsis dohrnii. NCBI lineage: Eukaryota > Metazoa > Cnidaria > Hydrozoa > Anthoathecata > Oceaniidae > Turritopsis > Turritopsis dohrnii. The sequence continues at coordinate 793,057 of BQMF02000023.1, forward strand.
TGTTCACGCCCCAGTTATACGCCCGTTGTTGCTAACTTTAAATTTTTCAGTTCAAAATCAGAAGGTTTCAAGCACGATGTTGATTTTTGATTTTTGTGTGACGAAGTAAATATATTACAATACAAAAAGAGTTCTCTTCATTCGAGTGAATGAATAAATTATTCGTTTTAATGCGCCATCTCCCCACCCTTTTTTTAACGTAGTGCATTCTGGGAGAGAAACGCTGCTAAAACTTATCAACAAGAACCAAGACTTACATGGTTCCTCTTACAGTCAAATTAGATTTTACAGATGCAAATATATAACAACAGTACTAACCTATGTTGAAGTGTATTGAATCAAAGCATTAACAACCATGTATCCTAATTGGATGAGATAAAAATTATGGAAGAAAAAGTCAGGCAAGTTGCATAGAGTATTTATCTAATGCCACTCAAATTGTTTTCTTTTTCGCCTCCAAAACATATTATCTATATTTAAAGATAAGATGTTAGCTAGCATACCTTGAGGGAAGACTAGATGATTCTTACTGAATTATTCTATTTCATAGTGTTCTTAGCCATTTTAAGGTCATTTATATATAACTTTTTGTTCATTTAAAATTTCATGCTACAAAATTGAAGTGTTTAACTATACATATACAGTATATATACATACAGTTTAGTAATTTTTTTAAGAACAATACAACCTCTTTTATAAAACAGGTTTCAACATTTCTGTTTGTTGTCATCATTAGTAATAAAATTAAATTTCAAGTGAATCGTATATTGATATGATAAGAAATGTACCTCACATTATTATGTTCATGTTCAGTACTGCGGAACACACTATATCGCCTGATTTCAAGTAAGGGACTCACGAATAGAGTCATTCGGAATAAACAGATCATGAAATTTTAATAGTTCTTGATATGAAGGACCGACAAATTTTGAACAATGCGTTATCATCTGAAACGAACAAACTTCTAAAACGCCTTCAAGTGTTGAACTTTAACGAGTGTTCATCTAAAACGACTCGACGACTTGAATGTCGACTTATTGTGAACCGCGTTAACATCTAAAACGATTCGACGACTTGACAAACGAGATTTTGGCGCCGAATTAACTTCATAGCATGTCACCAACCGAATACGGGCTTACCAGATACTAATCAAACTGTATTTTAACTCGTTATTTTTCTTTAGCAAAGTGGTTGTGATCTTTGAGCATAAAGTTCGCGCTGAACTTAAGGCCTATGGGCCTCTTGTTTTTGTTTTAAATCAAAGTTTGAAACCCAGATTTCTAATGGATTATTGGCCTTAATTTTATTTTTTGGAAATTTTTTTTTTTTTGGTTTGCAATTTTAAGCTGTTTGAAATCGGCATCCTGTTTACATGAGAAATTTCGATACGGTCTTGGCGAGTTTTGGCGAGTAAAAATCGAAACAATAGATTTACTAGTTTCTAGCTCTCTCTACGAGTGCGTTGACATGAGAGCCGTACTGAAATCACCCCAGTTTGAGATTTCAGTACGGGTATAAATATTTCCCTGCATAATGGCATAAATTTAGCATATTCTACATTTTTATTTCAGATGTGCCAGCAAAATTTAATTAATATGCGCATACTTGTTATCACATTTTATGACAATGGATAAAACAATGAAATGTGAAAACTTCACACCTTTCCAAGCCTTATCGAAATTTCAAACCTATTTGAGAAGTATTTTTGAAATCATCATGGGTAAAATTTAAGTATGGACGTTATCATGTAAACATCGTTGAAGGTTTGACCAAGAACCGTACTGAAATAAGAATAAGGGAGGATTGAAATTTCAAACCGGTTTAAAATCAGTTCGGCTCTCATGTAAACGCACTCTAAGTTACTCTTCGTTATCAGCTAGGCCTAAGTAGCAATAATACCTTTTAAGAATATGTAAATAAGGTTTAACTACGAAATACCTGAAATTATTCGCTACAAACAAAAGAAATATACATTATGCGTGAACTACAACCATGTAGACAGGGATATTTTGAAGTAAGAAAACTGGCGACACGTGTGACCAATTGATATTTGGTCCTTAGATGGTCAGGTTTCAATTTCCACTTGATACTTTTTCCAGTTGTCACGTGACGCGACGTCATAGTTTTAAGCAAGGTGCAAAAAGGAAGTCAAATTGCAAAAATTTTGTACCATTTGAAAGGGCATCAAAAATACTTAGAAAAGGATTTTGGACCCACACTTTGAACTTCTATTTAAAACAGAAAAGTAGACATGATAGAAAACAAACAAGAAAACATATAAAAAGGTTTTAAAAGTCCCTTGTGGTGAATCTTCTTCTTATTAACTATAAAGGGAACTTTCGAAGCACGAGACATACCAACAACAAAATCCTAATTTCATATCAAATGATACTTTAAATTGAAGTTCATCTTCTGTAATTGAAGTTCTCATTTCCGTATTTAATATTACAATAAGATCTATTTACTCTGGAATAAGTGGTAAAATACCAAAAATACTTGTATCATGAATGTATTTTTGCTCCGTTCTTACATTACAGTTTAAGCAGTTTTAAAAGGGAATCTCACAGACGGATGAGAAGCAAGGATGAGGGGGAGAAGTCTAGAAGTGTTTTCAAGTGCAATTTGATCTCTACACTTTTAATTTAAATTATTTTATTTTTCTATTTTATGCAGGGATCAGCATTCGTAGTGCTTTATTTCATTCTCTTCACTCTCCATCCGAAAATGTCGCCGTAAGTAAGCAATCACGAAGAATGTTACTCAAAATAGCTCAACTTCTTAAAATAAATCCAATAAGTTCTATCGACGTTTTACCAACGTTTGAATATCTGATAGACTTACAAATATGATGTCGGACTAAAAAATATTTCTAAATCGAAATTTACATTTTCACGATAACTGCTGCTGAAAATAAATTTCATTTTTGAAAACACCACATTTCCCTGACATAAGTTTTTGCTTGAAGAGAGTAAAAATGTATAGCATGGCAGCAGAAAACTTTATTAAAAGAAGTTAAGCTGCACGAAAAATTTGCCCTTACGACAAAAATTAAAAAGGTGACATTCTTGTTAAGATGGAATTTAAAAATTTTCAACTCAGTACAGGTATGTCATGGTATGTCAAAATGTCCGACATATTTTTTTGAAGAAACTTTCAAGTTTCTTACCAATTGGCCAATCCCAGATTAGTATTATCTCCTTAATACTTTGCATTGCAGTGTGGTCATTGTATTCAGTATTTGGGAGATAATTGCAATCCAGAAACGGTGAAGATATACATAGTACTACTTTGAACTAGCGCTCATTTTCTTAAAGGCTCTCTCGCTCTTTCTCCTGAAAATAAGGTTTTCTAATAAACGCTCCTTCATACAAACTGCACGATATCCCCCATATTTGTTGTTTCGCGTTCTTGTTTCCCTGACTGTTGAGAAGAAGTGGAAAGAAAGTGTAGTGTAGTTTCTATGCTGTTGAAACAAGAGAGTATTGTTTACGTCAAATGTCAGTTTTGTAATAAACGCCCCCTTAAAGTTTGAGAACTTTATTGGAAATAATATGGAAATTATCAAAAATCATTTTAGGCGTAGAAACTGAGAGCCAGCAGAAATTTAAAAATTCCTCAATTTATTTTGTAATAGAATCTTATGTAGAAAAATATGCGTGTTTTTCGAAAAAATAAAAAACAATTTTTTATAATATATTCATAAAACCAAAACTCCACTCGAAAGTAGATCTATGAAAGCCTTAATTTACAGGTATTGTAGACAGCTAACAAGTGTAACAGATAATCGGACCGGTTGAAGTTATAAGGTCAGAAGTGATAACATTTGTTAACGACTAAAAAGTGTATTTTAATTTCAATTGTCAAAGTGTTTTGAGTTACTAAAAGTAACATAAATTCCAACATTATGTAGACAACATTTGAATAATACCACTTACTAATGAATTAGGTGATTAGATATATTACATAAAAAACCCCGTGTTTTTAATGTTTGTCATGTAAAACTTTAAAACATTTTAAAGTTTGATAGCCTTAGTCTACTTTTCCAATACTCTGAAGCGTAGGCTAAAAATTGCCATTTCGATCGGAGTGATGGGAAGAGCAATATGATCAAGACACGGAGTTTTGATGTTTTAATACAAATTTCGCGTGAAGAACCAATCTTATTCTATTGGAACCGCTGAGGTAAATTCATTATTATAATCAGAAAAAGCAAATATTGACTAAACTATATATTTTTGGGAAACGTAAAATCTTAAAAATAAAAATAAAAATTGAAAATCGCAACGAACAAACAAATAATTAAAAGGTAGTTACATTTGAAAGGACTCTTTTTTTCTGACATACTGTAGCTTAGGGAAAGTGATATTCCTTGTTGTGGCATTTTGACGATTTTGCACACTGAAAACATCTGACCTTTATAGAAAGAACACCAGTAATAACATTCAAGACATAAAAAAGTGTAAAAAACAACACAACCACACTTATCTTCAGCTTTTGATATTATTGTACAAAACAAACACAAGCGAAGCAAAATCTTTAACTCAAGATCTCTTACCTTTTAAGTAAATGGACAAAGAATATTGAAAAAACAAGAAAAGTGAGGATTGAAGTTACATCGAAGTAAAGTATGGAACTGTGACTTACTAGAGAAAAGGAATTCTTTCAAAATGGCTCTTATCACTTATATCAAAATCCAGTCGTCAGGTCATTCCTGCTGAAAAAGTTCGATTTTCTCTCGCACACAAACCAACAAGACACTTGTTTCAATCATGGAAGAATAATGTTGTTAGAATTAAAATGTCAGACAATATTGTACTGGTGAAGAAACATGAAACTGAACTTTCGGATATTCGCGTGGTTTCGAAACTCTTTTTTACGTCACCGAAACTGCAGCTACTGCAGATTTGGCACCGTTAAATACAATGTGATTATTTCAACGCTTGAAAAATACTGATATACAGTTAGAATATATATTTCTATAAAATCTTAAAAAATTTTTTAAAAATAATCACTGCCTTCCATTATCCATTGTCATTAACTGGAGCGTCGGCTTTGTCATGTGGTCTAATGGAAGAAGTATGCTGCACGAAAAAAATGGAGTACAGTGGAACCTCTAAAAGCGGCCACTTTGGGGGACCCAGCTTAGTGGCCGTTGCATTAAAGGTGACCGATGTATGGAGGTTTTAAATGAATATACTTTTTTATCAAAAAGACTGGTCGGGAGAGGTGGGAGGGGCATAAAGAATGATTCATGATCAAAATAAACACAAGTAAATACATGTATCTTATCAGTACAATCTACAATCATGTTACAACTTTTTACTGAAATAATCTGTTACTATTTTTTGTGAAACATTATTGAGCCTAAGTGCTTCAAGTCGTAGTGTGACAAGATTCAAAGCACTTATTAAGTCAGCACCACCTAATGTTTCACAAAAGTTGTTCAAATCATCTACAAAAGATAAGGCTGCTTGACTTGACTTTATTTTTAACTCTGGTCGTTCAATATCAAAATCATCCTCAACTTCTCCTGGTGGTTCTATCTCGTCATCACCTTCGATCGCGCAACGAATTGCTGTTTCTCTCAAGTTCTCCTTCCAGTTCGTGGAATGTATATCGACTGTGTCTACTGATGTCACTCCATCTTCGTCTTCATTTAGGTAGGAGTGATGATAACAATTTTTTTATATTTCCTTTTATTTGCTTGCATAAAGATTTTTCTGACCGTTAATAGAGGTAAAATTAGACATTTGGACAATAGAAAGTGACCGTTTGGCCGTTGATTGGAGGTGACCGATGTATGGAGGTTTTTTTATAAGAGTTTGACAATAAATTCGGCAGGGACTTTCTTTTCCGGCCGCTTATCAGGAGTTGACCGATGTATGGAGGTGACCGTTAATAGAGGTTCCACTGTATTTCCCATAACAGAAATAAGATTGGAAACGAGACGAAATCTGTGATTTCGTCATCTTATCAAATCTATGCAAAGGTCGAGCTAGTGAGCCATGTGGATGCAAAAACAAAACCTATGGTCGGAGCAAAACGTGACGAGTTGCGTCCAAGAGTCCAGATCAACACAAAAACATGCCCCTGTTACCGCCGACCCGGAAACTTTTGAATCTAATTTACACGGTTTTATGAATAAACGCGCTTTCCTACGACTCAACAACGTCTGTGCTGCTTAATTTGTTTTTATTTTAGGAGGAAATGTTACGTATTTAAAACTTTAAAAGAACTGCTTGCATGTCAGTTACACATGAAATGCAGACCCGGACTTAGCAAAAAGATCCAGAATTTTAAATCATAAGTTGATCACAGTTGATCACAAATGTAACTTGATCAGTAAAACACATTGATTCTTCAAAAACCACCACAGCGGACATAAAACAGTTTTGTTTCCTACGAGCATGACTGAAAATCTAATCCTGCTGTTTATTTTAGTCAAATATCATCATGACACAATGTACGCCAATACTGTGTTATCGAATTACGACACAAAATTTCAGCCTCTCTATTCATGAGGCCATAACAAAGACCTAATCCCTACACCTAATCCCACCAGCACTCTAAATTACTTAGCCAGTGTATATGAAATTGGTGTTATTGACTTTAGGACACCCGTGGTGGAGTAAAGTATTTAAAATACCCGTGTTTCTCCTCCTACTACTACTACTACTACTACTCCTCCAAGTTATGAACGTTTTCGTGCAGCGTTTACATGACATCGTTCCGAATTCGCAAATTTGGTCAAATTAGGACTTCCAGTTGACCAATTTTCATGAAAATTTGCACAGAGCACTATTGAAAGGTGTTGAATTCGAATTTGACAATGATATTTCCAGGTTTGACTAAAATTGGCCAATTTAGGCCAAATTTGGACCAAATTTCGAAAGTTCTTCAATTTTCATGAAATTTTGCACGGATCACAATTGAAAGATGCTGATTTCGAATTTGACAATGATTTTGTCAAGTTTGAATAAAATTGGGCAATTTAGGCCAAATTTGGACCAAATTTCGAAAATTCTTCAATTTTCACAAAAATTTGCACGGGTCACATTTGAAAGGTGCTGATTTCGAATTTGACAATGATTTTGTCAGGTTTGACTTAATTTGGGCAATTTAGGTCAAATTTGGACCAAATTTCGAAAGTTCTTCAATTTTTATGAAATTTTGCACGGATCACAATTGAAAGGTGCTGATTTCAAATTTGACAATGATATTGCCAGTTTTGATTAAAACTGGCCAATTTAGGCCAAATTTGGACCAACTTTCGTTAGTTCTTCAATTTTCATGAAATTTTGCACGGATCACAATTGAAAGATGCTGATTTAGAATTTGACAATGATTTTGTCAGGTTTAACTAAAATTGGGCAATTTAGGCCAAATTTGGACCAAATTTCGAAAGTTCTTCAATTTTCATGAAATTTTGCATTGATCACAATTGAAAGAGGTGCTGATTTAGAATTTGACAATGATTTTGTCAGGTTTAACTAAAATTGGGCAATTTAGCCCAAATTTGGACCAAATTTCGAAAATTCTTCAATTTTCACGAAAATTTGCACGGATCACATTTGAAAGGTGCTGATTTCGAATTTGACAATAATTTTGTCAGGTTTGACTTTAGGCCAAATTTGGACCAAATTTCGAAAGTTCTTCAATTTTCATGAAATTTTGCACGGATTACAATTGAAAGGTGCTGATTTCAAATTTGACAATGATTTTGTCAGGTTTGACTAAAATTGGCCAATTTAGGCCAAATTTGGACCAAATTTCGAAAGTTCTTCAATTTTCATGAAATTTTGCACGGATCACAATTGAAAGATGCTGATTTCGAATTTGACAATGATTTTGTCAAGTTTGAATAAAATTGGGCAATTTAGGCCAAATTTGGACCAAATTTCGAAAATTCTTCAATTTTCACAAAAATTTGCACGGGTCACATTTGAAAGGTGCTGATTTCGAATTTGACAATGATTTTGTCAGGTTTGACTTAATTTGGGCAATTTAGGTCAAATTTGGACCAAATTTCGAAAGTTCTTCAATTTTTATGAAATTTTGCACGGATCACAATTGAAAGGTGCTGATTTCAAATTTGACAATGATATTGCCAGTTTTGATTAAAACTGGCCAATTTAGGCCAAATTTGGACCAACTTTCGTTAGTTCTTCAATTTTCATGAAATTTTGCACGGATCACAATTGAAAGATGCTGATTTAGAATTTGACAATGATTTTGTCAGGTTTAACTAAAATTGGGCAATTTAGGCCAAATTTGGACCAAATTTCGAAAGTTCTTCAATTTTCATGAAATTTTGCATTGATCACAATTGAAAGAGGTGCTGATTTAGAATTTGACAATGATTTTGTCAGGTTTAACTAAAATTGGGCAATTTAGCCCAAATTTGGACCAAATTTCGAAAATTCTTCAATTTTCACGAAAATTTGCACGGATCACATTTGAAAGGTGCTGATTTCGAATTTGACAATAATTTTGTCAGGTTTGACTTTAGGCCAAATTTGGACCAAATTTCGAAAGTTCTTCAATTTTCATGAAATTTTGCACGGATTACAATTGAAAGGTGCTGATTTCAAATTTGACAATGATTTTGTCAGGTTTGACTAAAATTGGCCAATTTAGGCCAAATTTGGACCAAATTTCGTAAGTTCTTCAATTTTCATGAAATTTTGCACGGATTACAATTGAAAGGTGCTGTTTTCAAATTTGACAATGATTTTGTCAGGTTTGACTAAAATTGGCCATTTTAGGCCAAATTTGGACAAATTTCGAAACTTCTTCAATTTTCATGAAATTTTGCACGGATTACCATTGAAAGGTGGTGATTTCAAATCTGACAATGAATTTGTCAGGTTTGACTTAAATTGGCCATTTTAGGCCAAATTTGGACCAAATTTCGAAAGTTCTTCAATTTTCATGAAATTTTGGACTAATACAACTGAAAGGTGCTGATTTCAAGTTTGACAATGATTTCGTCAGGTTTGACTAAAATTGGGCAATTTAGGCCAAATTTGGACCAAATTTCGAAAATTCTTCAATTTTCACAAAAATTTGCACGGATCACATTTGAAAGCTGCTGATTTCGAAGTTGTCAATGATATTGGCAGGTTTGACTAAAATTGGCCAATTTAGGTCAAATTTGGACCAAATTTAGAACGTTCTTCACATTTGAAAGGTGCTGATTACGAATTTGTCAGTCATTTTGTCAGATTTGACCAGAAATGGATAATTCGGGCCAAGTTTGGATCAAACTTAGAAAGTTCTACAATATTCATAAAAATTTCTACAACGCACAATTAGAAGTTACTGATTTTGAATTTGCCAGTCATTTTATTAGATTTGAACATAATTTGGCAATTCGGCAACGTTGTATTTTTGAGACTAAATATGCATCGTTGTGTTACGTCCTGAAGTCTTCAAGCCAAGCGGCTTCTTGTTTAAACTTATCTACCACTGAAAAAGAATAATTGTCGTGTCGGGGTTTCCTCTGAGACTATTTATTATTTGATTTCGAAAGATATTAGTCAGTCTGGAAAATACACCAAAAGAGAAGGTCTTGAATTCCTTCCCCACAACAATTGGAGCTTCTACCGAGATTGAATTTGGATTGTTTTGATATTATTGATTTGTGAATTGGTGTTGAAAATTTTTGGAGTTAAGTTGATTTTTTTTTATGATTGGAGGAAGTCATAAAAATTTTTTTTGAGATAATTGTTTTGATTCATTTGTTGATTTCTCATGTCGTTTGAAATTTTGGGTATGGCTGCTGGTTCGAGGATTCCTAACATACCGAAATTTTGTGGTGATAATGAAGTTAGTTTTACGTTGTGGATTCAGCGATTTGAAGCAATGTTGCGTGCAACGGGCGTTAAGAATGATAAGTATAAAGATTTTCTACTTTGCTGCACTGATTCAGTAGCATTTTGACTGGTATCCGAAACGATTTTATCGGACAACACAGTTACGTATGATACATTGAAAAATTTGTTGAAAGAGAAATTTGCAGGGACAGAGTATAAACGAACTCTTGAGACCAAACTTAGAGGATTAGTTTGGAGGAAAAATTTAAATGTGAATACTTTCGTACACGAACTACGAACAGTTATCAGAGATTTATATGGATTGACAGACGCAGACACCATAAACGCATTAGCTACCAACCACGTGGTCAACACTTTGGAAGACTCCTACCGAAAGGAAGCGAAAATTTTCCAACTAGCGAATTCCACAGGACTGGAAGCTTTGATTGAATTTTTGAACACTTGATTTTACGGAAGTCAACTCACACCAGACGCAATGCCAGATAGGACGTCAGCCACTAAACTACAAAGTGAAGATAGAGTTGATAAATTAGAAAGAATGGTAATGACTCTTTGTACTAAAATGGACAATATGGCGGGAAATGATTCTAGGAACTATTCTAACAAACCTAAATGTTCTTTTTGTCATAAAAAAGGACATGATGCTTCACGGTGTTTCAAGAAAAAGAAATGCTTCAAATGCCAGAAAACCGGGCATATTTCGAAATTCTGTCCGGAAAACAAAACTGACACGGGGGCGGTTAGAGACAGTGTTAAACCCGCGCCCAGAACCATCATCAAAGTAAACATTGGCGGAAAGACAGTCGATTTCTTATATGACACAGGTTCCCAAGTAACCATCATGACGAGAGAGGATTTTGAGAACCTTCCAAACAAACCACCACTCCACAAAGTTGAACGATCCGGTACTGCAGTAAATGGCACGCCGTTTAATTTCGAGGGTATTGCCTATTTAAATTTATCATTTCCGTCAAATAACGGACAATATACGCTGGAATATGAACCAGTATTAATTTCATCAAACGTAGAAACAAACATTTATGGCGCGCAAACAGAAGAAAAATTCAGAAAATGTGAAAGAGACATGGAGAACTCTACACTTAGCTACACAACCAAAGAGAACGAGAAAGTTACCGTGCAATGTTATCGTGAGAAAATTTCGTCAGTCACCGCTTACGTCAAGGTCGCTAAAGTCGCTTATGTACCACCCAATCATACCATGATGATCAAAGGACGAATAAATTCACCGAAAACCATCACTGGAACAAGCTTACTGTGTGAAAACGAACAGTTACCAGATTGCTTAAATATAAATGAGTTGACATTCGAAAAGGATGAAAGAAATATCACTATCCCGATTACAAACCACTCTGAGGTCCAACAGAAATTGAAAAAGGGACAAATTGTTGCTGAAATTCGGGAGATAGAAATTTGCCCAGAGGAAGATAAAATTGCAGTGAGTAGCGTTATTAGAGATTCTGCAGAGAAGACTTTGGATACCGAATTAACTGACTCCAAAGATATTTCGAAATTAGAAACTATTTTGAAAACATATGAGGACGCTATAGAAAAATCACCGTTATCGAGATCAAAACTTCCTTTAAAACACTCGATCAACCTGACCGACGACACACCGACTGTTTGCGCACCGAGATCGATACCGCATGCACGAAAAGAGGCAGTCAACGAGCAAATTCGAACGTTATTGAAAAATGGGTGTATTGAGAGGTCATACAGCCCATATTCTGCTCCTATTGTACCAGTTTTGAAGCCAGATGGTTCGCTGAGATTTTGTATAGACTATAGAAAGTTAAATTCTAAGACAATAAACAATAAATATCCGATAGCACGAAATGAAGACCTTTTAGACGGACTGAAAGGTTGTAAATATTTTTCCGTAGTTGATTTAAAAGCTGCTTATCATCATATCGCTATGGAGGAGACAGATAAACAGAAAACCGCTTTTGATTCACCGCAAGGAAAATTTCAATGGATAGTCATGCCTTTTGGCTTGACGGGAGCCGCTTTTACGTTATCTGCGAACTTATCAGAAGTATTAAAAGATTGTCATGAGTTTGCACGTATGTTTTTCGACGATGGTTTGATCTTTTCGAAAACGAAAGCAGATCATTTTGAGCATATTCGAACGATAACCGAGTTGTTCGCAAAATTTGGTTTGCATATAAATTTTCGAAAGAGCCAATTTTTTAAGAAAGAAGTAGTATTTTTGGGACATATCGTGAACGAGAATGGAATTCGTGCTGAGAAAACGAAAATTGATGAAATTGTAAACATCAAAACTCCAAAAAGCTTAGAGGAACTTCGTTCATTTTTGGGAATGGTTAGCTTCTTTAGAAAATTCATTCCGGATTTTTCTCATTACGCAGCTGATTTATTTGCTTTGTTAAAGAAAGGAACCCGTTTTCAATGGACAGAAAAACACGCTGGCAGTTTCAATAATATCAAAAGACTATTGTCTGAAAATGTTCTTTTGCTCCACCCAGATTACACAAAACCTTTTATTTTGTTCACAGATGCTTCAAATATAGCCGTGGGGTTTACCCTGACCCAAGAGCATGAAGGAACTTTTTACCCTATTTTATACGGAGGACGTTCTTTATCTATTTGTGAGATGAACTATTGCACTACAGACAAAGAACTTTTGGGACTCTACTATTCAGTCAAAAAGAGCGAATTCTACATAACAGACCAAACAGTTATTGTTTATACCGACCACAAACCGCTGACCTATCTATCGTCGTTTCGTGATATTGTAAATAAAAGATACCGCTGGATAGAATACATTGAGCACATTGGCATTATTATTCGTTATATTGAAGGAAAAGAAAACGTCACGGTGATTATATTAGCAGGAATTTGAAAACAAACATTGAAACCGAAAAACGTTGGAAACCATCCGTAAATACTGTAAATATTATTGACTTTGAAAAACAATCATTCATAGCCCAGCAACGTAACGACGCTGAAATTCGCTCTGTTTTTGATCATCTGGAGGGGGGAAAAGTTGAGGTTCCATTGATTTATAAACGTCATTTGAGTAAATTGAGAATTGTTGACGGTTTGTTGAAGTATTTTAAAGGGGGGGAAATCATTTGTTGTTGTTCCATCACAATTGAGAAAAGAAATTTTTGAGAGAGGTCATTGTCAGTTTGCAGCTGGACATTTTGGGGTTGAGAAAACTGAGAGGAGAATTTTGGACAGTAATCATTGGTGGCCAGGTGTTAGAAAAGCTGTTGAAGAATTTGTCGGGAATTGTAAAGTGTGTATTTGTACGAAACCATCAAATCGTTGTTTGATGCATTCAGGGCGTAGACCATTCCCGTTGAAGCCATTGGATTTGATATCTATTGATTTCATAGTTGAATTGCCAGCGACAGAGAGTGAAAACAGGCACATTTTAACGATAGTGGATCAGTTTACTAAATTTTTGACTGTTTATCCATGCAAGGATAGAACGGCGAAAACTGCGGCTACATATATCTACGATTTTTCACTGAGGTTCGGTATTCCTCTGAAGCTACTCAGCGACCAAGACCCCGCATACGAAAGCGAACTCTTTAATGAATTGATGAAATTATTCGGGGTGAAGAAACTTCGAACAACTGCTTACAACCCTCGATCAAACGGGTTGACTGAACGATTGAATGGTGTTATCAAGAACTATCTCCTCGCCTACACAAACTTTTCGGGAGGGGAATGGGATGAATGGTGTAGAGAATGCTCATTTGCTTATAATACATCCGTAAACAGATCAACAGGCTTTACACCCTATGAACTAATGTACGGGAGGAAAGCTAGAACTCCTCTACACATCTTATTTAACGAACAAAACGACAAAGAATACACAACATTCGAAGAATTCAAGGTGAAATTAACTCGTCTACACGAAATTGCAAGAGACATTATGGACACCACACAGGAATATTCATTAACGTACAAAGACAGAAATGCGTTTAATGATATAATCGAAAAAGACACTGAAGTTTACGTATTTCTTTCAAGAAACAAGAAATTAAAAATGACACTCAAATGGGACGGTCCATTTAAAGTAGTAGACGTTCTACACCCAGTATACAAAGTTGAGCTCAATAACGGTGATTCTAAATACTTTACAAGAGACAAATTACGAAGAGCTGTCAAATTTCAAGCAAAGAAGCCCATCACCCACAAATACGAACTGAGAAGTAAAGATAAGAATTAATCATGAACTGAGAAATGAATATCAAATAGTCATGAATATTTCGAAAAATTTGGTTTATGTATTTAGATTATATATTAGGACTTGTTTATCATTTAAGAGTTTTGTTATCATTTTTAGGATTTTATGATTGTCATGTTTTTAGGGGACTGGTCTCAGGGGGGAGGGATGTCGTGTCGGGGTTTCCTCTGAGACTATTTATTATTTGATTTCGAAAGATATTAGTCAGTCTGGAAAATACACCAAAAGAGAAGGTCTTGAATTCCTTCCCCACAACATAATGATTTATCCTTGGCCATCAGGAAAATACCGTTCCCAAGGTAACTCACAATTGGTTAAGCGCGTATATCCTCTATTCGATTTCCTCAACTGTAGTGGCAAATCTATGTCATGAAACAATGCTATAATTTTTTGGAATTCACTTCAAAGTTTACCCTAATATCAGTTAAGTTCGGGGAAGCACTGACCGATTATGAGATTCTGACAATTTCAAGAAAGTCTTTTCTTTTTTAATACAGAGTTTTTTATGCTGACATATTTCTTTACAGTTTGTCCTTTCAAATACAAGAGCCGGTGTGCTAAGTAAGAGAATCATTACAATACTGCGTTATATTTTTATAATTATATTTGTTATAAATTTGATACGACCTATGTAAACTTGGTAAAGTTGTCCCTGTATAATTCCGTAAACCCGTTAGAAACTTTATATCAACACTTAAAATAAGCGTGCAGATGAAAAATGTTTATTTTGACATAAGAATAGAAGCTCTGAGGTAAGAATTGAGTTGAAATATTTCAAAATGTTTTCTAAGTAGTTAAAGTGGAATAACAGATGTCATTCGTAAATGTAATGGATCTGTTAATGACATGAATATGACCGTTACCAGTTGACCTGAATGTAAACAATGTGTTTAGATCAAAACAACGATCAATCTCATCTTCACTATCGAAATTGCTGTTTATTTTACTCCTGGAAATTTGTATAACAGAGGTCATATTTAAGGAAATGCCACATTCAGTAAGAAAGTATATAATCTGAAGATGAGGCAAACCTTTCTGACTAGGCGATAATACAATGTTTAAACTACATGCAAATCACAAACGCTTATTTGAGGATCAATAATGATGCATAAAGCATTTTTCAACAGAATCGAGGATTTGGTAATGATAAACCAGCATGATAACCCAGTAAGCACAAAGACGTTAATTCGACGTTGTTTTGACGTCGTGTTCCATCGTCGCTTGACGGTCGTTTAGTGGTCGAAATAGAAACAGCAAGACAACGTCGGAGTTTGACGTCAAAACAACGATTAAAAATAACCAAAAATGATGTTGTACGGATGTTGTGCAGCCGTCAAATGCCACCAGTCACCAGCCGGAATTGAGCCCTGACCTCTCGCGCGAATTCTGAGAGTGATAACCACTTCACTACGGCACGTCGACTTGTGAATATGTATTTGACTATTATCAAAATCACCAACTTAATTTCGAGTAGGTTAAGAACGAAAATGACGAAATGAAAAAAAAATGCATTATAACTTTGCTTGCTTTTTAAAACATCGCTTTAAACTGTTTGCATTGTACAGTTCACAAACCATCGTTTTTTTCGTTTCTTTCTTAATCTTGGATTATATTAATGCATTCAGACATTCTTCTATCCTTAGATCCAAATGAATAGATAGTGGAAGACACACTTTTCATGGTTCAAAATGATCATCTTTTGACGTCAAAAGAACGTCAGAATTGACTGCATTTAAATTAATGATTTTAATAGGATAAACACAAAATTACAGTATATACCACTCTAGTCACGACATAAGCTTTCAACCATTGTAGGATTTTGTAAATTTTTTTTCAGATTGCAATTATTTGCTACCAACTCCGACGTTTTATAGACGTCGGTTAATGGTCGTTTTGGGTTGCGATGTTAGAACAACAATGAAACAACTTTGTATCGACGTCGCGTGTTAACTGAGAAGAAACAGAGTTGCGCGTTTTGAGAACAATAATGGTTAAGAAAAATGAAAAAGCTGAAGTTGATATCCAACAAACCTTTAATCTTAAGGAATACAAAAGTACAGTAAACATTAACTTCAGAATCTATATTACTTTTCACAAAATACACCGTACGTTTTAAATAAGAAAATGATCTATATAAAACTCTAGTCACTCTTGGTAACTAAAGAAACTAAACTAATTTGGTAACTGATTAAAGACTGAAACATTGTTTGATTTTATTTACATGTATACATTGTAACATCCATCTCTTCTTTTCTAAGATTAATAATCATTACATAATTAACTTGAATAAAAAAATTACAAGAAATATTTTCCCTGAAGTGACATTGTTTTTGGAAACAGCAGAAATATTTTGGAAATGAAGCATTTGACGTGATTTATAGAAAGGCCTTTTATCTCCAACTGATAAGAAGCTGTTCAGAATCATTTTTTAAATCACCTGACTGACTAGATATTAGGTAGGTCTCGCTCCTATTTGTATTGTCAAGTTAGTAAACAGTCAATTTCATTGCTTTGATATGACTAGGTGCCATAATTACAAGTATTGATCCATTTTTTCTACGAAGAATTCTTTCCCTTCTTCCCACTATAATTTCCTTATCATGTCAAAGTATTCGCGCTTGGGCTCAAACAACAAAATGCAAAAATGAAGGGGGCACCTTTTTTCTTACAAATTGGGACAAGGTTTATTGCAAGTTAGGACAGGTATTACAAATTAAGACAAAGTTTATTACAAAATAGGGTAGGTATTACAAGTTGGAGCAAAGTTTATTACGGTAGCAGCGGAAGCGAATACCGTATTAAAACACCCTTGGACTCCTACTACTACTCCTCCTACTACTACTCCTCCGACCGAAACGGCAGTTTTTAGCCTACGCTTAACAGTCGATCAGATTTCGTTCAGAAAATCATATGCAGGGGCGGATGTAGGATTTTTTCTACCAGGTCCGAATAGTGAATGCCTAAACCTCGCCCACCATGGTTGGGGGGCAAAGAAAATTTTCGAGTCTGAATCGTCTAAAAACGCTATTTCGTGCTATTTCGGGGGTAAAAAAACGAAGTGGAAACTTCAATTTCTTTTGAATAAAAACAAACTACAAATCGTGAATACAGATGGTTCGATGTTGTCTTATTTTCATTTTCACATTTTCCTCTTTATGCAAATGAAGAAAGCAGAACATTAGATATCTCCACCACCAAACCTATAAAAGGAAATATATTTTCATAGAAATAATGAACAATGGCATGGAAAACAGCATTGTTTCTGCCAATATCAGGCGTCATCAGCACAACTAGGTTAATACAATAGTGTAATAACCAGTTGTGGACAGCACAATATTAAGATTGATATAATATTAATACAACATTGACATTACACATAGCCACACTTAACAAATAAACAAGTCATGTCATCAGATATGCTAATCATATTCGGCCTCTCACGTTTAAATGTCAGTTTTCAATACTTTCTTTTCAATATTTCCACATAAAATGAAAAGGAAAATCATGATCAATTCATACAGATGAACTCCAAAATGGGGTACACTGTTAGACAATGTAAATCTAATTCTCATTCTTCTATTATCAAGTACAATTTGTTTCAATGTACAGTTTATGAATACACCATTACTAGTCTTTTCTAGCCAGAATTAAGTTGATAGTTTGTAATAAGAATTAAAAATAACCACGGAACCTTGCAAAAAATTTATGATGTGTAAATATGAGATCAATTTATATGATGCATAATCCAATATGTTTCTTAAGGCTAGGGTAATGGTAAAATGGTGAATCGATCTTCTAAACTTATATATAGCATTAAGGTTAGTAACTCAAGTAAAGTCTATGCTCCATAACCGATACCGATACCTCCATTGAATGCTTACTTATTTACCTGAGTTACTCTTATAAAAAATTAATAATTGTAATGGTTATGATTAATGATGAAAGTTATCCGTGAACAACAAAATTTAACCTTCCAGAACAAACAATACACAAGGGAGACAAAAAGGTACACCCAAGGACAGAGAATATTATATAAACTAAGAAAACAAATCAAACCATGCATATTAAATATATATTTTTGGGGAAAATTATGTAATTTCTTGGTTTGAAAGCATTACTTTTTATGTCAGTATTGCTTAAATTAACAGCCCAATCTCTTCTCTGTAACCGATGACATTATATAGGTAAAACTTGTGTTTTTGTATTTGTTGAAGCAGTAACAAGCAAGAAGGCAATATCATCAGGTTTAGAGATTGAAGTACTTGAAGTAGCAATTATTATAGAAACAGTTATGGCAGTTGAAGAAATAATAACAACCATATTTGGTTTGAAATATGAAAAAGAGTAACTTCAAATTTTTCAGCAGAACTACTACAAAAACTGGAACATGAAGGTAATTTAACAGGATTACAAGTTTTTAATGAATAATGTTACCAGAACCTTAAACGTTTTTTCTAACTGAGATCAAAAATTAATCTGATGATGACCTCTGGAAATAATGAAATGAAATAACATACCTTATCGATCTCAGAAAAAATATTTAAGCTTTACCTAGCATTTTATTGTCGTATGCCTGAAACGATATGTTTACATGTTTCATTGTCTACCTGAATTTTGAATTTTATCCCATTACATAAATTTTTAGGGATACAAACACATAATAACAAATAGAATTAAACAGAACAGGTTGTAATGTTTCCCCCTACTCTTAAGTGAAATACCATGAAGAGTATACAGCAGTCTAATTTTCCCAGTTGATGTAGTTTAATTTCTGGGAGTAAAAAGACTCTCCCATAGACATCTGCAGGAAAGAGCAGAAGAGACCCACAGTCAGGTACAACACCCTGTATTATTTCAGTTAATAATTGAAGAAATTATTATTATTATTATTATTATTATTATTATTATTATTCACAATATTTATACAGGATGTATCATTCAGAAAATAAATATTCTGTTATCAACGAAGATCCTGATTGATAAAAGCTAGAAAAAAGTATAAAAATATAAAATAGTATTTAAAATAAAATAGTATTTAAAATAAAATAGTATTTAAAATACAGAAATCATACAGTAGTCCATAAAATATAACTAGCGTGTAGAGACATGAAAGCAGCAGATGCATATGCGATAAAAGTAAAGACAAAACAAACAAACAAACAACAACAAAAAACCCCAAAAAACTATAAAGTAAAGGGAAGAGCGAGCTAGTAAAACTATAAAGCTGTAAAATCGAAGAAGATACGGAAAAGCAAAGATGATAGATTTAATAAGAGAATTCCTACAAAATAATGTTTTTTAGTTGATTTTTAAATCTAACAATGGATATTTCATTTCTCATCTTAGAAGGAAGGTTGTTATACAAAGCAACCCCTTGTACCTTAAAGGCTTTATGTCCAAATTTAGTTTTCGTCTTAACTGCGCTCAACGCAGAATTATTGCCTCTCGTGTTAAGGTTATGTGATATTCGCTCGAAATAGCAGTGGAATACATCAGGGTATTGATTGTTGAGACACCTGTAAACTTCAGTCACCACTTGTTTCTTCAATATCTGCTCTATATCACTGTGTATGTCACTCGTACCATCGTTTATGATACTATTAGCTCTCTCCTGAATGTGACACAGTTTTTTGATATCGGATGGAGAGTATGTAATTCCGATTACAGGGCAGTATGTCATGATCGGTCTAATCATCATCAAGTAGATTGTACGTGCAACATGTGGTCTTAAATTGTGTCGCATACGCTTTAAAAGTTTAATTCTGGTGAAACACTTTTTGTACATTTTGTCGAAATGTTCTCTAAATGTGAGCGATTGGTCAAGTATAATTTCGAGGTATTTGTATGCGTTGGTACGGTTGACTGGTTGGTGGTTCATAGTGACATGGATTTCTGGTGCACTGGATAATTTCTGAGCTGTTCCAAAAAGTAGAAACTCGGTTTTTCCTCGCTTTAAGTTGATATGGAGGTTATTTTTGCAAAGCCATTGATAAACCGCATCTAACTCGTGGGTAAAACAGTTTTCTATTGTAGCTGCGTCTTTATCGGAACAATATATCACTGCATCATCGGCGTAAAGTATAATTTTACATTTCCTCAGGGAGAGTTGTAAGTCATTTACTAAAAGTAAGAATAGAAGGGGACCAAGTTGTGATCCTTGTGGTACTCCGTATGTGACGGGCTGGACTTGAGAATCGATTCCATTATAATTAACAAACTGCTTGCGGTTGAATAAATAGTCCTGAAACGAGTTGTTTTCAACGTTGTGGATACCGTAGCAGGAAAGTTTTGAGATAAGACGACTGTGTTGGACGATATCAAACGCCTTTTTTAAGTCCATAAACACTGCACCCGTGTATATGCCAGTATCGGCTCGGAGTCGGATGTTATCAACGAAATATGTCACGGCTTGCTGAGTAGAGCGCATTCACCGAAAGCCAAATTGTGTGGAACATATCAGATGGTGTTCCTCAAGATAGTTGGACAGTTGTTGGTACACTACTTTTTCCAGAACTTTGGAGAAAAAGGGTAAAACCGAAATTGGCCGATAGTTTTCAAACTCCGATTTCTTTTGTCTGTCGTAGCCTCACCATCAATATTAAACGAGTTGGTATTCAGAGTGGTACTCTTCACTGGATAGCATTGCTTGATTTTCGACCAGAACATTTTGGGGTTATCGATGTTTTCACGAAATATGTTACGTTCATAGTTGGCTCTACGTTTTCGTATCAGACTTATAACTTGATTACGACAGGGCTTATAGTTTGAACAATCAAGTTCCGTTTTAGTTCGTTTGGATTTTTTCAGCAGATAGTCACGTTCTCTAATTTTTGTTTTGATATCAGATGTTAACCACGGGCAGTCTCTTCCAGTTACTCTCATTTCTTTAAGAGGAGCGTGCTTGTCTATGACGATAGAAATTTTCTTTTTAAACGTATTCCATGCCACATCAATGTCAGCTGACTTAGTGACGTCATCCCATTTAAGATTGTTCATCTCGTCAGCAAAAGCATCCTTGTCATAATTCCGATATGAGCGACAAAATATAGCCCGTGGTAGATACTTTTTATTGTTCAATTTTCTTACTATACCCACAAGACCGTGGTCGCTTCCAGCAAACTGATAAACAAAAGAGTCAGCAATATTGTTTACATGCGTAACAAGAAATAAGTCAATCAAGGTTTTTGTTGTTTTTGACACTCTAGTGGCTTCTTTAATGACCTGAAAAAAGCCACTGATATGGAACATTTCTTTAAGTGGTTTATTGTCATTTAATTTAAGGTAATCACAATTATAATCACCTGTCATTATAATCTCTTTTTCTTCCACCTGAGCTTTTGAGATTTGACTTTCAAACTGTTCGTTAAAGTTTTTACTTAGATATTTCGAGGAAGCCGGGGGTCGATAACAGATGCAAATGAGAATTGAGCGACTTTTGTTGATAAACAGCTCAATCCATATTGTTTCGAGTCCATCACCTTCAAGGTCATAACGCCGTTGAAAGTTCAGATCGTCTCTGATATAAACAACAATTCCACCCCCAGGTCCATTCTTCCTATCTCTCCTCACTGCAGTGTAACCGTTAATATGGATTTCAGCATCAAATACGTCCCCCTGGAGCTGACTTTCTGTGATAGCAAACAAGTGAATGTTTTTGCAGGCGTCGTAAAACAGTATTTTGAGCTCATCGAGTTTACGTAGCAAACCTCCGTTGATGTTTCTGTGCAAGATTTTCAAACCTCTCTGTCTTATGAAGGAAATAATCCTGGGATGAGTTGAAGTACGGTCAATTTGATCCGGTGCCTCATCGGTGTCAAAGCACAAGTGACACATCGTGCAGTAAAACTTTTCAGTGTCCCGTTGTAACACATCTATTAAACATTTTTCATGAAACTTTTCTTTACATAGCTCACAGTTCTTATACCTTTGTTTCTTTCGAATTAATTTGTTGCATGTTGTACATGTAGGACGTTTCGGGCCAGGCTGGACTTCCACATCACCACTAATTAACAAGAAAAAGTAGACGATCGATCTGTTGTTTGGTTTCAGAAAAATGTTCTTATTTTCCCCAAATCTCCATAAAGACGAGTAAACAAACCTATCCATCATTTCTTCTTGTTGGATATAAACACTGTCTTCTACAAAATGTTGAAAAATATCATAACTGCAAAACGTTTGAGCTTTTATTGTCAAAATAGCAAAAGCTAACATTATCACGCAACCACTCCCAACGGCTGCCATTTTGAACATCTGGGTACAAGTACAAGGACAAAGTCTCCAATCTAACATTAAACCAACCCAATATGAATACAAAATGCATAATAAACAGCTTTTTACATGCAACAACTTTACATATATACATTCATGAAAAGGATAGTTATGATCGTTAACAGATAAAGAATAGTCAAGAACAGTTCGAAAACTTCTACCATCTCACCTTGATGTTGTTGCTTTTCAGAAAAAACGTTTACTCGAAACAGGATATGTAACGCATAGTGTGATGAATTAAGAAGTAACTCCAAGCACAATAAAATTCTCACATCACCAACAAGGGCATCTGAAAGGTCAATTTTCATCCTGTTGTATCTGAACTGAAATAAACAACCAGCCATCTTTAATTTTAGAAATGAAAAGAAACCACAAATTCCTTATCAAAACAGATTAAAAATCAAATATATCATACACAAAATCAAATTATTCTATTCAAATTAAACAAATGCTTTACCTTAGCCATCAACCTCTGCTCAACTGGTAAAAATTTCGATGCACATTCATTGTACATAAGAAAAGACCTTGTTTAAGCTGGCAAAGTTCGACAGATTTCCACAATCATACATAATCAAAACATTGTGACTCATCTGTGCCGACAACTTTGTTATCAAATCTTCGTAAATCGCTAATATATAACAACTAGTAACCCGTGTAAAAAATTTTTACGGATTTTAATTCTTGAAAATGACGTCTTAAAAATGATGTAGAAAAATTAATTTACAAAATGACAAACAGAAAGTGCGTTAGTGTTGTTAGTGTTCGTCAATAACGCGGACCATAAAACTACCAGTTATTTTCTTAGAGGTTTTAAAGATGTTTTCCAAATAACTTCAAGTCTAACTTAGGAGGCAATGCAATGGTTCCCCTGATTTTAAAGATCCACTTAAACAGACACAACCTAGATAAAACATTTTTCCAAGCTTGCATATTGTTTTACTTGGAAGATCTGAAACTCATCAAAAATAATATATACGCGCTGTGCATCCGCTATTTTCACTCTCTTAAATAAATTGCATCTTGTGTAAAATATTTTACGTGTTTTGATTTTTAAAATGACGTCTCAAAAAATGGCTACAAAAATTTTAATCACGGAACGATGTTGAGAAAGCATATCCAACTGATTTGAAAAATACAGTAGCCGTTACCGAGATGTCGGCGATTAAACATCACAGCCCTGCGCGGACCATCAAAAATGTAATTCTTGAAAAGCGTCTTGTACGATTCAATATGCAATGCAATGGTTCCCCGCGATTAAAAAATGTAACGTTAAAATGGAAAAAAGTACTCCTCACCCTTTTAATTAAAAACTCTGTAGGTATTCCAGATAAAGCATTTTACCTGTTCATTGTCAACACTGCACATCATGGACATCTTTTTACTCGGAAGATCTGAAACACATAAAAAATACTCATTATTAAATCCTTTCACGATACGATATAGAAATAAATTGTGCGCACATGAAAACAACAGAAAGATTAAATGGCTGTAACTGTTCATGGAACCCATGATCCAAGGTAAACAGAAGCTATTTTGCTATTATGAAAAGCCAAACCCGTAAGTCGTAAACGTGTCAAAACAAATTAGTACCTTCAAGTGTTTTTCTTTTTACGGAGCTAAGGTTGGATATTAATATAGAATATTGTTCTTCACCAACCCAGAACGTCATGACTTAAAATTCATTTCTTCAAATTTCATTGTTTTTATTGGTCTTCCCTAAAGAAGAAGTGATGGTGTAGCAACCCTATTTATATTATAAGAAAAACAAAACAAACAAAAAAAGTTCAAGAGCGTACTTACCATAAAAACATTAATAAATCTTCGTGCAATGCTTTCGTTACTAACGTTGTCTTTAAATTTCTTACTCTCGTATGTTTCATTACCTCTTTTTCAAAATAGCAAATGAAAACTTGCTGGCAAACGAACGTCAACGCTATCGATTCTTGATCTTGCAAACAATCAAAACATTTGAACGATCAAATGCGCTGTGAGGGTTTCTTCTGCTTATACTAATCGTGAATGTGTCATGCGCGGTCTAACTGCCGCTATATGACCACGATTAAGAAGATTTTGACCGTGAAAAACGACCCGAAACATTCACTCTCTAAACTAAAAACTGGATGCACAGCGCGGATTAGTATAAGTAGATCATACATTGCTATCAAACACAGCTTTCATCTTTTCAAACCTACTTCGATTAAGAATTCACTTCACTAGGTCGATAAGCTTGACCTATTTGTAAAAACTATAGTCTGGAAGACACAGCACCAATCGGTCCAAAAACACACGGTCAAAAGTCACTTATCCAAAACTACAAGTGGAATTTTAACCGAGGCTTGATAGGTCAATTGTTTAGCTATCTATTGTTTTCAAGATTTTAAACCAATGGAATGCGTTAAAATGCAGTGGCTTCGAAAACTCAAAGTGGGCAACATGGTCCTTAGCCTACTCGCTTATGGTACGATTTCCAAAGTTTAATTCAGCCGGAAAAATCGTTTATTGATCTGAGACTATCGAAAAATGAGTGATCAAAAAGTATGGACTGTGTTTCATGACGTATCACTTCTCAAGGCTAATTCCCGTGAAGATTTGATCGGCACACAGCGCGTGCAACAGCTAAGAACACTAAATTGCGCTCGTTTAAAATTTTTAATTTGATTTGATTTTACCAGGTCGGTCGACCAATCTGACCACCCTTGGATCCGCCCCTGATATGAAATCTCACAAAGGTTCGCAGTCTAAAAATATTCGAAGGGTATATCCAGCAAACATTCTAAAATAATTTTTTCTAATATTTCATCGCTTAATAATACATGAAGAAAGAGATATTTTGGTAGTAAGGCTTTAAGTTAAAAGTAGTAAGTAGTTACTTTTACTAAAAATGCTTAACATTTGGATGTAAGGTACGATTTTATCGTCGGTAGTTCAACCTTAACGAACTTTTTAATTACATCTAAAGTTTGTCAGCTATTTAAACCGTCATTTTGCATTAAATATTTCAAAGATCTCAGTTTTTGGGAAGGTTTCTTGAGTCCATGGAATCTTTGTTATTGTTTTTAATTTTTTTCGAAGCAGACGCGTTTTTTTACACATAAGTTCTTATAATTTTTTTCTTGAAAATATTCGACTCATGTGTGTACATTTCTTTGTCTTGAAAATTATTTGCTGGTGGCGTTTCTTAATAAGACCCCATTTACATTCGATAAGACCTCTTTACACTAACTATTTTTTTTATGGCAATTTTTGGTCGTGCTTTCGAAAGTATGCTGCTTGCTGCTACCGTTTTGCGCCATCTGGCTCTTGTTACAAATTAGGACAGGTATCACAAATTGGGGCACGACATTTGGTCTAGTTCTGTTATCGATATGTTTAATTTGCTTACCAAATTATTGTCTGTATTTGCACATGTTTTTAATCCTCATGCGAACACTATGGATTCATTGGTTGTTTTTCATGTGATTAAGCAGTAAGCTGAAAAAAGTTTGGCTGTTTGAAAGAAAACAAAAACCGTTATATTGGACTTCGAGAACTGCGTATTTTCTGATGTCTATGGTTTCTTACATCCAAAAGAATATTTACAACAAACATGCGCAAGAGTAAATCATGAGAACAATTGATTGGCGTATGGGAACAGTTTTGAAGTATTTGCACATTACCAGAGAATGTGTTTGGCTTTGGACAAATCTCAACAACAAAACAAGTAAAAAATAATTATATAAAAAATAATATATTCAATACTCACTGAAAAATAATACCAAGGTATTCTATGGCGAGCCTTTCGTGCCATAATTATTTTCGGCATCAAGTTTATAATCAGTTCCCTAACTTTTATTATTTTTTTATTTTATCAAAAATAACTGGAAACATTGCCGAAAATATTGTACTATATCATAATGCATTTTTTATACCATAATTTTCAAAATCATATTTTCGGTTGATTTGCCAAATATTTTTTCAATGATACTAAAAACGTTTTTCTGCAAAGTAAGCAAATCTGCTAGGTTATTATAAGTGGAGAGATACAGGTGCATGGACGGGACATTAACTCGCACCACGTGGAACGAATAGAAAGATGGCGTATGAGGTGGCACCACGTGAAAATCTGTGGAGAGTAATGGTAAGTCCTCTGTTTCGTTCTGCATCCAGCTGGAAAAGTAACCTACTACGTTTCTGACGTTAGAGGTCAAGGGGGATGACTGTTGTGGTGTTGTTGTTGTTGATGATGGTGAGCCAGTTCTGCTTCTACCTCTTACAGATCGACCAAATCCAAACAATCTGGTCATTTCAGAGGCTGGAGAAGGTACATTCTGGCGTGGTGCAGTTACATTCGGAGACTGGACGTTTCCTATTTTTTCGACCATAGACAGTAACTGGTCAGCACACCTTTGTAAAATGTTTCTGACTGCTTCCTCCGCCACTTTTATCTGAGTCCCGTATTCTAAGTAACCCGAATATTTCTAGGCCGCAAAGCACTTTTGCCGAAAATTCAATTTGTAAGAATTGCCGAAAACATTATGTAAATCATTTCTCAAAAAATTAAGTCACAGAAATGCCAAAAATATATGTTTATGAAATTGAAAATGGTTTTCTTTTTGCCGAACGAACCAATTAATAACCTAATAAATTAGATATTGTGCCGAAAATAATTATGACACGAAGAGCTCGCCATAGTATTCTACATATCTGTAAGTATTAAAATATAATTCTGAAGGCATTAATAAAAATTTATATACAAAGAATCGGATAGAACAAATATTTAAAAAATAAATTATTACAACATTTAGTTTTTCACCACCGTAGTATTCATGTAGACTTTCGTGTGAAGTTCAATTTATTGGAGCTATCAATTAATGCTTTTCAATTTTTCCTGATAAATTGATGCTTTACGATTTTTGAAATTTGAAGTTCAATTTATGAAAAAGTTCCTTGTAATAGATATAAAAGGCGATAGAAAAAACTGATCGAGCATCCCATATTACAGGATATTTTTTATAATTTGAAATGCCTCCTTTATTATACAGTTCTCAGAAATTGAACAGCCGACGTTCATTTAAGGGAGGGGGCACTATACAGGAGACAAGATTATCAAAATTGTAATTTAATGATGAACCAGTTTCAATAAAGGGTGGTTAGAGTTTCATTGAAATGATCCAAAAACTTCAAATATCTTCATATATTTCTTTGTCCTCGATATTTGTTGAAAATCTATGATGGAAGTTTGGTTTGACATTTTATAGATAATGTAGAGATAATGTAATCAAAATATTGTAAAAAGAACAGACAGTAGTATATAAAAATCCCTTCTAATAATCGAAAGAATTCATACTTCAACATTCTCATCGAAGTTTATAAGGATTATTTTAATCACTTGAACTGATTGATGCTTTGAATTCTGATCAGTTGAAGGTTTAATATTATTCTTTCATATTTACCTGTTAGAACAACTATTCTCATTTTGATATTTGTCCAACATATGAACGCTTTTTACCGCTGAATTAAGCGCCAATTGAAACCTAAATGCGAAGGTAACTTATTTGCTTATCAAAAAAGAATTTTAAATGACTGAATAAATAATAATAGATTCCAATCTCACTGCAAACGACTTTCAATGCTTTCGAAAATGCATTCATACAAAAAATTTCCATGGACTGTACCACTCCCAATAAATAATGATTTTAAATCTAAAAAGAAACAAACAGGCATCATCTCAATAATATATTTTAGAGAAAATGTTCCAAAGCCATCAGCCTTTTAATTCTATTATTATGAACCTTTATCGATATTTCGTAGATATAATTCTAGCTTCTCATTTCGTTTTGGCTTAATAGGGCTGGTTCACATATTTTGAAGATTGTATGTCAGTTTCATGCACCTGCAAACTACTGCAAAGCCTACTAATCAACACTTTTTAAAGTTTCGAATGGTGTCAAAATATTGGATTTTGGATAATTGGACAGTATTTGGTGGATAAAGTTTTATTAACAGTTATATTGAAATCTATTTATTGAAACTCGAATATGAAAAAGATGCCTGGCTGATGCTTCAAAATATACATGAAGAAGAATATTCTTTTTATTCAATTATGAATGATTCACCGACGTACCTGTAAAAATTCATTAGAAAATATTGATTGCTACTTTTATACGCCCGTGCCTTAAACAAAACTATTTACAGAGCTCTAAAAAGAACTGATGCAAAATGTACTTGACTCTAAAAACCAAATCTGAGCAAGTCGTACGTATAAGCTTTTGGTTTACAGCTGCACAATATATGGAGTAAATCTCTTACCAGAAGCATTATATTGGACAATTAAGTTCTTCAATGCCAAAACGGGTGGCTAAATCAGAGTAGAATGAAATATAAATGACTTCATAATTCTTTTGCAGACAAATTTTTGCATAACATTTACCTTTTTGTTGATTGAAAATAACTGCAGTTTCTCGTGTTTGTTTCGCTTGAAGAAAATGATTTTATCTTCCAGAATGATGACTCGAGTATCTGCAATTAAGTTTCAGATAAGTGTCATTGGTGTCACAATATTAGTTACAATATCCATGTGAAAAGTCATCTAACCATAGTAGTTTCGTCCTTCTTTTACTTGTAAAATTTTGTCGAGTACCACCAGACATTCAGAACCAACCAACATTTTAGCTTTATACGTAATCTTCATTTTATCATACTGCAAAACTATTTTGTCATTTGTGTTGATTTGTGCTAGCAGAACTTGCATTTGTGCTTTCTGTTGCAACTTGTACAGCTAATGAAATAGATAAATCGATGAGGCAATTTGTGATATGTTTTACAGTTGTTTTCTTATTTTTCTACCATTACCATTACAGGTACCATTACACAAAATATAATCATACGTTTCACAAACATTTACCTCTCCTGGATCATCATACAGAACTTCTGGTTCTTGCGTAAATTCCTACATGAAAAAGTTAGATGCTCATTTGTAGTAACTAAAGGTACAACGACGTATCCCTTCAATCCAAAGGACAGTTACCTGAGATTGATCTTCAAGCAGTAGTTGTCTTCTACAATAAATTATATCTTCGATTGTCTAGAGAAGGACATGCAATTAATAAAAAACTAAAAGTTTTTTCAATAAATCACTAAAAAATCTAAAGATCAATAAAAAGCTAAAAGATTAAAATCATATATTTAACTGAATTAATACCTCCTGCATAGACTGATAATTTCCTGTTTTGAAGTTGTTTTTATATTGAAACTCATAGGTCGTTATATCATCGTAGATCTCTTCGCCTATTGTGAAGTGTAAATTTACCCCTCTCAGTTTTTCAGTAAGTATATATATGAAATTGCTAAATGACATAAATAGTCTCAATACCAGCAGTAAACACTGGACAAGAATCTTTTGAATTTCTGAAACAAAACTGTTTTTATTAAAGGAAACTCACTGATTGAAGTGTGTTTCCATTCAATTTTTGATGGCGGTGATTTTCCAAGCCAACTAAAACTGTAAACTGCAAACAAATATTCTCGACCAACCTCTAAGTCACCTATTACAAATTCTGGTTCAGAAATAGGTGCAGTAACAAATTCCCAATCATCACAATCAATTTCCCTCCCTTTCACTATATATCTGTATGGTGTGTTGGTCCATGATAATTTACATGAATCTTTTCCTGCATACCAGCACTGCAAATGTTGCACTTGTGAAAGCCTAAAATTGTGGACGCAGATTCAGTTAGTCAAGTGAAAGTAGAGATTTAATAAAGTTTGCATCTTTCAATTAATATGATAAAACAATATACTTACGGCGATATGTGGTTCACCGTTTCTTCAATAAATGCCGGTAAATTTGAAACTGCTTGGAGCTTCATCTGATATTTGTTTGACTGCAGATTAATAAACAATCTGTGAGCATCGTTTTGCTCTATCTTCAAAAGTTTCGAATCCTCTATTTCTTCAAGATGCAGTATCGTTTCTTTTATGGCCGATCGGTGTAAAGCAGTTTTCAGGACTTCATGCATTTCCAAAGGCAATTCGCCAGGGTCTTCTGGGCAGAATGCGTAGGGTAATATGATAAACAGCTCCTGAGTGCATCTTGAAATCATTTCAAGAAAGTATTGCTGCTTGTTTGCGGCTTTTTTCTCTATGAACACTATAGCTTCTGCACATTCTAGACCTTTAGAGCCTTTAAAATCTGTTAAAACTGTATAGTCTTGCGAAACTCCTTTGGGACTAAAGGTATGTTCACAAGAGTAACCGGAAAACGGGTGATATGTGGTGTGTAATCTATTTATAACTCTCAGAATGCCTTCGGCAATGGTATATCCTTCGGCAGTGTTGCATAAAACCAATGATCCACGTTCCACTTTGAAGCATAACTCTTCAAATGCCACAGCTAAACTTGCAATAGCGTGGTCTTTACTTTCTGGGTTTTGTTGAAAATGTATAAATGTTGGCTTTTTCCCCGTTATGCGATGTCCAATGCACTTTGATTGTTTGCAGTTGTATCTGCTTTCGATTCTATTCCGTTTATCTAATGGTGAAACGCGGCACTGAAATATATTCTCTAATGAAGATGGAATAAGTGACTGGACAAAGTATGGTAACTCTTCATATGCATGTTCGCCATTATCCATTTCATTTTCTGTGTCTTCATCATTATCTTTTTCATACAAAGTTATTGGAACTGATTGACCCTGGTTTAGTTGATTAGGTCTGCAATAATATCCTCTTTCGATTGCCTAAATAGTTAAATGTAATCATTTTGCCAAACGAAATAATAATGGAAATATGTCATTTAGGTTAGAAATACCTTCTTCAAATTAAAATTTCGCATAAATTCTTCTTGTAGTACTTCTTCTTCTAGTACTTCTTCCTCTTCTGACTAAAAAGAAAAATCTAAGCAATGCACAATCAAGTGACAATGAAAAAGCGTATTAAATGAATAAATACCTTCTTCAAAGATCTACAGTATCGTGAATTCTTGAATGAAATTATTTGAACATCTTCTTCTTCTTTTTCTTCTTCTCCTTCTTCCTCTCCTTCTTCTATCACTTCATATGTTCCAAGCGTTACCTTAACATACTCATTGTCATTTATAAACTCAAAGGAACCAAAAGAACTCTCTCCAGCGGACAACAAATCTGCATGAGAATCGGAACCAATGGACATCTTTCCAACAGACATCAGCTGTTCGTAAGAATTGGTCCAGCAGACGTCATCGATGCGCCATTTCTCATCATCTTCCAGTGTGGTACATCCACTTACCTTAGGTAAAACGAACGAATTTGTTACATTTGATGTTATAATATCCGTAGCAATTTTGTTAAATTGGAAGATTGATTCCGTTGATCGCATGTGTGTATCCAATGAAAACACTTTCATTCCAGCGCAATTGCCGATAGATCGCAGCGACTTTGTTTGGTGAATCTTGTTGATGATGAATGTGTGCTCATTTTGCAGTACTTGTGGTAGCAACATCACAACTGATTTTTGCCATTCTTCCAGTTCAAACATCTCAGTAAGATTCTTCAAATCCTCATCACTGAAATCCTCCAGATCATATTCTTCAAATATGAAATGAGTTGTCGTGTTGCAACTTCTTTGAACTTCTTTCATGATCGTAGTTATTCCAGGTGCCTTTCTAGTTTTAAAATATTCTTCAGACAACTCCACGCGGTTGCATGCTTGGAAGTTTCGGTTTGGCGATTTCTTTCTAATTTTTTCCACTACGCCTTTCATCTCCAAGTTTAACAAAGTTTTGTCATCCCATAACACGTAGAACACTTGACTGTGAGCTTCTATATATCTTCTTCTTATAAAGCGTTTTCCTGAGAAATTTATCGCCTAACATACTACTATCCAGTGACCTGTCAAGTCATAATGTGGGACTAAATACAGCTTATCTCCATCCTTTGCTTCGAAGCAGTCAAAAAGCTTTATGGCAACATCAGTATAGATTGATTTGAATTTTAAAGGTGGCATTATCATTTTATCGTGGCAATCACAGTACCTATTGAAATATTTGTCACATCGATTTTCCCACTCTCCATAATCCATGTTCATTATGCTTCCACCACTGAGATAGTATATTTCATTAAATTTGTTTTGGTTGAAAGAAAGAATAGATTGAACAGCTGTTACAATCTCGTCACATCCATGGCTGTGTATCATGTAGTCTTTTTGACATTGCTGAAAATGTTCCATACCTGTGAAAATTTTAGAATAAAAGTTAGAATAGCGTACCATTTCTAAGTTAGTACCATAATTTCTATAACAATCATAGAAAACTTTCTTCCAAACAAATACAACTTGTTATGATATTTTTATAAACTCCTACAAATGTTTACAAAAAGAAGAGATTTTTTCATATTTCTAGGAAAAGTTACAAATGTAGTTGTATGACGCATTGTGGAGATGAATCAAGAGAACTGGCAATCTTAATATAGATTCACTTGCAACTGGAGACGAAGCGTTGGAACTTGTGACAAAGGGTTAATGAAAGTTGCATTTTGTTTATATGACTACATTAAATACGAAGGAAATGTGTGTTAAAAACCACCTGTTGGAAGACGGAATTCCACTGAAATATCATTGACAACATCTCCGCGATTGATTCCAAACAAACTCTCTCTCAGTTCAGGCCATGACAGCATTTTTTTCTTTAAAGCATTTGTTTTTCGCTTTGCGCTACCTTTCAGGAAGCTTCCCATTGAAATTGTAATTTGAAGATTCTTGGCTAACTTTTTCCAGTCTCTACCTATCTTTGAAGTAACCATGGAACACAGCTCGTCTGAAACAGTAACACCTATAACACGCCAATTGAAATGTTTTATTGATGATTTTAAACTGGAATTAAACTGCAAAAAACAAATATTGTGCCTTTTTTATGGCATTGTTGAAGACTTCAAGAAAAAGAAAGTAAGCAAAGAATTTTCTAATGTGTGTATTCCTAATGTGAATTTTTCAGAAGTTTAAGTTAAAAAAATGACTTTAATTGAACGTCTGTAATTTGAAATTCTGTGTCAAGTCCAAAAATATGTTGCAATTGATGTTTTCAAAAAACATTACTGCAAATATATATTTCCAAACTGATGCCCTAGCCAAGCTGAACTGATCCTTGTGGAAGTAGTATACTGATGAGAAGTGTGAAAATATTATGAAAAGAGATATAAAGTATTGACATATTTAGAGGATGATTGACTCAGATTGACACAGAACATGATATCCTTTATTATCATTGCCATCTATTTTTTTATCTTTAGCTTGGATATAATACCATAAATTTAGAAGATATATCGTAATATATGTATTTCCTGAAAATTCTTGGATTCTGAAAGTTTTGGTGTAGATTACAACACTAAATACACCTTTGTCAATCCTTCTTCCAATCAGTCCTTTCAGTTTTTCAAAATTTGTTGTCGTGATTAAATTTTCCAGAGCTCGGACCAACATTGCACAACTAAATTCCACAAATATAAATTTTGCTAAAATTTCTAACCACAAAAATAGCTTCCAGTAAGGTACTTGATGCTATATCACGTTGAAAAATGAGCTTTTTACGAAGTGTTCTATTGAGTTTTTTTGGAAGAAGTTACGTTCTGAATCAAATTGTAAATTTTCCATTCAACAATTATTTCAAAAGTATTTTCCAAGAAGACATAGTGGATGAAAAACATTGGCACAAAACCTTTTGATTATCTAGCTTTCTTGGTGACCTAATGATTTAAAGATAGATCTACACTATCTGTCACTCATGGGTTTTACAGTGGTGAATGAACGAAAATGTAAAACATATAATAGTTGAACTTTCTCTTTGCTAAAATTTGTTCAATTCAGCTTTAGTTATTTAATTTACAGTAATTTCAAGGTAGATTAGGGATATTTTCGACGTTTTCTGATATTTTCAGTTGATATTTGTATTCCTGAGTTTTAATGTTTAGCAATTATATTGCAGTTAACAATAGAATAAAACACAGTCAACTTGGGAGTAACTTTTGTTTCTGAGAAACTTATATGTTTGTGCAATTTTGCTGCCAACTAATTCAATTTTCAGAAATTCTCTGAAAAACAGCTAAATGTTTCTATCCAGATACTAAAATAAAAAGGTTTTTTTCTATCACGAACAGGGTTTCAGGTTGCACTGGCTTCGCTTATGCGATTTGTCGATGTTCACAGTATTTCCTTTTTTTTCTTATAGAAGCTAACACATTTCCCAATTCCTGTTTATGCACTGTTTATGCACTACAATGAGATAACTTCATTTTTGGTCAGCGCGGAAAGCAGCTGATCTTTCATTAGCGTGTGACCGTACTTCCGTCCCAGAGTTTTGTCCTCAGTTCTAGCCTGGATTCCTCATAGAAAGCTGATACCACTTAAAAATAAGGGTGGGATAGAGGCTATTTGCTAATCGTGGCTTAATTCAGATTTTTCAGATAATTTATAATCGCAGCTATTTTATCAGGGTGAGTGCGGCCTCAAATTAAAACATGAGTCTTACAGTTTGCCCATCACACAGATATCGTCTTTTGGAGACAAAAGCTAAAGGAAAGGGTTATTTTTGACCAGAGAAGTAAAGGAATTCGTAATATCAACGTATATCATCATTGAACCTGTTATTATATACTGTTGAGTTAGCTAGCGCTGATTTTGTGTTTTGTGCTACATCAGTCAGACCTGGAGATAGAGAGAGCTCTGCTGCTGCCTCTAAAAAAGGACTTGTGTATTATATCAGATATGTATATGTTATTTTTTATGTATTCATACAAATGTGTCCATCAATATAGGCAAGTTTTAAATGTCACTATAAAATTAAATTAAAATTAAATAATTATTACCTTTGCACACAAAAATAAAATGTGTAGTTGTAGAAACCTATCTAGTCATCAAAAATAAACAGACAACATATTGCAGTTTATAAAGCGTTTTCCTGAGAAATTTATCGCCTAACATACTACTTATTGATTTAATTAGAATTTGAACTTGGAATACGACATAATGCTAATTCATTATTGTTATATCGCTTCTCTAACTGTTTTGAACTTGATTGAATTACTTTTGTCATACACAGCAGCTTAAATCGTTGGTTTTCTTAAGTACGGCTAAGGTATGGCTTAGGTGCGGCTAGCTTTCGGTAAGCAGTGTGTGGTACACATAATCTAAAATGACTCTAACAATGATATTCTTTGTTTGTTGTAATGTAATGTAATTATCAAGCAAAAGAACGAAATATAAGTGTCTGTAAACTCTACATACATCACTTTATAGAAAGAATGTTGTCTATTCAATCAACATTAAACAAATTACCAAGTCCCTTCACTTACTTATAGTCTTGTCATTTTTTTTTAAATTTTGTCACTTTTATATTTTTTGAATCATAAATTGGTTTTTACTCTGTGTCTCTGCATGACCAGCAGTCTCTTGTTTTCTTAATCTTAAGAGTCACTTTTCGTAAGAGGCTGACAATTTTGGTACATCGTTTTGTCGTATGTTCTTGTTCCCCATTTGGTTTTGAAGTAATATTCATTGCAAAAATAATAAAAAAATAATTTTGAGGTGGTCACTATCTCTCTTACAAAAAGTGGCTCTTAAATAATCGGCAGTTGTTTTGCATGCTTGTTTTTATTTTCAGTGAAAAATGTATGAATGGTGCATTACCACTCATACAAACACATGGTATTTTTTTAATATCATCAATTACTTTTAGTCATTTCTTTGCAAAATTCATCTTTGTAATGTATGTGAGAAGTTTGCATTTAACTCTTTGTAGTCATTAGAATAAAAGTCTGCATGAAATTTTGTGAAGTATGCTCTAAGCTTTTTTAAGGAATTGGTAACTTCTTTTGATTTTAATGCAAACCTGTATTCATTCGCAATCCAATTTCATTGAATTCACTTCAAAGACAATTGTATTTGTTTCATTTGTTAAGATGTCCTTAGATAGCATAGATAAAACTGTACACAAAAGTCAAATGAAACATTGATGAGTGTTTGATATGCTTTGTATCTTTAAAGAAAACATTTAAAAAACATTTAAACACTTTATTATTATTACGAATATTTATTACAGGATGGTTCCTCAGTTATAAATACATATATACAATATATACAAATACTGTTATTCTGGAAGTCCTGTGCAAAAATGATGTAAAGGATTTAAAATATTAAGAGACGTATAGACGAGTTAGAAACTAAAACATTTTATTGAATTAATATGGACACAATTTTGAGACGAGTCCTGTTTGGTTTTAACATTGAATGTCTTATTACCACTATCACTTCACTATTACTTCATTTATCACTCATTAATTCCTATTTTGACCTTCCTGGAACAAAAACGTGATTTTTCCATTTTGCTTCAAGGTCAAACATTTTTAATTTCGCTAGTATAGCGAAGTATTGGTATTGTCGTTCTATGTATCTCCGTGACATTTTGGACGATCTCACTACAGTAAATAATTGCACATAAAAGCCATGTCCGCACACACCTTAGCAATAAAATCTTTTGCAGGCTGACTAACGGGCCAAATTTGGACTAAATTATGAAAGTTCTCCAATTTTCATAAAAATTTGCACAAAGCACAATTGAAAGGTGCTGATTTCGAATTTGGCAGTCATTTGTTTCAAATTTGCCCAAAATTTGGCAATGCTGTATTGAGATTTGTGTAATTGTGACACCGTCCTGAAGACGGTATAATAAGATCTATTTATTTTGTATAATTGCGAGTTGAAATTCTGCTACTGTTATCAACTATTGTTTCTCACAGTTCTATGAACAGTATCTATTATCTAAATTGTTTGGTTTACAAATTCTATCTAAGTATCTATCTCTGTCACAGTTTTTCGTCGTTTTCGGAAAGTCCGTTCGAATTTCGAATTGTTTGTTTTTCAGAATAATGACTGACCTATGCTAGGAACTTAGGACAGGTTTGACTAAAATTGGGCAATTTAGACAAGGTGCTGATTTCAAATTTGACAGTCATTTTGTCAGAATTGACTAAAATTGGACAATTTGGGCCAAATTTGGACCAAATTTCGAAAGTTCTTCAAATTTCATGAAATTTTGCATGGATTACATTTGAAAGGTGCTGATTTCAAATTTGACAGTCATTTTGTCAGATTTGACTAAAATTGGACGATTTGGACCAAATTTGGACCAAATTTCGAAAAATCTTCTTTTTTCATGAATAAACATCATGCGTAACTGTTTTTCTGGCCCCGAAACATCATAGTGAATTACAAAGCTATCAAGGTTAAGTTAAATAAATTAAAGAAGGGAGTAATTTGATGAATTCCAGACTGTATCAAATTATTAGTCAGTGTACAAGTCATTCAGATATCTTGAAAGTTAGCCTAAAGCAATTTTCTCAAGGGCTGATGCGGAAATTGTTCAAGCCTAATGGCTTCTAGTTTAGAATTGTGATAATGCAATATAGCGAAATTTTCGACTTCCAAGTCGTCTTGTTCAACTTTGGCGAAAGCGCTGACCTTCAGGCCTCTTGGCCTCTTGTTACGTTTGTTATGAGAAAAACACAACTTGAACTCCTTTCTCCTGAATTTAATGATGTAGAAGCGATCATTTAGTGGAAGGTATCATCATCACGCAAACATATGTAGACAATGTTTTTAGGGAGTAGTGGACACCGTTCAAATACTTCCCAAGTTTAGCACAAACAATTTTTCATAACTACCCTTAATTAAATCAAATGTGCATATTCTGATTGACTGAGATTATATCATTTGTGGTTTCTTCCACCGATGATCAAAGCAATGCCCATTTTTTACTCTATCAAAATTGAAAATAGTTTTTATGTTTTTACATTCCACCAAATATTAGAATTGGTTTTGTAATAACATTGATAATAAATTCTCAAGTTGGTGTGGGGGAGAAGTTTGAAGTTTGGAATTTGAAAGAAAAACATAAAAATGTTTACACACTAAAAATTTAAGGCACGGTTTTAAAATGGCCAAGATGAGCAGATGGTATCTAAGAGTCAATAATTTTCCAAACCATCTAACATTGCCTCGTTTTGATGTGATAATTTGATGTTTCCATGGTGAATGGAGATTAGGCAAAAGTATAATAAAGCAAATGGCGTTGTGTAATAGTACAATGCAACTAAAAGGAGGTCAGGCTGAATTGCTTGATAAAATACTGGCAATGAAAATGAAACTCGGGAAACATGTATTGTTAACCAAAGATATGTTTCCAAGCTTTAAAGGAAATTTCTTACTAAGGCTCAGCATACCTCTATCATCTTTCATATTTCCCATATTCAATTCATCACTAAACGTCTTTTCCATTTCTTTCACATGTTCTGCAAAAACATTTTAATTATTATAGCAGGTGTGTAGAGTTTTAGAATTAACACACCAACTCGTGGGCATTGTTAGTATATAGTTCGTTATTTACGTCTGTGTTAATGCTTTCATGAAGAATAAAAAACACAAAAAGATATGATTATCGCGAAACGGTCATATAAAAGGTGTTTTGGTAAAGCTAGAGATGCATTTACACCTTTATGTATTACAGATCGTGTAGCTAAGAAAAACTAAAGTTAAAGCATCAAAAATCAAAACATTTTTAAGAGCTCAAGTCAATTTAGAATTTACAAAGTAATATCTGATTTCTTGAGCTAGCCTTTAATTACAACTAAATTAAGTTCCAGAACTCACCTTTAAGTACGGCTACATTAAATGCCAAATCTAAAAAGCAAATGTAAATAAATTCTGGATGGTGCCTAATGCGTACATGTGTCTGCACGTAGATCATCGGTTTATGAAACAGTTTGGGTTTGATAAAACAAACTTCTTATTTTACTTACTGGACATTGATTCATTCTTTAAGCTAATAGCAGATTCTAAAGCAGTAATTCTACGGTCAATATCTTTTCTATCTTCACCAACGTTTGAAAGTTCCACGTCATGTGATTGAGTATCTCTTTTCACGGCTTCAATCAACTTCGAGAGTTCTTCAATGTTTTTGCTGTTTTCATCTACTTTGTTTAATTCCACATCAGCGAGTTTCTCCTCCACATCAAAGAGATTCGCTTCCACATCAGCGAGTTTCTCTTCAAGCAAGGTGACCATTTTAGATGTGTACAACTTAAGCGATCCTGATTCTAACTCTTGACATAATGCCATGTTGTTGTAACCCAATCCAAGTAAAACAAACTCGATTCTTTTCCAAAGCCCAGTGAACTGATTGGCTGTTTTCAGGTCTTGTAGAGATCCATGCTTGACTTCATTTCTCAAACTTCGAGCTCGTATAACAAATGAGGCTAAACTGCTATCAGAGTTTTTTGGGATTGAATCCCAGCCATCAGTTGGTTCAGTTAAGTTAT
Source organism: Turritopsis dohrnii (assembly GCA_027922465.2). Classification (NCBI taxonomy): domain Eukaryota; kingdom Metazoa; phylum Cnidaria; class Hydrozoa; order Anthoathecata; family Oceaniidae; genus Turritopsis; species Turritopsis dohrnii. Next base: position 832,719 of record BQMF02000023.1, read on the forward strand.
TGCAATGTCGGATAGCAATTGCAATTGATGTGATATCCCAATCTTTAGAGTTAACTTTTTTAGTGTTTCTAGGACACAGAATTTCCCATTGGAATGGTTTAACAATACGAGAAAGTTTTTTCTGATATGCTTTTCGAAATGCCCACATGTGATTGTGAAGTTGAGTTTCGTCGTCAGTAATTCCAACATAGCTTGTATCCTTTCCATAGTTATGAAACACGTACAATAGCGCGTCTTTTACACAAATTTCGACGGCAAGATTCACTCGAATCCAATAGGTACAATCTGGTAATGTGTTTGAGGTCGATGTTGATGGTAGAGTAGGTGAAATCATTTTCTACTATACTTGTGTCAATGCCGGTCTCAAAATGGTACCTTCAAGCAAAGAAAAAGACACACACTAAAAATTACAATAAAAAAGTAAGAAAAGGCAACAGAATAACTTGTTTTTCGTATTGAGCAACGTGTTTAACAGGCTTGATAAGTGATATATAGAAGAAACAAAAATCAAAATAACTACTGTCACTTTCATGTTCATTTGAATGCCGGTTTTATGCATACGAACGTCATAGGTTCAAGTGAACTGTGATTATTTACTCAAATGATTTGATAAGCAAGCCTCGCAATCAGTCTTTGAATTTGGAAACTTGCTTAAAAAACTCAAACTCGGTCCAAAGTGACACAAACACAGCATTAAAATATTATGGGTCCAAGGATACAAGGATACAACGGAAGTGGGCACAAAAAAAGATAATTTCCTTGCTATGTTTGGGATAGGTGACATCATAAAGACGCCATAGATGACATTTAAAACACTAACTTCCGGTTTAAAACTAAGTCTTAAAAGAAGTTGTTAAATTGGGAGAAGACTTGAGTGACATCATAGGTCAAATTTGAATGATATTGAACAATGTCAGTGATTCTACTCAGTACCATTGCAAAGCAAGTCTTACAGACATATTAAAAACATTTAGGAAATATTTGATTAAATCATACCTTATTTTTATTTAATTTGAAATAATTTATGTTATCTTTTAGGTATTGAAAAACTTATGGGGAAAATTGCGAATAAAATTAAAAAACCTTGATATAACTGCCGTCTATCTAATTATTAATAGCCGATTCTCTGTCTGTCTGTCTGTCTGTCTGTTTATCTGTTTGTCTGTCACGCAAAATGGTAGATGTAGTTGTGAGAGAAATCATTTCATATTATTTACTCGACGTCAGTGTGAAGCTATTCCATTGAGACCCAAATAGAACGCGACGTTTAGGGAAAATTATCTAGGTAACCAATAGGGAAAAGTGACGATTTTTGGGGTCCGCGATATTGGCCATGGGATGACGAAAATATTGGGGCAAAATCTTTTGTAACGGTTCTATGACGTCATTATAACTTTTGATCGACGATATCTCCGAAACGGTACGTCATAGACATTTGATCCTATACATTTTCTTGCTCAGAACTTGGAGCTCTACAAGATGGTAACACTTTTTATTGCCAATTCCTCATTCCATTTTTTGTGAACTCTTTGGGAGGTGACACAACGCAGGCTGAACATTCGCGGCGAGTGACGCCGCCTTGACGGCTAGTCTACATATTAATAGCCGATTCTCCGTTTGTTTGTTTGTTTGTCCGTCCGTCACGCAAAATGGTAGGTAGGCTGTGAGAGAAATTATTTCTTATTTTTTCTGCAACGTCAGAGTGAAACCATTGTATTTTTTTTATTACATATATATTTGATACCCCTTGGGGTCTATCTCCTTCTTGGCGGAGCGAGCCATCTTACATAAATACATAAATACATTTTTTTTTAAATAATACTTGATTTGATCAACCAAAGGGCTGAAAGCTCCTTCATTGGCGCTTCTGACTTGACTAGAGAAATGTCAACATCAGAAATGTCTTGCACACGCACAGACCGTGAACCACGTATACAAAGCAGCATAGATCGAAGCAACGAAAAGGAAATTTTCGTACAAACAAAAGTGGTGGCGGCCGATGTTGTTATGCCTCTCTTCTCAGCAATCGTTTCGGCGAGCCTCTGGTAAAATTTGCTACATTCTCTCCCCATTCCACCCGTGGCGGAGAACACCAAAGGCGTGAATGTGGCATTTTCAACTTGAAGAACTCTTTCATTGTACTTCTTCTTTTTCTCTTCTTCGTTCTTCCGATAGCACCTTTTGATTTCTGAACAGCCTCTATATCTTTGAGCGTTGAGGTCAAAGACCCGTACATCACAAAATACTCGTTGACCAGGTGTCCAGAACCCAACAGCGCTAACGTCCAAACGGGCTTCGCTTCCAGTAGCAGCAATCTTCTCTCTGAAATTCTCCCTATTTAAAGACAACAGCATTGGTTCCTTCCTTACATCCACGCAGACTTCTTTGAGGAACAGCGCTGTGATGTCTCGCACTTCATTATGTCTTGTGGAAACAAAGCCACCTTTCTTGCAAGATAGAGCATGAGCCAGATCATATTTGACTCCACAAGCACAAAACGTTGGTGACCTTGGGAGGACCCAATTGTATCTGATGCGTAGAGCATCCCAAAACTGCTCTTTATTCAGGTCGTACCCCTGATCTTGGAGAGGTAGTGTGGTTAACCAGTTATTGCTGCCGATTTCCCGATTTATCACATTTTGGCGTTTTTGCTCACTGGAGAGTTCATCATACACTTTCTGTAGTTTTTCGTTCATCCGTTTTCTGCGCTGGTCTTTTATTTGCGCTTTCGTTACTTCTTCAAAATCTTCTTGGTCTTTCTTCAGAATTTTGGAGATTAGTTGCTTTGTTATTTTGCATGAGTTTTCAAATTCGAACGGAGTTGTTTCCTTTATTAAATTGAGTCCCAGCCCTCCTAATCTTGGAGGTAGAGAAATCAATTCACGTTCCATATCATTGACGATATGTCCTTCTAAAATCGTTGGAAGAAACTTGTGTCTGACAACTTCCTCCAGCTCTTCGACATACTTTTCAAAGCCAGGAATGGTTCTCGAGCAGTACATAAACTTGTTTTGGTAGTCTGCGACAAAGCAAGAGTAGGTTGCTTGAGGTGCTATAAAAGCTATGTCTGATAGAAGCGTTATATGATTTATCCATTTTCGTACTTCTTGTGTACAATAATCCGCCTTGAACACATTACTTCCGATAAATGCTCCTAGATGACGCTCACCTTTCACTGTTAACTGCACGTTGGACCCATCAAAGCAATTCTTGGCTTCCGCGATCTTTTTATGCTTGACGATCAACCATGATTTCTTTGGTTGTGGAAGATAGCCAAACAAAAGTCCAATTTCGTCCAGTTTGTCCCACCATCGTCTAAGTGAAGCAAATTTACCAACAGCAGTGAGATCATCCGCAAATGCTACCATGCTGACGTTTAGTTGATCAAAAGCAATGACGTTGAGCATCATCTCGAGTAGTAGAGTAATACCAACCACATATATCGCCATTCCCAACGGATCACCTTACGTAGTGCCTTCCATTGATTTCAATTTTTTCCCACCAATGACAAATAGACGCGCAGGGAATCGATATATGTTGTTAACGAATGTCGAGAGGATGGGGCAGATGATCTTTATGTTATGAAGCAAAACATTTCTATTGATGCTGTTGAAGGCATTTGATGCATCCACTAATAAAGCTGCTTCGCACTCCTCGCTTTCAAACACTTCACGCATTGCGTGAATCGCCGCTTCGCATCCAGCTTCGTGACCAGCGCACATTTGTACGTCGCTACAGGCAGCCATCACATCTTTCCGTGCAACCTGCATCACTACTTTTCCTGCAATCCGACGTAACACTTCTCCGACTCCGATTGATCGGAGCCCAGGTTGTCTAGTCTTGTCTAGTTGTCTAGTGGTACCAACCTTGAAGCCGTGTATGCTTGTAGAGATTCGTCGTCTACGTCGTTTCGGCACTGTATCTTTATAAACTTAGCAAACGCATGCCGGAGATCCCTTCCACTGTCTCCGTATACTTTGGATGCAAGAATCTTGCGCTATCCGTCTGCATCCATCCCAGAAGGACCGCAGCCTCCCTTCGTATTTTTCGCAGCATTGAGAATCATCTCGTCATCGATTACGTCATATACCACCGGATTTATTGTTTTCGTTGGGCCTTACAATGCAATGTCTTCTTGAAAAGATGAACCGTTTGGATGTTTTTGCTGTAAGATGTGAAGAGTTTCGTCGTTCAAGGGAAGGATACCCCCAGACATATTGTTCGTGATAACTTTGATAGCATTGTTCACGTTTCTTTTAAGCATATGGTTCTTGAATTACTGTGATATTGCCGCTATGTCCCTTTTACCCGATGGTTTGGGAAGTCTATTTTGCAATGTTTCAGCTTCGTCTAACAGTGCCAAAAGGTCCCCTCTCTTCCAGGTTGTAAGACAACGCGTGAGGACCTCCACACGATCTTTACTTTTCGATGATTTGTGTGGTTTTTGTAACAATAACGCTGGCATTATATGCATAGCTTTTAATGCTATTTGTTTGAGTGGCGAGTTTTTGTTCCACGATATCAGAAGTCTGGTGATTTCGCGAATATAATTTTTTCCCGATTGACCGTTGGGAAGCATAAATAAATTTTTCTTCCAGAAGACAAATTTTTTGTAGCAAACGTTTATATCTTGTTCTATTTCGCTTCCTTTTCGCTTCCCAATAGAATTTTTCGAGTAAAGGTTGTGATGCTGCTTCTACCGAAGGAGTTATACTTTCACTACCTTCATTTGCTTCGTGCGGCTTTTCTGTAGATACTTCTAGATTATTTTGAACATTCAGCTGAGTTTTGCATTGTCGAAGGTGTTGTAACATGCCTCGCATAGTCCGAAAAGACCTGCGACATTTGAAATATTTGAAGATTACACCAGGGCGCGTAGCGCCTGCAGGGTAATCTAGATTTCATGAATGGAATCGGAACACGAGCTAATACTGGAGACCCCCCATCTCGCAATAATAAATCTAGAGGTCACGGCCGAGAATGATGCACCCATGTCCCCGGGAGAACGTTCCGGTAATATTTTCCAAGATAAAACTTTCGTCGAACATAATACCTTAGAAGGACTGCATGGGTGAAAAACACAGAACTACCGGAACGCCCGGCAAAAGGGAAATATAAAAGAGTAAATGTGAGAGTCAAAAAAGTTTTATTACTGGAAAAATCAAGTTACTATACTAATCTAATATTGATAACCACCGCGATTTCCACGATATCCACGATTTCCGCCACGGTAGTATCCTGAAAAATGCAAAAAAGACAAGATGAGACAAAGGCGAGGGAGGGTGGGCAGTATTAGCTCGTGTTCCGATTTCATTCATGAAATCTAGATTACCCTGCAGGCGCTACGCGCCCTGGTGTAATCTTCAATTTCATTTCATGAAATCTACACCGAGCTAATACTGGAGACCCCCCATCTCGCAATAATAAATCTAGAGGTCACGGCCTCAACCACCTCTGTTCAAAGCCCACTAGCAAGAACACTTTTCTGAAAAACTTGACTGGGATCTTCAATCTGTTTATGATAGAACCTCTGAAAGTTGGACTCTCCTGACCAAAAAGTTTGCTTTAAAATATCCTCAACAGAAACACCACCGGATTTAGCTTTAGTTGTTGAAGCCGCTCTAGTTGAGTGTGGTGTAAATTTTGAAACATCAATACCCGCTTCTCTTATCACTTCCTTTAGCCACCTAGATATTGTTGCTTTGGATATTCCCTCATGTGGATTTATATGACTAACTAAAAGCTGCGTTCCTTTGACATTCCATGCTTCTCTCCTGCTTATGTAGTCATTTAGCGTGACACACGGACACAGGCTTGCCTCCTCAATAAATTTGAAAAACTTAACCGGAGGCTTTTGCTTGCCTGGTCGACAAGTCTTGGTGAGTTGTTTAAAATGAAATATATAAAGATTATCATTTTTAGCATAGCAATCTGTATGCAAGAAAGAGAGCTCCGAAGCTCTCCCTGCTGATGTCAATGCCAGTAACATTGCTAGTTTTAAAGTCAGAAGTTTGTTTGAGAGCGCACTATTATCTGGTAATCCCCGCAAGTATTTGAGTACTGTCTCAACATCCCAAATAAAGACACATTTTGGCTGTGGAGGTCTACTATTAAAGACCCCCGTCATTAAAGAAGAAACTCTGGGATGGCTTCCTACAGGTGCACCATCAATAGGCTCATGAAATGCTGAAATGGCTGACCTATGGGATCCTATTGTACTAAATTGTAGGCCTTGATCAAAAAGGTGTGCTAAAAATTCCAAAATATCCTCTATAGGGCATCTAATGGGACAAATCTGTTTTTCAGAACACCAGCTATGCCATTTTCTCCAAGCCGAGTTGTAATGAGAGACAGTTCCTGGTCTTCTTGAAGCTGAGATAAGAGTGGCAGCTCTCTCTGATATTTTTTCTGCCTCCAATGTTTTCCTGAAACATTCCATGCCAGTAACTTCATATTGTTGTTCAATATCAATGGGTGTAGATTCCCTGCTGAGTTTAATAACAGATCTTTCCTCCTTGGTAGAATCATTGGATTGTTTACTGACATTTCTAGCACCGTTGGAAACCAGGCCTGTGTCTGCCATGCTGGAGTTATCAGAATCATTTCTACCTGCTCCTCCTGTACCTTTCTTAGGACCCTTCCTATTAGTGAGAAAGGGGGGAAAGCGTATGCGTAATGATGAGTCCATTTTATCTGAAATGCATCTGTTCCCTTGCTGAATGGATCTACTGTCCACGACATATGTAACATGGAATCTGGTGAGATGCTCGAGACGCAAAGAGATCTATGTCTGGCATTCCCCATGTGTGACAAACTTGTTGAAAAACTGCTGGAAGAAGTTTCCACTCGCTGGAGTCTGACAGGTTGTGTCTCGACTTCCAATCTGCTTCTACATTCAAACGACTGGGGATGTATCCTGCAGTAATCGTGATCTCTTTTTCCATAGCATACTGCCATATCTCCTTGCTTATTTGAACTAAAGTCTCGTTTTTTGTGCCCCCCATTTTCACCAGATAGGAAAGTGCTGTCATATTGTCCATCTCTATATGAACTGACAAGCCTTTCTTTTCCTTGAATGTAAATGTTCTCAGTGCCAAATCCACTGCTTTTAACTCCAAAATATTTATGTGAAGATCTCTCTCTTGCATCGCCCATGGGCCCCCTATCATTTGACCTTGACAAAAAGCTCCCCATCCCTTTTTGGATGCATCTGTGTTGATCTTGTGAATTACTAATGGTACTGGGTTTATCAAAGACTTGCCATTGTACAACTCTAGGTTGTTCAGCCACCATTGTAATTCCTCTCTTGCTAACTGTGTTAATGTTATTGGGGCATCGTAGGAGTTTTTTGTCAACAAGCCTTTGATTTGTTCCTGCTGTAAGAATCTGTACTGAATCGGTGCTGGGAGAACTGCTACCGCTGAGGAAGAAAGTTTTCCTATCAGTTGTGATAGCTCTCTGACAGTCATTTTGTCCTGTGATAGCATTTTCTGACAACGTGATTTTAAATCCACAACCTTCTGTTCTGGTAATTTGAGTGTCATTGTTATGGTGTCTATTGTTACCCCAAGAAATTCCAGATAATGAGTGGGTTCTAAAACAGACTTTTTCCTGTTTATCAAAAATCCCAAATTTTGAAAGAGAAAAATCAATGTATCCCTGGCCATCAGAATCTCTTCCTTTGTTCTGGCCATCAGAAGCATATCGTCCAAAAAGACGATTATTCTGATCCTCAGTTTTCTCAATAAAGAAATAGGAATTTTTAAAAGTTTCGTAAAAATTAAAGGGGCTTTTGTAAGTCCAAAGCATAGGCACAGAAACTCGTATAGTTGGCCCTCCCAAATAAACCGAATGTATTTTTTGGAGTGTTTCCCCAAGGGCACTGAAAAATAAGCATCCTTCAGATCCAACTTGCACATGAAATCCCCTTGGAACAACATTTCTTTCAGAAGATGTAGACCCTCCATCTTGAAATGATGATATGGGATGTTCTGATTCAATTTCTTTAGATTTATAACTGGACGATTCCCCCCGTCCTTTTTTGCAACTATGAATATATTGCTTATAAACTCGCCCTTCACATGGTCTACTTTTTTGATAGCACCTTTTCTCAACATACTGTAGACTTCCTGGTTTACTAAGGATTTCTCCTCCTGGTTCATTTGAATTGGCTGGGGTAACCTTATTTGCTCCGGTTGACCATAAAAGGGAATCTCGTACCCCTGGACAATATTCAGAATGTTCTGATCGCACGTTAATTTTTCCCAATTCGTCAGGAAATGCTGTGTTCTGCCAGCTAGGGGAAGTTTTGGAAGTTCCCTTGGAAATAACCTTTTTACGATTGGGTGGACATTTGGGAATTCCCCGATGTCCAGTAATAGGGACCTTACGAAACTACGACGGCAACGTGGACGACAACGTGAAGCAAACAAAAGATTCTCTTTACTCCACAGACTTGCTTTATAATGGAAGTCATTTCACACATAGAAATACGTATTTCTATGTTTCACACTATACTATTGGGAAATGTTTTTAATTTTACTAATATCATTATTAGATTTGCACGTTCTATACACAACGTGAAAAGTAATATTTGAGGTCGTACTGAAAACGAAGACGTGAGAATAGCAGTACTTCGGATAAATTTTCCTTGGTTCCTTCATGATTCTGTTGATCTAAGTTCAAGAAACAAACTTCATAGGCATTATAAATAACTTCTTAACCAAAGTGTATAGTTTCTACTCTTTTTTGATTCATTGGAGATGAATATCTTGTACGTCGTCGTCTTCGTTGCCGTCGTAGTTTCGTAAGGTCCCTAATTCCACTGAGTTGAGAAAAGGTGTATCTATGAGTGGTTTTAAACATACCTCTGTTTCCTCTATGATTTTCTCTGAAATTTCCTCTATAGTTTCCTCTTGAGTAGTTGGCAGCTGCCGTAAACATTCCTCGCCCCCTACCTCTTGGGTGAAGTAAGGGGTCCTTTGGAAAGGGCCGTCCACGAGTGCGCGAAGCACCAGCCGAATCTTTTTTGAGTGTAGCAAAAAGTTCCTTGGTTTTACTCTTTACTGACAGAGCCTTTGATATCATCTCCTCATAGTTTTTCCCAAAAAAGTCAGTCTTTTTTGTTTCTGAATTAGTATAAGATTCAGCCATATCCTTTAAGAACGTATCAACTTTTTTCTTTTCTGATAGAAACGCCATCATAACATTAAAACGTCGAGCATGGTTACATGAGTGGAACGCCTGTCCAAGTGTTAATATAGTTTGATCAAATAGATTCGACATGTGTTTGATACTTTCAAGGGATTCATCAGTACTTTCACCACTGTTTATGATGCTTGTTTTTTCTTGTTCCATCATAGACCATAATTGCGTAAGCGGTCCCATCACATAGGAAATTCTCTGCTGAATGGACCACATCATTTTTTCATGGCTTAATGTTAATCTTTTGTCTTGTTCGACGAGCATCTCACGAATATGTGAGTCCAAAACAAGCTCTTTCTGTACGTTTTTTGGAATCGGGCATTGTGACATAATTGCCTCTTCCATAATGTGGTTTGATCGAAATTCGTTCATATGCTTGTTTGCATAATTGGCCAATTCCTCCTGTAAGAACCAACTATTTGGCGATTCCTCTACAAGTTCAAATCTTGCCTTTTTACAGGGCGGCTGAACGTCAACGTCATTATCATCAGGAGTTTCCTCAACTTGTGGGTTTTCATTCCTCTGTTCCTCGGCAGAATGTATTTCGTTTAACTCAGCATTTTCAGACATTTCCCTCAAATAAAGGGAGCTTGTCTATTCATTTAGCACTATGTCTCCTCAAACGAAGGGAGCTCGTTTATCCACCAATAAGTGGAAAATTCACTGCAGATATCAAATATTTCAGTTTATTTTGTTCCTTCGAATACAAAATTTTCCGCCATTATGGCAAAAACGTGTTGTGTATACAAAATTTTATCACGAATATATGAAAGTTAAACACTTGAGTGTGATAAATAAGTTGTTATTAATAGAATACTACTTAGTAATCAATTACCAAGTCATTGGTTTATCAATTACCAAGATAAATCAGGATTTAAAAGAATATTCAAAATACCTTTCTCTAGTTTTGCGTCCTGTTCGTTTCCGCGAGATGAGAAGAAGAGGTGGTTGAGGCCGTGACCTCTAGATTTATTATTGCGAGATGGGGGGTCTCCAGTATTAGCTCGGTGTAGATTTCATGAAATAAAATTCGCATCTACGTCAATCGTAGTCATCCTTTGACCATTTTGTTCGGTTTCCGTATTGGTCTGGCTTCCTATTCGCTCATTTTTGTCGTCCATTGCTACTTTATATCTCCAAGCAAATTTCTTCAATTTATTGAACGGTTTCCGTCTGATTGAAATGAAACTTTGCTATGGTTGACTTAGTGCAGTGGTGGAGAGCGTACTTCAGCGTCCGCCATCTTTAACCGTCAACCGTGAAACCATTGTATTGAGACCATAATCGAATCCGACGTTCAGGGAAAATTATCTCGGTAACCAACAGGGATAACTGACGTTTTTTGGGGTCTGCGATACGGGCGATGGGGTGATGAAAAATTTGGGTCCAATTTTTTAGGGGGACGGGCCTGTGATGTCATCAAAATGTTTGATCAACAATATCTCTGTAACGGTTGGTTGTAACGGAATGATCTAATACATTCTTTTGGTTAGTTTTTTGAGCTCTACAACATGGGCACACTTATCATTGCCAATTCTACATTTTATTTTTGGTGAACTCAACGCAGGCTGAAAATGGGCGGCGAGCGACGCCGCTTTGGCGTCTAGTCTATATATTAGTAGCCGATTCTCTGTTTGTTTGTTTATTTGTGTGACTGTCACGCAAAATGGTAGATTGAGTTGTGAGAGTAAATACTTTATTTTATTTTGTGCCCGACGTCAGTGTGAAACCATTGTATTGAGACCCTAATCGAATGCGAGGTTTAGGGAAAATTATCTCGGTATCCAATTGGGATAACTGACGTTTTTTGGGGTCCGCGATACAGGCGACCGGGATACAAAAAATTTGGGTCTAATTTTTTGGGGGACCGGTCTGTGACGTCATCAAAACTTTTGATCGACGATATCTCTGTAACAGTTGGTCATAGCAAAGCCATCCCATACATTTTTTTATCAGTTTTTGGAGCTCTACAACATGGGCACACTTATTATTGCCAATTTATTAATTTTATTTTTCGTGAACTCAACGCAGGCTGAACTCGGGCGGCGCGTAACGCCGCCTTGGCGGCTAGTCTATATATTAATAGACGATTTTCTGTCTGTCTGTCTGTCTGTCTGTCTGTCTGTTTGTTTTTTGTAAACATTTTGGACAAAAAGCAGCAGTGACAGAACGTGGCAGCATGTTCGGTTTGCCAGTGTTGTATCCCAACGCTTGCCTGACTGTCTGGGACGGGTGAACAAAATGTTTAAAAACCGATAGGTAAAATAAGAGTGTCATGAAACAAAATATTTTTTTGCTTTTCTTTTAAAAATTTAATTTCTCTTTTTAATTGTTATGCGCTTCTGATCGAACATGTTTTTTATTCACTTCATTCATTTAGCACGTGCCTTTCTTTCTTCTCCCTTGTGATCTTTTTAAGAAGAAAAACTATTTTCCCCCTACTTTTGATAGCACCCATGTTAGAGCGCGTAACTTTTTTAAAACAAAAGCTAATAATAAGTTGAAGTTTTTCTAACTACGTTTTGAGTGTATTGTTAAAGTGAAAAACGATTAGTTTTAAAAAGTAAATAAATATCACATCATGAAATTTGGTTTTTTTGGAACCATTGTTTAAACTGATATTTGATATTTGATTTCGAATCTGCCTCTGGCTGAACACAAATTAAACTAGCCGTTTTTAAGGAAGTTTGAGGTTTATTGGGGTCTCCGGGGTGACACAGAGCAGGTGCCCATGGGCGGCGAGCGACGTCGCCTTGGCGGCTAGTTATCTTTAATTTGTCTTTCATAAATATCTCCAAAGAGATTTCCATATTTTACAGACGAATCTTAATTTCGCACGCATACTTTATATTTTTCTTAATGTTTATAGAAAAGATTATCTTTTTAGGAAAAGAAATAAACAATAACTCATATGCTGGTAATTTTTCTCGTAAAAGAAGTCACTCTCAATAAAATCAATTTTTCAAAAACAGTACTGAAATCTGATGTTAGTCTCTCTAATAGTACGTAAATTGTGCTTTTATTTACCAGTTTATTTCATTAAGATTATTTAACATTCGTTGTGAGACGAGATATTTTGCGATAAGTTAGATCTAAAATTTGGTGTTTGCAGATGAAATATTCGTCATAGTTAATGTACTCCTCTATAGTTCGGCTTGTTCGTTGAACGAGAGCTTTATAAAATATAAGAATATGCGAAACTAAGAAAACTTATGCAAATCATGCAATGAGTATTCGTATAATTTTAATTTTCAACCAATGAATATTTACAACTTTTTTACATATCTCTGGTTAACCCAATGGTCAAAATTGTCATAAGTCACTCCGACGAAGAGCATTGTTATTGAAATTGTGTGTATATTTTTATAGAAATGCACTCTTTCACAGAGATCTTTAACGAATGTGGCCGCTCGGAATTTATTATCTTTGTTGCTTTTGTCTCTTTGAAAGTTATAATGCACAAAGACAGTGTATACAGTAGTAGGTGAGGGTCAATATAGGCCCACTTTTCGATATTCATAATTTTATCGAGAATTTACTATATTTTTGAACGGTGAAAATAAGGGGGATTTCCCCATGACATTATTAACGTGAAACGCGTTAATAAGTGTTATCGTGAATGAATTTCAATTAGTATAGAGGTTTGGTGTGTATCCCATCATCGGCTACGATTCTTTTGTCATAATAAGCGCTGAGACCTAGTTTCTTTTGTGTGTACGTGACGATCTTATGATTACTTACCCTAAACCCTGTATTTTGTGCCATGTCCTTACTACCATCCAAAGCTTCTTTGTATCGCTGCCAACTCATTTCATTTTGTCTTTTTGAAATTCCCTTACAACTAAATTTTGACTTACCTAAATCTTGATTCTCCGCAAAATAACATTTACTGGTGAGCGCAATCATTCGCGTACCATTGAACTCCGCCTTGAATAAACCCGGTGTTCTATCATGGTATTTACTAGTACTTAAAAATTCTGCTTTACCTTGATTGAAATAATAATCCTTAAGTTCGGGTTTAACGATATCATCCAACGACTTAGACGAAAGAGCCATGTACATACTATCCGTATCCATTTGAATCAATTCAAAATCCCTCCTGTCAATATATTTATCGAGAAAATCGTAGTAAAACTCAAGCATCCTCAATTTAGCAAATTGGTACACGGCGATACCGCATTGATAAGGTCGATTTATATTGACTTGACGTTTTCTCTCTTTGATCTCAAACGTCTCATTAATGACTTCAAGATCGTCAAAGAAAGGGCTTCTGAACGCCTTATCGACATTCTCCTCGGATTTTGTGTACGTATTATTGGTATGTTTTTCGAGATCTTCAATCATTTTACCGTAGAACGAATTACCTTTCAGTTTATGAGTGTCACCGAGTTGTTTTAATGCAGGGTTCGAATCACCATCTCGTCTCGCATCGGTTACTTCTTTAGGGAACCATTTGAACGGCCTGCTCGCTGTATATTTCAGAATTTTATATACGCCAGTCACCTTCAAACCGTGATCTATATACCACTTCAACAACAGTGTATATAATAAAATCTTCTTTGCCTTACAAACCCCCAATAACTTTTTAGTTCCTTTGATACTCATCCTATTTGTAGCTGTTTGATAATCCTTCATATGTTGAGGTACTAATCTCTCAGGAATTTTATCGACAACAAACAGAGGTGAAAACTCTTCAAATTTAGCTTTTAACCCTTCCGGAACATGAATATCTACCTGACAAAAACCAAAAATAGAACCGTCACATACACCCTCGGAAAACTCTTTCAAATACTCCGGATCTGTAGGATTTTCGACCTCGATGTAACTCTCTTTTCCACAGGGCATCTCCTGCCCCGAACAAAACAGATACAAACTATTCGCATCAAAACCAACAACAGACTCACAATCCCTAGCGTCTTTATATTTATGAGGTCGTATCTTTGACACACCTCTTTCGGCGTATCTGGAAAACACAATACTCGGACCACCAACCATACCGGTTTTCAACAACTCGTAAGCTTTGTTTTTCGGACACGCCTCACAATCTTTCCGTATTTTTGAACAGTCTTTGCAACCATGTTTATAACATTCCTTCGAACATTTACACGTACAAGGTTGTCCGGGTGCATACAAATCGGGCTCTCCTTTCTTTTTCATTTTCAACGCTTTGTTCAAAACATAAGTCATCGAAATTCCAGGAATAGATACAGCATCCTTCAACATATCGATATCGTCTCCATAATAATATTCTCGCGTCTTCTCCAAAGCTTCAACAAACGGTACAACATCAGCCAAGTTATATTCTTTTAACCAATCCAACATCGTAACACACCCACGTTTCTCAAATTCAACCTTAAAATCTTCATATTCTTGAGTAGTGATTAAAATCTTTTTCTTGAGACTCGAGTAAAAGTCTTCATATTTAACAGTGCCTATGTGAGAAAGTTTCTCAAAACTATCCATCCATTCATAAGGAAAGACGAGTTTTTGTTCTTCACAATTGTTTGCTTTACACCAACCATCAAAAGAAAGACCCGGTGCAAGATAAGATTTCACATCTAAAAATTTGAACTGACCGGTCGTCAAAAACATATAGCTATTCTCTTTCTTAGCCACAGAGATTGAACCGGCCTGTTCTGTCATATGATTAACAAAGTGCTTCTTGATCATATTGAGATCGTATTTACCGCTATTGAAACCTAGCACAGGAACCTGATTACACCAAGCTTCGTGTCGCATAACTACGGAGGATGGAAGCGAATCTTTGTCGGGCAAATAATATTTTTCACTTACACATTTCGAGACCCCCTCCCATCGTTTTTCTAAATCTAAAATAAAGTCTTTGATGAGCTTTTCCGGATCCGAATTTACAAGAAAGGTGGGTTTATTTGTAAAGTTATCGGTAATAGCAACGCTGACTGCGATATGTTTAGTGTCAAAAGTCAGATCACTCGTAACTTGTTGGTCGAGTTTATGGAGTATCGTTTCGAAATCAAACACGATAAAGTATGGGTATGGAACAAACTTCTTTTCAAGCTCAACGGTACTCAACTCCGGTATTTCACACGCCCAAACTGAAACAACATCATAACCAAGACTCCTAATTTTTGTCTCCATGTCGAGTGTAGCTCGATATTTTTTCGGATCACCATTTATACAAGGACATCCATGCCATTTACAACCATAATATTGATAGACAGTATTACTTTCAGGTTCATACCCATCTACAAGAATCTCTCGCTTGTTAATCTTCACACACCTCTCACCACCATGACCACAAAGAGCGTGATGAATATGTCTACCTGTGATTTCAGATTGTTTTTCAATCCATCGACAACCGGCATAACTGAACTGGGTGTTACCTCCATAGAATACCTTCTCAGAACTGTTCATGATATGCTTAAACTTTTCTCCTTTGCATATCAGCTTGGTTTTTCCTCCTGAACAAAGGTTTTCTGTTACGTGTCTATTATAGTGACCGTGTCTATTAAACCTTTGTTCGCAACCGGCACATTCCCAGTGTTTCGTCAAACCTTCAAGATCCTTTATGTAGAAGCAATGACCCTCGTAGAGACCAATATCAACACAAGGTAAACTTTTTCTGAACTGGTTTTTACCAAACACCAATTTCCAAACCTGTTGGTTTTTCGGCTCATATAGACGGATGTTGACATTAAACTGTTTGGCAATACCTTCAAAATCAACAAGTTTTGTAGCTCGTACATCCTTAACTTTTAGGTTCTGATCATCATAAAAATCTCGAGCTAGTTCTAACGCTTTGCTAGTAGTGCGTTTAGCAGGTCTTTGTTTGTTTTTAGCATACCCAAAGTAGATAGCAAGACATCTCCATACACACAGATTGTCGTTTTTATCATCTATCGCATGGATACATCTTTTCTCACGAAGCCAATCAGGCAGAGGACCACAACCCATGAGCGGTTCATTGCTGTGTATGACTTTTATGATAATTCGAGTAAACTCAACCCGCCCCTGATAGACACCCGGACTATCGAAAACCTCGGCTGCTGGTAGATACGCCTTAGACCAAACACCATCATCGTCCAAATCTAACCTTCGACTCTCACATCGTTTGATATACTCCTCGATTGCGGATAAACTTGTATAAGTACCTTCTCCAGGAAGCGTCTTTTCATACTTTACAAGTTCCCCATTTCCCCGATAAATTTTAGCGGTAAAACTGTAAACAATCCTCGAACGCATTTCGATATCTTCTCTGATTCGGTTGAAAATCATATTTGATAGGTCTGAATTCAAAATACCGGTAACCTCATACCTGTTCATTCTTGGATGGCTTTCAATCAAGTTGATTTGTGGTCGTTGATCTAATTCTCGAACAACATTATCATCCTCATCTCTCTCTTTTCTAACCTTTTTATACAGATTGAGAACCTTATCTTTCAAAGTTTTGAAAGCTTTACTAGTTTTCTCCTTAATAGGTTTAGGTACATGATTTACCAACCAATCTCTCCATTCATCCAACTTACTTTTCACAACAGGTCTATTTTTCGACATTTCTCGCTGTTCAAAGATATCCATATCTTGTTGGGTAGGAATAAATGGAACAGGTCTTGGTGGTGGAACAGGTCGGTTAAACCTAGTAGGTCTTGGTGGTGGAACAGGTCGGATAGGTGGGTTTGCTAATAATTCGATCAACTCAGCTTTTCTGAGTTTTGAGTAGCCATGTAAACCGCGTTCTCTAGCGAGAGCTTTTAATTCAACAACAGTTTTTCTAGTAGTCATGTTGTAATATATATATCACGATTATATCTTTTTAAATCACTTTTTAAAATTTTCAATTATCATTTTCCAATTTTTCATCCAAAAGATTCGTAACCTTTGTGTTCTATTTTTGTTACTCGTTGATTAAGTAACAAAAGCGAGGTCAATTTATTTATTTTTTGTAAACTCTCTTCTCTCTCTTAGCGTTATAACGTTTTTGAGAGCTGAGATATTTTTCTCTGTTATTTTTTATCCAGTTTAAACAGTATTTATTAACCGTTTGTTTCGTATCAGGATCGAGAATATAAGATGGATCCTCATCATTTTTCTCAAGCACCTCGAGTAATTTAGCTTTGTTCATTAGGTTAGCATATTTTATTTTTCGTGACGCACATAATTTTCGTAAAGCGTCACGAGTCATTGACTTGTAATCTGATTCTGTTTTGTCGGTCATGTTTATGTTTATTATCTTTATATAAAGATAATAAACAACGTTTAAGTCACTTTTCTCGTGTCATTTTTGTTAAAAAAAAATGAGCTAAATAAACGTTGTTTATAAATAAAAATGTCAGACACTAAACTTCAAGAGATTTATTATCAACCTCAAAACTTGTGGAAAGGACAAAAGGCTGTTCGCAATCTAAGAGGATTCGGCTTCAAACTGAAGGTAATTAAGAAATGGCTATCAAAACAAGCTTTGTGGCAAGTACATTTACCCGCACCGAAACACGTTGAACGTTCACATTATGAAGTGACTAAACCGAATGAGATTCACCAATTTGATATATTGTACATGCCTAGTGATATGCTGTATGGTAATAAATACAAGTACATCTTATCCGGTATCGATGTTGCTTCACGTTACAAGGTGGCGCGACCTTTGAAGACTAAGAAAGCCAAAGAGGTTGCCGATATGATAAGAGATATCTATAGAGTTGGACCCTTAAACTATCCAAAAGTATTTCAATGTGATAACGGTTCAGAATTCAAAGCGGATGTGACAAAATTGTTGGGGAAGAATAACGTCGAAATTAAAAGAGTAACTACTAAATATAAGCATACCCATACAGCGTTTGTCGAGGCGTTGAACAAGATACTTGCCGAAAATTTATTCAAAATACAAGATGCTCAAGAACTGAACGATTCGGAAAAGGTATCATCTACGTGGGTCAAATATTTGTATAAACTTGTGGATAGATTAAACGATACGAAGACTCGGATGATCGATATGAAACCGAAAGATGCTATTAAAATGAAAGAGGTACTTCTCGCTAAACGAGAGAGCTATCCACCCGAAGAAAAATTACCTCAAGATGGTTTGTATAGATATCTATTGCAACCGGGTGAAGAGCACGATGACCATCGAAAAAGAGCAACAGATAGGATATGGTCAAAGAAGACTTATAGATTGAGTAAGGTGATAGATCAACCAGGTAACCGTGTAATGTATTACCTTCAAGATGGACCTGAACGAGCTTTTGTAAAAGAAGAGTTGATGTTGATACCTGAAGATACAGAATTACCTCCTGATTATGTGCAAGGTTGGTGAATACATCTCATACAAAAAGTATCTTTACTTGTTTCTAGTAAAGATGAGTCGACGAAATTTTATCTAACGCCATATAATGTCATAATCAAAGAATTGTCTTTCTGGATTCTTTTGAGATTGTTTGAGACCTTTCGGTCTGACAAAGGCCTCTCTAGAGATGCAACCATAATCATTTAATTCAATGGAAAGTCTTTCAGGCAACCACACCTTATATAAATTTCCCGTTCCGTCTTGCACTTCTGCATACATAGCCTTTGTAGAAACAAATTTAACATGATAAATCACGTTTTCAGGTAGATCCCTCCACTTTATGATCGATGTAGATTGTTCGATTATTTGTTCAAATGTTTCAACTGTTGGAAATTCCATTGTCTATATACTTGTTTCATATCTTTTTATATCAGTTTTTTGTGTGTACGTGGTAAGTTTCTATTACATAACAAATAACAACACATAAGCAGTTTCTATTATTATAACCACAAATTACTCATAATTGTAAACAATTAAATATCTCATAAAAATGTAGTAAAAAGCAGTTTGTAGTAGTTTCATTTTTATAGCATAAATGAGCTAACAATACATATAACATACAGATCAGCGTAGTCTAGTGGATAAGAACGCTAACTTGTAACAACAAGGTCGTGTGTTCGAACCCCACGCAGTTCGTCTGAGAGGAAGTATATATATACTTCGGCGGTTGTAGATCTCTCATGTTCTGGTTGTAAAACTTGCATGAGTGCGCACTTCCCCGCAGTTGTGTTGAATATATCGCGGAATGGTTAGCATTGCGTCTGGGTGATTTATCACTGTCAGGTTTCTCTGGTCCATAGAGACATTCAGGTTACCGTCATTTCGATCGAAATTCAACAAACGCCAGGGCTTAGAAGTGTTAGCATGTATCCACAATGCCGGCTATAATTGCAAACTACATGCGCTGATCAGCGAAAATACATACCATATACTAAACATCGTGGTAATCGCTAAAACCAAAGCTATTTTCTCTTCTTCGTGAGATGGGAGTGAATCTGTTTGAACTTTCTTTTGTGAACTTTTATTTTTTTGTTTGTGTTGGAGAGCTAGTCACTTTGGGTGAAATATGATACTCTTGCATAACATTAATCATTTTGTTATGTAATCAAAATAAAAACAAAATTATAGCGTTCCGAGAGACACCACAAGCAGACACTAAGGTCTAAATGAATGATATAAAACCCAAGAGCGGAATAATTTGAAAATTGTGGTGAACAGGCGACAGAGTCTGCCGGAAAGGGAAGGTCTAGTGGAGCGGCTAGATTGGAACTGGATGGTGCCGTCCGCTCCCGGTATTCACCACAAAATGTGCCAAAAGTTGTCGGGAAAAACAATGTGACTAGATGTAATATACTCGAACAGATCATGAACGGCCATTGCGTGCGTAGTAGTCGGAGTTCGTAAGTAGTCACACACAAATAGTCTAAGATCTAGGGGTAGAGCTCAGAGCTGGTGGATTGGAGAAGCCAGGGTGGAGTGCCGGTTAGATCGAAGACAATGAATTAAAAACCCTCTAGGGTATCACAACAACAACAACAACAACAACAACAAAAACCCTAGGGGGTTCTCCTAAGGGAGTTTTGTTTTCAATAATAATAATAATACCATATACTAAACATCGTGGTAATCGCTAAAACCAAAGCTATTTTCTCTTCTTCGTGAGATGGGAGTGAATCTGTTTGACTCACTACTCTTTTATGAACTTCCTTTTGTGAACTTTTATTTTTTGTTGGAGAGCTAGTCACTTTGGGTGAAATATGATGCTCTTGCATAACATTAATCATTTTGTTTCTTCCGAGGCTCAAGTTGTCATTAGATATGAGAATTTTATTATTATAACCAGACACTCCCGACTTGATGTTTAGATTCATGTCACTAGGTAACATGTAAATACCTTGTCCAACAGAATAATCAACTTTGCTTGAAGCGTAATTTAAAGTATCTTGATAACGTTTAATGTCATCTTGAATATCAACTCTGCGGTTAACAATGTCTTCAAAGTTGTTCATAAAAACTCTTTGAGCTGTCAAAGAGCTTGAATTATTACCTAAAATAGAAGAACGAGCTGAGGCTTGTGAACTAAGAACAAGATAAGCATATGCTCTAACACTCTCTGAAATTTTTACAAGACCTGTTTTTGTAAAGCCTTTAGATTTTTCTATAATCCATCGTGTCATGGAGTCGTCTGTGAAATAACTCAGACCTGGCGTTGGATAGTCTCTACGTCTTTTTTGATACGAGCTGTAAAAAGTATTGCCCTTTGTATTTTTTAGGATCAGAATCGACACCATATTCACTACAGATTTTTAAAAACTCTTCTTTGTTATAAGGATTATCGTATTGGTTGAAACCGTATCTTCAAAAGGTAGAGGTGTCTGCAGACGCTTAATGATTCGTCTAATATGATAATAGACGTGAAAACGATATACTGCTCTAATCATAGGAGTAGAGCGACCTTCTTTCAGATGTTCAGAACTGACCCCACAAGCACTTGAAGCACACCAAGTGACAAAATTGAGTTGGGTTTGCCATAATTTAAATGGTTGTTCCTGCCAAATTTTCATACGTTGATTCATTTTCATCCATTTCGTAATTAGTAAAAATATTTGGAAAGCTCGCAGGGAAAGAACCGCTCTCAGAGACAATAATTGTTTGTTTGTATAAATCTTTAGCATTCAATATCTGAAGGTCTTGTCCTCCATTTGGCTTATAAGCCGCGTTGGGATTATATTTAAAAATATCCTCCATTATTATTTAAAAATATAATTCTCTATTCTCTAATACAAGAAATGTATATCACGGTAAATATCGCAAAAGGAGAAAAGACCATATATCTATCTTACCCCATTCAAAACTTGGATGGCTCAAAAGAAATTGCATTGGTTGATATGTTTGCAGACAATGTTACGTATGAAATCACAACACCGATAACATTGAAAACGTCTGACGATGGGAAAGCTGAAAAGTCGATACCAAAACGAACATTCACGAGTAGGGGATTGAATGCCTTTTTAGCAGGTGCCTTTTTAGAAGGCGATATAGAAATTAAATCATTAGCCAAAGACCCTCGAATAATCAAAACAAATAAGCTCGCTAAAATAACCAAAATTAATTTGCATCTCTCTGAACTCGACAACACTCAAAATCTTGAGAATGGAAAGCTAAGTGATATTTTACTAACCTATCACATGGCTGAACATAGTGACTTTACACATGTTGAGCCTAAAAACCCTCAGTACAAAAAATTAAAAAATGGTGTATTTCAGTCTCTCACGTTGAAACTCACAGATCAACATTGCAATATGCTAAAAGAAGACCTAGGAAGAACCGTTGTTTTGCACATCCGCTAAACCGAGATAAAAAGTAATAATTAATTATATATATCATAATTAATAATGGAGTATGGAAAGAGGTTAAATCCAGAACGTTCACTTAGAACTGCCCGCGGTGTAAAAGGTTCTCGTCAAAAAGTAATTGTCACACACAATCCGAGTGAGATCGATCAAAATCAGCTATTGTTGGTTAGGTTTCCAAATTTAGGAAGTGATGATGTCATTATCCCAGGAACAACGAATCTAAGTTTTGATATTGAACTCGAGTCGAAAGCTGACACGAAAAGAACATTGGTCAGTAACATTGGGAGAGCTATCGTTAAAAAGTTGGCTGTCAAGTTCGAAGGTAACGAGATATTGAGCATCGATGACTTTGATCTTTTTGGGTGTTACAGAGATTTATGGTTAACCAAGTTTGAAAAGAGAAACGCGATAAGACAGGGTATCATCATCGATGATGGGTGTACAGAGAATTGTATGAAATTAAGGATTGGTGCTTCAGATAAAAAGGACGATGATGCAGAAGACAAAGCCATTGCTGACACCTATAAAAACAAGTTTGTCATTCCACTCGACTTTGAGATGCTAGATAGTACTATTCCATATTATCAAGCAGGTTTAGGTAATAGGCTTTGCTACGAGATCACATTTAACGACTATAACCGAGTTATTTATTCTGACCCTCCAGATACTGCCGCAGGTCAAAAACGTAACCCAGATGGTAAATACAAAATATCTAACATCTCACTTGAATATGAGCTTGTGACACAACCCACGTTGGCTAGACAAATCGCTTCTGAATATCAAAACATGGCTTTGCTCTATGATAGGATTTTGCGGCACAGACAAATTAGAGTAAACAAGTCAGACACAACATGGAATTGGTCATTCAACACACCTGCCAAATCTTTGAAGGGTATTTTAGTTCTATTTGAAGAAGAAAAATCCTACAAACGAGAAACCTGTAAATTCTACAATCCAAAGATCAAAAAGGTATCAGTCATCGTCGAGGGTAAGCCTAACCAACTTTTTGCTCAAGGGATGCAGCCGTTTGAACAATACAATGAGATTTGCAAGTATTTTGCTGAAGGAAAACCAAAAGATAATAGCGTCGGTGAAAACCGAAAGCGCTTGGGATTACATGATGTAAAAGTCTCTGATTACTTGACAAACAAGTATGCTCTATGGTTAGATTTCAGAACAATTGATGAGAATGCCTTGCATGGGACCGGTCGAAGGATTGAAAATGCGAGTGAAGGTATCACTTTACAGATTGAAAAGACCGCTGAAACTGCAGGAAACTTAAACGCATATGTATATCTAATCATGGATGCTCTATTAAACATACAAAACGGTCAATTTATGTCTGCAGTATATTAGTAAAATGAACACACTTTACATGAAAGAACCTCACACAGCATTATTCGTCGGACCAACATCGTGCGGCAAAACGGATCGTGTCATAAAATTATTAGAAAATGAATATCTCAATCACTTTGATTACATCGTGATTATATGTCCAACTTTGAGGTGGAATCAAACATACAGAGATCGGAAGTGGTTTTGGACTGACAACTATGTGATTTTAATTGAACCGCAAGGTCGCTTGTATGAATGGATTAAGGAAATGACCCTCTTTTGTGCTGGATATAAAACCTTATTCCTCATTGACGACATAATCGCTGATGAGGAATTGGACAAAAAGAGACAGCCTTTGCTCGAGTTGGCAATTAGTGGTCGCCATCGAAATCATTCGCTATGGTTACTTACACAATCATACACGGCTATACCTAAAAATTTACGACGGCAAGCTAAAATGTTATATGTGTGGTATCCAAAAGATAGAAACGATCTAACCACTATTCATAAAGAGAATTATATCATTGAATTGAAAGAAAATTTGAAAGAGGTCAATGAAAAGTTAAATGCGGGGAAACACACATGCCTAGTCATGAGAATGGAACACCCAAGAACGCACGTGATTTGTTAAACAGGTTGATATATTTGTTACATGACTCTTGTAACAAAAACTATAAGACTACTGTAAGACTCCTATAAGACTACTGTAAGAGAATAATTTACGTCTCAATACAGGATCTAGAATTTTACCAATATGTTTAATCCTCGATTCAAAGCGTACTCTGTCAACAGCAGCCTCTATCCAGTTACTTCTACGAGATTCACAAGCAGAGATATAATGGACCATTACTTTATCATTAAAAGTAACCCTTTTTGTATCTTGATGGGAAAATATAATATCATCATCTGAGGATTCATCATCGAACATAATTGTTTAAGTAAACAATGTTTATTTATTTAACAATATTAGAATATATCAACTTTATATTATTAAACATCATCATCCTCTTATAATTATTTTGTCTTAAATAATTATAAGAGGATAGCAAACTCTTATACAGCAAATTTCAACAAACTTATAAGAAGATAGCAAACTCTTATACAGCAAATTTCAACAAACTTATAAGAGAGTATAAGAAAATTATAACAAACACAACAAAATGATAGAATATGTCAACTTCGTGTTATTAAGTATATTGGTGATCTTGCTATTTTACTTTTATTTTGTGTTAAAAAAATACCTCTCTCTAATAAAAATGGCGGAAACAGCGATCGATAATTTAATCAACCAGAGTTATGATGTTCCGGGTGAATTTCCACCTTCAGATGGTAAAAGACAAAAATTACTCGAGTGTGTCTTAACCGGTAATAGCAAGCTATACTTAGGGAAAATGTACACGGAAGAGCAGATTAACAAACTCAAAGATGAAAAGGTAGAAGAACTTTTTAGTATCTATGAAGCTAAACTATCAGGTCAATGGGGGAAATCCTTGGGGAAATCACTCATACGCATTTATTCGAGGGGGGCTTGTACAATGTTAGGAATAGACAATCAAGAAGCGCTGAGCAATGACTTGGAAGCTGACCCCTCCTTAAACTCTGCTCTTCAAAGATTTGCATGTGGCTTATATTATAAATACGGTCCATTATTAGCACCACTCAGTGTTGGACTTATTACCGGGAAGCATTATATCAATGAAAGATATTTAAATAAATCCGATGATAATATAAATACAGTAGATAATAAAAATGTCAGAAGAACAGACTCCCATTCAAGTGACAACGAAGAACCCAAAAAAGGTTGAAGCGGGTAAGAAGTTGGCGGAATACAACCGTAAAAAACGAGAACAATTAAAACAAGTGTCGCCTCAAAAAGAAATGAAGAAGCCCGATGACTCTCTCACCAAACCAAATGAACAACCTATGAATTACACCTATGGTGTAGGTGGAATAATAGCTCTCGGTTTAGTTGGTGGATTTGCTTATTTTGTGTATAAAAAGAAAGAGCAAATATTACCCCATGGGTCACCATCCACCCCCCTTCCACAAAAATCTAAAATACCAGTGAAAATCAATAAACATGAAATGGAATAAAAAGAAAAAAATGTATATAATAACATGGACAAGAAAAGTATCATCAACGATTTATATCATGCATCAGTCGTCTGCGTTTTCGCTATCGGCTACTCTATGCTAGGAAAAAAGGTATTAAAAATGACACCTCCCTCTATTCAAAAGTTCGACTTGGAAGATATAGGAAAACTAGTTGCCCTTATCGCCGCTAGTGAAGTGACAAAGGACTACTTAATCAAACAAAAGATTTTACCTGAAAATATCAATATCTAAATATGGCTTCTATCGCAATGATGTTGGGTGGAGCTTTGGCTAACGCTTTGGCTTTCACAGGATCAAGCTATCTGTTTTCAAGTTTATCCAAAGACAGAATCGATAAGGAAAGAAAACGTCATGATTTGGCCATAGAAAAATTACAAAAAGCACAGATTGAATGGCAGCAAAAACGACAGGAAAGGATCGATTTTATCAATAAGCAGCTCATGCTCGAAAAGAAGGCTGATTCAAAATTCGTAGAACTAAATGATGCAATGAGAGAGTACAATAGTGTATTTAGTAATCATCTTGAACCGCTACCACGAGAGCCTGTATTGAGCGACTTTTATACACCGAGTCATGATCAACATGAAAGAGAGTTGGCTTTTATAGCTCTGAGTATGCTCGGTATTGGTGGAATTGTGTGGTATTTTGAAAGATGAAGACCATCAACAAAAATTATGTTACACGATACATGTAACATATACACTTTCAGATGGTTACCGTCTAGTCACAAGGTATGTATAGATCATCCATCCAACCCCTACAATCAGAGCCCATAAATTTTGACTTAACCAACCTACAACTTCTTTTGCTCTAGTGAGTATCCACGATACGATAGACCCAATTATTCCTGGTAAAGCCTCTGCCGCTTTAGATGCTAATCTACCTAGAAGTGATGCTAACGCTTTTAGTTTATTTTTTATCCATTCCTTTGCATCGTCCTTTTTATCACCACCTTTGTCAGGATTTTGCGAAGAGTTTCCAGCTGCTGATGGTAACAAAGCTTCCACAAGGACACCGATAGCCATACCAAACGCTGTCAGAATGCTAACGATTGTTATACCTTGTTCGCGGAATAGTGTTCGTATCCTTTCACCTAATGAGGTATCTTTGTCGAGGACTTTAGCAATGGTTTCTTTGATGCTCGTAACTTGACTGTTTAATTTACCTTTGAGAATATCAATGTTCTCTTTCCTAGCTTTCAACTCTTCACGTAATCCATCCATTCTCTCTTCGACCTCTTTTCGTTGTTCGTCCGTGTATGTCGCATCATTTTCCATCTCTTCCAACTTGTTTCTCTCTCGATCGATACGCTGTTCTATTCGAACCTTTTTCGCGACCTCTTCCTGAAGACCTCCTCGTATGTTTCTTAGCGCCTTATCCAATCCTAACAGCTCACGTACAGGATATTCAAATAGATCGCCGGTCTGAGTCATTTCATGATCGACAGATTGTTGTCTAAGCGTTGAAATTAAATCTTCCGTACTATTTGCAATGTTCCCCGTAATTTCCTCAAGCTCTACATCACTCGATTTTGTGATTTTAGATGATGAAGGGAGTTCTTCTTGTATTTTGTTTAACATAACTGCTTGTCGTGCTGTTATTTTGCCAATAGGTATATCAAACCCTAATTTACGTAACCCCTCCTTACGCAATATATCAGCTATAGTACCGGTAGCCCTTAGTCTTCCATTGTTTGTCAATGGTTTGCTACTGTCTTTGTAGTATAATTCACCATCTCTGATTTCAAACAGATCGGTATATAACACCTCAGGTTTTTGTTGCAATCGTTCAGATAATCTTTTGTATATATCACCGACAAAACTTTTCAAAAGTTTAATTTTTTGATCTCCACCACCAAATGAGGTTTCACCCGTCGCTCCGCGTGTATCTATTTGTTCACCACCTGAAGTTGGTATGAGAGGAAACGTTTCATCGGTTGTTTCATCTGTCGTCATCCCATGTTCTCCAAAGGGGTCAATATCAATGTCTGCCATTTTATTTATTTAGAGGATAATTTATTATTAATTATGTTATAACAAACCTCTAAATATGAATGTTAAAATTTATCCAAAACTACCCACTGCTCCTGAGGATTTGAATGAGCAGGAAAAGTTTAACGCAAGCGTAATAAATTCAGAATTTGAAGAGTTGATAAAACTTAAGAACAAGTTTAGCATCAAGCTCAAGAGATACAACAAGGCGATAGAACGATCGATGCTACTAAATGCTAGCTCAAGCGCTATAACCATCGGCTCTGGCATCGGTTCAATTGCAACAGGGGCTACTATTATCGGAATA
Source organism: Turritopsis dohrnii (assembly GCA_027922465.2). Lineage (NCBI taxonomy): Eukaryota > Metazoa > Cnidaria > Hydrozoa > Anthoathecata > Oceaniidae > Turritopsis > Turritopsis dohrnii. The sequence goes on from BQMF02000023.1 coordinate 860,346, forward strand.
CCTATTTCTGCAGGATTAGGTGGTGTAGCCTTAGCCGGCTCTATTTGTACCGGACTTACCACAGCTGTCATCAAAAGATATCAAAAGAAAGTAGAAAAAGTGATAAAATTATATGATATTGTTACATCCTCAATTTCTGTCTTCGAAACAAGTATCTCACAGGCGCTGACTGATGGAAGGATCAATTACAAAGAATTCCAGGTTTTGCAGGGAACATATTACAAAGCTTTAGAAGGACTCAGTTCTACAGATAGAAAGATGGGTACCGAAGCTCAAAATCAATTTCAAAAAAGTTTGATGGTAGAACTTCAAAACTTGAAAAAGTCAATAACCGAAAATGGTTACTAGGATGTGCTTGTGTATGCTCAGCGCTTATTATGACAAAAGAATCGTAGCTGATGATGGGATACACACCAAACCTCTATACTAATCGAAATTCATTCACGATAACACTTATTAACGCGTTTCACGTTAATAATGTCATGGGGAAATCCCCCCTTATTTTCACCGTTAAAAATATAGTAAATTCTCGATAAAATTATGAACATCGAGGGTGTGGGTGAAATTACTCTCGCCTACTACTCATACCTTGTAATGCTTTATAATTCCTTATAATGCCATCAACGGACAATATCGGGGTAGAGGTACTGATTTATCAGGCCTTTTTTCAACCTTTTTTTTTTTACAAAAAAAGATCTCCTTCTAGTGTTTAACTAAAACTAGAAGGAGGTGACTTGGATTTGATCATCGAAAAAAGTTTAACAGACGTTTCACCTATTACTAGTTATTTGTTAATCTTTGGAAACACATTTAAAAAAACATTTCCAAATTATGCAATTTTGTCACGCTCTGAATCCTTCAAGCCATGCGACGTTTTATTACTGTAGCAGCGTAAGCGAATACCGTATTAAAACACCTTTGGACTACTCCTAATACTACTACTACTCCTCTGGCCGAAACGGCAATTAGCCTACGATTAACAGTCGGCGAGACTTTGCGCAGAAAATTGTATAAATTCTCACGTAGGAATGCATTCTAAAACAAGTTTTTCTGATTATTTTTCCGCTTGTTGCATGAAAAATAGGTATCATTTGAAATATTGAGGCTTGTAGTTACTTGGACTGACTAAAGATACTTAACATTTGGAAATAATGTATGCTGTTATTGTTAGTAATGCTAAACTTTAATTCTTCAAACTTTAATTACCTTCTTCGTTTGTCAGGTATCTTAACTGTCTTTTTACAAGATTTCAAATGTGTATTTCAAAAAACAAGCAGTTATTTCGAATAGTTTCTTAATTTCAAAATCTCAGTTGGGCGAGATCTCGCTTTCATTTAGAGATACGTAGAAAAACAAGACGTATACACTTATACGGCAAACCTAATCCTTGTGATCAGCTTAGTAAGGGTAACTTAGCCGCTCGAATAAATACAAGGTATCTCAAGAGATAAATACCTTATGCTTATTCTGCCCTTAATATTGAACTAAAAATCTAACAAAAACAAGAATAACGAAAAAACATAGAGAACAAATTATTACGGCAAACCGAAGCCTTGCAATCGGCTTAGTAAGGGTAACTTAGGCCGCTCGAAAAAATACAAGGTATCTCATATGAAATACTTTATATTTGTTCTGCCCTTATAACATACAAAAAACTAGCAAAATAAAACCAAGGGTGTTGATTGTTCTTGTCTGTTCAAATTTGGCGAATTGTCACGAATATATAAAGCTTCGCACACTTTCCTTCTTCTATAACCACCACAATTTTCATTCAAAATCGTGAAGTTATCCATACTTGCTCCGGGATGTCCAGTTAAGCGAGAATGTTGTTGTATGTGAGACTTTTTATCTCGTTTCTGGTGATCTAACATACGTTCTTTCAATCTCCTTCCTGTTTCACCGATGTATGTTGCAGAACAGCTACTATCAGGACATTCATACTTATATACAACATCATGTTTGTGCTCCTTCAAGGTCTTATCTTTCAAACTGAAGTATGATGATACTTTATCAGATCTAAATACTATTCTCGGCTTGACGGTTTGTGATGTTAAGTGACTTATACTATTAGAAAGCTTTCTAATGGTATCTTTTCCCTTCGTGCCTTTATATGGAAAAATCAAAGTTGGGTGTTTAGTTTCATCAGTTGTTTCTTCAACAGTGGGTGGTGGAGCAGATAACTTCATTTTTACGTCATCTGCTGCTTTTTTAACAACGTAACGAGGATAACCGTTCACATTTGTAAAAACTGACATCAAGTAACTAATCTCTTTTCGTAAATGGTAGTCATTTGAACATATGGTGTGCGCACGTTCAAATAGAGTCCTCAAGGTACCAATTTTCCAGGATTTTGGTGCAAATGAATGCCAATGAATGTATAGGTTTGTGTTGGTGGACTTCCCGTATACTGATGTTTGGAAGGTACCGTTAGGTTTTCGATGTATGTTAACATCTAAGAATGGTAATTGTCCATTATTTTCGATCTCAAAAGTGAATTTTATTTGGTGGTGATAATTGTTGAGAGCAGTGAGGACATTATCAACTTCATCTCGTTTCACAATACTACACGTGTCATCAACGTATCGTTTCCAGAAAGTCATTTTATTCGATAAGGTAGGTATCAGATCTTCCTCGAGCGAAACCATAAAAATATTTGCAAGCACTGGACCCAAAGGGGAACCCATTGCTACGCCATCAATCTGCATATATATATTTCCATTAAAACAAAAATGAACGTTCTTTGTACATAAAATCAACAATTTCCGTAAATCATTTTCTTTAATTTTCGTATCAATTTTCTTTTCTATGTATATCTTACGCATTATGATGTCAATCGTTTTGTCTAATGGTACATTGGTAAACAGACTGCTCACATCAAACGATACAAGAATGTGATCGTCTGGTATTGATTGCTGGTTTAACAAAGTAATAAATTCATGTGTACTCGTAACGCTGTATCGAGACTTTGTCAGTGGTGAAAGTAGGTTTGCGAGAAACTTAGATGTGTTGTAAGTCGCATTGCCAATACATGAAATGCTATAATAAAAATAAGATTAGTATATATCAGGTCAGCTTTTTCCTCATAGATTGTTCTCCTTTAGTTGACAATTTTTCAGAATCTTTTTTGTAACTCTTTTTTGACTGAATACGTTTCACCATCTGGATATAACTGTTCACAAATGCACGGGCACGAATATCAATCCATTTCTCTATTATTTGGTGAAGCAAAATATCTGATAAATCCTCAGGGTTCCCACCAGTCCTGGAAAGTCCTGGAAAGTCCTGGAATTTGAAAAGTGTCCTGGAAAGTCCTGGAATTTTGCAGAAATCTTCAAAAGTGTCCTGGAAAATCCTGGAAAAATTTTTGTGATCTCACTCTTTCTGTATTCTTGATATTTGATTGCATCCTTATTCATGTGCTTCATGTTTCTCTGTCAACGTTTCAGTTTCAGGAAATGAATGAACTTGTAAACACCAGTATTTAAAATCAGTGTCTTCAACACTAACACTTTTTGTGTTTGTTAATTGACCACATAGGTTTATCCATTACTATGAGCATATGTATATGCATTATTAGACTTGAAGTGAATTTAGAAAACAAGATGCCCTTACGGGCAGAAAGATTTCTGCAAAATCAGCTGAAGTATGAAAGATGGAAGACTAACAATAACATTCTTGAAACTTGAATGATTTTGAATGATTGAACAATACAATACAATACAATACAGTACAACATTGACTGCTGCTCAGTGTAGACTGCATACAGCAGGTGGGAATTGTAACACACAAAGTAAAATGAGTTTTGTTATTGAAATTTTAAAGTTAAATGTGTTCAAACAGCTGGCCAAAAATGTGCTACCAGTGAAAATTTTCATGAATAAGCGATTGTAAATTATATGTTGACTCTTGAATGTTGAATGAGAGTGAAAAATGTAAAAAGTACTCTTATATATAATTACATATATAAACAATACACGAATTACATATAAAAGAAAAGTGTGACATAACGATCCACCGAACATGACCTAATCTAATCTAACAAAATAGAAGAAAGTTTATAAAAATTCTTTAAGAAATTCGAAAAAAAGGTTGAATGATCTTTACAGCATAACATCATGTTAAAACTTGACATGATATGTACATCCAATCTTCTTAATTATATACATACAAACAGAATTCTCAATGCTGCAAATACGTAATCAAAAATCTTGATCGTTAAAAATATATGCTCTATAAATTTATACCAAAAATTTTGTAGTGTTACTAATTGTATAAAGTATTTTGAATTTATACACAGAACATTTCAACTTGCATGATTAGGAAGATCATTCGTAATTAGGGGCATTGGCAGTATAATATAGCTAGAAAATCATCAATCAAGAGTGGTGCAGAGTAGACAACCACTTAACATTGGAGCTAAGGAGGAAGCAGAGCTGAGCTGTACGAATCCAGAGCTTAAAAAGTATACAGCACAAGCAGGAAACAAACAAAAATCTTTTGTATCTAGAAGGGCTTAAACATTGAGACATTTTTCCCTAATACAAACACAAAGCTATTAGCTTTTTGACTTTGTACAACTTTTTAGTTAGAAAAGAATAATCACACTACAGAAGAATTATTATATTATTATAAGTGTACATACTCCTCAGAGCTTCATTAAAGCTTAATTGACACTACAAAAACTTTGTTGACACTAAAAAACTTTAAACTGTATATTCCACCATTAAATTTATTTACATCCGAAAGAAAATATTTACTTTATTTTGGAGGCACAGAAAAATGTAAAGTGTATCACAAACAAAAAAGTAAACAAAAATTTTGATCATGAAAAATACATGATCCAAATATTATTTTTTTTTATATACAGAATGTGAAGTGTTTCGAATTATATAAAATTAGGAAGACTGTTCATAATTAGAGACATTGGTAACCTAAAAACTACTGATCACCAACAAAAAACAATACTGCATTTCAAAGCATTATACAAAGCAAATAACCTTAAAATAGCTAAAAGTGATGCTGAGTAGACAGACATTTGGAGCTGAGGTGGAACTTAAGCTGAGCTGTACGTATCCAGAGCTTAAAAAGCATTACAGCCCACACATGAAACAAACAATGAACTTTTTTCAGATAAAATCCCAGACATTTCAAAAACAGAAAAAGCATATATACCTTTTTCATTCTCTGTTTACAAAACGATACGAAAAGTCACCATTGAATCATTACAAGATAATAATAAATTACTGCTAGAGATTTTATTCTTCATTTTCAGTTTTGGAAACGTGCATCTTCTTTAATTATACTGACTAAAGATCCTTTGGGATCCTTTTGGTTGGTTCTTTGTTGTGAATTTCTTCGACTGAAATGCGTGACTTTGGTTTCGTGTAAACATTCGCACGAGATTTCAAAAAACCGCTAGGTTTGGACAGTAAGAAGAAGAAGAACAGAGCCGGTTTTAAGGTATTTCTTGCTTTCGCAGAAATCCAATTATGGATGAAATGAGGCAATTTAGTGAATGGTCCTCAAATGACTAAGGTCTATACTTAAATTGGAGATCACTGAAATGCTTTACCACTTACGAAACATTAGCTGACAGATTCAAAGTTTGTGAAATGTAACCTTGAATGTTCATTACATTACAAACGTTTACTTATTTTTTTAGATTAGAGTAAGTTATGCCTAAGAATAAATGTATCTTTCAAATTGCGTGGCTTAATGATCCCTCTTACAAGCTATGGCTGGAGAAGAACGACAGTTCAGTTGCAAAATGTAATTTTTGCAAAAAGGAGTTCGATATTAGCAACAGCTCTTAAATCTCATATTAAGGGGAAAAAACATCAAGAACTTGCCCGAATTTGCGTAAGCAAACCAATTACATCATTTGCAAAAAAGATTGACACTCCACCGAAAAATGAACCCCAGCCACAAACAAGCAGTGCAAAACAGGTTGCAATTGACAGCTTGCTAGTAAAGGATGCGACCACCAAGGCAGAAATTCGCTGGGTTCTTAACATGGTTTGTTCTAAGTATTCCAAAAATTCATCATCAAACATAAACAAATTGTTTGCAGCTATGTTTCCAGATAGTGAAATCGTTAAAAACTTCCAATGTGGGTCTACAAAGGCAAGTTATGCTATTACATATGGGCTAGCTCTGTACTTCCAGGGTTTATTGCTTCAAAAAATTTCATCTTCACCCTATGTGGTTGTATCATTTGACGAGTCATTAAACAACTCAGTTCAAAAAGGACAGGTGGAATTGCTAATACGCTATTGGGATAATGATACAGACCGGGTGTGTACTAGATATTTGGGTTCTGAGTTTATGGGCCGTTCAACCTCTGATGATGTGCTTGAGACTTTCCAAAATGGAATATCACAAGTTGACGAATCTAAGATGATCCAAGTTTCCTCTGATGGTCCTAATGTAAACCTTGCTTTTTTAAGAAAGTATAATTGCTACAGAATGGAGAAGGAATTGGCTCCACTGCTGGACCTTGGCACTTGTGGGCTACATACTGTTCATGGTAGCATGAAAACAGGTGCCAAGGCTAGTGAATGGGAGTTGGAAAAGCTGCTAAAAGCAATGTGGCAGTTCATACATGATGCCCAGACCCGACGCGAAATGTATGAGAATGTGGCGGAATCAGGAGAGTACCCATTAAAATTTTGTGGCCATCGTTGGTGCGAGAATGAAAAGTGTGCTGAAAAGGCAGTACATTTGATCAAGGGATATCAAAAGTTTGTAACCCATGTTTCTGCCCTGAAGAAAAGTCAGCAGCCTGATAACAATAACAAGAGTTTCAAAAACTTAAAAAAGCTAATTCATGATCTGCTGATTCTTGCAAAGCTCAAGTTTTTTGAAATGATTGCCAGTAAGTTGAATGTCTTTTTGCGAGGTTTCCAAACTGATCGTCCAATGGTTCCCTTCCTTGCTGATGTTCTAGGTCAAATTGTGCGTGATTTCATGGGTCGAATAGTTCTCAAAGATGTACTACGAAAGGCTACAAGCTTGTACTTGTTGATTTTGATTGATCCTAAAGATAAGAATGTGAAGAAACCTGATATCAATGTCGATATAGGTTTTGCTGCTAACATTAAAATTCAAGATTCTGCTCTCAAGTCAAATGATTCTAAAGTTCTTGCTTTTAAGAAAGAGGCTGGTACCTTCCTTGCCACTTTACTATCACACCTTCTTGAAAAGTCGCCATTAAAGAAAATATCTCTTATTGAGTGTAACCAATTGTCAGACCTCTGTCTACCTTAATGATTGAGAATATTTGGGTTCATCACTTTTTGAACATATGTTCTTGACAAAAAATAGGGAATTGCCATAAAAAGTCCTGGAAAAGTCCTGGAATTTTCTTAAAAGTCCTGGAAAAGTCCTGGAAATTTGAGGTAAATAGTCCTGGAAAAAGAGAAAAATGTCCTGGAAAGTCCTGGAATTTTAATTCATTTTTTTGGTGGGAACCCTGATCCTTGTTTGGAATTTTCCGAGCTAATGTCTCCCACAATGAATAAATTAGTTGACGCTCCTTGAGTTTTTCCCTGATAACAATTCGTAAGTCTTCTCCTTTGTACTTTGCAATAAAATTAACACAGTTTTCAATATGGCGTATGAAGATAAACATATCATCTGTCACTTTTACCAGGCCTCCTCTATTTATCAAATCTAACCACTTTTTTTGTGAATTCCAGGAATGTCTTGCTATGGCAATGAACATCTTTTACAGCACCCAATGAATTAAGGAATTCCAAAGCTGATGATGACTGATGATGATGATGACTGTAACTTACTGTAACAGTTTGGTATACTTTTTCTTTAGCGAGAATACTATGTGTCCTGCAACATATCTCACAACTTCTTGCTCTTGGTCAGTTAATTTAAAGTCTGTCAATTTTTCAGCAGGTTAAACTGTTCTTCCTATGTTTAGGAACAATCGCACCAAGTACATCACAAAATTTTGATACATCATTTGAAAAATCACTGTATCAACAGATAGCTCTGAATAATTTAATTCCATGAGATAACTTCTCCATATTTCTTTTGATGTTGGTTCGAGTATAAATTCATGCACTTTTCTCCACATACCTTCTTGTTTTTCTTTTGTTCGTAAGTCCATAGGTATCAAAAAATGTAAAATATCTGAATAAATTCTGTGAGCAGCGTTCTTAAATGTTACAGTATCAGATGATGCTATTAACAATTTTGCGTATTTTTGCATTTTATTTCCAGGAGTTTCTTTTGTTCCAACCTTTAATGAAAACTTCTTATCGTCAGCAAGTTCTTGTAACGCTTCTCTCATCCAAATTCCTGCTTGTTGCTCAACTTTTTCTTGTGGAATATGTAATGACAGGACAGGAAGTTTGCATGTAGTTCCCATTCGTCTTCTACTCTCTCATCCTTCTTTTTTCATGTGGTATAAAACATTTTGACCCCATTGCCTGTTTAAGGTCAACCAGCCACCATTTTCGACAAGAATGGACCGATCATTTGCATTGACAAGACCAACCGCCACACTGTTTATTACACCCGCTGTGACAGGTGCTCCGAAGTGCATCGACAATTTCGATTGTCTTTGCCATGATGTCTTCAGGTAGCCAGCCAGGCCAACCGCGTCTTTTCACTGGTGTGAGTCCATTAAAAGCAAAACGCTTGAAATCATTGACCGTCTGTTTTGCAAGTCCAGGATACTTTTCGTGCATATCATGCACCGTCTTTGCTGTTCTGTGCTTAATAGCGTACTCACCAATATTCATCTTTTCGTCGCGAGTCCATTTTCTGTACTGTCCGCGTTTTCTGGACTCCCCCTCCGCAAGTGTCTGTCATACCTTGTCAGCCTCTCTTGGTGTTACACTAGCCGGAATATTGTCATTTTTTATGCTTTTGTCGAATACCTTAGAAGGTTTGCATGGTGCTTTTTGGAAGAAATTTGTAATCTTGGACATTGTTAAATAAAAACACGTGCCACCACTTCAACTTGAACTTTCAGAATGTAACATTCCAATCATTACTCTCAAGTTACGTTCGAATCGAATCGAATGTTCATTTATGTGCATCCCACGTGGAGTTATTGTTTTTCTCCTAAGTAATCATCAGCTTGGTACATCTTTTAAAACGAATATGAATGCCACTCTTACTATGTTGGTTGCTTCTCATGGATGGCACTATTACGGCAAAAGCGTATGGAAGAATCCTTGTAAAGGAGAGGAATTGTGTACGGCTTAAGGAAAAGAAAAAATGCTGCTCTACAAATAGACAGTCATTCAATTGCCTGGACACGACAAACCAAGTCAAAAATTGTTGCTGATGTTGTGGGACACAACTCTCGAGATATCACGATTCGTCTTCTACTTTATGAAGCATGGTGAAAAAGTGACCGGGAGTTCACCGCGAAAAGTACCAGCCTTCATCTATTCCTAAAGGAGGATTAGAAATTGTTTCGAGACGACTTTTTTGATTGAAGTTAACAAAACCCCATTTTAGAGAGGCTTGGAAAGCTCGTCGACCAAAATTACGAAGAGCCAGCACACAGTCTGAAGCCTCCGGAAGAAACCGAAGGAAATTTGGAAAAGCACAACGATTTGGAAGAGAAGGAAGATAAAGACGGATTAGATGAAGAAAGAGTTATGATTTGTTTGGTGGACGATGATGATGAGGAGGACTGAATATATGTATGCTATTTAATGCAGTCGTTGTTATATATAAGAATATCTTCTAATGCAATTAGAATTTTCCTTTATGTCGAGTATATACAGAGCAAATGAGTTTTCATTACGATCGCTAAAAATTTTGGACAACCAAAATTTTCGTTTGCAAAAAATTTCGGACGTTTTTAATTTCAGACGCCACTTTCGTCCGAAATTAAAAACGTCCGAAATTTTTGGGGATTAATGTAGTATCCAATTTCAGCAACAAATGTATACAACTTTTTAAAATATTTTGGAAACAATGTGAAAACTGCCTGGGCATCCCTCCTTCAAGTGCATTGTTCCACATTTACATTTGAATTCCTCACCTTCAACAATGAGAGTGTCTTGATTGCAAATAGCGCACACTGCCTTCTTTTCAGTCTGTGACACCTATAATTGTTGCTGTAATTGTTTCTTCAAGGTTACTTTCCACATCCAGAGCTTCTACAGGATTAACTATTGGTTTATCAAGATCATTGATTTCAATGTAGTCGTTTTTGGAGTTGTTGACATAACAAATATTTTGATTGGCTTTTAAACGAAAGTTAACAAATTCGTAACCTGATCCAACTTTAACGGAATTTGTAGCATCTTCTCATAAAATGCACAAAATTGAATCGGTTTCATCAGCCAACATAACACTTTGTTTTAATAGCTGACCATATTTGGTGTTGATAGTTTTCTGAACATGGATAGCACCTGCGTCTTAAATTTCACCAAATGTTCAACTGGGCAATTCAAAAAAGGTAGCATTATGCAGCTCTTCATGAAATTGAGAAAGTAGCAAAATGTTACTATCACTTTCTCTTCCGTCCTTTAGGTATTGCAACCGTGAGAGTTGGCCTCCTTCCATGAAGTGCTAAGATAAGTTCTTTGGTGATTCCAAGATTGCAAAGGAAGCAGTTAATCTTCGTGAAGAGCACTTGAAACAGTGTGTGTCACACAGTGCATCCAATGTAACAAATTTGCTAAAGGAAAATTGTGCATTGATCAACAATTCCTTTCCACAGAACCCAATTGAAGATAACCATGTTTTGGCGGATCTGAATAAAATTGCAAATCAAGATGGTGAGTTTTGTAATGTACTCCATTCATATTGTTACTGATTATTTTAAAATCTTTAGATCATGTTGAATTTCAAGTGGAAAGAAAAACGAGTAAGCTCTTTAAGAATCATTTTGATTTTGAATGTATATATTAAACTTCAAGTGACTACAATTAAAAATACTCTATATCTTGTTTGTATGATCGATTTTAACATCAACGTGTAACTGTGACACAGCCAAGCACATGCAGATATTTAAAATAACGGTATAGGTATAAGAAAGTGTTCCAATTTTATGTTAAAAACTTCTGAAATCAATACCGAAGTTTTCAGGCATTTAGTATCTTATCTGGATGAATAAAATCTTTTTAATTTGCTTGGCAAATCCTTAAATTAATAACGTCTTGTAGAAACCAGAATATTCGAATTGCAGGAACATCTGCCAGAATCAGAGCTTTCTTTGCCTACGGATAATGTGGAAGGTGTCTACCAAGAAGGTCAGAAAGTGTCTGTCATTAATTTCAATTAGTTTATTCAATATTCTAATCTTACGTTATTGCCAAATTAACAGCCAGGTTATAAGCAATGTAGCGTCAAATTTGGAAGAATGAAATATTTATTACGGAGTGTTGTGAGTGTATAGTTGAATATTTTCAGAATGAATCGTCTTGTAAGATATTTTATCTTTCCTTTACTTTTATATTTTAGACTTGAAAATGATACATAGTTATCGAAATATAATGTCAAAAATTTAAATCGTTGCTTAACTATTGAATGTACTTCCTGTTTGCTTGACATATCCTTAAATCGAAAACGGTATTTTAGAAAACGGAACATGTGAACATCTGCCGAAATCAGAGCTTCCTTTGCCTATAGACCATGTTGAAGGTTTGGAAGTCTATATGGAAGGTAAAAATTGTTTCTAGTTTATTGACAATCTTATTATAATAATCCGCGATTGTGCATACCACTTTTATTTTAGAGAGTGACATATTTGGTTTTTTTCTCACGGTCAAATCCTTCTTATTTTTCCCTTTTCGTCGTAAAGCCACGCAGAGGTGAGAGCGTTTTTTTACGATTAGTAAATGGGGAAATCCCGGCGCTGATCGATTTCATTGGCTAATAAAGGAAAACTCTTAAAATGCGCTCATTTGATTGGCTGACAAATTCCAAAAATTTTGGTCGTTAATAACGGATTTTCATTTCTTTGTTGTGAACTTCACGAAAAAACACAGGTTTGTATACATGCGAAAATATTGTTATTATAATATTATAAAACATATTATTATAAACTTTTACTGTTATTGTATTTTAGATTAATAGAAGAACAGGTGGGACATCAGTAAGTGAGTTTTGGAACAGATGTTTGTTTTTTATATAATAGGTTTTTTCAGAGGAAAACCAAACACGAAGAACGAGTGGAAGAAAGTCTATTTTTGCGATAGAAACGTGTGCTGATTCTACGTATTTCTTTTTATAGTTATCTAACAGTTATGAGAGTGCAGCAGTGAAGTAGAGTAGTTGAAGTGAAGTTGTTTAAAAATGGCTGCAGAAAGGATGATGTTTATTTACATTGATTGGTGAAAATGGTTTTACTTTTTTCGGTGGCAAAACGTTTGGAAAAGATACAAAGTAATATACATAAGTACATGAATCAAACGCATTTAATAAATACAGCGTTAAGAGATAGTAAAAACAGAGTTAAAACGATCAAAAAGTTGCATGCCCTCGAGCAGTTACTGATTTGTTTTGGTAACGAACTGGCTGTTCTTTTATTTATTTATTTCAAAATGGCTCCACAGTTATGAAGTTTAGAAAACAACATGAAAGGAGAGCTTGCCACCACTGTCTGTCTTTTTCTTTATTTATGCCTTTCAGTGTATAAAAATGGTAGTGGAATTTCAGGAAAGTATGCTGGGAAGTAAATCGAGTGTAATTAATTTGTTTACAGGTATGAAATATAGAAAGTAAAGAGTTTAGAAGTGTTTGATGATAATGGCTACAGATCATGATCAATATTGTTTACTAACATGATATGATGATGTGAATTGGTATTGAGAGGTAAAGTTAAAATAGTATCTATTTAGTTAAAACACAGTTAGTATTAGTGGATAAATAAAGGATAAGAGGGATGTTTACTATTGTGTTTTGAATTTTCCAGAGAGGAGCTTTGAACTGGAAATAAAAAATGGCTCCACATATGTGAATGTTTTCATAAGTTAAAAATTCTTTAGCTATACTAATTCTGTCATTACGTTTGTGTTTTTAATTATTATTTTTAAGGTAAATATGTTTTCAAAGTTTCTTTTAGTTTCTTTTGTTTTTCTGTTGATTTTGTCATATTACGAGTAGGTTTTTTGTATATGTTTTTTGAATATTTTCATCCGTTAAAATAGAAATGAAGCACATGATGGCTTAAATTATAATGTTGAGAGGGTTAGTTAAGAGAAGAATGGATTATGTATTTAAGAAGATCATTAATTATGACTGTGCGATGAAACTGTCCTATAAAAAATAAGCATTATTGGTTGGATTTTTCTTAAGTTTATATTTTATCATGTTTATGCATTATTTTGTGTTATGGTAATCGTTTACGTGCCTGGGTATATAACTTTGGCATTATGATTTTATTTGTGACTTTATCTTCTGGGTAAATTTTTGTTCTTAGTTATTGTTTTTAGGATAAATGCGTACTTGAATTTCATTTTTTTGTTGTTGTTGTTGTTGTTTATTGTTGTTGTTTATTGTTGTTTCTTATAGCATTATTAGGTTTTCGGTATTGCAATTCAAATATTATTCTTTTAGGTAATAATAAAAAAGCATAAAGAAATGAAACCCATGGTTTTAATCATGACGTTGATGGTTTTCGGAAGAACAGACTATATATCATTTCAAAAAATTCATTAATGGTTGCTGTATAATGTAACTTCCGCACGAAAGAAACACAGTTGGAAGGTATCGATTTGTTTTCAATTCACATTTTGTAATGTTATTCAATGCTTGGTTTTGTATGTCTGGGTAAACGGTTCTGTGTTATATATTGCCATTTTTTTACACAAAATTTTTTTATTTCTCTTCTGCATATAGATATATCTTCTGAGCCATATTGCTATTTGTTTCTATTTTAAATCTTCTGAATGTAAGAAATGAATTAAAAAATTAATGCCTGAAAAGAAACTTTTACATGAGTTAAATTCTGCGACACAACGCATACTGAACATGGGTGGCGAGCGACGCCGCCTGGGCGGCTAGTTACTTAAATAATAAATCAGAAGATTCCAAAGTTAAAGATATTTAAAGATAACGCCGAGGGCACAAAGAAAGTTTCCGATTTTGTGTTATAGTATTTTCAAATCAATAAAGAAGTTTTGAGCCATTTAGTTTCAAACCTGGAAGAATAAAATGTTTCCTGTGTTCTTGACATATTCTTAAACCTTTAACTGACTTTTAGAAAAGGGAAAATCTGAATCGCAGAAACATCAGGAGAAACCAGAGCTTCCTTTGGTTTTGGAAGAGGTTGAAAGTGTGGAAGTTGACAGGTAAGAAAGGTAAGGTAAGGTAAGAAAGTGTTTCTTCTTAGTTTCAAATTGTTCATTGGAAAATAATAAATCTAAAGGTTTCAAAGATTTGGACGATCGCAGGAAATGTTGTCTAATTTCTAAGACATATTCACTTATTATTCCGCTCTACCAGAAGTCAAACGCATTGAAACGTATGAACCCAAGTGCGATTCTCGAAGGAATAAGAAAATTATGTGTAGGTATGCAAAAATTTGAAGCAAGTGGCAGCACTGAAGAACCACAGAGTGTGAGTTTCAGTGGCTTGTAATAAAATTTCAAGCTATCTTTGTGATATTTATTTTTATTTATTTTTATTTAATGAATATTTATACAGGATTTGGTTGTCAGTAAAAATGATATACATATGATATATACAATAAACTGCTATCAATAACCGTCCTGTGTGATAAAAATTCAGTTAAAAATGAACAAATAGGTTAGTAAAAAACAAAAAGAAAATTGGACAAGCAAGAGAAAACAAAAACCAAAAACCAACTAGAAGTGACAGGATGGCAGGCTCGACTAAATGAGATAATAATAACTGGATGTTGGTGAGACTTCTGAAGGAATGTAAGATAATAAATATTTAAAAAGATGCTATTATAAAATCAAATTAAAATCTTTTTATATACAAAATTAAATATTAGGAAGTGTATGTTACAGTAAAAGAGATGGATGTATGTAAGGAAAGGTACCGGTAGATAGAATAAGCAAAAATGGGATAGTGGAAGCACGAAAGCATAATGTATCAAGAAGAGACTCTATAGATAATACAATAAAATGGAAAATGTGAAAATAAAGTATTATGAAAAATGTTTTGAAATAGAAACTTTGAAATCATTTATATTATCGATTTTACGTATACAGATTGGCAGAGAATTGTATAAGCTGCCACCAGCGAAAAAGAAGCCATGTCTGGCGGTTTCTAATTTCACACGTGGCAACTTAATCGAATATAAATTATTCCTTGTTGTTTTACAATGATGAAAAGTCGTAAAATAATTTTTGAAGGCGTCAACATTTAACTCATTCAAAAGGCACTTTTTGACCATCAAACATTGATCTCGTTTGACTACAGTAGCAATTTTGGGTAATCGCTTGTTGGTTTTTATGATTCTTCTGGCACGGTCATCGAGAGAATCCAGCCTTTTCATTTGTGTGGGGTTGTACATGACTTTCAGCGTACTGCTGTAGGTAAATATCGGTACTATCATTGACATGAAAACATCCAAAGCAGCTTTGCTTGTTAAAAATCCCCTCGTGCGCTGTAATATTCTTAGTCGATTACTAGCGGACTTATATTGTTTGTCAAAGTTGGTTGATAGTGATAGATGGTTATCAACAATCGTACCTAAATATTTGTATTGTGTTACAAAATTAATAGGAGTGTCATTGCAAACTATATGCAGTGAGTTTTTCTGTAATTTCAAACGTTGGGAAGTTCCAAATAGCATAACTTCAGTTTTGCCTTTCTTAACATTTATGATAAGTTCGTTTTCACGAAGATATTCGGCAACAATTTCCATATCTGTATTCAGGTTGGATTCAATCACGTGAAAGTCATTACTGGAAAAATATAATACTGTGTCATCAGCAAATTTTATGACAGTTGAATGTTTCAAGCGAGATTTGAAATCATCGAAAAATATCAAGAATAGCAGTGGCCCAAGGATAGAACCCTGGGGAACACCGCAATATATCGATTCTTCTCTTGAGTGGACATTTCCAATGTCAACAGTTTGTGACCTGTTGAATAAGTAGTCGGTAAACCATAACAGTTCCTTTCCTTGAATGCCGTAGGCTTGCAATTTAGCTAATAATATTCCGTGACCAATAGTGTCAAATGCTTTCGAAAGGTCGATATATATACAACCGACCATATTGCCATGATCAATCTCACGTCGCACACTGTCGCACAGAAGAGTGGATGCTAACTTGGTCGATCTCCTTTTACGAAAACCATATTGACTTTCACTTAGGATTTTTTCTTTCTCTAGAAACTCCATGAGACTATTATGAACAGCCTTTTCCAGAACTTTGGACAATACCGGTAAAACAGATATAGGTCTATAATTTTCTGGTTTAGAACTGTCACCAGACTTAAACACAGGTGTAACTCTGGCTTTCTTCCAAATTGATGGTACTGTGGACGTTTCAATAGACATATTAATAATATGACATAGTGGCTTCGATATTAGTCTAGCACAATCCTTCAACAGACCCGGTGGTAGTTCATCAATGCCAGTTGCTTTTGACCTTTTCAGGGAACGGAGTTCTTTCTCGACGAATGCAACGGGTACATGGGCAGATTGGTATATTTTATCAGTTCTATGTGCAATCTTTTTAGTCGTACGTCAGATAAAATCTGTCAGGGGCATTGCAGCTGTTTTCAGAGATTTTACAACAGAACTGAAGTAATCACTGAACTTGCCTACCAATGTTTTCTTGTCCTCGCCACCAGTCGCAAATGACTGATGTATGTTTCGACTTTTACTGGGGAAAACTGATTTAATGGATCTCCAAAATTTTTGAGGGTTACCAATGTTTTCTGATAAATTTTTTCTGTGATAGTTTGCTTTTGATGTCTTGACTTTGTTTGAACACCAATTTCGAAGTCTTCTGTAAATTGACCAGTCACTCTCCTTCTTTGACTTTTGTGCTTTCCGTAGTGCTTTATCGCGTTCGTTCATATGAGATTTAACATCACGATCTAACTACTGGCACGGACGACCTTTTACGCGTTTTTTTATTATAGGTGCGTGTTGGTCAAACACTTTTCGAACCACAGAGTTAAAACAAGAAACAGCGCTATTCACATCAGCAGCCTGGTAGACAGGTTGCCAATCTATATGGTTCATATCTTTGCACAAGTCATCTTGATTGTATTTTGAGTAATTACGACATTTGATTGAACGCATTGGATATTTCATGTGGTTGATTTTTTGTGCGCATCCAACCATCTCATGATCACTAAGCGATGTAGCAATAACATCAACAAAAGAAATATTTTAAGGACTGTATGTAAAAATCAAATCAATTAAGGTACATGAAGTATCGGTTATTCTTGTTGATTTATAAACTATTTGTTTGAAACCATAAGTATTCATGATTGATTTGAAATCTTTAAGATTCTTTTCATTATAGTTGATGTTAAAATCTCCCATAAGAATGGTTTCAGCGTGATTATTTTCTAAAACATTTCGTAAATAGTCATTTAGTAGGTCGTTGTAATTGCTATATAAATACCTTGATCCCTCCGGGGGACGGTAGAAACAACCAACTAAGAATGATTTTGAATTTTTCACAAAAACTTCAATAAAAATAGATTTGAATGCAGGATTTTCTAAATCAAGCCTTCGCTTATAATTTAAGTCATCTTTCACATAAATTGCCACGCCGCCACCTTTCCCAGCACTTCGATTCCGCTTCAAAAATGAATAACCCTGCACACGATACAAATCATCACAATCTGCATGGTTGTTATCCACGATGTGTGTCTCTGACAGTCCGATAATATCAATATTTGGGTTTGAGATACCCATAAACGCTTCGAAGTTTTCGAAGTTACTCAACAGACCACGAATATTCTGATGAACCAGCTTGAGCCCCTTTTGGTTCAAAGTTTTACAGGGCTGTCCATTGGTCCTGGACACCTCTCAATATCACCACATAATAATAAAAGCAATGACAATAATAACCAGAAGAACTCAGCAACACAAAACACGTCCGCCCTCGCTGCTACCATCTTGAATTCTTTTTACCAATAATGCTTTAACTATTCATTATGTTTTCAGATCTTGAATTGTTTGATCCCACTGACGATTCACCTCATGCTCAAACCGATGCGGATAACCGTATGTAATTCTAATGTGATGATTTTCTTTTTAAGCAACATTTTGACCACATATGCTACGTATCATATATTCCTTTCAGATAACTCAAAAATAGATAGGGACGAGGAAATTTATCCAGACGAAAACGGTAATCTTACAGGTACCTTCTTTGGAAATTTTTCACATAAGATGCTCACATTGAAAACTATTTGTGACTGTCCATGGGAAAAAAAGTACATTCGATTTACCGATATGCGCAAATTACCGGTAATTTTACCGGTAACTTAAGATTTTTTTTAGCGATTACCGGTAATTAGAATTTTTTATCGATAAATTTACCGCTTTACCGATAATTACCGGTATCGTAATGTAATGTAAAAAAATACCTAATGTGATTTACCGGTAGCGTCTCAGACGTAAGGTAAAGTGGCTAATCGATAGCGATAACATGTTTTCGAAAATGTTAATGTTTGTTTATACTAATTCCGCCATTTTTAAGACCCAGTCAAGTCATAAATTACCTAATCGTTGGTTGTTCAAATATGTTTCTTTCTTGTTTTTATTCATGCTGAAGTAATTGACGTCAATAAACTCTGAAACAAAACAAATCACCTGCTCATGAATTAGACGGTTGAAAGATCTTTTAAAAGAAAGGATGATGTGTCGAAAATTTATTAATGATTTTTTCTTCATAGGTTTAAATCTTCTATTTAAAAAGACTGCGTTATTCAATTATTATAATAAACAGGAAAATTTTTGTAACAGCCCTTTGGTAATCCATACTCTTTTTATGTATATATTACAGGTAACATTGTTTCTGTATCAAAATCAACTCGTTACCTGGTTCTCATTCAGCTGAAAATAAGAGAAAAAACAGTTTGTTCGAAATTTGGCAATAATAAAAACCGTCCGCTCTAATTCTATTAAGTTATTTTTGTAAATCCCATGACGAAAACTTTTATTTTTATTTTCCTCAGGGAAAGTCAGCTGAGACTTATTTTATTCAACAGATATTTCGCCTTCAACAAGTGGAGATGTGTCCTTAAAGAATCGATCATATCGCAACGTTTTTAGTGATCTTTATTCACTTTTGTAACTTAATTCAGATAATATCCCGATAAAGAGTGAATTTGGGAAAAGACAAAATGAAAACATTTTAACGTCGGCTTGACGAGTTGCAAAAGTTCTCTTTTGAAATACTCACCTTCGTTCAAACATTAATACTACCTGTTTCCTACAGTTTTTCATCATAAGGTTTACGTGGAAGATTGTCTGAAAGCTCAGGGCTCCAAAACTCTCCCATGTCCTGGCTGTAAAGCTTGCGTGGGTGCGCACTCTTCTCGCAGTAGTCAATGTTGATGATGGACAGTCGGAAAACCTGTGGCAAGGTTCCAAATGGTAGTTCCTCTGTCCGATCGAGTCTCATTGTCATACCACAGTCGAGCGTAAGAGTGTTAGCATGAAGTGATGGAACCGACGTAATTTTCCTTGTACAACCTTTCGAAGACCTTTACTGCAATAGCATTAATATTTTAGTCGAAAGATCCTGGGAACTAAATGCTTGAATTTGGTTTCATGCTACTACAAAAACATGTATACAAGAAAACATTAGGAAGATCGTTTATTTTCTTTGCAGTGCATATTCATCTAAAAACATTCGATTACTGAACATTCGATGTGAATTCTTTGACGACTTTTAAGTATCCCGGAGGTAAAATGATTTTTAAATTATTACGCTACGGTAACGTATAACACCATATATAAACGATAACTTTGGCATAATAGCTCTTAAAGCTAGCTCTTTTCTCGTTTTAAAAACTACCATAGTTCACACTTTACCAATAAAATTGGATCGATTTAGATTTACCGGTAAATTTACCGATAAAAGTATTGATCAATTTGTGTACCGGTAATTACCGATAATATAATTAGTTTACCGGTAAAATGAAAATTTTACCGGTAAAAATATCGATACTACATCTTTAGCGGTAAAAATACCGGTATATTTTACCGGTAAAACGAAATGTACTTTTTTTCCCATGGACGGTCACATTTACTAAGGATGGTTACATTTAACAACACTGTAAGAAGATATTTTGCGCATGAAATTAAACTTTTACGTGAATCTGGAAGACTAAACAAATTAATTCGTCAGAGCAGTTAACGAAATATAATCCCATGTTAACTGTAAAGGTCTGCGCAAAGAATGAGCCGGAGATTTGCCAACTTCGGCAACAGTTCCCACAATAATTTGATCTGCTGGATAACTGCGATAGAATTCTAGTACCAGCAATGCATGTCTTTACCAAACTGAAACTCTTTGATGATGAGAAACTCATACCAAGTGAAGGTTTGATGTATCGGGAAAGAAGCACAGATTATATAAACGCGAAACTTTTCAAAATTGTGTACGAGAAATATCCAAGTATGCAGCAATAATTTATATATATGGATTTCATATTAAATTTGTGTTTTCAAAATGCTCGAATTTCATAGAGTACAAGAGAATGGTGAAGAGAGAACGTGAGACAGAGACCGCCGACACAGATGTAGACGATGCTTCAAGTGAAAGCTCTTTAGGTAACATGAATAAACTAAATTGGACTGTTATGTAGTAGAAATGACGAATCAGTTAATTAACCTTTTTCTTCAGCTGATAAACCCTCGTTGCTATACAGCTTGGCAGAACTAAAGCGAAAATTGAAGGACTTAGAAGGTTACAAATATTCTTTAGCGTATTAATTTCTCACATATCTAGTGTATCGATGGTGTTTCCTTAATATTTTCATTTCAAATATTTTTTATTAGAAAGCACAACAAAAAACAACACCAATGGGACAGTAGCTTCCATAAAAAGAAATCCCATCCACAATGCAACCATTTCTGGTAAGTCCAATTCCTATTTATCTATTTTAATTGATAATATGGTGCATTTTGGCTGTACTAAAAAATAAAAATTTCAACCATAAGAGTACCCAGTAACTACAGCAGTAGATGAAGACGGGGAAAACTTCGAGAGCAGCTGTGTTTGGCAGTAGCATAATAGGTACTTCCTTAATGTTATTAGTTTATTCATAACTACTATTCTACTCTCCTTAAATTGTAACTCTTTTATTTATGCCAGATTCTCCTGAAAACAAGAAATCACAATATCGGGACTGCAAACTATTGGCCGCTGCTATGGGTAAAGAGCAGTTTAAAAATGATTCAAAGTATGACATAATAATAAGATGGAAGACTAATAAAGGTCAGACAATTGTTTCAAATAAAAGACCCAGACCCGCACCCGCCATGCAAAATTTACGAGGTAGCCTGTGCAGAATTAATTACATTGCAGAAACGAAAAGAAATGTACAAACAAGGTGGAACGAGCATAACAACCCTAACAAAGACTCCGAACCGGCAAGATACATTAAACCAGGGTAGCCACTCTCCTGGAAACTCCTGGAATCTCCTGGATTTTTTTAATGCTCCTGGAAACTCCTGGAAACTGCATTTCTCCTGCAAATCTCCTGGAAATTCGGTTTGCTCAATTTCTCACATTGAATTTGTGTATATTATATATATTTTTTATTCCAAACTTAAGTTTGAAAATTATCTGACATTAAAGGCTTACTTATGCATGTTTTTTTACTGTATCTGTGTATTGACTATTACTGTTTTAAGTGTCTGAAAAATGTCTAAAAAAAAATATAATGTCTCTTTTACCGACCGATGGTTGTCAGACGAGCGTTTTAAAGGCTGGATACAGAAAGTAGAAAAAGATGAAAGTTCTGCCAGATGTACGTATTGTTGTAAAACATTTGATATTGGTAATATGGGTGAAAGTGCCCTAACAAGCCTAACAAACTTGTCGATAAATATAATAAAGCTGTGATAGACACAATTGATCTGTTGAAACTGCTACAGATTTCTACAGATGGTCCTAATGTTAACCTTAAATTTTTGGAAATTGTTAATGAGCAACGTGAAGAAGGCAACCAGCTTGCTGTAATTGATATTGGAACATGTGGCTTGCATACAGTTCACGTCAGCCTAAAAAATGGGATAGTGTCCTCTGGCTGGAAAGTTGACAATGTGTTAAGATGGATGTGGAATTTATTAAAAGAAAGTCCAGCCAGGAGAGAAGCATATGAAAGAATTACAAAGAGCCAGATTTACCCTCTGCCTTATTGCAAAACAAGATGGTGTGAGAATGAAGGAAGTGCTGAACGAGCAGCTGAAATCTGGCCCAATTACCGATTGTTCATTAATCACTTGATGTCTTTGCCAAAATCCAGCCAGCCCAAGAATAATAAGAGTTACGATGGCCTTGTAGTTGGGGATCCTTTGCTGTGTGCAAAATTCAAGTTTATAGAATTGCTTTCTTGGAAATTCAACAAGTTTTTGCGAGGTTTCCAAACGGATAACCCTTTCTGCATCATGTACTAAAGGATTTGTTGTGGTGGTTGATGGAAAAGTTTATCCTGAAAGAAACTCTTCAGAAAGGTAACTCTGCGAGGAAGCTCTTGAAGCTTAACCCAAAGGAGGTTGGCATACAGAAGCCTGTTGCCCATATAGATGTTGGTTCTGCTGCCAGACTACACATTGCCGAGTACAAAAGAAAAAACAACTCCAAAGAAAGCACCATATCAAATTTCCGTAAAGAAGTATTGGCTTTGCTCTCAACAGTTACATCACATTTTATAGAAAAGTCACCAATCAGAAGTGCTGTTGTCAGATTTGCAGTTTGTTTTGATCTTAATTATATGGCTAGTGACCAGGAGAGCGCTGTGAAGGCATTTGGCTTGTCAGAAAAGCTATCAACTTTGAAAAGGTTGGTATCCATTGTTTCGGCTATGTACAAAACTTCAGCTCACTCAACACCAGTGTTTCTTTTCAATTAACTTTTTTTAGACTATTCTTTAGCCTAGTAAATTAAGCTTGCTTATGCTCACCAGAAATCTGGCTGAGTGACCTGGCTGCCACATCCTCTGATCACTTTTTGGATATTTCAATGCATTTTGGTTTTCTAGGTTGCTATCTACAAAATTTGTTGAAGAAGCAAAAAAACAGTATCAATTATTCATAAAAGATGTTGCGACCTGCTGAGTTTGATAAATTTGAGAGATTTGATAAGTATAATCAACAGGTTGATATGTTCTCAGAGCAAAAATACTGCAATGTTTTTGATGTATTGAAGATTGTGTGTACTTTGTCACATGCTCAGGCATCAATAGAAAGAGGATTTAGCATCAACAAAGAACATCTTGTTGAAAAGTTGCAAGAAGAATCATTGATGGCTCTTCGTGTAATAAATGACTACATGGTGATAAATAATTTCAGCCCTGTAGATATACCAATAACAAAAGAAATGATGGAAAATGTCAAAGCTTCTAGAGCACCTTACATGCTTTCATTGGATGAATGGAAAAAAACGGAAGAGAATCTTGTGAGATATAAGAAAAATCTCTTCTGTCCATACTGCACACTGGCCTTCGGGCAAGTTAGAGCAATGCTATACGTATCTCTGGCGGTAAGTCGACTAACAGTTGCAAGTCGGCGGGCGGAAGAACCAACCATTACGGATGGAAGCCCAAGGACTAAAAACTCCCGTTACTTACTTACTTACTTACTTACTTAATTCTTCATAAGGTTTTTGAAATGGTGCTTTTTCTACACTGATGCGAACTGTATCGTTAAGACTTAATTCCTTTTGGTTTTTAGTAATTGGTAAAAGACGACCTTAATACAAGTTAATCCATACTTGCGAAGCATTGTCTTTAGTAACATCCATTGGTCTCATTTTTATCGAACGGTGATACGAACTATTATATCTTTTTACAAGATCAGGTAAGACATTAATATATTTTCTTGTGTTTTCATTTGTGAAATATTTAAACATGATCCCCTTCATCGTTCGGTTAAGACGCTCAACAACACTGGCTTTTCTTTCGCTGTTAGTTGTAAACAATTTAATATTTTTTTGTTTTAACATTCCTTTAACTAAAGAATTCAGGAATTCAGTGCCTTTATCAGTGTGAATCATTTTCGGTTGACGTTTATCACATAGAAATATCTTTTGAATAGCTTCTTTTAGTTCTTTTCCTGTTTTTGTCTTCAGTGGTTCTATCCATGCATATTTACTGAGGACATCAATACATACTAACAGATACTTGTATCCAGCATTGTATTTCGAAAGTTTAGATAAATCAACCAAATCAAGTTGCCATTGTTCGTCAATATCATAAACAACCACAGGTCATGTCAGGAAATTTAATTGTACAGGTTTATGTAATGTATAGGATAACTGTTCTTGCAACCAATTCTCAACTTCATTTCGTGTTAGAGACTTTTTCTTGCCTTCTTGAATTAATTTTTCTTTACTTGTAAATGCATAGGGTGAGTCAAGAGAATAATACAACTTTTGCAGTACATGATCAATGTATTCTTTTCTGTCTGACTGAGTTTTTTGCTTTGCCATCAATCTGACTATCTTTGATAACTATTTCAGAACCACAACATGCAATGATACATCGGCAACGGTTTAATAAGTTTCGCACACAAAGTTTTAAGGACGGCATTCTTCAAACACAGTCAGATGATAAATGAATTCATATTTTACAATCAATTCTATTTATTTTGTTTTTGCTTGATTGAGGTTTTATATCTCTTTACATTGAAAGCTTACATAGAATTTGCGTTTTGGAACATACTTCAATCAAACAAAAACAAACATGATACAATTTATCTATAAGTAGAAGAGTCTCATTTCATTGCTTTTTGTCTCTTTTTTGGTGTTTCCATCATTTGATCCATTGATTCTTTGTTTTTAATCCATGTTTTGGGTACTGACAAGTCACTTAGCACTTGTTGAAATATTGTTTTATGATTCGCTGGAAGATTTACAAACTTTCTATTTGATAGTGCATAACGCAACAAATCAGCAACGTCCGTACCATGAATGACGTTATCATAAAATACAATTTCACCATTATCATTCCAACGAACAACATCTGAATGTGATTTCAAATAACTTAACAATCGTTTGCCATCATTTTTTATGGTTTTCGGAAGTGATTCTATAATGACATCTTGTTCTACTTTCTTTGGTTTTAATAAATCTCGTTCTTTTGTCTCATGAGCTTGTTCCGTTTTCTTCATAACAACTTCGATAGGTTTAGGTTTGATGAGTTCTTCATAACGACTTTTGAAATTATTTAATTCTTCAGTAAACAAGCGTATTTTTTCATCAATAGGTATATCACGTTGCCAAACATTTTTCATTTCCAATTCCGATTTCTGCATGTTAGTTTGAGTTGGTTGATGCATACTCACTTTTCCACTTTTAAGTCGTTCGTATTCTTCTTGTGAAATGACAACGTATTTTTTCCCTACATCCATTTTTACAGACTTGCTAATACGTTAATGACAGTACCAAGAATGTTTGTTAAGAAGCCGTTTCCGTGTTGAACTAACAATTTCTTTCTTTGAGCTGTTTTATTCTTTTGTTTAACCAATTCTCTGAGTACTTTCTTCTTTGTAATTTCTTTCTCTGATGATCTGTAATAGGTATGTTTCCTTGTAAAACGTTGTGAATACAATCACAAATGGTGTTTATCAATTCAGGTCGAGCTGTTCTAAGAAACTGTTTTTGTTCAGCACCACTACAATGTTTAAGTGCTTTTAACAGTTCCAAATTTTTTGTAATGCGTTTGGTCATATCGATCCGTACACGTTGATGTTCTAGCATGAAATGAAGTTTTGAATGTTAGTTATATCATTTTATTAGGTATGTATACAAATTGTAGATTTCGATGAGGGAATATGTTTGTTCTCACTTGATATTTATCATCCATTGTTGGTGTTAGATCAAGAAGTAAAAAAGAAAATGGTTTTTGTGTTGCATCTTTGTAAGCCCATATAAGAAATTTTGAATTTGTAGGCATAAATTGCTTGGCAAGATGGAGAATTTGTGATTTATCTCAAGCATTTTTGAAAATTACCATATAATCTGAATTTAAACTGATACAGCATTGATATTTATGAAATAGGTTCTGTGTAAGAAAAATAACTGACATATTATCATGCCGTCCACGAGTGAATAGTTGTGAAACGCGTTTATCTTCGTTGGCTTCATCCATCATGTCATCTAATATGATCAAGTTTCTTTGATTACAATCAAACATCTCATGAAGTTGTGAAGGAATTCCCTCAACATATTCGATATTTGTATTGATTTCCATACGTGATTGATACAATTCAGGCTGATGTTTTGCATAACACCATACGATTCTTTGTGGAGGTGGATGAATTAATTGATCTGCATAGCGTAATAGGTTTTTTGTAAATTCTGTTTTTCCAACTTGACGACCACCGGCAACTAACATACGAAATGGATGTTTTAATGTTACTTTCATGATGATTAACATTCAACTGACATGCATGACTGATTCACGCTGATAAATAGATTTAAATGTGATACTTTACATGTTATCATTATAAATTCAGTACTTTTTACATGAAATCAATAAAAAGTGTATAAAGCAAGTGAAAACGTTTGTACTACCTTTCATTTCTTGAAAAATTTCAAGTGAGTAACATCTTGTTTTAGATTTAAATAAAGATGGCTACAGTACAATGCTGTGTTTGTGGATTAGAATTTGTCAGTGAAGAAATGTGTAATGAACATGTTTTAATTGAACATAACACAACCGAGGTAATTTTCTTTAATTTTGCAAAACCTTTTCAACTTTTTCGAAAAGCTTTTCCACTTTTTAAAAACCTTTACAACTTTTTCGAAAAGCTTTTCCACTTTTTCAAAAACTTTGACAACTTTTTAAAAAGCTTTTTCACTTTTATAATTATGTAGGACATTGACTTGGATGAAATTTTGACAGATCTCTTCAAATACATGCCGACAAATAATGCTGATATCGATAATTCTTTTGATATTGATGAATTTCTAATGGATTGCATTTGTCCAGTTGATTTTGAAACATCTTCACCTGATTGTTATATTGTTGAAGAGAAAAATGAAGAAGAAGAATTAGAGGAGCTGTTTCAAGAAACAGACAGAGAGATGATGTCGGAGTTAGAATTGGAGAAGTTGTTTCAAGAGACCGATGGAGAGATGGTGTTAGAGTCTGAACCGTTAGATTGTGATGTAATGCCAGTTAAAGATCATCACAAATGTGAAAAGTGTAATCACACGTTCCTGTTAATGGAAAATTTTGAACGACATGTAGAGATTTGTGAATCTCGATTGAAACGTTTTCAATGTCGTCGATGTAAAAAACTGTTCGAGCATGAAAATGCCAAACAACTACACGAACGAAGATGTATGGACATACCATCAACTACTGGTAAAAGGAAAATCAAACAAATGTCATTGGATGAATATAATCCCAAGCGTATGCGTGTTGAAACAATCAATCAACAAGGTGGATCTACTGAGCATCCTGAATTGTGGAAAGCACCTCAGCTTGTGCAATCAACGTTGAAGCGTACAGCTATGACGTATCGAAAAGAGTTGGATACGAATAACCAGCTAGATTTACTCAATCGTCTTTTAAATGCCATGAAAACCTTCAATTCAATCATTAATGGAGAAATTCAACGTACTAAAGGCATCAAATATTATTACACGTTAAAGTTGGTATTTTGTCAAGTGAAAGGTAAAACTGATCTCACAGATTCACCAGTCAGGTTTCGATCAGAAGTTTTTACAGTCTTAAACGATGATGAGCTGGATTCATATATCAATACAGCCTATACGCAGTTGATACAACAAATTGATGAATTTCAAAGGAATGTTAGTGGTTGGGTTGTACACCATTTTATGCATGTTGATTTAGGTAAATTTGAATTTTACTTTTCTTACTTATACGTTGTTTGTTAGATGATGTCATTTAACTTTTTGTTCTTTCTACAGGAATAGTACATTATGATCCGTTGAGAGCATCTTCATGGATACCCCTACCAAAACATATTAAGGTGAAGAAAGCTGTTTTAAATATCGAAAACAAGGATGAAAAATGTTTCTTATGGTGTATTCTCGCAAAGTTACATCCAGTTCACTGGTCCAAAAACGCTAATCGAGTATCCAAATACACACCTCATGAAAGTGAATTGGACATGCATGGTATTGAATATCCTGTATCAATCAAGGACATTGATAAAGTGGAGCGAAAGAATAACTTGAGTGTAAACGTTTATGGTTTCAAGGAGAAAGTCGTGTTTCCGCTTCGCATTAGTAAAAATATCATTTCTGATCATCATGTGGATTTGTTGTATTATGCAGAAGGTGAAAAGGGACATTATGCACTGATCCGAAATTTAAGCGCACTAGTTGGTTCTCAAATCAACAAGCATAAAGTTAAAAAGTTTATTTGTTCTTATTGTACACATGCTTGTACTTCACAAGACGTGCTTGATCGTCATATCGAACGGTGTCAGTTACATGGTGCGCAAAAAGTGTCAGTACCAGTGCAGGATAGTGGTAAAGATATTATCAAGTTTACAAAGATTGAGTATCAACTGAGATTACCCTTTGTAATGTATGCTGATTTTGAAAGTTTGTTGATAAAGTACGAACAAGAACAGCAAAATGATGATGATATACCATGGACAGAGAAATACCAGAAACATGAAGCTTGTGGTTATGCATTACATACTGTGTGTACAGATAAACGATTTTATGAATCTCCAAAGTTATATTGTGGAAAAAATGCTGCAGAGCACTTTCTGGATACGGTGCAACTTCAAGCTACAGAAATACGCCAAATCCTACAAAAAAAGATACCGATGGAACGATTGACACCTGAGCAGTGGAGAGCACACAATAGATGTACCACATGTTATTTGTGTGAGAAAGAAATTAAAGCTTACCTCCCATGAAAAAATAATTTATGTTAGAATAACGTATATTTAAGTATAATTTAGGAATATGAAATTTATTTTGCATAAAAGTTCTTCATATATCTATTATCTGTAATTTAAAAGTCTAGAAATTGAGCCAACATGAAGCTTCGATAGGCCGCCATATTGATTTCCCTATCAAAATCAAAATTCATAATGGCCAGCAGTTTGACGTCATGAGGTTGCTCATCGCACATGAAAACATTGAGAAATGAAAGTAAACACTGCAGAAAAATGTTTCTCAGAGATCTAAGATCGGCATATTATGTTACTTTATGCTTCAACTACCCCCCGTCGATAATTTTGTTTGCAGCAAACAATGCGTACAAATAAAAAAAGTATTAAAAGAAAGTGAAAATAAAATTACTTGAAGCAGAACTGATAATAAAACTAATAACAACGAAGCTAATAACAACTATAAAATAAATAATGAAAAAGTGTAAGTTTTCAATTCAAGCCTCTTACAAATTAAAAGATAAATCGACTACCGATTTAAATTCTTTGAGAAAGTTTTCACAAGGAATCTACGATGACATCGTCGATGTGGAGAAGCGCACATAAATATTCTCCAAGCTGTTGAGGGAGAATTGAGGGAGAATTGCAAAATCTGCATCTGCATAGATATATATTTAGTTTTTGCCTCCTATATTAGAAAATTTGTAAGGATTTTATTACTCCTTAAAGGCCTACTGGAAGCTTAAAGAAATAGTGCCTTTATGTTACATTTGTGTTCTGAAGATATTTGAGAACAAATTCAAAGTAAATGCTCAATATAAAATAGAATTGTGTACAGAGTGTTCACGTGGCTTGGTTTGCGGAGACCTCGCTTTTTCTAACGAAACCCCATAAAAATTAACTTGTGTTCAAATATGAGAAATGGTCAGCCTGCTTTGTGGAGTCGTCATTCTGTGACCGACAAAAACGGAAATGACATCCCCTTTAGTATATAAATACTAAGGTAAGTAAGTAACTGAGAGTTTTTAGTCCTTGGGCTTCCATCCGTAGCGGTTGGTTCTTCCGCCCGCCGACTTGCAACTATTAGTTAACTTACCGCCAGAGATACGTACAGCATTGCTCTAACTTGCCCGATAGTCAGTGTGCAGTCAGTCGATGGCTCCTAATGGGCTGATACGCTGCTTTTAAATTGCATCGGAGTGATGTATTGAGATACGACATTACTGGGTCGCAGCAGTCGCACCCAAAGGTACTAACCACTTCACCATCGCTGCACTAAATAATGGTTACCAGGGTTGATGTCAAAATTTGTCAAATGTTTTTCAATCATGCACAAGAATCTTTCAAAATTTCATCAAAATTCTCACATAATGTACAGTTTTTCAACATTTCAATGAACTATTAATACGCTTTCACGGGGGATTCTTTCTCCAAACATTTATCGCGAGCAACCTTCTGACGTCACAATCGGATTTCATCCGATTGAGTTTGTAAATAAAAATGGCGTCTTCAACGAACATCATGAGGTGGATACACGAGTCAACTTTGTCGATTTTTTTCATAAACAGTGCGATTTATCAAAAAAAACTTTCAAATTGTTATATAGTTACACATTCTGAATGGTTTGAACATAACTTTTTTTTTCACGGGAGGTAAGCTTTAAGTCTGATGAAAAGAAAGCTCGCGATCATTGTCATCTCACTGGAAAATTCAGAGAGACTGCTCACATAAAATGTAGTCTACAATATCGTATCAATCCTAAGCATGTAAAAATACCTTGCGTGATTCATAATCTGA
This sequence comes from Turritopsis dohrnii, assembly GCA_027922465.2. Lineage (NCBI taxonomy): Eukaryota > Metazoa > Cnidaria > Hydrozoa > Anthoathecata > Oceaniidae > Turritopsis > Turritopsis dohrnii. The sequence goes on from BQMF02000023.1 coordinate 891,127, forward strand.
AAAATTATGATGCTCATCTCATCCTTAGTGCAGTGAAACCTCGTCATGGTGATGTGTCTTGTATCCTGAATACCGATGAAAAATATACCTCGTTTAGTGTTGGCGGAGTCACGTTTATCGACAGTTGTCAATTCATGCAGACATCGTTATCGAAATTAGTTTGGAAGATTATCCTGAAATTTGGAAGATTATCCTGAAACACGAAAATTTCTCGAGAATGACGTTCGAGTGATTCGTGATGAATGATTCGTGAGATGTCGAAAGCAACGTTCAATTAGATGATTCATTAGATCAAGATATTTTAGAAAATCTAATATCAATAGCTAGACAAGAATTTGATGAGCAGGATAAATCAAATGATATTGAAGATGATATGGATAACGAGAATGAAGATGATGATGATGATGATGATGATGATGATGATGATGATGATGATGATGATGATGATGATGATGATGATGATGATGATGATGATGATGATCAAAACGAACAAGAAGAACAACATGATTATCATAATGATCCTTACAAAGTACCGCAACTCGATGACGAAATGAAAGAAGCTGTTAACGAACAATTAGCACTTCTTAAACGTAAAGGTGTTTATCCATACGAATATATGGACTCGTGGGAAAAAATGGAAGAAACAGAATTACCTAGCAAAGAGCATTTTTATAGTAGTTTGACAGAGGAAGAAATCAGTAATGAGGACTATGAACATGCGAAAAACGTTTTCGATAAGTTTGAATGTCGTGATATGCATGATTATCATAATGTATATCTCTTGACAGATGTTCTTCTCCTGGCTGACGTCTTTGAAGCGTTTAGAGACATGTGTATGACGTATTATAATTTGGATCCAGCACATTGTTTTACATCACCTGGATTAGCCTGGCAAGCTGCGTTGAAAATGACTAACATTCAATTAGAATTGTTGACTGACATCGATATGCATTTGTTTATCGAAAGTGGTATTCATGGAGGTGTGGCTGTCATCAGTCATCGTTTTGCACACGCGAATCTACCCGATCTTCTGAATTATGATGATAGTGAACCGAATGAACATTTGATTTACTGGGATGCTAACAACTTGTATGGATGGGCCATGTGTCAGTACTTACCAACTGGAGCATTTACGTGGATGACAGAGGAAGAAATTGAAAACCTTGACTGGAAGAATGTGGAAGAGGACAGTGATCAGGGATATATTTTGGAAGTGGATTTGGAATATCCCGAAGAGTTACATGATGCTCATTGTGATTATCCATTGGCACCTGAACGAATGACAGTCAAACCAGAAATGTTGTCAACGAAGCAGCTACAGATATTGGAAGAACAAGAACGTAAGTCAATCAATCAATTGAGAAAAATGAATGAACAAGATCCGTTCATTGGTCCGATTAAGCCAACAATAAAAGAAACTATACCAAAACTGATACCGAATCTAAATAACAAGGAAAATATATCGTTCATTATCGTAATTTGCAGTTGTATTTCGAATTGGGACTAAAGGTTACGAAAATCCATCGTGTTTTAATGTTTAATCAATCGCCATGGTTGAAAAAATATATAGACTTTAATACGGCTAAACGTACCGCTGCTAGAAACGAATTCGAAAAAAACTTTTTCAAACTAATGAACAATTCGATGTTTGGAAAAACCATGGAAAATTTACGTAATCGTCGAGTTGTAGATTTGGTAAAACGTGATCATCAGTTGAAGAAATTGGCTGTTCAACCTACCTTCAAATCATTTAAAGTTTTTCATGAAAATCTGGTGGCTGTGGAACGTGCGAAGGCAAATTTGATTTTAAATCGTCCGATTTATACTGGTTTGGCTGTTTTGGATTTGAGTAAAGTGCTCATGTATCGATTTCATTATCAATATGTTAAAGTGAAGTATCCTGATGATCAATCGAAACTGTTGTTTACCGATACGGATTCACTCGCTTATCGAATTCAAACCAATGATTTGTATGCTGATATGTTGAAAGATCAAGACCTGTTCGATTTTAGTGGCTATTCACGAGATCATAAGTGTTACTCGGCGAAAAACAAAAAGGTGATTGGGAAGATGAAAGACGAGTTGAATGGTTGTTTAATGCGTGAATTTATTGGTTTACGTGCAAAGATGTATTCACTAGAATTTGATAAAAAAACTATGACGAAAGCAAAAGGTGTGAAGAAATACGTCATCAAGAAGTATATATCACATCAAGATTATTACGATTGTTTGTTTGGGAATGTGAAATACATGCATAAGATGAATGGTATTCGATCGCAAAAACATTTAATTTTCACTATTTGTCAAAACAAAACAACTTTGTTGGCATATGATGATAAACGATATTTATTAAAGGATGGAATTAGTTCAATTCCGTATGGACATTATAAAACAAGATGAAAGACGAAATCAATTAGCTACTTTGTTTAGTTTATTTTCTTACTAATTATCCATACATGAAATAACAATTAAAAAAAGTTGTCATTTACAAGATCGTGTTTTCTTTTCTGAACATGTTTAAGCAAGTCTGAAGTATGAAATTGAAATCGAGTGTTCAAATATTTCAACAGATTGATTCTGTCATTAATAAACAAATAGATGCCAGTAATGAATTTTCCATTGCCATCGTGATTGGTTAAGATTAATTGAGGAAAGTCTGCTTTCATTGTGAGTTGAATTCCAATGTATATTCCATCCTCCATTTTAAGCTGAATCGAATCACTTCCATTATCGTTAGTTGATACGACACAATTGCTTGCTATATCTTCCATTAACGTATACATATTCTTGACTTGTTGTAGATCCTCGAATTTTACGTAACGAATTGGATTTTTCAATTCTTTCAAATTTTTACTCATTATCTTTAAAATTGCCGCAAACAAAAGATGAACATGTGAAACACCTTTCAATCCAAAAACTTTGTGATATTCTTTCATAGCAGGATAGAGACAACGTATAATGATTGTATCGTCAGGATCTTCATCTCGAGCGTAAACGATTTTTTCACTAGAAATACTTTCGAAATGCCATTTAGTGGACTCATAATGTTGCTTAACAGCAGCGACAGTATCAGCTTGTCCAACTTCCATCTTGAATGTTGTAAGATTTGGGAGAATAAACTTTGAAAACGAGCTTATGCTATTTATTAGTGAAAGCAATTAAAATAATTAGATTTAATTGGTTCTTATTCTCAACGCTGATTGGTTCTTGAGGTTGTGACGTCAGAGGTGATGTTGAACCCCCACCACCCCCCTTTTATATCTACTGAGCTCTGCTTCTCTTTTAACACCCTCTGGGATTTCGACTTTCCCAGTCGTCGCAAATCTTTGTACGAACCCCATTCGGCGAAAGAGACTCTGCGCCCACGATCTTGTAAGAGTGAGGTGATTGATACTTTCATCGGTGCTATTTTTCAAAAATCCAGTAGCGGTTGCAATAGCTATATTTGAATTTATGACAGCTCCACGGTTCCTGGATAGTTTCAAAAACTTTTGAACCTTCGCATCAAGATCACCCAGTAACGTGGGACGTCCTCTTTGCTTGACTGGCAACGTCTTCTTTGGAGAACGTTTGTTTTTTAAATCAGTTTTTACTTGAATACGATACTTTGATTTGAATGTGCATACGGTACTTTCCTTCAGATTTTTGGTTTTGAAATGTCTCATGGCAGCAGAGTTTCCATTTTCTGAAGCATATTTACCGATTTGGTAACGCTCTTCGGCAGTAAACTTATGGTAAAACTTACGCCTTTTTGTTTTTGATGACTGTTCAACTTCTGCAGTGACGGAGTTGTAGTCGACTAAGCCTAATCCACCTTCATTCTGTGATGGTAGTTGAGAGTTTTGAGGCAAAGCGTTTACTTCAGCAGAATTGCAAGCTTCCTTGTCTTGATCATTCCGAATATTTCCCTCTTGCGTTTTCTGCAAACGTCATTTTGCTAATTGCCTTATAATCGACATCTCTTCACGTTCATGACCTCAAACCTTGGCTAGGTTTTGTTTATGTCAAGTTTTTTTCTTTTTCTCCTTGCAAGCAAAACTAAATATTCGAAAATCGAATTTCGAATATGTGACGTAACCTAACCAAAAGTTTGAATGGGGATGAAAAAAAAAACAATGTTTCAGTAAGAATTCTAAAGCTTTTTTCACATGCACGTAAATTTTTACGTAGGCTCTTACGACTAGAACAATGTTCATTCATTCTCTTCTTTAGGAAAAGTTTTCGCAAGGTCTTACAGACGTTCACAAGCCCTTACGACGATTTCCTTAAAAACAAAAAATTTTGCTTTTAAGAAAATCGTCGTAAGCCTCCGTAAGCCTCAAGAAGAAAAAACCTTCGAAAAATTACATCGAGCGTTCGAAATGACGTCTTTTGTTCGAAATTACATCATTTTTTGCTAATGATCTATTTCCAAACGTTCCAAATGTACATTGTATTTTTTATTGCAACAAATTTTAGTGCATGTGAATGAAAATCTCCGTAAAGACATTACGTACATGTGAAAAAAGCTTAAAGCTGAGTGTTAACAATGACTTCACAATACGACAAAGAAGTGCAGTTTACATGTGCTGTGAGGGGCTACCACTACTACCGGAGAGAATGGCAACCAGAAGTTGAAGAAACACTCGATTGTTCTCATGAAAAAAATAATCTTTTCGATCGCTTTGCAATCAAAACTACAAGCAAGAAAACTGGTCAGATTGTTGGCCATCTACCAATCGAGGTTTCAAGAATTACAAAGTATTTGATGGATCGTTGTGCTGAAGTGACCGCAAAGTTAACAAGTGATCATTATAGGCAATCACCACTTATTCAAGGTGGGCTAGAGATCCCTTGTTGCAAAGATGAATGGTTATTCAGCCCGCAACCAAATGTTGTTAAACAAGTATGAAGAGTTGGTTCATAGCTTGTACGCTGAACCAAAGAATGAAGAAATTCTAGGTTCATTCCTTGTACCTGTGGCGAGAAACCCTGGAGATAGAACCACTGGTTCATCAACAAAAAGTCAGAAGAAGGAAAACAACAAAGCGGTACAAAAGAGTGCGGACATTCTTTCAAGTTTCTTTCAAGCAACTCCATTGTGTAACAGAAAAAGTAGCGATTATGTAAATAGTGTTATAGTATTAGACGATTAGACTGAAAGAGTAAAAAACTTGAATTAACTTGTTTCTTTTACTCTCCCCTTCACAAGAATGCATTAGTCCTGCTAAGAATGCATGGGAAAAGCTAAGAAAAATGTTCGAATGCAAAATTTGGCGAATTTAAAATTTCGTGTAGAAAATTTCGCGGGTATTTAATTTCGCGATTTTTGGTTTCGGACATTTTTCGCGGGTACTTAATTTCGCGATTTTTACCCAAAATCGCGAAAGTCGCGAAATTTTCTATCTGCGAAATTTAATACCTTTAAAGTAGCACCACTGAAAGAATATATGTAATTTTTGTTAGTTTTCTTGATATTGTATCCTATCAATGTATCCTATCAATGTAATGTACATTTTAGTTATATTGCGATTCAAAGACTTTATTAATTCAAATGTCCGAATACCAAACTGTGCTCCCTTGCCTCGTTTTGATGTGGTAATTTGATGAATATTATCAGAAATTGGCCCATTAGTAATTTTCAGTTATGAATAACATAATACTAAGTAATGTCACCATAAAAAAAATCAAAACAAAGTCGAATTTGATAATCTGATAATGTGTATTCAAGTATTTGATTTTGTCAATGTGGGATGGAGATAGAAAAGAGAAGGAAAACAAAATGCTTCATGAATCAATCATTTCCTATTCTTTTGTGCACTGCATAAGTACAGATTCAAAAAATTTCTGACAGTCATAGTGGCAAAAATAGCATGAATAAAGATGACTTATTCTAAAAAACCCAGCATTTTCAAAAGCGTAAAGAATCACTAGGAAGTAAACCAACAAGAAATACATAACAGGCATCTTCTAAACTTTGCCAGAATGTTCAGGTAACTTAACCCCAACTTTAAATGTCAATCAACAAAATTCAATTTATATACATTCTTGATTCTTGAATCCGTCCATGTTTCTTTCAAATGAATGATGAGAAACATTTTTGAATGTTTCCTGATAGTATTAGTCTCTAACTACCAGAAATGCCAGACACATTACACTTGTTACTCCTGTCTTGGTTCAGCAGTTCCATTGTTTCAAGTATATACTGCAGATACATAATAGTGATTCGTCTTAATTCATTGATATCAATTACTCTTGATAATGCCTTATACACCTAAAATTAGTAAAACCAACAAACAAATTATTAAAAGCATAAATTTTCCATTCGCAATACTGAAAGTAATCAAAATCATTTATATATATTTAACAATTATGTTATTATATCATAATTATATATATATTTTTAGAAATCACTCAAGTATATAACATCTAAAGTTATAACAATTACACAAAAACATATGTAGCTCCACTCCTTGTAGTGGCTTCGGCCTTGAGTGGGATGAGTGATTAAAAAAAAAAAACAAAAAAAACCCCAAAAATTACCTGATTTATTTCTTTACTCTTCATTGTTGTTCATTTTTAATTATCTTATCCAATTAAAGAATTTGTAAGCTGTATATATATAGCTATTTTACCTTCAGTTATCTCTCACCCAGGCACATGTATAAATTAAATGTAAATACTAAACAGAGTTTACTGATATTGAATTCCAAATCAGAGAATATTTTTCAGTATAGATGGATATATATTGTCTACATTTTATGTTGTTAAACATTCCAATTTGATCACAAAAGGCAACTAAGATTGCGTATTGTATATACTCTTTTAAATAGACAAATTCCATGTTGACGTATACTCTGTTTTGATGTCTCATTGCATTGATTTAGACATTATTAGAAATTATCAAAGCCAATTTTTTCTGCACACACATTCCCTGTCAGCATAAAATGTTTATATGGAACATGCAAATCATTTCCCATGAACAATAATAAGCTTGCAATAAAGAATTCAAAATGGGTAGTAAATCTCTAAAAGGGCCTATTATTATGAATAACATTTTGTGGGACGACAAAAGTAACATAAGATTTTATCATTATCATTGGACTTTTATGTCTTGGTTTGTCTTGTGTGTGGAAATAAAAACACTTAAGTGGATCAAAATACAACACCAACTTGAATAAACATGGCTTAAAGATAAAAACGAATGGAGAAGAGATAGCAGTTTTTTATTTTATTCCTCATAGATAGATACACAGTTTGTGAGCAAAGATGCACAACTTTCAGAAGCTTTGATCTAAATTTAAATTTAAGTTCATGACAAACTTGTTGCATGATTTGATGGTTGGTAATTCAACTTGAAAATATTACAAATATTGATTGGAGAAACGTTATTGAGAATTTGATGAACTAAAAAGACATTTAAGAAATAGATAAGATCAGGAAAGCTAAGCATATTAATTAAGATCGTAAAAAATAGGTTTGGTATGAGAGTTAAAGTTTGAAAAAGTAAGAATTCAGACAGCAGATTTTTGAAGACGGATAATTCTCTGAGCATTTGAGGACATTCCCCAGACTTGGCAGCCATATGACACATGGGAAGAAAAAAGACGTAATACTGCTGGGTGACTTGAACGTAGATTATCTGAAAGAAAACGACAACAAGGACATAAAAGCAATCATTCAGCAAAATGGACTGACTCAAATAACAAAAAAACCAACTCGCGTGACAAGAGAATCAAAAACACTTATTGATATCATTGCAACAACCAATCCAGCAAATATTGTCACATCTGATGTCATAGCAACAAGCATCAGCGATCACGATTTAGTTGGATGTGTGAGGAAACTCAACAACAAGAAGTTTCCTAGGAAAACCGTAAAATGTAGAAATTATAGATCGTACGATCCAGAAGAAATTAAAAAGGATTTCAAAAAGGTAAACTGGAATCCTGTGGTAATGGCTACCAGCGTGAATGATGCACTGAATATTTTCAATTTCATTGTTAAGAATATATTTAATAAACATGCACCCATAATTAGTAAACGTACAAAACGTAGACCTTGTGAATGGATCACAGAAAATATCAAAAACACTATGGATGAGAGAGATAAATGTTTACGGAAAGCAAGAAAAACTAACATCGCTGCTGACTGGGACAATTATCGGCAATTAAGAAATAAGTGCAATGCCAAGTTAAGAAAATCTAAAGCCAACTTCGCCAAAAACCTAATTCATGACAACACTTACAACCCAAAAAGCTTTTGGAAGACAGTTAAAGAGATCTTTCCAACCAAAAGTAACAAGCAAAAATGTACTATGAATAACGATGATAACAAAAGAAAAACCAAAAGATTTGCTGACTACTTTTCTACTATAGTGTCGAAACTGAAGAAATTATCGTTTCCCACTGAAAGAGTGTATCTGGAAGCCAAACAAATCTATCTGCAAACGTACAAATATGAAATTCAAATTTCAATACGTATCTAAAGTCTTCGTGAGAGCATTCCTCAAAAAGCTGAAAAAGAATAAACGACGGGTTTAGACGACTTGCCGTCAAAGATGTTGAAGGATTGTGCTGATTATATTATAGAGCCATTACATTTTATCATCAACCTATCATTGAGTACGAGTACGATCCCTGATGCATGGAAGACAGCTAAGCTAGTACCAGTTTACAAGTCTGGTGACACTAGAAAAGTCGAGAACTACCGACCTATTTCAGTGCTTCCCATACTCTTGAAACTCCTTGAAAAGGCTGTATATACGCAATTATCAGGTTATCTGGAGAACAACAACCTTTTGAACCAAATGCAATTTGGCTATCGTGCCAAACGTTCTACCGCTCTTGCAACTGTGTTACTTGTGGACGAAATAAGAGATAACACCGATAAAGGAAAACTAACTGGAGCTTTATTTTTAGACCTCACTAAAGCTTTCGATACGATCAACCACGACCTGATATTGAAGAAGTTAGAAAGTTATGGGGTTACCAACGTCGAACTGAAATGGTTCACTGATTATCTGTTTTGTAGACCACAAACAGTAGTTATAAACAATAAAAAATCATCCGTGTTTCATTTGCAGAGTGGCGTACCACAAGGATCAATATTAGGACCCCTTATTTTCCTATTATTTTTCAATGACTTCCCAGAACATTTAAAAACATCAAAATGTATTCAATACGCAGATGATACAGTCATATATTTTTCAGGAAACAGTGGCGAGGAGATCGAGGGAGTACTTAACAAAGAAATCGAAAGTTTGAAAAACTATTTTTGCGATAATGAACTCCTTCTTAATCTTAAAAAAGGAAAAACAGAATCGATGCTGTTTGGGACAACAAAACGGTTGGCCAAAAAGAAAACCATTCAGCTAAAGTTTGACGATCAACTTATCAACCATACAGAATCGTATTGTTACCTTGGAAACGAGCTCGACCCTTCGTTAACACTGAACCGAAATTTCGACATAGCATACAAGAAAGCAAGTGGTCGACTGATGCTACTCAGTTAAATGAGATCGTACCTGAACACTGACACAGCACACAAGATATATGAAATGGTCATCGTTCCATTGTTACTCTACAGCACTTATATACAAATGCAGATCACCACAACACAACAGCGAAAGCTTCGATCAATAGACAGGAGAGCGAAGTCAATCATCGGTGAGGACAAAAAAGTCACTAGTATCGAAGGGAAAAAGAAGAAAAGGGTGTGTATGATGGTCAGACGATGTATGGATGGGGATGTATGCAGTAACTATGAAAACTACTTTAGAGTGCATGAACATGACATGAACACAAGGAACAAGGACAAGTTCTTAGAGCTCCCTAAGGTTAAGCTAGAATATGGAAAGAAATCCTTTAGGTTTCAGGGAGCTAAGGTTTATAATGAACTCCCAATTTACATCAGAACTGCTGCAAACAATTTTAAAATTTTATTAGACGACCATTTTAACTGTTTTTAACTGATTTTGTTGATAGTGAAACGTTTTAATTATTTTCTGGCAAATATATAATAGCGAGTGTGTGTCACACTTTTATTTTGGAGAGTGATAAATTTTGTTGAATTTTACGGTCAAAATCTTCTTAATCGTGGTCATATTTTTCGTTAGGCCATGCGTTTTTTTACGATTATTATATAGTAGCAAGTGCCGTGACGTCAGTTTTTTAATCTATCACGGGGAATCATTGCATTGCATCCCCAATCGAATGCGACGTTTTTGGGGAAATAACTCGAGAACCAATAGGGAAAACTGACGTTTTTTAGGTTCCACGATACGGGTGATGGGGTGACGCAACATTTGCACCTAAATTATTTTTGGTGCTGCGGCTATGACGTCATCAAAATCTTTGATCGAGGATATCTCTTTAACGGTTGGTCATAGTGAAACGATCCCATACATTTTTTTGATCAGTTTTTCGAGCCCTACAACATGGGCACACTTTTAAGTCGCGAATCCATAATTAAAATTTTCGTCACGGGGGGGACGCGATATTTGACACATCGTTTTCGAAGTTAAAGTTGGTAAAAATTTTTACCCGGGTTACTAGTAATATAATACCAAAGGCTTTTTGCAGATCTATAAAAACACCGCAAGTAAATTTACCTTTAGAGATATATCAATATCACCTTCATGTATATATTTACTTTGTATCGTTTTAGTCAAACATTAACTTACTTAAATAGAAAAACCTTTGGTTATGATTTATGTTTGACTTTATGATCGACTAACAACCTCGATGCTTGGATGAATACAACTAGCAACTCTGCTATAACTGGTCACCAATCTGGTACCTAGACACACCCAACTTGCAGCTCTGCTATTACTGGTCGCCAATCTGGTACCTGGACACACAACTTGCAACTCTGCTATCAATCCCACTGGCATCCCTGCCATCGCTGACCACGCTCTTACTGGTCCAGCCCAACCGGCAATACTCTTGCCAACCAAGCTTCCAACATATCGAATTAGTTTCGAACTATACAGGTATAGCGTTTCTTACCTACTACCATGGTTGTGGTTGCATGCCCATACCCAGGGTGCGACTATTCAACAATAGATGCAGACGCTCAATTGGCATCTACTCTCCTCCTTCGCCCAAACACACCCTTCGTGTGGACCCAACAAATAGACGAGACATTCAAACTTTCCAAACAAATCATCATCAGTCAGATTGAAGAAGGTATCAGAATCTTTGAGAAAAACAAGCCAACCTGCTTAGCTACTGATTGGTCCAAGAAAGGTGTTGGATTCTGGCTCTTACAGAAACACTGCCGGTGTAACAGTTCGAAGCCTGGATGCTGCTGTGACGGATGGAAGGCCACACTAACCGGCAGCAGATTCACCAACAAATCCGAATCCAACTACTATCCAATTGTTGGCGAAGCATTAGCGGTTGCTGACTCACTGGAGAAAACGAAATACTTCACCCTTGGCTGCACAGACCTGCTCGTGAACACCGACCACAAACCCCTTCTAAAGATCTTTAGCGATAGATCTTTGAATGATATCCCAAATCCTCGCCTGAGAGACCTCAAAGAGAAGACTCTTCCATTCAAATTTGCCATCACTCACGTTCCCGGTCTGAAGAACATCATCCCGAATGCCTTCTCCAGATACCCAGTCAGCGATGCACCCGAAGACACCGAGGACGACGAAGTCAATGAAATCATGTCCATAGGAACCGCCTTCCAAGCAATTACTTGGGACATGGTTAAGGTTGCCACACAAAGCAGTGTACCAATGATGCACCTCATCAAGGCGTTAGAAGATGGATTCCCAATCAGCAGAGATGACCTCCCACGAGATATTCAACAATACCATCAGTACAGAAACGATCTGCATTACGCTGACGGAGTGGTCCTGTACAATGATAGAATAGTCATCCCGCCATCATTAAGAGACCAAATTCTCGACTCCCTGCATGCCGCCCACCAAAGCAGTGGCATGATGTCATCTCGTGCTAAATTATCAGTATTCTGGCCTGGAATCAGCAAAGACATACAAAGACAACGTGATGGTTGCAACGCTTGTAACAGAAATGCCCCATCTCAACCAAGCCTGCCCCCGTACCCTACGCCATCTCCAGAATATCCATTTCAACTGATTTGTGCCGACTTCTTCCAACATGAAGGCCAGCATTACCTGATAACCGTCGATAGATACTCGAACTGGCCCACCATTGACCGCGCCCGTGAAGGATCAAAAGGATTGATTGATTGCCTCCGCAGACTATTCTCCACCTTCGGTATCCCTGATGAACTGACTTCAGATGAAGGGCCTGAATTCAAATCACACACCACCTCCACTTTCCTGCAGGACTGGGGAGTTCGCCACCGATTCTCCTCGGTGGCATTTGCACACTCCAACTGTAGAGCAGAGATTGGTGTGAAGACAGCAAAACGACTGATCACTGAAAACACCGGCCCTAATGGTAATTTGGACACAGACAAGCTGCAGAGGGCTATGCTACAATACCGCAACTGTCCAGATCCGACGACTGGCCTATCACCAGCAATGTGCGTCTTTGGGAGACCCGTCAAGGATTTCATCCCAATTCAACCTGGACGCTACAAACCTCACCCCACATGGGAAGACACACTGAACAAACGTGAAGAAGCTTTACGCCATCGCCACATGCTTGCATCTGAACGATGGTCCGAACACACCAAGCAACTCCCGCCACTCAAAGTAGGTGATCACGTCCGAGTCCAAAATCAACGAGGGCCACATCCACTCAAATGGGACAAGACTGGAAGAATCGTTGAAGTCCACCAATTCGACAAGTACACTGTACGGATGGATGGATCCGGCCTAGGTGTTTTCTAGGTTTTCTAGGTGTTTTCGTATCGTTTCAGTTAGGCTGATGAGAGCATGTATGGTAGAATGATTGTTTCTGAAACCAAATTGTTTAGTCGGGATCACCCGTGGGATCACCCGTGCGCCAGCGAAAATATGGAATGCGTGGAAGCCGGATATTCATTCAACAAATTCTGAGGAGCGAGTTGAATGCATGATACGCATCCATAACTGAAAGAATATCTGTAGTTTTTGTTAGTTTTAAAATTTAAAATTAAACACAATAAATTAATGACAGAAAAACTATAAATATAAATAAATAGTTTACTGTAAAACTTGTGGGAAGAGCCTTGTTTACCTGTGGCAGCAACTTTGACTTTAACATTATCAAATGCCTTTGCCCTAGAACAGGCTACATATAGCTGACCATGTGAAAAGCTCGGTCGTAGAAACAAACCAATTTTTTCAAATGTTTGACCTTGACTCTTGTGAACAGTGAAAGAATAAGCCAAACGAATCGGCAGTTGTCTACGTTTCTAAATGAAAGGCATACCTGTGTCAGAGGGTGACAATTGTACCCTAGGTATGAAAATTTCCCATGGTTACATTATGACCAACAAAAAAATCGTGTTTTTTGTTTCCATTGCATGAAACAAGAGAATCTTGGCAACCTTCGCACCTTGACAAAGAAAAGTCTAACTTTTATTTCGAATGGGTTTTCGGCCTGGAAAAAAGCTATTGAAACTTTCAAAGAACACGAATCTTCAGAATGTCATAAAGTGAGCATGACCTCTGAATTTGTTGCACCTCGATGTGGAGATATCGTTGAAATGACCAACAATCGTGCAAAGGCTGAAATGGCAAAAAGCCGAAAGTGTTTAATAGTGATCATAGAAACTTTGCAGTACTTTGGAATACAAGGAATACCAATTCAGGGAAAGACCGAGCAAGAGTCGAATTTTTTGCAGCTCCTCCATCTGAGAAGTAAAGATGTCGAAGGTCTTGAAGATTGGCTGGGAAAGAAGACGTGTAAGTATACGAGTCATGAAATACAAAACGAAATATTGAATTTGCTAGCAACAAACATCGTGAGGGATATTGTTAAGGAGATAAAAAATGGTCAATGTAACTTTTTCTCAATCATAGCTGATGAGTATACAGATACTGCAAATTTAGAACAGCTTTCAATTTGTCTCAGATGGATTGATGACAAACTCAATTCGCATGAAGATTTCCTTGGCTATTATCACATACCCAATATCGCTTCCGAAACGATTGAAAGTGTATTGAAAGATGCTCTGATTAGACTGCAGTTATCCCTGAACGAATGCCGTGGACAATGCTATGACGGGGCAAGCAGCATGCTTGGTAAGAATTTTGGTGTTGCCACTAGAATCCAGATTAACAGCCGAAAGCCTTTCCCCACGCATTGCCACTGTCATTCTTTAAATCTGAGCGTTAAAGACACCACAAAAGAGTCCAAATTACTTTCGGACCTAATGAACGTTTCAAAAGAAATCGTTCAACTCATCAAATACTCTCCAAAGCGCGACAGTCTACTTGGTGCCGTGAAGGAAACATGGAGCAAGATGAAGAACCTGAAGACATTCACAACCCAGGGCGGGCCAAATTCAGTGCTACGCGTTGGACAGTAAGATCAACATGCTTCAAAAGTATTTTCGAAAACTACCAATATTTAATAGCAACATGAAAAGAGTGCCTTCAGGAAAGAGGGATCAGCACTGATATTAAGGCAAGGATAACAGGATGTCTAGCCAAAATGAAAACGTTTGAATACTTTTTTTCAATTCTTCTAGGAGAACGCTTGTTTGCCCATACAGACAACTTGTCAGCAACCCTACAAAGCAAAAGGATGTCTGCTGTGACTAGCCAAAACAATGCTCGTCAAACTGTCGAAACGCTAAAGCGAATCCGTTCAGACGACAGTTTCCTCTCTTTCTACAAGGTTGTCTTGGAAAAGAAAAAAATGATCCGTGAAGTTGCAGAGCCGACTTTGAAAAGAAAGGTTAATGTCCCGAGCCGTTACGATCCAGGTAAAGCTTTTGGCGAGTATCCATCTACGCCCAAAGATCACTACCGCAGAGTGTATTTCGAAGCTTTGGACCTCCTCATCTCGCATAAAGAAATACGTTTCAATCAACCCCAGCTTTCAAGTTTATCAACGATTAGAAACTCTTCTAATCAAATCTCAAAGTGAAGAAATTAAAGCTATGATAGATGAAATAAAGTATATTGGTAGTCTTTATGACGAAGTAGATGTACATATGTTGCAAGCACAACTTAGATTGTTCCGCACAATGATGGAAAATAGACGTTTGGAATGTTTTTATGATATTCTTTCGGAAGTACAAAAGCTTAACGAGCATCAACAGTTACCGATTCGCCACGTAATCACCATCATCAACCTATTAAATGTGAATCCATGTAGCAGCGCTTCTGCGGAAAGATCATTTTCAGCAGCTCGCCGTAACAAAACTTGGCTTCTTGCTACGATAATACAAAGGCACTTAAACAGTTTAACTATTTTGAACCTGCATAAGACTCGCACTGACAGTGTCAATCTTGTTGATATTACCAATGCTTTTGTTGGAAACAGTGACTCTAGACTTCGTCATTTTGGTAGATTTACTGAAGTTGATTTGAAAAGAAAATAGGAGCCATATTTGTATCAAAAAATGTTGTCTTTTTTTTCTTATTTTAATTTTTATATTCATAAAGTTTAAGTTTAAGCGACATTTTTCGCATAATATATAATTCCCTGCAAGCCATAAGCAATAATCTATGTGAATTTGTTAGTTTTCTCAAGCCAAAATATCGCTGTGTGAGGGCGTTTTCCGGCAATCTAGAGTGATTGAAATCTTAAAAAATTTTCGGACTCTTCGCCTCAACCATGGTGGGGCCTGCGGGGGATACTATATCTTCAGCCCCCCTAAAACAAAAAAGCTTTCGCGGCCCATGAGTGAATCGATAGTTTTTCTATTGAAACTGTTTTTCTTTTCTAAAAACACCCAGAGCTTTGCTTTAAATTCGCAAAAATTGATTTTTGCGATTCGATTTTAAAAAAGAACGTTGTAAACACAACTGTATTTTGTATTATAAATTATTAAGATATATGTATATGTTGAGTCCCAAGCCATGACAGGGGAAATAGAAAGTAGACTTGTAATATTCTAAGGATGAATCTTTAAACATAAAAACGTGGCCTCAACGTTTAAGCTGCCATCTTATATTACAAAAACAAATATGGCGTCACCATAAAAATATCTCAACACCCCAACTTGACGCCTAGTTGGTTATCCAAATAGTTTCACTTTAAACAATGTCTAACAATGTTTCTTCGGTGCCTTGGTAAACACATCAGCCACATTTGATTCCGACGGTACATAATCGATAACAATACGATTATCTTCATAACAATCTCTAATAAAATGATAATGAATATCTATATGTTTCGCTCTTGATCGATTCACTGGGTTCTTAATGAGGGCAATTGCGCCTTGAATGATTGTTGGCTTTAGGTTCTTTGACAAGACATCAGTTAATAACTGGGTTAGGAAAATTGTTTCTTGACAAGTGATTGAAAGTGACATGTACTCAGCTTCGCATGTTGATAGGGCGACAGAGGATTGTTTCTTAGATTTCCAACTGATTGGTGGACCTGCTTCGTTAAGACTGATATAATAACCAGTTGTACTTCGTCGCTCATCAACTGAAGCAGCCCAATCTGCATCACAATAAGCATGAATTCTCAGTTCCTTTTCGCCGTTGTGGAAGGTGAGTTTATAATCGACAGTTTGTTTGATATAACGAAATACATGTTTCAGCATAATCCAATCACCACTGTTAGGTTTGGACAAATGTTGCGAAAGTTTCGTGACACAGTAACTCAAATCTGGACGGGTGCAGGTCATAGCATATATAAGACTACCAACCATTTGTCGGCAAGGCTTGAAAAATTAAAAATCTAGGTGCACGTTATTTCGTGCACGTGAATGTACCACTGCGTACACACCGTGCGCGTAGGTATTTCGTGTACGCGAAAATTTGGTTCGTACACGCGTGTGTGCAGTCCGTGTATGCCATCGTGTACGTGATTCATTTAACATTTACGTAATATGTACGCCGATACCGATGGTGTAAGGAAAATTAAGTCTGTCGAAAGCACTTATAGGCGGGACAATTACATTACAGACAACAAAAAGATGTTACTTATACCCCCATACTACTTTTTTCTTATCAATGGGACACAACATGTGCTTGAAAGACAGGTATTTAATCTGTCTACATGCTAACAAAACCTCATGAATAAATGATGAATGAATTGAGACTATGTTTAAAATTTAAAAATAGTAAAACAGAAGAAAAACATTCCATGCTTTAAAAACTGCAACATCTTTATTCATTTCTTTTCCTTTATTTATTTGTTCTTGTGGAGTGAAAAAAAAGTTTGAACAGGATACATTGGAATGTTAGCTGCATGCTGCAATGTTAAAAATTCATGCGATCGGTGGTGATACAAAAGATATTTTGGGAATTGAAATCAATGGTAGAAAAAAATGTTAAGAACTAAAAAGTCGTGTAAACACTACCGGAAACCTATATGAAAAACTTTCACAAAGAAAAAGATCATCTTTTTCGACGTATGTAAAATAATAAAAATTGAAACATAATGAACAAAACAACAATCAAATAACAGTCAAATTTTCATCGTCATCACTGCCAGAAGAAATCTCCAGTCCTTCAGCTTCCCTTTCCTGTTCTGCTTCGCTATCTTGGTGCTCAAACTCGCTGTCGCTGTCACTGTCGCTGTCGCTTTCCTCTTCTTTTTCATCTTCATTGCTATCCTCGTCATAAAATCGGGCTCGCTTGCAAGGAGGTGCCTTACCATAAATCGATGTCAAATCCTTTACCTGAAAAATATAATGCAAGCACGGAATAAGCATTAATAAGTATTAACTTTAAAGACAACAAATCTTTCTACAAAATTTTTCGTCAGACAAATTTTTCGTCGGACAAAATTATTCGTCGGACAAAATTTTCGTCACCCATGGAAAATTTCATCACTTTTGTCCGACATTGTTTTGTCCGATAAGGTATTTCATTAAGTTGGGTAAAATATACCTTCTCATTGTTTTCTCTCTGCGGTTTATGCACTCCCCACCTCCACTTCTTTCGTACCAAATAGATTTCCACAGCTTTTTCAATTATCGAATCGTCGCAATTTTGTATCAACTTTCGAAGTATTGGCATGTTGCATTTAACTATCAGAGATTGATTCAAACGATCATTCTTCATTGACAATCTGTTCTCCCTGAGAACTCGTCTTAATGTCGAAAAACCACGTTCTACTACCGACGAACTTGCAAGAAACACCAGAAGGATTTCAAGAAGCATTGATACGTGTGGATACAAATCTCTTTGTTGTGACAGAAATCGGCACCACAACATTTGATGATGTTCTTTCAAGTGAAGGTACTTACTTTTCACTATGCGTTTTACCTAATGTTATAAAATAAAAAGAAAGTACATTTTGTGGTGCACAGAGTTTGTAACTACATGCTTAAATAAAAACAAAACAAAATGATTTCAATCAAAAACAATCAGTAAGAATAATGTATGACAAGGGAAAAAATGTGTAGCTATTAGTGTAGATAATAATACCTTCTGCCATTCCTTTTTCGCAAGTTTTGCATTGAAATCATTAATTTCCAAGGGGGCCTTGAATCTTTCTGTTAAGATATCTATATATCTATTGTCCCGCTCTTTCAATTGGTCCGAATCTTCACCATCTGCCCACATTGCTAGATCAAACATACCAAATGCATCATAAATGTTGTCACTACCTAATAGTGATTCAAATCGCTTTGTTATGTTTTCGATGATGGTAGGAACAAGAGTTGATTTAACGTTGGCAAACTTCTGTTTGCCTTGCCTGACACAGTTTAACTTAAATATTTCCTTAATCGTAACAACATTTTTTTCTGCTTCTTGACGCTGTTCATCGGGCATCTTGTTTAGTAGCTTTAAGCGATTTGTAGAAACATTCGTTGCCTCTGCTTTAATCAACATAGTGTTGGCATCTAGAAAATTTGCTGAATCTGCTGTTTCTGACAATACTTTGATATTCTCCGGAAGCACTTCTTTCAAGTTGTCATCGTCATCATCGCCATCATCCTTAATATCATTCAGGCTATCTATTGTGTCACGTATAACGCTACGTAGCTGGTAGATCAGGACGGAATCCGACTCCATAGTGTAACATAGATGACTGGTTTGGTTCAACACTTTCAAATACAGTCCTGCCAATAAAATAAACTCAAATTTAAGCCACTTCTTGCGAAAGCCCACAATTTTGTTGTACATTTCTGTGGAGTTTTTCGGCTCTCCGACGGGGAAATGAATACACAGTATATGTGGTATATGTGATGTAACATTAATGTTCAAAACTGAAATACAAAATACCAAATACAAAGTACAAACGTTCAAAACTGAATGAAATAATACATAACTACAATCTTTGACAAAACCTAAGTGAATAAATTATAAGAAACATACCAGTTTGCCACATACACTAGTTGAAAAATTGAAAATTGAGTAGGTACAGTATTGATTTGAGTGAACTCATCTGCGTTGAAAAGATGACTGATGAAACAAAAAACGTGTAAAAGTGTAAATTGAATTACAAAAATTACACAATACACAAATGACTAATTAAAGAACAAAAGTAAGTTATATATTACGTAAAAACAAAGTAGACATTGAAGACATTAGTAGACAAACAAAGTAGACATTGGACAGAGTACAAAGTACAACTACATGACTGACATATACAATACATATACACTGAATTACGTATGAAATTTTGGGAATGCACTCTACACTCCCCCACACATGCAAAAATTTCATGTTGATTGGATATCATCCTTCATTTCCGATTCAATGAGTGTATTTAATCGAGTGACTTCCTCGATGATGTCGATATCATCAATTCCATGAATCATGATCAATTCACGAATGGATCGATTTGTTTCTCGAAATGTTTCTTCATTTTCATTCTTATATTGTATCGTTGCTTTTCGTATGATCCCGTCTCGACTTGGAGCAATATCTTTGACGATACCATATTGATATAAACTCTTTAGGATCGACTCACGTTTCCGGAACAATACGATATCTCCGACTTGTAAATGGTGATCGGTCTTGTACCATTTGGGATGATCCATTAGCAACGGTATGTGACATAAAAGCCAAACTTCAAACCAGGAATTGAATATTCTTTCATTCGCTTTCATTAACTTATTAGGATTTGCTGTGATGGTAACAGGACCAACTGGACTACGGTTGTTGTTGCGGCCAAGTAGTAGTCGGTTTGGTGTCAAAAGATCGCCGACTTCAAAATCCAATACGGTGTTACCAAGGGCTAATGGCATGTCATTAATACAGTTTGTGATTTCTGCTCCGACTGTCTCCCATTGTATGATCGACAATTTTTCACCTTGAAAGCTTTTCTCGATTGACTTTTTGACTTCCCTAATTTTTCGATTGTGTTCAGCTTTAGTTAAAATGATAGATTGTGATTTTTGTTTGATATCTTTGCGTCGTTTCATGCAGTTGACGAATTTCAACACGTAACCAAGTATGTGAGTAACTTTTTCAAAGCGATACTTGTTTGGATCTAAAACATACTTTGAAAATGTGTATCTCTTTCGGACTTCATCACCTTCTATGATTGAATGGGTGCTATGAGCAATCGCAGATATGATTGGCAACTCCTTTTTGACTTCAATGATTTCATTACTTGTGAGGTTCAACTCTGATATTGATCTCATAGGCATGTTTTCGACTGGCAGTTTCATCCAATCATAACCGTTGATCCATACAGATGTTGAATTGATGCTATTGATATCGGCACATTTCCGAGTTCCAATGTCAGCAACCATGTTTACGGAGTCGATAAAATATCAATCCTGTGGTTCGGTGAATCGTCTAATTTCAATCACTCTATTACGAACCCATTGCCGCAGTGGCTTTTCATCATTTTGAATCCAGTGCAATACTATTTGGCTGTCAGATAATTTGTAGTGCTTCTTGTGATACTCTCCGAGTGCTCTCCGAACTACTTCACCAGAGTGCGCATTGAGTAGTGCGGCGATGAGCTCTGCACGTGGTTGAGAAGTCCCATCGGGAATGATTCTTGATCGCCCAAGGATAAGTTGACATGAGTATTCACCATTGCTTCTTTTAAATCTGATGTAAATGGCTGAGCATGCTATGTTTCGACTAGCATCTCCAAAATCGAGGGTTTCCATATTTAAATCGACTGCATCAACAGGGACGACTGCTCTCCTCCATCGAAGTGTCTTTAATTGTTGAATTGTTTCAAAGTTTGACAACCAAGTTGATCGTAGATCGTCAGGTATCTGATCATCCCAATCGAGTTTTCGATGAATGAGATCATGCAAATCAAGCTTCCTTGCGCTGACGATTGGAGTAACTTTCCCTGTTAAGTCACCAACTTTTGACACGCAATGCCTTCTGGTCAATCTATCTGGAATTTGCCTTGTGATTTCATCAATCTTCTTACGGCCTCTTATTCTCTTAGCAAAACACATCTCTCCAATAGCAACGCTTAGCACATCATCTTTGGTGAACCATTTCATTCCACCTACGCTTATACTCTTATTGTCATCTGATAACTTCTCTAGCGGATCCTCACCAGAAAACGAGATTCCTTTCAAACTGAATCCACCTCTGTTCAACACTATCTCCAACTCATCTGCCCTTGTCTTTGCTAACTTTAATGTGCTCTCTCCCGACATACAATCGTCAACATAAATATCTTTGCGAATAACTCTAGCTACTTTTGGATACATTGATTCTGAAAATTTAGCTGTCTGCCGCAAACCTCGTTCGGCCTGATTACCACTAGACTTGACACCATAAATCAATGTTTTTATAACTTTTTCTTGTGGGTCTTTCTCAGGATTTAGCTCGTTAACCCATAAGTATCTTTGAAAACACCAATCTTCTTCTCGCAACTTAACAGTGTTATACATCTTTTGTATATCTGTATGATATCCTATTTTATGAGTGAACCATCGAATAAGTATTTCCTGAAGTCGATTCATATTGTTTCGACCTTTCGCAATTACATCATTCAAACTATATCCAGAGTCGGTCGGTTGGGATGCGTCGAACACTAGACGGCACGGTGTATTTAGAGAACTTTCTTTCCAAACAGCCCTCCATGGTATGTAGTTTCTGGCACTGTCTTCCTGTAACATTTTTTGCTGCTTTGACGATAAATTGGAAACGTAATCCACATGACCAAGTAACTGAAGTTTAGCCTCTGATGCAATGACATCACTTTTATCTTTTTCATTTTTGTTGAGTTTCTTGATTTGTTGATTGAGTGTTTTCAGAGCTTTGTGGCGGTTTGGAACGAGTCTTAATCTTGGTTCTTGTGTGAATGGTAGTGAGGCAATAGTACATCTGTTATCAATATCCACCACAACAGATCTGTCAATGATGTTTTGCTCTACTTCCTCCCTTATGCTAATTTCTTCTAGACTATCGTGATTTTTGCACTCTATGCAGCTTCTGCACTTAACACATCAATAGGATATATTCGTACCAGCTGCTTCACACTCTTCATGCAGTCTGACATGTTGACTAAGATGAGATTTACTGGAAATTTTTGAACTGAAATGAAGATCGATATCATTGGATTTATAGCCAAGCACACTGATGTCGGGATTTATTTGATATCCTTGATGATAAAGTGATAGTTGATTGCAGAGGAAGGTTGATGAATTGTTGCTTTTAACATGAAAATGATTTTCGATTTGGGTGAATAATTCATGTGGACCGCCAATTACTCCAGTAGAACCATCTGAATTAGTGAATACCGATTCATAAATCGTGAGTCCAGAGGGTAGTTGGAATATTTGTTGAGGATGATATCTGAGGCACTTG
Source organism: Turritopsis dohrnii (assembly GCA_027922465.2). Classification (NCBI taxonomy): domain Eukaryota; kingdom Metazoa; phylum Cnidaria; class Hydrozoa; order Anthoathecata; family Oceaniidae; genus Turritopsis; species Turritopsis dohrnii. The sequence continues at coordinate 913,907 of BQMF02000023.1, forward strand.
ATACCAACCATGAAGTCGACACTACCTCCGACAACATTCGGTAACTTGGGAAGGTTTGATATTTTTCCACCTTGTAATTGATATGCGTTTTGAATATCTTTTTCAACTCTGCCTTTTAGTGGGTATTCAGGAAAAGTTGCTGTTATCGTATCCAACAAAATGCCAGTCATAGTAGCTGTTCCACCATTGTGTAGCGGTAACTGAACTGTGTATATTCCATGAGGTGATTGAGTCTTCAGTTCCCCAACTCCACCAATGTCAACTGGCCCACTATACTCCTGCACTGCTCTATTGTAAATACGATCAATCGCAGATTTTTTTGAAACAAAATCACCACATCCAGTATCGAAGAAGATGTTGTAGCACTGACCATCAACTCGTATCGTTTGCAGCTGATATATGCCTTTGTCTTGTATGATGTCGGAATCATTATCTTTTTTTCCATGTCTGATGATGGTGTTTTTATTGTGAGATTTGTAAAAAAACGATAGGGCAATATTTCTAGAGAATTCTGGTAAATCAGCAGATTTTTGTCGAAGGATAAATCTATCTTTATACTTAGCAAGCAGATTTCTATTCTCCAAACTATCTTTGTGATCTTCACATACCAGAAAGTGTTTCTTTTGTGGGTACTTTTGATGTCCTGGGTGTTGGCAAACGAAATCTCTTTGACATCTTCCTTCTCTATGCTTCTCATCTCTAGCTAATGCACCTGGTAACAAACACTGGAAACATAATCCCTTTTTCTTCACTTCTCTAAATCTCTCCTGAGGGGTCATTCTGACAAATTTTTCGCAAGCAAAATACTGCACTACTTTCATTCCAGCAGGGCCTGATGTAGCAACATGCCCATTCTCACCACAGATATAACATTTGGTAATTTCTCTGTACTCATTGCTCTGATAACCTGCATGATGAACTCTTCCTGATGAACCTTTCTCTGGTTTGTCGCTATCCACTTTGTACCACACTAACATTCTCTGCTGTTGAATTCGATATTCTTTTTCCAAAAACTCAACAAACCTTCTCCACAAAGCCTCATCTTCTAAAACTTCATCACAAATACTGTCTAACCATTTAGTCATTCTCTCATCCCCAATCCTTTTGTAGATATGCTCAAGAGTGTCCCCATTATACAACTTTGACTCTATATTATGATTTTGCGCTAACTTGATCAAATCTTTAATAAGGTTTATAATCTTACTGAGAGCTTCTGATATTCGCTCAGAATTTCTGAATTTCCAAATTGATTCTATGTTATTCAATTGTTCAAGTTTTTTACTAAGCATAATCTTGGGATTCCCATAAGTGCGTTTTAGTCTTATCCAAATTTCCTCTATATCATCCACTGATTGAACTAGCATTAATGCAGGATTTTCAAGATGATTGTTTTTTAGCATGTCAGATAATAATCGTTTTGGCGTTGTTTTTAAATACAGCTTTTCAAAATTGGTTTTGAAGGTATAAATATCCATACTGGAATCGAAGTCCTTGAATTTCCCAAGTTTTATATTTAGCTTGCTTTCCTTGAACAATTTTTCCTTATCAAGATCACGTTTAATAGTTTCAGCCTTCACAGTCTTTTCGTAATCGCACATCATAGAAGATATAACTTTATACCTTTTAATTGCTTCATCTTCATCACCATCATTATCACCTTGCTCGGTCAGCTGGGATATCTTGATACATAACTGGTTAAGATTTTGTTTTAGGCTTGGGATATCCTCTTTTCTTCTTTGGATATTTTCATCGGACAAAAGGTTTAAATCCACGTCTATCTCTGTTTCCTAATCGTTCAGCATTCTGATGATATCATCCATCAGGAACTTGAAGCATTTCTCTTCTTTTGCTTTCTTCTCTTGGGATATAGCAAAATTTGTCATTCGAAACTGATGTCGTTGACCATTTCCATCACTCAAGAATGCTTTGATATCCAACATTACTCTTTCACATGTTTTGCTGTACCTTGAATCGAAATCGCTGCAAATACGTTTCATTTGGTTGACTTTACGACGATACAAGGTTCGTAAATCATTCATCTTTTGTAACGTGATATCTATGTCCTCCAAAGACATAATATTTGAAATTGGGTTTTCGTCAATAAAATCCGATATATCTTCCGATAAAGTCTGCACGTCCAGCACCACTTCATCCATTTTTGAATTGACAGAATCTTGAAAGTGCAAGTCAGAAAGTTCAGCTACACCGGGATCAGAGTCTTTATCTTCCTTCATGCCTTCACTGTGAAGTAAACCGTAGTCCAATCTCTGAGTAATCCGTGAGCTTCTCCTCATCAATACTTGCTTTGAATCAGGATTTCATGAACAATAGTTGAATATTACTGTTTTGAATGTGGAGTTTTTCGGCTCTCCGACGGGGAAATGAATACACAGTATATGTGGTATATGCAGCCTTTCTAATTCAGAACTTTTTACTTCGGCAAAAAAGTGCCGACGCAAAACATGTCATATCAATTCTACGTCGGCAAATGTGGATTTCACGTCGGCAATTTTTAATCCATTTGAAATATATATATTTGCTTACATCTCCGCTACCACAGTATCGAACTGTGAACGGAAATTTACAGTAATTGAATTGGAGAGTTAAAACAAAGGCATGTATTTATCATTTAGGAATAAAAATGAAGTACAAGGAATAAGAACGAAGCTTTCAATTTTCACGGATAGGAAAGCGAAAACATAAAAAGAAATCAAATTTATTGCCCTCAAAATTTCGTTTTTTGACAACGAATTTCTTATTTTTTCTCCCAAAGAATTTTATCATCTGTTGAAAACTCGCAAAATGAGAAATTTCGCAAAATGAGAAATTTAAATGAAGACACAATCAATAGCTTTAGTAGTTCACGTATACAAAAATCAAAGTAACGCTCTTTTATAAATGAGGAAATAAACTAATAAAACCCGTGAGTAAAACAGCTTTAAAGCAATATCACTTCTACTCAGTGTCATTATCTGAAGAAGACCATTCACTTCCATCGCTTGAAATATCAGACAAATCGATACTAATATCTGTTTCATCATCGCTGCTGCTAATCATAACCATCGCTTGGTGCTGCTTCTTTTGCCGGTTCGGCCGTTTGTGCTTGGCATATCCTCCTAACCTTCTTTTAGACTTTCGAATGGAACCATCAGGATATTCCTCCATAAATGAAATGATCGCCCGTTCATAACGTCTAGGATCAAAATTTCGATCGCTCCTTACGCGAAGAATTGCTTGTTGCGTTTCGTTTTTCAATCGAAGGCTGAAAAAAGATAAAGAACTGATGAATATACTTTATTTTAAAGACTTGATCATCAAATTGATTGATAATGACAAATTAATTTTTCATATGCAATATTGTTATAGCTGCTCTATAAATAGTCTTACCGATCTCTAGTCATCATTTTAGCAAATGTAGAAAATACTCTTTCAACTTCTGCATTTGAAATTGGCAAAACGATACATATCTCTACCAGTTGAAGGACATTCGATAGGTTTAACTCATCTTCTGAATTGAAAATTTGTGGCCAGCACTTCTTGGGATTAATGTTAGCCATAAACTTTGTGACATGAGTGTAAAGAGTTGTTACCTCAGTGGCTGAAAAGGAAAAAAAAACGTATCATAATAAACAAAAATTAATCTGAATAAATTTTCAAATAAAACTAAAAAATTAAACTAACACAAACGACATTTCATGAAACCGTTTGCTTCAAGTGGCTCTTTAAAGTGATCATTGAGTGTATTGCACGCTTCTAATAGATGAGCTTCCTCTATATTCTGGTATGACTTTGTATCCAGAAGTTTTGCCGCTGATGTGAAAACGGGATCTTCACTGATGAACGACAATCGCTTCTTCAAAGCTTCACCCAGTGCTGGCAGAACAACATTAAGATCATGGAATACTTTATCGAGCGCGTCCTCTATTTTGCCACTCATAGTATAGCCTGCAAACGTAGCTACTCCCTCGCAAGGAGGTTCCCGGCGGGTAGAGCGACTTAAACTCACACCCTCTGAATCGAATTCAATTTTTGGCATAACTTCGACATTTAACGTGGGAAAAAGCGATTGATCTTTGAGAATCGCAACTCCTTTCTCTGCAAATTTAGCCAGCAACCTCGTCACATGCTTCATTGTTACCTCTATAGTAGTAACTGCCTCTGGTAAAAGTAGATCCGTAGACTGGAGAACTAAAGACGTCGGCTTAATCATATTCAAGATATCCACTTTAGTTGCTTGGAAGAACAAAGTAACGAGACTAGAGCAGGACGAAAGTACTCCTTTTAGACGAGGGACCTCTTTTTTCATGGTAGCGTTGTATGGATCTGATATCTGATTATTCAAATATGCTAATAGCAAACTTAAATTAATAAGAAAAGCTTCTAGTGCATCCGATTGATGTGCGACCCATCTTGTTCCACTTGGACGTTTGTAGCGGTGATACGAAGTCTCCATGACTCTGGCTTGCTTCTTAAAAAGCCGCCACTTCAGATTAGCTCGTTTAAACAAATAATAAACAAGTTCTAGCTGTTTTTCCGCATCTTCATTCAACATAGACTGCTTAAAGGCATCGTGAATAGCTAGTTCGAGTTTATGCGAAATACATAAAATTTGAATCAGCCACTCTCCAATGTCGCCTTTTTCTAGGTTATACAGGACTTTGTTTGTATTGGTCCCATCCGTGCCTAATCCAATTTCATGAAACTTTCTATCAATCAACAGTTTTGCTTTCTTTACGGCGTCGTCAAGACTTTTTTTAAGGCCATGGGCACCAGCATCATCGGGTTGCTCAAGAGATAAGACATCAAATTTTGCTTTGCCCTTATCACATGTCTTGATAACATAAAGCTCTTTTTCATCCATGGTCTTGGCACTTGAAGAACCATCTGTAAGAATACTGAAATACGTTCGTTCACCACTATTCAACGGTTCAGTGATATTTTCATCGACGATTGCATTGGCGAGATAGACGAGCATTTCTTGAGCAGCGGTTTTATTCAAATAACCTGTACCGATATCAACGTTGAAAATTTCTTTTTCAAAGCGAATTAGTTCTTCATAAAATTTCAGAGACTTGTTATTCACTGTTAGAAAATGAATTAGCTGAAATTTCTTAATTAACTGTTCCTTTTCGGTTTTGTTAAGTTTTCTAATATGCTCAACAATTGATTTCTCCTGCGATAAAGATGTTGCAAGCTTTTGAGCTTTAGTTGCTGTTGTTTTTTCACGTAATCTTTTCACAGCGGTTGCATGTACAGAACTTTTTAAATGATCATTGGCGTTATTTTTCTTTATCACATTACTTCCACTCACCCATCTTTGAACAATAGTTTTGACATTTCCTTTTAGTTGTTTGAGTTCCTCCGGCTTTTCTCCATAAAACTCACTGCATAATAAACATTTAATCTTCGTTACCTTGGTCAAGTCTGAACTATCGTCACACATGTACTCAAATTCTCTGAATCCCCATTTCTGGGCAACTGAAAGTTTTACCATCTTTTTGACTGAAGAGGATGAAAATTGTATCAACAACTTATCAAAACATGTTCGGACTGATGCATTCGATTCGAATGATTTTATATCAAAAACGTCAATGCAATGTCTTCAAAATACTTACAAACTTCCTTTCTTTACGTCTACATCGCACAAAGAAGGTCATTAATTATTCATCATGTTATGCCTGTTATTTGAAAAGGAAGAAAAAAATGTCTACAACTGGTGTTCATTATGCATTGCAAAGTACTTCGAACATTTGCTCCGAACACTAATCTCAAGTGTGTTATTGCGTAAAGATTCATTCAGTTTCAATTTGCACAAGTGATGGAGAGTGAAATTATGTAAATGCTTCTTTTGTTATGTTTCACAACAATGTTTATTATTTACGAATAAAAATTTTTTGTAAGGTCGCGTAAATCACGCATTACATTTGTCCCGTGTAAATCATGCTATAACTCTAGATGGTTATGCAAGCTGTGGATATCACGAACGCGTTCGCGAAATGGTTATAAGAGACAACTTCAAGGTCTTCAAGGGAAAGAAAATATTTTCAAATTTTTATATAATTGCAAAAAAAATTTGCGTCGGCAATATTTTGCCGACGTAGCTTTGCGATTTCGTCATTTACCTCGGCATTTACCTCGGCATATGCCGAGTGCCGACGCCAATTAGAAAGGCTGTATATGTGATGTAACATTAATGTTCAAAACTGAAATACAAAATACAAAATACAAAGTACAAACATTCAAAACTGAATGAAATAATACATAACTACAATCTTTGACAAAACCTAAGTGATTAAATTATAAGAAACATACCAGTTTGCCACATACACTAGTTGAAAAATTGAAAATTGAGTAGGTACAGTATTGATTTGAGTGAACTCATCTGCGTTGAAAAGATGACTGATGAAACAAAAAACGTGTAAAAGTGTAAATTGAATTACAAAAATTACACAATACACAAATGACTAATTAAAGAACAAAAGTAAGTTATATATTACGTAAAAACAAAGTAGACATTGAAGACATTAGTAGACAAACAAAGTAGACATTGGACAGAGTACAAAGTACAACTACATGACTGACATATACAATACATATACACTGAATTACGTATGAAATTTTGGGAATGCACTCTACAATTTCCTTTGTAACTACTGAATTACGTCCGGAACCGTGCTCTTCCACATTTTCACCAAATAAAAGTGTACAAACAAAGTTTCGAAAGAAATTTTTCAAAGCAGCGAGACTGTGTGCCTGAAACCGGGTACCTCCCACCTTGGTGAATCGTAAAGCAATGAGATTCAGTTTATATGCAAGTAACTGATAGAGAGACCAACACTTCCCACTATACTTGAACAGACGAAATAGGGTATCTAAATGGCTTTTAATTTGTTCAAAAGAGTCATTTGCCATGTAACTGTCCTTCATCACAAGCTCTAGTCGATGGTTCAAGCAGTGGACTTTCGGCACATCCCAACCAGCTAGCTCAACGATGCGAGTAAGAGCGCCTGAAGTTTCGCCGAAGTTAACTGACGCCCCATCTGCAACTAAACAAATTATTTTTTTCATATACGCATCTTCTTCAAAGTATGTTTCTAAGGCATCAATCATTGCATTAAAAGTTCCTTCACCTGACCCTCCACCAAAATCCTTCAAACGCTGGCATTTCAACAAAAATGTAACGGGTATGCACCCTTTCCACCCATTCGCTAATAGCTTTAAGTACACTAATTCTTTCGCTTCTGAGGTCTTCCTGGCTTCACTTGCATCTCCAGAAACTGAAACAAATTTGCTTGCATTACATTGGTTTTTAATCTCTGATGATATAACATCACATAATATTGCAGCTAATTCTGTTGCTGTGTGAGAATTAAGTTTGTCGCATGCTGACATCCGTACGCCACTTTCTTTCTGCAAGTTCACGAGACTTGCAAATTTGGTGAATGTCAACTCTTCCTCCAGCATCATCAGCATAGTTCGAAATAGAATGCGATAATACCCCTTGGAACTACTAATAATCACATCATCTACTCGCTGCTGTTTCGTAGCACTACTTGATAAATCTTCTTCAGTATTAGCTGCGGTAGGTGTAACTCCAGTGATTTTTTCTTTACACCAGTTGTGAAGCGATGAACTCGTCCCAACATGTCGAGAGAATGATCCGGGATGTACATAATAAACTTTATCTCGATAGTAAGTTATGGATTTTAATACACTTCCTTTGAGGTTACGATACCTCGCTTCTCGCATAAGCTCATTATACTCAACTGAGGAACAAAATTTGCATAAGGCTGAAACAACCTTGCCGTTTTCCGTTTCTATGTCAAAATCGTTGGCAAAAGGCCATTTGTTAAAAGTAGAAACAGATACGGTTTCTTGTTTCAACATCTTCACCATATGAAGTACAGAACCGTAAAGTTGAACTGTAAAGTTCTGTCAGTTTCCCCATGAGAGTTTATGTTCGAAAATAAACAGATCAGATTAAAAAGTAGATGGTTTCCATATGGAACTACATTCTTCTTAGTACATTAATGTGTTTAATTGATCCGTTGTGAAAACCAGGTATTAAATTTAATTTTGATACTCGGAAGATGTCACCTGCAAAAGTTTCATTATTATAGAAAATATTAAAGAGATCAGTATAATAGATCAGTAGATCAGTATAATAATATTCAGTATAATAATATTCACGATTACTGAAAATATCTCACGATGTCTGTTCGGTATATTTTGTGGTTTGCTGTTTCTGTAAGCAACAACAATTTTTTTACGTGCACGATTTTTCGTGAACGTGTTATATCTTTTGCGTGCACGGTACGTACACGGACACGAGCGTGCACGTAATTTTTCAAGCCCTGGTCGGTATAGTCTAATATCTGACTCATCATTATTTATCGGTTCATCATTTACACGATAAACGCTTGGATTACTTTCACATGGAGTGCTTCTGGGTTTACATTGGTCGAATCCGAATTTCTTGAGTATGTTGGCCAGATAGCGAGATTGGGACATTGATATTCCATCTTTTGTGACATCGAAGTCGATTCCAAGGAATGAAGATAACTCTCCAAGATCTTTCATGTTGAAACGTCTATTCAATTCCAATTTAAGCGATTTTATCAAATCTTCTGAGCTTGATACTATAATTATATCATCGACCCAAACTAACAAAATACTAATTTCATTATTCTCTATCTTGTAAAATACACATGGGTTTGCAGTTGATTGAACAAAGTTCATTTCAGTTAAATATTGTTGGAGTAGATTGTTCCAGTTACGGCCACTTTGTTTTAGCCCATAAAGTGACTTGTTGAGTTTCCATACAAGGTTGGTATCTTGGTGTTTGAACCCTTCTGGCTGTTCGACAAATACTTCACATTCGATTGGTGCATGGAGATAGGCTCCTTTTACATCCATTTGGTGCATCTTCCAATCGTTTTGTATGGCTAGTTGTGTGAGAATACGTACGGATTCCATTCTTGCTGTCGGCGAAAAAGTTTCAGTATAGTCTATACCTTCTTTTTGACTGTACCCTTTTGCTACATATCGGGCTTTATAGGTAGGGTTCTCTGGGTCTCCTTTGATTGTGTATACCCATTTTGAAAGAAAGAAGTAACAAGGCAGCAAAAAAGACCAACAATGGTATTATCTTGTTTCTTTTTCTTTGTGATATTTTTTCTGTGTGTTCTCTTTTGCAAGAAAGTGATATGTCTGTAAATAACTTCATTTACTGTGAGATTATTATATTGAATTTAGAACAACATGCTAAAAATTATCCTAAAAGAAAGAGGATTGAAGCAGGTTTGTTTGTGTATCTTAAATTTATTCTTCTATAATGATTTTTGGCATCAATATTTATTTTACTGAATCAAATTGAACTACTGGAATGACTATAGCCTCGAAAACATCTCATGAGTTGTCTAAATTAATGTTTTTTGTGATTCATGTTTTATCTTAAATAGTTCAAGATACCATGGAATCAGCAAAGGAGTTATCTGGTGAGTATGGTAATCCCAATGGAACCATTAATAATTCTTTTAGTATTCAGTTAAAAATAAGATTTACTTTATGCATCATTACATTTTAACAGAAACTGCTATTTTTAATTCCTCAGAATACGAAATGTATGAAGAAAACCTGAGTGATGACAATGATGCTACCTACAAGCCACCAGAAGGTAAAAGATAAAATGTTATTTCCAGGTAGTGGTTTTAAAAATCTGACTCATTGGAAGGTCTGTTGATACCACACAGATATTCAATTCAATATTTTATTGAGTAATGTTGGTTCAAAATATTAATGAACATTGACATTTCAGATAGAAACACAACATCAGACAGTGAGACAGAAGTAAAACAAAGACCCATGTCCAAAGTAGCCACGTCTGGTATGCATAAACTTTATCTGAGATATTGGAATAGAATGGTCTACTCTCTATCTGTTTTTGTTCAAAAATACTTTTTGGTTTTATGTAGGTCGCAATTACTGTGTTTGGTCAGAAAAAAGTAAGATAGCATTCGAGGTTCAGTTTAATGAGCACTTAAAAAGTGATCGCGGATACCCAAGTAAGTTTGCCTGCAAACTGTCTTTAGTATTTTTTTGAATTTTGGTCCTGCAGAAAGTTTAACTGCTAAGTTAACGATGAGTGGGAATTATTTTTGCTTGAACTGAAAATAGTAGTTAGTGCACATCGTTTTTTATTAGCACTGCATTGTTTATTTAACTGTTGCGATTGTATTTATGAGTTTGTGTTGACATTATTAAGCCTGTCTGACCAGATGATATTGCACTAAAAGTAGCTCTGTATTGCTGTTTTTTACCTAACTGAAATTGCATACTGTTTTAGGCCGAACAGAGATGGAAAAATTTGCTATGTTGCATGGTTTGACATATACAAATATAAGAACCAGAATTGTGAATTGTCGTAGGTTACGTCAATCGAAATAAAAAAAAATGGCCAAAGATATGGGTTTGGTCGGTATTTTCTAGATTGAAATCTTCACACTCACTGTGCAAGAAAAAGACAAATCTGCTAAAATACCTAAGCACAATTGGTTTTTTCATTAGTGAATTGTAAACTTTTTCGTTCGAATTCTGGTTTAGAAAATATTTGTTATATTATATCTATGTTATAGTTGTTATAGTATAGATTGTCTTTGTGAGAAAACTACTAATGCTCCTTGAAGAACTAATCTCTCAGTTTAAGTTGTAGTACAAAAAACCAGCCTTCATGCCCCAACAGCTGTACACTTAAAATACCTCTAATGTGACACACTCCTCTAAAAAGGAACAGATATTTTTTTTGCTGCATTTGTTTTTTTTGTTTGTTTGTTGTTGTTTTTCTTCATTCGTGCACATGTGCATAATAGACTACCTTATTCCTACTAATTTTCACGCAAATTTATTTCATATGGCACTGTTACAGTGTAAATTTGTGCATGTTATAACTTTTGTGCAAGAACCGTTTTTCTGAAATGTATTTGAAGAAAAGTTATGTCAAGAGTGAATGTGTGAAAATTAGCATGAAGAAAGGGTATTGTTTTGTTACTGATTGAGCTATATTCATGATTATGTTTTTAGAAAGTTTATGATTAATTGCATTATACATTTGTTTACTTTTAATTGATTTATCTTTTGACTTTTGAGTGTTGGAAGGGAGTTCATGAAACCAATATTGGTGAATTTGTAATGGAGCTTTAGGATTTGGAATGGTCGCAATTGAAAATGATTTCTTATTAAAGTCTGTTCAAAAAATATGTGAACTAATTTCAGTTACCATGTGGAAACCAGATTTAGCAAATTACATCAATTCCCTTGAGCCTGGTTTTTATATAAAAGCTGAAATCAGTCCACATATTTTTTGAACAGACTTTAGTAAACACTAAATTTCTATTCTATTTAGAGCTGATATTTGTTTATGTATAATTATAAGGAAAAAGACATTCGCTTAAAAATAAAGAGATTTTCTGTCATGCTCCTGTTTTTAGCGTTATCAACAAGAAATTTGACACTGTTCAAAACTTTTGACTCTTCCTTTTCTCCAAATGTCTTAATGTTTACATTTGACTTTTCCATGGTTGGAAGGTTGAGCTTTTTGCAAGCAGCAGGCATGATGTAAGAAAGTTGTGCTCCAAGGTCAAACAAAATACGAATATTGGATGACTTTTCTCCTTTCTTGTCATTAATGACAGCTTGAGCAGTTTGCAGAATCCAATTGACTTTTGCTTTTTTTGTAATGTCAAGTTTGACGATGTGCCTTCTGGAAAGCAGACAGCAGCATGATGATTGCCTTCGCACTTGTTGCATTTTATCTTTGAATCGCAATCTTTCGCAAAATGGTTGGTTCGAATACATTTGAAGCAACATCATTTATTTCCAAGAATTATCAAGCGAGTCTCTTTATCTTGAATGACTTCACATTGGTATGCTAAATGTTTCTCAGAATTGCAAAACACACATGTTTTCTTGGAAATTTCTTGAGATGGCTTTTGCTTACGTTTTTCGGATGATGGCGGCGAGCGTTACTATGGTTACCGTTGGTCAGAAATGTCTCTGTTGAAAAGGGTTGTTTTTCATGTGATTCTTCAGTCGAATTTGAAGCAGATAATCGTTCACGAGCTTCAATTTCGTTGCAAAGGGTTTCAAGCATTTTGTCAATGTCCCATACTCCACGTCCCATTTGTCTGGACAGGATAAGACTAAGCTCAGCTGGGAATTTCGTGTTCAGGATCGGTATAAACATGGGTCCGTACTCCTTGGATGAGATGCCTAAGTTCTTGAGGCTACGAATATGAGTTTCTACATGGTCATACGTACGACAAAGGTTGACAGTGTCATCAATGGCTTTGACTGAGCCACCCAAGCAAAGGGCTTTCATGTGTGATGATATCAGTACCTGAGTATCACCAAAGCGTTTTTCGAGAAGGTCAAAAGCTTCCTTGTAATTATCAGACGTAAGTGTGTAGCCGGAAACAGTTTCAGCGGCTGTTCCGCGAAGGTACGACTTCAAGTAAGTGAATTTCTGTATGCATGGTTATGTTGTGTTGGAGTCGATGGTACACATGAAGGAGTCGTAAAACATTTTCCATTCTAATGGATCCCCAGAAAACGTAGGGATGTCCAGTTTTGGCAACTTTACATTTGTGCTTGCCATGGATGAGGCTGTTTCTGACAAACCAAGTGATGAGGTAGCGACAGAGGTATTCTTGGCAAGAATTTTCTTCAATTTAACACAGTTTTTCTTAACCAGTGTTTTGAAGCTGAGATGGGCTTTGACTTGTTTTTCAATAGCTGCTGCATCATCTTCCGAAAGAAGTTCCATAATCTCATCATTAATACCATTAATGTTTTCTAACTCAGTATCAAGTATTTCGAGGTAACTTTGCACATCAGATATTTGTTCCTCGGTCAAGTTCTCAGATGGCAAAGCATCTATGGCTGCGATGGTGCCATCGTTCAAGGTTTTTCGAAGTGCTGCGAAAGTAGCAAGTTTCTTCTTAAGTAAACCAGCAGACATGGTGATTTAATCAGTTAAAAATCAAAGTTGAAGGTTCAAATCCAGGCAAGGTGGACCAAAAATGTGGGAACGGTGGAGACATGACTGACCACGAGGACTGTATATTGTGAACTAAAAATTATATTTTTAAACCACGCTTATATTCTACAATGGCGTCCTACGGGCGGCGGAGGCGGCAAATACATTCCACAAGTGGAAACAGGTTTAGGTTTAGCAGTTTTCCTTTTTCCTCTAGATTCCATTTTTTTGTGTAATCAAATGTCCACTGTATAATACTCTTGGGTGTCCACTAGACATGCTACTGGTTTAAGCACTCGTAAACAAAAGGGAACTAATAATAGGCAGTTAGAGAATTGATGCCTCATGGTATACAGTGTGTCTTCAAAAAAAAACTTGGAATGACTATAACTTTTTATTTGTTGTTATAATCAACTCGATAGGAAATTTTGTAAACTTTTCAAAATTAAAAAAACCAGGTAAGAAGAAAAATCAATTTTTGTCAACTATGCGTACCATTAACTTTGGTGGCCGAGAGGGGCCATCGAGAAAAAAATTTCAAAATCGAGAAAAAAATTTCAAAATTGAGAAAAAAATTTCAAAATCGAGGAAAAAATATCAGGATGGTCAAACAGAGCCATTGAACACGGAACCAGATTCAGTTCCACGCGTAATGTATTGCCACAACTATGGAAAGCTCTTGGAGATGAAGAAATATTTTGTTCTTTATGTGGATGCAAGAGAAGGATGGAATTTGATTTGACGACCATGAAAACCGTTGTTTGTTCAAAAATTATGCTGGTCACCGTATCGATGTAATTGTAAAGTTTTTAGAGCTCCATCATGGAACAAAAATGAGTGTCAGAACACTAAAACGAAGACTTAGTGAATTCGGCTTAAAAAGAAATGACTCTGAAGTCTCTGACGATGTATTAAGGGAGATCATTGAACATAAAGTCGAAGGTCTGTCATCTATGCGTGGCTATAGAGGCATGTGGCACTGTTTACGCCAGTCTTATGGAATCTCTGTCGCACGTGATAAAATTATGTTATTATTAAAAGAAATTGACCCTGAGGGGACCCGTGTTAGGAAAGCCAGGAGATTAAGAAGAAGAAAATACGACAAACTTAAACCATTTGGCTTTCCATCCATGGTTGCATAGATGGCTTTTCCAGGAAAATCATTTGGCTCAAAGTTTCAAGGTCTAATAACCCCATTGTACCAGCTTATTTTTACTTAAAAAGTGTAGTCAAGTTTGGATTTTGTCCAGAAAATCTTAGAACCGACTGTGGAGCAGAAAATGGACTTAGTGCGTCTATTCAATGCAAGTTTGTTTCATCTGTTAAAGGGCATACGTATGGTTCATCTCATTACAATCAACGAATAGAGAATTTCTGGTGGCATTGTAAGCGAGGATTTATGTCTTGGTTAATCGATTTTTTCAAAGACCTAGTTTCAAGGAATCAAATGGTAATCGGTAACTCATTGCACTTAGAATGCGCATGGTTCGTATTCTCTGCTTTAATTAAATTGTTCAGTTCGTCTGAGAATAATGCTTCATTTTCACATTGAGATAGTTGTTGTTTTCCTGCAACTCAAAATTAGGCACATCTCCAATATCAGGCTTTACTGAAGGTCCATCTAGTAGGTATGATGCAACAGCTGGCATAAGGTTTCGAGGGCCTGGACAGCCTTGTAGAAGGGACAGGGCAATGAGTATCCCAAACTGATAGAAATCCCCATTTGCTACCTTTTCAATATCATGTAAAAATGTGAATGATGAATTCCCTTGCATTATAACCCTTGGAGTATCTTCAAACAGAAGAGCAAAAAATTCTTGCAAAGGTCCTCCCTCATCTACTGTTTCTTCACCAATGAATTGGACTTTAATAGGCTTAATACCTTTTAAGAAAAAACGTTGCAATTTTTCGTTTGTATCCTGCCATACCTTACGCCGACAAATAGCTAGTTTATACTTGTCATCAGGGTCACTTGTAAAAATATCCTGCAATTTCTTTAACTCGTTATAGAAATTCGAATTCAAAGTGCTATCTGAACAAGTTGGGACACTGTCATTGACTATTGATCCTTCACTAAATGTATTGAAACTTGAAGCATGCAATGAAGAAGTTGAGGTTTGGTTTGTAGAAAAATCCTGGTTATCAGGAAGTTGACTTACTGTTTCCAAGTTACTATCTACATCCACAATAGAATCTGACAGGATATTGTCTGCTTCAAAGTAATCTGGAATAGACATTTGATAGGGTAATGGTGGAGGTTGACAGTGACTGTCATCAAGATAACCGAGTTTAATGTCATCACTACTCTTGTGCATATCACCTTCAAACTGTGATGTCATACACAAGTAGAATATTATTTGAGAGTACGGTTTGCACAGTTCTAATTTATAATGCTGTAGTGTAAAAGGTTTTGGCTCCTCAGATAGTGGAACTCCTGGCAAGCATATAACTTCTTTTTCATTCGGATATAACAAGGAGTATTCCTCTAATTTGCAAAACGTTTGGTCATGAGATGCATGCTTATCTACTGAAGCTAACTTTAATTCGGTAGAAGAACACTTTTCAAAAACCTTTATTGGCAATTTTTTTCCACGTACAGGCTTCAAATTACCAAAATCACCCCTAGTCATGATACCAACATTCACAAGAACCGACTTTTTACAATCAGCATTACCACTAGAACTGTGAGGCTTTGATTGGATTTAGGTTTCTTGAAATGTGATACAAGTTGTTTACGTTTTTCGTCCAGGTATTCTGAAAGTTTAAGAGGTCTTTTTTCAGCTTTCATCGATGCATCACCGACAACGTCAGTATTATTGGTTACTAATATATTTGATCTACTGGAATGGTCAGATTCAACCTTTCTACCGCATCTAAAGCAAAATCTATCCTCACTTTCCAACGAAAAACCACAACCGCGACAAAACACACCACAGCTCCTGTTCGCCATATTTATTTATTAACCTTGCAAAATTACGGCTCCAAAAGAATTTTTAATTTTAATTTCTCGATTTTGAATATTTTTTTTATGATTTTGAAAATCTTTTTCTTGATGGCCCTTCTTGGCCACCATAATTAACAGGTGAATGAAAGGAAATGATTTATTCAAACAATGACAGTAATTTGAGAAATAATTTTCAAGCAAAACAAGTTTAATAGATAGATATATTTTCTGTTAATAATAAGATTACAGGCTGGCAATATATATAATGTTACAAACAACGTAAAAACGTTACAGTTTCTATAATTAACTAAGTTTATATTCTCGTATTCTCGTAAACTTATAAATAACAAGAAAAACTCATAGAAGATCAGGGTGATCTTATCAAGAACCTATTTCGCTTGTTCTTGTTGAGATAATTTTTCAGAATCCAAAAATGTACTATAGATGTAATCTTTAAAAATTCATTGGCAAAATGTGTGTTAAAAATATTTTTCCATGTTGTCAGTATGTAGGAGGAGCATAGCCTTAAGTTTATATAAGATTCTCCTAGGATGAAGAACTTTTCTGTGTTAGCTGTTTGAAAGATATTTTCGATATGTTTACTAATGTTTTTTGTGTTGTTATTTGGTACGTTTTTTGAATTTTTCATTTTTATATCAATAGATATGGAGTCTCTGTCGCAATCAGAGATGTGCAGATCATTGTGCATGTTGTATTTTTAAATCATTGCTGACATAAATCAAAACTTGTACATCACGCTTATTTGTTCTTCATTCCGAATGGATTGCACTATACTGGGGGAGTTGGTAGGAGGAATTTCCGTAGAATTTCTTATTACTAACCCAAGTCTCTGTGGTACATAGAATGTTGAAAGAGTTCCCACTATCTTTTAAGAGTTCCAAGAGATTTTCCATATTTACAGTAAGGCTCCTAATGTTAAGAAATCCCTAGTAGCCATCAATCTGAGTGAGTGAGTTTTTAATTTAAATAAGATAAAGAATAATTTTTTATCAGAATTGCGCAACTATACTCAATGAGAACGTTGCACTCTTTCACAATTTTCTTTAAAAATTAATTTATTATAAATAAAACATGCATACTTTCTTTCTTCTCTTAGTTTCAGAACATATTTTTTCTTTATCATTTCACAGTTCTATTTTTTGTATTTACCAAGAATTTAACTTTTATCTTTGAAGTTAAAAAGCAATGAATTGGTTGATTGGTTCACCTGGAACTTTTTGTAGCTTGTGCACCAAACTTGTGCACCAAACTTTACGAATAATTGATTGTATGTTGCGTGGAAATTGTGCCTTGAAGGTTTTGATGTTCGATGCAGGTGATACCAGTGGCTTAACAACAGTGTCGCTAGCAGTTATCTTTGTCTTGAGTTGGTTGTGAGGAAGACTGAACGGTTATTTTTGACAATGGCGTTATTGATATGGTATGTTCCACTTTATGCCACTGACGCAATGTGAAACTCCCAAAGTGATATGCGGGTACAGCCAGTGTCGTCATTGGACAGGCAGTCCTTACAGTAAACTGTTTCAACTCGGTATGACAGCATGACGTGTATAGAAGTACAGTTTTCAATGTCGATATGTAATATACAAGAAACAGTTTTACTTATGTGTTTATGTAGATCTGATACTTTCAGAATGATCATTCATTTCAGAAAATTCATAATCTGCTTCTGTTTGTTCAATCTTAGAGATGTCTGTTACGATAACCTCATCATGGTAACGTTTGAATAACGAAGGTTTCTGTTTTACATGATTAATCGCAACAGCAGTCTTATCACTTGAGGCACTTTCAAATTTTGGCCTTTTCTCCGGCGAAAAACACACCACATGGTGGTAACTTTCGCTACCTGACTGAAGGACAGCATTGAAATATTGAATCCCATTCCTTGATCCTTTGAGAGGGAATAGATTTTGAATATATCCAATAACAGTTTCTAAATAATAGCTACAAAAATTTTAACACCCATAAGAAAACTGAACATGGAATTTTTTTGCTTACAGCGTGAGCCTACCGGGAGACATGATAGAGAAAATGAAACGATCTAAAATTTCTCCTAATAAACAAACTGAATTAAAAACTAACCTTCATAAGGTTTCAAATCAGGATCGATCCATGTCTTGTCGTTGCTCGACTCGTCCGGTGTCTCTGCAAATAAAAAAAACATTAACCGCTCTCAGACATTTTCAATGCACGTGGTTTAAAACGTAAAGTCATTTTCAACTGCAGCAGTAAGGCTGAAATGGAATGTACGCTTACCTTGACTAGTAGTTGGTTCACTGCTCATCGTTTTGTATCTATCCAATCATAAGAAGTACAAGCAATAAAGAGGAGTAAGATGGACTTCTCCATTACTTTTATATGAAAAAACCCGAATACATTAGCGATTGGAGTGATTTGATTGGCTCTCATAAAAACAACTCAATTTGCATATTGTATTTCATTGGACGAGACAAAGAGTGTTAATTCGCATTGTTTTACATAGCGATTTTGCATCTGCATAATCTATTTCTCAGATTCACAGTATTTCTTGCGATGTGTATAAATGTTGATTTGGGCAAATAGTTTAATAATAAATAAAATAACCAGAAGCATCATAACTTTGATAAGGAATAAGATGACAAAATATCCTTAAAATCTAATATTTAAATCTAATCTATTATTTTTTGTTGAAAGTTGGAGATTTGATGTTTCGCATAAAATCGCTACTGAGGAGTACTTCGGGTCCCATATCTTCCGAACAACCCATCGGTTTGCCCTTAAACTTTATAATTTTCTTTGCCTAAGGCAGGGCTACCACTGGTGCAAAAATGAAAGTTATAGCTTAAGTAGAAAAAAAGCTTTACTTTTTAAATCGCAAATTTAGCCGCTAAAAATCGCGAATTTTTCAGCCAAAAATATATTCAAATATAGTGCTTTTGATTATCTAAAATATGCAAAAAAAGTTTTTGGAATCGGAAGTGGCTATCAAAAGTTATGAGGTAATTTGTTTCCACTGCCAATTATATTGAGACAGACTTTAATCCACTAAACTTGACCCGTTTCGAAGAACATGGGCAAGGGCGATTATTGGTGTAAAGAAGGTTTATGCGGCAGACATTAACGTAAAAAAACAATCAAACACACATTGGATGATAAAGAAGATATATATAAATCGTACAAGGAATCACCATACAAGGAAAGTCACATAATTTTAGACAAATCCTTGTCGTAAAATATACATACCTATAGTGAAAAACAACAGAAATCAAATTAATAGTTGTCCATAGGTCATTGTAGCATTTCATTTTGATTCCGTTATTCACGATTAAACCAACAGCACGAAATGATTTACCAAGTCCAGATATTCATGCAACATGTTATTATCGTAATGTTATTATCGTAATGTTACAATTGAATAAAATATGATAGAAAATAAACTCGATTTTCTTGGAGAACTTGATGCTTGGAAATCTTAGCGATATGTTCCATTTTGCCACAACTTTCGTAACTTTTTTAACTGAAAAATAACCAGAAATTAAATTTAAAGTTGTAAGCCTTATTTAGATATATCAAAAAAGTAAAACACAGCTTCTTACTTTCATTTGTGATATCCAAAAGTTATAGCAAATACACATAATGTATGATGTCACATACAAATTCATTTTGATAATGGATGAATCGGCAATTCATAATCAACATAACAACATCTTGAATCAACTTGTTGTTGTTATCTGCATTCTAGAAGATGTGTCTCGATATCACAAACTTGAGTTAATTAGCTCTTTAGCGGATAGTTGTAAAAACAGATACCAAAGCTGGTGTTGATAAGACAACGAGGTTTTGATGACTTCCTAAAGCAACAGCAACAACAAAGTTGTGAGAATGTTAATTGTTTACAAAAATGTCCAAAAAATACATATTATAACGTATATCACATGTGCATAGTCATCTGGATAATGGATATTCATTTCATGTACAGCATCACCAACTCGCATTCAACATCAAGAAATTATCATCGAATTCAAAATTTTTGAAAAACCCTTATAACACTCGATGAACAATTATTTTTGACATAAGTTAACTGGAATATATTAAAAAGTAAATTAACAAATATATACTAACAATTTAAAAAAAAACAGTGACATCATAGAAGTGATATTTTTATCTGTAAAAACAAAGAATTGATTTCAACAGTGGAAAAAACAAATCAAAACGAATGTTATCACACACACACTCACACCATAAGTACAGACTGAATATCAATATGTATCCAAGCATCTTCTGCATGCCAGTCCCATAAAAAGCAGCTCATTCATGCCAGATCAGTGCAGTAATACTAAGAGTATGGATGGATGGATCATAAAACCAAAATATTATCTTATCTTATCCTAACAGTACAGAAAAAGAAACAGAACATATCCAGGAAGAGATGCTCTGTCATCGCAGGTGCAAATTGTAAATAGAAAAAAAGATCTATTGTTCTGAAGTCAAAGACATGTTAAGTTTCTTTCAAGCTGTACTGTTTGACTACATTCGCTCTGCTCTCAGACAAACTTTAGGCTATTAAGATGTTAAATCATAATATTCTTTTTATCAGACTGGTTTTACTTCTTTCCTCAAAGCAAAGTATATTTCATCAAAATTTAAATGATCACAGGCACAGTATATCTTATTATACTAATTCGCATTTGTGCATACCACTTTTATTTTAGAGAGTGACATATTTGTTTTTTTTTCACGGTCAAATCCTTCTTATTTTTTCCCTTTTTGTCGTAAAACCACGTAGAGGCGAGAACACTTTTTTTGATTTTCCGCGATTAGTATATGCTCCTCCGTTTTGTTATTTTTGGTTTGCGCAGTGGAAATCAGCCGAAAAACGTCTTTGGAGGAGTGGGAGCAATGCAATGTTAATCGTTCGAAATTTGTCAACGATCATTTCGTGAGCAAGAAACTTCGCGAAGAAGACGCGTTTCTTTTTGTATACAAATATTTTAATTTAAATTTGATTGTTTTAGGCAGCAAATCGACGAAAGAACTGACGAAGAAACACAGGTTTGTATGCACGAAGGTATTGTTATTATTATAAAACGTTTTATTATCGTGTTTATTGCTAAAAGAACACGGGTTAGTTGTTTGTTTACAATGAAAAATCATATTTAGATATACAGAAGAAGTGCAGTGAAGTTTTTAAAAATTAGCTGCAGAAAGATCGAACGAACAAAAGGTATTATTATAAAACTGTTATTTTTGATTAATAGAAGAACAAGTTAGTATTTAAATGTATTTAAATGTTTGTTTACGTTTTAGTTATCAATTTATTGTTAAACTTTTATTGTTATTGTATTTTAGATTTTATTTTAGATTAATAAAAGAACAGGTATAACCGCATGCTTAGGTGAGTTTTTAAACAGATGTTGTTTTTTATATATAGGTTTTTTCAGAGGAAAACGAAACGAAGAACGAGATGAAGAAAGTCTATTTTTATTTTACGAGCTGTTTACGTATTTCTTTTTATAGTTATCAAATAGTTATGGGAGTGCAGCAGTAGAGTAGTGTAGATGAAGTTGAAGTTGTTTAAAAATGGCTGCAGAAAGGATGCTGTTTATTTGCATTGGTGAAGAAAATGGTTATACTTCTTTTTTCGGAGAGAAATTGTTTGGAAAAGATATAAAGTAATATACGTAAGTACATGAGTCAAATGAATTTAGTAAATACAGCGTTAAAAGAGAGTAAAAACAGAGTTAAAACGATCAAATCATTAAGATGCATGTCCCTCGAGCAGTTAATGATTTGTTTTGGTAACGAAGTTGCTGTTCCTTATTTTATTTAATTCAAAATGGCTCCACAGTTATGAAGTGAAGTTACGAAGAAAGCATTTTTATGACTTTCACTGTATAAAAATGGTATTGGAATTTCAGTAGAAAGCAAAGAGAAAGTGTATGTTTACAATAGGAAAGTATGCTGGAAAGTTAATCGAGTGTTATTAATTTGTTTACAGGTATGAAATACAGAAAGTAAAAGAGTTTAGAAGTGTTTGATAATGGCTACAGAACATGATCAATATTGTTTACTATCATGATGATGTGA
Organism: Turritopsis dohrnii; assembly: GCA_027922465.2. Lineage (NCBI taxonomy): Eukaryota > Metazoa > Cnidaria > Hydrozoa > Anthoathecata > Oceaniidae > Turritopsis > Turritopsis dohrnii. Next base: position 935,971 of record BQMF02000023.1, read on the forward strand.
ATTGGTATTGAAAGGTAAAGTTAAAATAGTATCTATTTAGTTAAACACTTTTAGTATTAGTGGATACATAAAGGATAAGAGGGATGTTTACTGCTGTGTTTTGAATTTTCCAGCAGAGAGGAGCTTTGAACTGGAAATAAAAAATGGCTCCACGAATGTTTTCATATGTTAAAAATTTTTCAGCTATACTAATTCTGTCATCACGTTTGTGTTTTTAATTATTATTTCTAAGGTTAATACATTTTCAAAGTTTCTTTTACTTTGTTTTGTTTTTCTTTAGATTTCGTCATAGCATGATTAGGTTTTTTGTATATGTTTTTTTAATGTTTTGATCTGTTAAAATAGAAATGAAGCACATGATGGGTTATAATGTCGAGAGGGTTACTTAAGATTTACTTACTTAATGACTGTGCAATGAAACTATCTTACAAAAAATAAGTGTTGTTGGCTGTATTTTTCTTAAGTTTATATTTTATCGCGTTTATGCATATTTTGTGTTATGGTAATCGTTTACGTACTATGCCTAGGTATATAACTTTGAATTTATGATTTTATTTGTGACTTTTTATCTTTTGTGTAAATTTTTCTTCTTAGTTATTGTTTTTAGGATAAATACGTACTTGAATTTCCTTTTTTTTTTTTTGTTTCTTTTTTTTTTTTTGGGTTTTACAATTGAAACATTATTCTTTTAGGCAATAATAAAAAAAGCATAAAGAAATGAAACTCATGGTTTTAATCATGATGTTGATGGTTTTGGGAAGAACTAACTATATCATTTCAAAAATTCATTAATGGTTGCAGTCCAGAAGTAACTTTCGAACAAAAGAAAAAGCTGGAAGGTATCATTTTTGTAATGTTATTCAATGTTTGGTTTTGTATGTCTTAGTAAACGGTTCTGTGTTATATATTGCATATTTTTACATTAAAGTTACTTCTCTTCTGCGTATGAATATATATTCTGAGCCATGTTGCTATTTGTTTCTGTTTTAAATTTTCTGAATGTAAGAAATGAATTAAAAAATTAATGCCTGAAAAGAAACTTTTGCAAGAGTTAAATTCTGCGACACAACGCATACTGAACATGGGTGGCGAACGACGCCTCCTGGGATGTTTTTGAGTTGCGATTCTATGATTTATTTTTTCGTCACGGGGTACGTACACGGGAATGGTGGATTTGACCTAATGTTTTTGAAGTTAAGTTCGGTAAAAAGTTTTTACCCGGGATACTAGTATATAACTATTTTACTTAAAATTCTCTATTATCCATGAAAATAAAATAAAACTGAACATAACGTTAATTCTACTGAACTGATTTCTTAAATAAAGATAGATAAAAATGATTTAAAAAAAGGATATCAATAATTATCAATAAATGTGACCATCCAGGGGATTTTGATAACAAACGATAAAACGTTACAAAAGGTTAAAAACGTTTTTTATTTTTGGAAAAACGTTTTTTTTAAAACGAAAAAACGTTTTAACGTTTTTTAAAAACGTTTTATTGTTTTTAAAAACGTTTTTTCAAAAACGTAAAAACGCTAAAACGTTTTCTAAAAAACGTTTTTTCAAAAACGTAAAAATACGTTTTTAAAAAACGATTTTGGAAACGGAATGTTAAGACCTACTGAGCTGGCAAACTACGTGGAGAGCCATGCACAACCTCGATCCCAGGGCTGGTATTGAGGTTGGAGCCATGCATTCTATGGCAAAATAACAACCAATGTTCTATGTTACAACGTGACCGGGGGTAAATAGTTAGCTTTTTTTTTGCTACATACTTCATTTTAAGCTGGCGTAAAAATGTTCAGGAAAAAAGACAGTTTTTTTCTGAAAACAATGTATTTATCTTAGAACTTTCATTTTATTTATTTTAAAAAGATATCTTTTCATTAATTCTAATGGATTATTCAGTCTTCTTTTACCCCCATCATTAAATAACTTGTGTGTCCCTGTGCTTTGCGCGGTGTAAGAAACGCATGACTTTTGTTCGGCATGGTAGCGTTTTTCTTCGAAGAAGTCATGACGTGGGTGAAGATTCAAGATCTGGTGAGTTCTTTTATCTTTGTAAATCTTTTAATTCAAGAACTTTGTAGGCTCAATTTAGTGTCAAACGTTGGATTTCCTTACTTAAGTATCCCACTCTGTAAACATTTTTGTAAAGTGATGTGATTTCGTGATTTCTCATTAACTTCAAATTTTGGAAGATATTACTAAGTAAATTGTCATTTCCACCGTATGTTTCCACTAGAAAAAAGTGTTTGAAATCAACAAACAAACAACAATAAGTGTAGGGTGATTTCATTTTATTTCAGTATGCAATATCTTTTTTTCTGGAAATTTATATATATCCAGAGCAACAGTGTAAAAAGCAGTTATGGCTTTATGTAGAGCTTTTGTGTAACCAACGTTGGAAACAAACTGCCAACCAATGAAAATCAATTGTTTTTTTTCAATAGTTACGATACATTGAGTAGACTCTTATCTTTGGAAAGGTATTTTCTCTAGTTAAGTGTGATTTCTGGGAGGAAGCAGCCAAACAATGAAAATCATACTTTTTTTCAGGTAAAATTGGATAATAGCAAATTCCGTTTGACTCAAAAGTTGACCTAGATCTCAAAGGTAATAACAAAGGGCTCTCTCCACTTCACTATCGACCCCATTTTCTGAGGCGGGAGAGAGATGTTATGATTATGCTTCCTTTAAGGTGGTAGGTGCTGGAGCCACTACATCTTCTGTACCTGACAAACAGAATTGCCTGATTTCTTTATATAGGTATTTCACCCGATCTGCAGAAAATCCTTTTGGTGTGATTTGTTGTGGGAGGTCTTCTGTCACTGCTTTACCTTTTTTCAACAACAGGAACTCTTTCCATTCTGAGTCCAGGGAGGGTCCACATTTAACAATTCCTGGATTCCTGCTATCCATTGCAAAATATTGGTATTGCACAATATTTTCAATTTCTAAGAAATAGTCACTGAATTTTTCGGCCCAGTCATATGTGAGTACAAGGACTTCACCAGTGTGTGTGCCAACAAGTTCAGCTTTATTACACGAGCCACTTTCATCACATGCATTGGCGATGTCGTACAATGTCCATAATGGGGTAATTTTGTTTTTTTTTTAAGAAAACTCCAAAGCAGCTGAAAGAAAAATTTAATTACAATTGGTGTATTGACTCGTAGTTTCTATTTAAAATCTAATTTTAGATGACGTACCGATCACAACTGAAATTTGTGTGCCCAACTGTCATAAAGGAATATTCTATTTTTTCATGAAGACCCACCATTGTACCCCATAGAAGGTACCATATAAAGAAATTATTCTTGTTTTGTCCTGTTAAAAAGAATTGATTTTAAATAATGACAATAAATCATGTCTTGTTTTCTTTTTAGCTTTGACTCAAAATACCTACCAACACAATTATCAGCATGTATGTGTGCCACTGTTTCTCCAAATCCATGCCATTGAAAATAGTTGTGCACATTGGATATTGTGGCATTTGCACCTTTCCCTGTTTGTACGATCTCATCAATCAGGTAGTTGTTTTGCATATTGATGCTGTCGTTACAAATGCCAAATATCGCACACTTTTGTCCCGTCTTAAAGTATATTGGCCCAGGCTGCATAGGATTCTGCGGATAATGCAGCTGCTGTGCGTAATCCCAGCTGTAATGAATAGAATATGGAAACGAACATGGTGCATGTTGTTGCGACACCTCAAAATTTGCATTTTTAATGTTGTTCTCTGCTGTAATGATTTGCTGTTTATAGTTGTCAATATCAGCTTTTGCCAATTTCAGGTGTTGCAGATTTCGTGTCCTTGCTCTGGATGATGGATTTAAACAGGCGATTGTTGTTGTTTTGACACTTCCAACACAAATCTGCAAGAGGTTTAGCCACAACGACCCATGGAATCAATTCCAACCACAACTGACAGAAAAGGCTGTGGCTGACAAATGGCTGCTTTGATGCTATGCATCTTTCTTTATAATACGACCAAATGCCATTTTTTGTTTCGGCAGATGAATAAGGGAAATGTCTTGGTTGCGATAACCAGGTATCCGTCCAGGCAAGCGTACCTCATTTTCTTCGGCAAAATTTTCAATAAAGTCCTTGACATCCACTCTTACATCATGTTTGTAGGTCTTAGATGGTAAACTCCTTTTATTTCCATGTTGTCGGTTTTCTAATCCATTTTCGTGAAAATGTTTGCACAAATAAGAATACCTATTGAGAAACATCTCGCCCAATTGAATCGTTATAAAGCACTGTCAGGTACACTCAGATACAATAGACCTATCCCCAGTTTATTTTTTATCACACCCAGCCTCGTTTTCAATATGCTATACCATGACAACCGAATCTCTTGTCCTCGATCATCAACACTATCACAATTATTGCACTTATTGCACATTACTGAAATGAGTTCCGTGGCATTCGGTTACCATATTAACCATCGCGAAAACGAGGCGGAGTATAATAAAAAATGAACTCGGGAAAGGTCTATTGCAGGCCCAAGCTTGGTTATACTTAGTTTACTTTACAAGAAACCAGTATACAAAAGAGACCTTAGCCTCATATCGGTAAAAAAAAATCTTTAAAATATCTGTAGTAAGCTGGATTTGGAACTGATGTTATGGAAATTAGCAATGGTTTTTTGAGGATGAAATTGGTGAACTATTAAGATAAGGAAAGCTTAGCCTTCTTCTTTGGTTTCTATGAAATAAACTAAGTATACAGCTGCTTTTAAAAGTATTTCTATTGCATATAACATTTACCTGTGTAACGACATTTTTATCAAGAAGAGAAACATATTTCGACAAACTCTTTTTCCATGCATGTGGTACTTGAGTTGTCTCATTTCTGCGTCTTCGGGTGCCTCATTAATTTGCAGGAAACTTAAAACAAACATGTCCTGCTGATCATTGGTTAACTCCTGTATTGAGTCGCGACAGTTCATGCTTTCTTGATCAGAAAATTGCTTCGAACAATTTCCTGCCGGCCCTAACTTGCATCCACATCCCTTTTCCAAGTATTTAGTTACTATCGAGGCTTCATTGCTATCTATATTTTCCGCCATCTTGCTTGCAGTCTCTTGGTGTAAACAATTTCGGCGAATTGTTGCTATGTTTAAATAAATTACACATAGGACCAATCAGAATTACTTATGCTCGAATAATTTACATCAACAGCCAATCAGGAATACATCGAACGCCGCGAATAACAGGAATACATGAAATAATATCGAAGTCAAAGTCACCAAAGTTTTTTTTCATTAGTAACATTATTACATTTCCAAATTTGTCATTATGGCTCAGAAGTATGCGTTAGTTCTTTTCGACGTCGATGATACCACATCTGTTTACCCATGCAACAGACTTAAGTGCGACAATCTCTCTGTGGGAGAGAAATGTGAAGCAAAGTTTTGTGGAAAATTTTACGCGAGCACCATTTTAGCTATCGAAGGTAAAAAGTTTTTTAAATGAGTTCACACTTCCTTATGATAGTTTTTAATACGTGAAACTTTCACAGATAGCAAATCATCCCTTGACGATTGGGAGATAGAATGGCAGAAGCGAAGGGACGAAAACGAATCTAAAAGAGCACGAGTGGAATGCCTGGTAATTACTTCACTAAATTTTAAAACAAAGTTTTACGAAATACCATGTTTAACAACAATAATTTTAAAACTAGGAAAGCAGCATTGAAGAGAGCGAGGTATCGAACAACACTGGGGACGTTGCATTGATAGTAAGTGACAGCAACACTTCACCAATGGTGAAGTAACTAGTGTTATAAATTAATTTAAATTGTACTCCTCCACAGTAATCACAACAAACATTTAATATACGACTTTGTTATATGAAACTTTTGATTTAATTGGAAAAAAATGCACTCTGTCCTTCCTAACTGTAAAGGCAATTAACACTTTCAAATTCATTATTTGGGGGTCATAACAGATTGAGTGGGAGGAGCCACTTAAAATAGTCAAGAACAAGAAAGAATTGAACTGGCATAATTTACAAGGACCTTTCTTAATTCCATAGCATTCAACTATGGCAGAAATCCCTTCAGAGGTGGCAAGTGATTCAGTCACACACGAAGTAAGTAAAACAACTTCAATCACATAAAATGCACAATTTGTAAAGGAAGGTGGATTTTCAGTTACAGAATACAGGAGTTGGTTGAAAAAATTCACTAGGTACTTAGGTTCCAAATAGACGCCCCCCTCCCGAGTATATATTTTTTTTTAAAAAAATGCATGCCAGGACATTCTTATTGTGATATGATTACGTAATATTCATTAGCTATAATTCTGTACATAAAATTAGGGGCCACACAGTTAAGAGGTCACTATAATTTTTAATTCAATCACATAAAATGTAGCTCCTTTTCCTGCACTTAGTGACATATTAAATGTATGGTCCCCTAATGTAACATTATAAACAAACTAGTATCCCGGGTAAAAACTTTTTACCGAACTTAACTTCGAAAACATTAGGTCAAATCCACCATTCCCGTGTACGTACCCCGTGATGAAAATTTCAATTTAAGAATTGGAAACCGAAAATGTAACCATGTTGTAGAGCTCGAAAAACTGATCAAAAAAATGTATGGGATCGTTTCGCTACGACCAACCGTTGCGGAGATATCGTCGATCAAAGGTTTCGATGACGTCATATCCACAGTACCAAATAAAATTTAGGCCCAAATGATGCGTCACCCCATCACCCGTATCGCTGACCCCAAAAAACGTCAGTTATCCCTATTGGTTCTCGAGATATTTCCCCAAAAACGTCGCGTTCGATTGGGGATGCAATGCAATGATTCCTCGTGATCATAAAAAAACTGACGTCAAATGATGCCACGTGCTTTTGGAATGATCGTGAAAAAAGTGTCTCTCGCTTCTACGTGGTTTTACGCGCACATAAGAGGACGATGACCGTAAAAATTAAACAAATATATCACTCTCTAAAATAAAAGTGGTATGCACAACGCGGATTATTATAATAAGATGATATAACTAAATGCGCATAATCACTACATTTCTTTTCTAGATGAAAAGTCTGAAATCATATGACGAGTACCTGAAAAAACATAAAAAATCAATAGAAAAAAAACCCATCGTGAAAGTGCACAGAGAAACACAAACAAACAGTCCTCCTTACTGTGAATGTGGCAAGCGCTTGGATAAACTGGAAAAAGCCATTGCGGGTATAGCAGCATACATGGAGCAAATCAAGAACCAACTTGCTCAAGCACCAACTTCATGTGACGACTCCCAAATTGTTCCCAGCGAAGATATGTCACAGCTAATATCTCAACACATATCAGCTGCTCAGCAGGAATCATCACAAACATCTTTGTTTTCTCCTGTAACACAAGGAGAAAATGAAGTTACTAGTGAGGGAGATATGTTAAATGAGATAAGAGACAATGTACCACCTACCCCAGCTGGGCCATACATGAACTTGCTGCACCAACCAATGGCTCAACCAGAATCTGCCACCATGACACACATGACACCCGGACATTCATTTACTGTGGCACAGATTCTGTTCAGTTCAAACAGCTTGTGTGACTGTGCGTTTAATCTCGTCAAGACGATTTTTACTGAAGAAGAGCTGAAGTACTCTAACTTGTCTGGGAAAAAAGGGTTACGGAAGTTGGAAGTAATTGTTTGAGCACTTTAATATATGAAACCAGTTTGAGAAACATAGTAGCTTGATAGTAGTTTGCTCTGAAATCTCTGTTTTCTCCTTTTTCCTGTTTCTCCTGTAATACAAAGATGGATAACAAAGGGGCAATAATGAATGAGATATGTTAGTTGAGTGAGATTCCACGCAATGTATCACCTACCCCCTAGGACCATCTACACATATATATACAATTATTATGCCACCTATTTTCACAACCACAAACTACCAGCATTATACTTTTGACACCACTAGATTCATTCACATCAATGTCACACATACATTCATTCACTTTGCAAGTTTCAATTTGATGGGTGGAACTTTGGAGAAAACACTGAGAAAATACTGAGCACCACACATTTTCCAGAAAAATGATTCCAGCAAGATTTACCGTTTTGGTAATCGCTGGGTTCATAAACTGCTGATTAAACCTGTTTCTTTTCTGATCAAGTGGACACGTGATCTTGGTTTTGCGTCACTCTTCGTGAATGATATTGCCACTGAGGAAAAATACTAAGTCAACTTTTGAAATGACGAAAATACAAGAAATGGCTACTGGTTTCAACTTGAAACTCACTTCCGTGGAAGATGTCACAATGTCAATTCTGGACATCTCTGATCCTTTTGAGCTAACAATTGACATTACTGATAGGTTTGTTCATAATATGAAATTGTTTAAAAATGCCATCAACACTGTTAAGTTTGTGTTATCGATATCTTCTGTTCAACTATTATTCCAGTCTATCAAGTTTGATCAAGTGCTGTAATTTTTCAATATGTAAACAACAGCATTCAAGAATCAGGTTATACCAGAAGATACCCATTATTTGTTCCTACTTTTCCTTTCCTTTCAAGACTTATATGAAATGACATTAAGCTTTGTACTACCATGCAGCACATCCCAATTTAGTTATTCTAAAATATTTGAGACAGTCATGTTCCATTTCAGTTTGTGTTGTGTTATTGACATATGTTCCAGTTTCTATTTCACATGAAAAAATATTCCAAAAGCCTTGGGTACTAACAATACTAAGTTTGCTTTTGTTACCATTAAGTATCAGTTTTACAAAATTTGCTCTACTTGCTTCATCTAGTTTTGTTTATGCTACCAGAATTGTTGTTTAGTTTTATCATAATAGATATAAAGTGTTTTCTTCAAAAATACGTAATATATAAAGTGTGTAACACTTTGATATGCATGAGATCTTTGTCGTATAGCAGTCACTTTCGTAGCACAACTTATGACCTTCAGTTATTGCTCTGTTATTGTAGTTTGTTTTTTGTCTCTACCAATCACATTAAGTATCTATATTTAGTTGCTATTTATTTTAACGTGTTATGTCTTTTAGAATTTCTGGTGTATAAGGTGAAGCCTTGTAATTGAATTTGTAATTCACTTTGGCTACTCATTCTAAGCATGCCTAAAGTTTGTTAGCAAGAGTGCTTACACAAAAAGAGATCAAGCTTTAATTTTCTGAATGACGTTAAAAAACATGCAAAAATGGACTAGAAATTAGAAAATACTGTTGCCAACACATATTTCATTTCACATTATCCAAGAGAAATCAGCTCAAGATTTTAAAATGTTAATATCTTTCTTTAAAGTTATTTCAAGCAACATGATTCTAAACATTTTAAAAGGAATAGAAAAATTATTGTAAGCCTTTTTCACTAGAGGAGAGTGGAGAGTAGCGGGTAATGTTCTTTGCTAGACAAATCCGCTCAGAAAGCAGGATCAAGTTCAACTTTTCGACGGCAGAAAAGTCCGCCAACCAATGAAAATACAAAAAAGCACAATCTCATCATCGCCAGCAGAAAAAATCTGCCTAGTGGAAAACCGCCTTAAGATGCTTGCTCAAAAATTATTAGAATTTTTAGGTTCGCGTACATCGAGTACATCCGAGATAAAGTTCTCCGTTCAAGCAATTTAAGCTGAACCTCCTACAAACAGAAAGATGTATCAACTCTTTTTGACATGTGTTGGATTGTAACCTGATGTAACCTGATGAAGGCACGTAAGATGTCAAAAATTTGTTGAAGAAGCTGTTGTTTTTAATTGTTTTCATATAAATTCAGCTATACAAGGTTTCGCTCCTTCATAGTATGAAAGGAAGGTAACCGCTCGTTCTATTAGTTACACAGACCCAGTTCGAAGGAAAACTCCGAACCAGGCGGGATTTGAACCCACAACCTAGGAATTCTAGTCCTATCGCTCTACCAACTGAGCTACCGGTTCATGGTATTCAATCCTCATTATCGATATGTAACTAGTGTTGCAGAGAAATCCATCTCCGACGTGATGTTATTGTGATTCACGTTGGAATCCACCAACTACTACGATCACGAGTTATCACGAGATGACTTGGAGCGTACGAGCATCGAATCAGTGATACAAGGTTTCGCTCCTTCATAGTATGAAAGGAAGGTAAATTCAGCTGTAACCTTTTAGTGTACATATATATATAGTACTAGTATCCCGGGTAAAAACTTTTTACCGAACTTAACTTCGAAAACATTAGGTCAAATCCACCATTCCTGTGTACGTACCCTGTGACGAAAAAATAAATCATAGAATTGCAACTCAAAAGTGTACCTAGGTTGTAGAGCTCAAAAAACCGATCAAAAAAGTGTAAGGGATCGTTTCGCTACGATCAACCGTTGCAGAGATATCGTCAATCAAAGATTTTGATGACGATCTTAGCCGCAGTACCACATAAAATTTATGCCCAAATGTTGCGTCACCCCATCACCCATATCACGGAACCCAAAAAACGTCAGTTATCCCTATTGGTTCTCGAGATATTTCCCCACAAACGTTGCGTTCGATTGGGGATGCAATGCAATGATTCCCCGTGATCATAAAAAAACTGACGTCAAATGCCACGTGCTTTTGGAATGATCATAAAAAAAGTGTCTCTCGCCTCTACGTGGTTTTACGCGCACATAAGAGGACGATGACCGTAAAATAAAACTAAATATATCACTCTCTAAAATAAAAGTGTGACACACAGCCCGGATTATTATAATAAGACTAGTATCCCCGGTAAAAACTTTTTACCGAACTTAACTTCGAAAACATTAGGTCAAATCCACCATTCCCGTGTACGTACCCCATGACGAAAAAATCAATCATGGAATCGCAACTCAAAAGTGTACCTATGTTGTAGAGCTTGAAAAACTGATCAAAAATGTGTATGGGATCGTTTCGCTACGACCAACCGCTCCAGAGATATCGTCGATCAAAGATTTTGATGACGTCATATCCGCAGTACCAAATAAAATTTAGACCCAAATGTTGCGTCACCCATCACCCGTATCGCTGACCCCAAAAAACGTCAGTTATCCCTATTGGTTCTCGAGATAATTTCCCAAAAAACGTCGCGTTCGATTGGGGATGCAATGCAATGATTCCCCGTGATCATAAAAAAACTGACGTCAAATGATGCCACGTGCTTTTGGAATGATCGTGAAAAAAGTGTCTCTCGCACAATCGCGGATTATTATAATAAGATATGTAAATAAACAAATGTCCAGTGTGTGTGTTGTGTTTGATTTATACATATGAACAGTTAAAAACACATCTTTTTACAAATTTTCGATATTTACATATCTTTATCAAGAACTTGAGTTTTGACACAACAGCCACCTCAGCCGTCAGTCAGGACGAAGAGAATAACTCGAAAGCTTGACATTTAAAATGTAGTTTTTTTGTATTTTTATATATATACTAGCCGCCAAGGCGGCGTTGCTCACCGCCCATATGCACCTGCTCTGTGTCACTGTATCAATAAACGTCAAATTTCCTTATAAACGGCTCGTACAACTTGTGCTCAATCAGAAGCAGATTCGAAGTCACAACCTCTGGTAAAACCAATCTTTTATTAGTGTAACAAATACACTCAAAACGTAGAGAGAGAAAACTTCAACTTTTTATTAGCTTTTGTTTTAAAAAAGTTACGCGCTCTAACATGGGTGCTATCAAACAGGGGGAAAATGGTTTCTCTTCTTAAAAAGATCACACGGGAGGAGAGAAAAAAAGCACGTGCTAAATGAATGAATAGAATAAAAAAACATTCGATCAGAACGCTTAACAATTAAAAGAAGAAATAAATTTATTAAAAGAAAAGCAAAAAAAAACAAAAACATTTTGTTTTTATATGATACTCTTTTTTTACCTATCGTTTTTTAAACATTTTGATTGCTCAAAAAAAAAGTTCACCCGTCTCATACAGTCAGGCAAAAGTTAGTGGCAAACCGAACATATGCTGCCACGTTCTGCCACTGCTGCTTTTTGTCCAAAATGTTTAATCAGTTAGTTTCTTTGTATTTAGTTGATGTACTGTTTTCAAAGCCAAGTCAACGTGGAATATAAAACTAACAATAATGATAAAAACAAAACGTTATTCCTATTAGTTCATCAGCCAAAAAAAGTCACCTTCGATTGGGGTTGCAATGTATTTGCTTCGAACTCACGTCGCACACAAAAAAAGAAATAATTTCGCTCACAACTTAATCTACCATTTTGCGTGACTTACAAACAAACAAACAAACAGACAGACAGACAGAGAATCGGCTATTAATATATAGATATATATAAATTCAGCTGTAACCTATATATATAACCTATATATTTTATCAGCAACAGCATCAGGCGTAGTTATAAAAAATATAAAAATACAAAAAAACTACATTTTAAATGTCAAGCTTTCGAGTTATTCTCTTCGTCAGGTAAAGTTACAAAGTGTTTTCTGGGTGTATAAATAGGTTTAAAAAGTTACAGTTGAATGATTTAAAAAAATGATATTTACAATAAAAGTCATGAAATTACAAAAAAGAAAAGGCACGGTTGTTGAATATTACGTACATCAATTGAAAAGAATGATAGGTCAGTGGGAAAAGGAAATTTAAAAATAGTAAATTTAATAAATCAGGTGATTGTAAAGAATAATAAAACAAAATTAAAATTAAAATTAAAATTTAACTAAGAAAAGAGCTAAATTCAATCCAAAAAATGTGGATGCGGCAATTGAGATCTACCTAAGTACTTTGGAAGAAAAACTAATGAATATTAAATCAGAGGGTTTTAATTATAGTAATTTGTCTGTTCATGAACAGGAAGCACTTAGAGGTTTACAATCTGATAGGTCTATAGTCATCAAACCAGCTGATAAAGGGTCAGGGGTTGTGGTATGGGATCGCGAGGATTATCTCAGAGAGGCTAAAAGTCAACTCTCTGATAGCGAGGTGTACGAAGAGTGTAACAGTGACCCTTTACCAGCACTTCAGAAGAAAATATCTAAGTTGTTGAATAATATCAAAGACAAAAAGGAAATTGACGATAAAACACTTAATTATCTTATGGTCAATGACCCTAGACTTGGTAGGTTTTATTTGTTACCTAAGATACATAAACGCTTAAATTCTATACCGGGTAGGCCAGTTATTTCAAATTGTGGGTATTTGACTGAGAGAATATCATCATTTTTAGATTTTCATTTACAACCTATTTCCAAAACTGTTAAATCTTACATTAAGGATACTAATGACTTTATACGTAAACTAAAAGATTTGCCTCCTATACCTAAAGACGCCATTCTTTGTACCATTGATGTTGTGGGTCTTTATCCTAGTATTCCGCACGAGCAGGGTCTTTTAGCTATGAGAAAGGCATTGGATAAAAGAGGGGACAAATCTGTTAGCACTGATACACTAGTTAGCTTAGCTGAGCTTGTGCTCGAAAATAACTCTTTTGAACACAATTCTCAGACGTTTCACCAAAAACAGGGGACAGCTATTGGTACTAAATTTGCTCCACCTTACGCTATTTTGTTTATGGGTGATTTAGAAGATACGGCTTTAGAGAATTATGATCTTAAGCCTTGGGTTTGGTGGCGATACATTGACGATATCTTTTTAGTATGGGAACATGAGGAAGAAAGTTTATTGGAGTTTCTTAGGTATCTGAATAGCATTCATCCTACTATTAAGTTCACTCATAAGTATTCCCGGGAGTGTATAGAATTTCTAGATGTCCTAGTAACAAGGGAGGGAAATAAGTTTGAGACGGACCTTTTTGTTAAGGAAACAGATACACATCAATTTTTACATTTTTCATCGTGTCATCCTTTTCACACAAAGAAAGGGATACCATACAGCCAAGCTCTTAGGATGCAGCGCATATGTTCTAAGAATGTTTGTTTTGATAAGCGCACCTCAGATCTAAAGGAATGGCTTTATGCTAGAGGCTATGAGAAAAACCTTGTAGATTCTCAAAAGCTCGAGTCAGTTCTTTAGATCGTGAGCAACTTTTAGCAGGTAATGGGAGTCGGAATAACTTACAAGGTCGAGAGGTTTTTTCTGTTACTTTTCATCCAGCGTTAAGTAAGAAAATTTATGACGTTTTGAGGGAGGTTCATGTTATTTTTCAAGGTGACGAAGAACATAAAAATTTGTTTCCATCAATTCCAATGGTTTCTTTTCGTCGTGCTAAAACCCTTCAGGATATTCTAGTCAGGTCTAAACTTCCAAATGAAGGTAGGGGGGAGGGTTCTTGTAAAAAGTGTCAAGCTTCAAAATGTCAGGTTTGTGATTTTTTAAAAACAGGGGGAGAAGTTTGTAATAGTGATGGGTCCAGGAATTTTTCTTTACGTAAGGGAGACCTTCATTGTAACTCTAATTTTGTGGTATATAGGCTAGTTTGTTAAACTTGTAGTAAGCAATATGTGGGTAGTACAAAAACTTCTTTTAGGTTACGTTTTAATAATTATAAGAGCCATTTTAGATCTTATTGCGTGCGAAAAAAAGCAGGTACACTAAGTCAAGGTAGGGTAGTTCCCCAGGTAGGTCTTTTTCAACATTTTACACAGGACGGGCATAATGGGATGGAAGATTGGGCTTTTCAACTTATTGACAAATCAGACAATGAAATTCAACTTAGGGAAAGGGAATCTTTTTGGCAATACAAACTTAATACTTTTCTACCCATTGGATTAAATGAAAGGAATGTTCCCGTGTAAAGAATTCCTTGATACGTGTATCTTAGGTCTCAATAAGGGTTGGGTTATGTCTTCGCTCTTCTGCGTACTTTCAACGTGTATATCGTTGTGTTAGTATCTGGACTTGAGCATATTAGCACTGTCACGGAGAGGCATATACTTAGCTCTTTTCTTAGTTTAATTTTAATTTTAATTTTGTTTTATTATTCTTTACAATCACCTGATTTATTAAATTTACTATTTTTAAATTTCTATTTCCCACTGACCTATCATTCTTTTCAATTGATGTACGTAATATTCAACAACCGTGCCTTTTCTTTTTTGTAATTTCATGACTTTTATTGTAAATATCATTTTTTTAAATCATTCAACTGTAACTTTTTAAACCTATTTATACGCCCAGAAAACACTTTGTAACTTTACCTGACGAAGAGAATAACTCGAAAGCTTGACATTTAAAATGTAGTTTTTTTGTATTTTTATAACCTATATATATATATATATATATATATATATATATATATATATATATATATTGTACAAAAAAAACACACAGAGTTTCACAATATTTCGATTTATTAAAAATCTTTGTCAAGTGTGTCCAGCTTTACAAACCCATCCTTTATATAGTGTACAAAATGTTTAAAAACAATGAAATACCTAGAGTGTAATAAAAATGAAAACATATAATTGGAGAAAATTAGTAGTTAAAAAGAGTGTGTGAGTGCGTGAAAATTGCGTATTGGTAAAGTGACAAAAAAAATGAATGGTCAATATGATATATACAATAAAAGCCATTAAAATAATCATAGTAATTTACAGGTTTCTTAAAAAAAGGAAGAAAGTGATATATTTATATATAGCAGCAGTGGGAATTATAGCAACAGTGATACTTTAAGTTAAATTAAATGAAATAATAATTGCACATTGACGTCGTTTGAATGGAACACATAATAAATACACTTAACACTCCCTCTACCAGAGCGATAAGAAACAAAAACACATAAATACCATATACCATATACCATATAAATACCATATACATCAAAAACGAGAATATATTTAGGTTAAATATATTAACCTAAATATATTCTCGTTTTTGATGTATATGGTATTTATGTGGTATATGGTATATGGTATTTATGTGTTCTATTTGCGCCTTAAGGTAACAGTATCTAAAAATCAGCTTTAAGGTGACATCTGCAAAAACTTGACGTTGAGAAAAATTCATGAAGGTTACTTGTCAAATAATGAAAAAATACATTGTTCCTGCCTAATAACATTAGACAAACACTTGAACAGAGTAACAGAAAGTGATATAAAATTTTTTGTGTCGCCTTAACAATTTTTCTATGTATTAGCGTCGCCTTTAGGAAAAAGGTAACACTAATTGTACCTTAGGGAGACATTAAAAAAATCTTACGTAAAGCTTTTATAACACCATAGTGAAAAGAGATAGCGCTAGTCTGTCAACATAGGCAATCAAATATTATACAGTTGTTATGGGATTCGCTAGAATCCAGTGCACTACTCGAAGGATGATAAAATTGGAAACATTGGCGCGAAGGTACAGATCTCAGTGAAAGAAGCCAGCACTTCAGAGCAATACTAGGTGTCAATTGTTCTATTGCCCTATTTCTACTTGAAGGCCACACGTTCCAAAAATCATACCTCGATCAGGCTGCTGACTAAGCATTTGGGGGAAAATGTGGATATGTATGGGACTTTCAAATAATTTTCAGTGCACTTATTAAAATGCCTGTTGCCTCAAAGACATTTTTCAGTCCTTTGTGAGCTAGATGGAGAGGGGCATACTTATTCCAGCTGTGCAACACGGAAAAAATTGTGACCCGGTGAGGAGAAGGCAGAAATGGTTTTTCAGTTAACGTCTCCAGATAAGAATGTAGTTCGGAAAACTACATAGCTATGCTGAAGAGTCTTTTTCCAAAATTTTAACCAAACAACAAGACACAAAAGAAGACAGAGAATGTAAAATCAACAGAAAACAAATAAGCTTGAAAAGAATGCAATGATACATATCAACAAAGGCGTGATTGATGTGTGATTGATGAAAGTTCATAAAAGGTCACAACTCTGAAACTAACACTTGGAATGAAGGAAACATATCAATAAATCAAAAGTGGGCTTACCTTACCAAATCCTTATACGAACCTACATGAGCTTACATAAGTAAGTAATTTTACCGAATAAATTAATAAAATAAAACCGAAATTTGCCTTAAATTTCAATATTTCAATCAGCTATTCTCCACATCTACAAAATGTACATTTTCAGCTGTTGAGGCATGGATACACTATCAATTTTTTATGATCACTAAAAGACGCCTGCCTTTACAATGCCCTGCCTTTTAAAAATATAAATCAAAATCTTTGGAGCCAATGTAGCAGGCTGCCCACTGAGCATTTGGGGGGGGGGGGGGGGGGGGGGGAATATGGGAAATATGGGATATTTGAGATCAAAAATATGATAAAAATATGGGATTTTTAGTGAAATTTTTATCAAAATATGGGAGATTTATGGGACTTTCAAGTAATTGCCAGTGTACTTGTTAATATTCCTATTGCATCAAAGATACTTTTAGTCCTTTGTGAGCTAGATGAAATGGAGAAGGATTTTAGTTCAACTATGCAACACAGAAGAAATTGTAACCTGGCAATGGGAAGGGTTTTTCAAAGCATTTTGGAAAGGTGGGGGTTGAGTTTGTTTGAAAAACAAGGTGAGTGTTGAGTACATGGGTGGGAGTGAATTTCGTTAAATGGGGGTTGAAAAGTATGCCAGCTCATAATCTATTTTTTATCTGAGAATATTTAACTTCTTAGTTTTTTTTTACACAGCTATTGAATTATATGGCTTGTTAGTTAAACTTGTTACTACACACCTCATTGCACTTAATTTCCAATTATCTTATGAATTTCTTGTTAAAAGTAGACACTTGTTGTGATTCAAATTGTTTTGTAATGGTTTAGGTAATGAACATTATTTTAAAGTTTTTTTCTTTGTAAATATGAAGAAAGAGGTGTTACACCAGTAAATGTCGCAATTAACAGGATATGTTGCAATCAACAGTAAATGTAGCAAATCAACATTTTAACAACTGTTGCAATGCTCGAAAACAAATTTCGCAACTGTCAAGAGTAAAATTCGTAATTGGCAACAGCAAATGTCGCAATTACCAAAAGCAAATGTTTTAATTTTACTTTTACAGTATTTTACAGTTGAACACTTTGTTAATCTTCTACAGCCTGACTTGAATCAAAACTCACAGCATCTAGATAATTCAAAAGATATTTAATTGTTTCAACACCTTCAATAATAGGGACATGTGCTCCAATTCAGAATTCTATTCAATCTCTCAAGTTTGTTCGATGTGTTGCAGAACTATCTAAATGATATTGACCATTTTGTGAGCAATTTACATACATACTTACAGAATATGTCTTGCAGGTGGTTTATCCTTTGTTTATAATCAACTGGTACTTTAATTGTTCTCTTATTAAAATAATCCTGGACAAAAAACTTGCAATGTTTATAAAATATGCGACGTTTACTGTTGATTGCGACATTTACTGGTGTAAGAAGAGGAAAGTTTGAGTTTCATTCATTTGTCTCTTGATTGCTTTTTATGCATATCATTGATGGCTTCAATATTTTTCTGTGAGGATTTGACCATCTCACAGGCTATGTTAAAACCTATGTGGTCCGTTTCTTTAATCATTGATTTTAGACTCTTGTTGCATCTAATTAAGTCCTAGTAGCAACTTCAAGTTCTTCATCCAGGTTTTCCTTCTTCTCCTCAGCCAATACTTCTTTCTGCTTGATTTGCTCATCCTCCTTTTTTTCTTTTCTTCCCTTTCTCTTCACCTCTCTTTTTTTTTCTCTTTTTCCATGTTTTTTCATTTGGAAAATTCAAATATGGGATTTATGGGACATATTCAACCAAATATGGGACAAAATATGGGATTTATGGGATTTATGGGATTAATGGCTTGAGTGGGCAGCCTGATGTAGAGAAATTCTGGAGACCAATTAACCCACCAAATAAGCAACCTACTAACTAACTAACCAACTTAAATTATTTATCAGATAACATCAACAACGTCAACAAAAAGAAAATGTCATGACAGATCAACAATCTTTTTTTTTAATGATAACAAGCAATCCAGCAATGGTCAACCTTCACTTTTTTCAATCAAATATGGCACAAAAGATGGAATTTATGGCCTGGGATGGCAGCCTGTATGAGGTAAAAAATTGATTTCAGTGCTTTTTTTCAAATATCCTTTCTGCACATTGTAAGACCTCTCACCTGATTGGTTAATTACCATAGCATTCACCTAGCACTTTTGGGTGTCACCTCAACGATTTTTTTTACGATTTCAAACGTCACCATAAGGGAAAACAATTACAATTAACATTGACGCCCAAAAAACCCAAGTAAAAGGTATTGTACATACTTAAGAGAAAGACTTTTTCAATGCTGTTATTTTCCATTACAATATTAAATCAGCAAAATGAAGAAAAAAATGAAGTATAGTTTACCTTTCATTAATATTTTTGATAAACTACTTCAAACTCTGACAGTTGATGAATATGACAACCAAATGGTTTCCTCATTCAAACATAGTTCCAAGTTGATTGACCTAAACAAAGAAGTTGGACATTAATTCAACAAAACTCTGGGTTTTACAGCTGCATTTATTTACTCTGACAAACTTTCAGGCAAAGAAATTTTATCAGAGAATTTAGCTGCCAAGGTTGTCTGGTCCCCCGGATTACCTAGACAACGAAATGGTTAAGAATTGGAGATAGCTCACTATCATTAATTTGACAATAAATAACTTAATCTCATTTTTTCACGAAGGTAATCCGAACTGTCTGCTTCAAGCAGGGGTATCGGCCTTTCCTGTATTTAATTCAACAAATTTTAAGCTTAAGAGTAACATTCAATTTCACAAAGTGAAAGTTGAAGTGATTCTACAAGATCTTTTCCTACTTGTACCCGGAAAAAGACAACCAACTCAATTATAGACATTTTCTCTTTTGAATAAATTTGTTGAATTAAATATGGCCTCATTGTTGCCAGCTTTAGGCAGCAAAATTCTATTCTTATGTAAAATCACAGGATGAAAAGATGAATATGAACTTACATACTTTCATTAGGATATGATAAAATGTCTATCTTCTTTAAAATCAGTTGTGTTATGCAGAAAAGGTCAACCATCACAACATGACATACAAATACAACGGTTCTTTTAGATTATCCAGAATGTATTCCAAAATTCCTTATCATGTTCCTTATCATGAGATTTGCTTTCAAAACTCTTTAGTGATCATTGTGTGAATTTTACTAACACTAAATGATATATGACATGTGACTATGCTTATTAAGCTTTTAGTGAGGTGAGCTACTTATTCTTCTTAAACTCTACTTGTTCAGAAATGGGATACTAACTTTCTATAAAAACCTTTTAGCAAGGAAAGAAAATCCATTTCAACTGATAAAGAGATGGATAACTTAGGATTAATGTGAAAGATTATGTTGCTTTGAGCAATGTTATTAACCTTCAGGGCGGGAACTAGTAGCACTTTTCAATACTGATTCAGGTGACAAAGTTATTCTTTAGTTTGACTTAAACACACAATGTTAAAAGCCTTTTTTCATAAAAACATTAAGATGCTAACATAATAATAATCCTTAAAGAAAGGGAATCTCTTTTTTTGCCACTTCACCATGCAAAATATATAAAAAAAACAACCAACTGAGATGTAACATGAACCTCAGCATCTTTCCCATCTCATATTATGCAGCCTCTTAGTTACTGCATAATTTGCTTACTTCCTGATTTCATACCAAATCATAACAGGCATTCATGATAATCAAAATTTCCTTTAGGTTTAATTGTGGGTAGTAGTAGACTTTAAATACTTTGAGAATTCTAAACTTTTGAAAGCTTACTAAGATAACTAAGATAACATCTTATAAAACACATTATTTATTCCGTAGAATTAACAAAAATAAAAAAATGATGTGTTTTATGAATATATTTTCATCACTTGTTTCAAACTAGGGCAAACAAACACAACTGTTTCAGATTAAAAAATAGGTATGAATGTTAAATAATCAAAATCTGAAATTGCTGACAAGGCTTTGTCAAATAAATGGAAAGGCTGGTGTTATCAAGAATACTCTACAAGCTAATCAAATGGCTCAGTGTTGCAGTTATAAAGTCGGAAAACTACCACTCCATCTGAACAGTGGATAGTAGAAAACTGAAGAAAAAGTCATACAAACTAGTTTCAAAGGGAAAATTACTGAATAATTGCTAATTACTGTCTAATTCCCACAAAATCTCCTCTCTTATGGCATTGACAGCACCTGTTCACAAGGGCTTATGCATGAAAAATCTGAGAACAATAAGATTAGCAGTTATATAACTTCTATAAGCCAAGAATAAAAGAAAACAATGCCGTAACAAACAAATAAGCAAACTATTGGATTAACACAACAAAACCAAACAAGATAATGACTTATATATCAATACATAGCTCTTTTTGTACTTTTTTCCGCTTAACCATTCTCAATCGTCTTTCATTTACGATTCGGGTACGAACTTGAGTGTATGTAAGCTGAAATTGCGCCCCAAAATTTTCCATTTCTTTTCTGCCTGTTAAGAAAATAAAAAGTGATCAAGATACAAACAACGTAAATAGGAAACATTAAGCAAAAATTCAATTCAATTCAATCATATTAAATCTCACAACTTATGTCAAAGCTCTTATCATCCATTTAGTGAATTGTTATTATAATCCATTGACTGAAGCTAACCAAACTTTAAAGAAATCCATCTTAATTTTTTAATCTTTTCTTAATGTTATTCTTAAAGGGATCCCAAGGTCTAATAGATTATTCAAATAATACTGTTTATCTTAAAAAATGAAGTAGTAACTCTTGTTTCAGTTTTTTCAAACGTTTTTTAGATCGTGAGATGATCACGTTATAAATATTTTTTCTGCATGCTTTAAAACTTTTTAAAAACCTTCTTCTTCGTAGTATTTTTAATCTCTAGCGCCCAGACCTTTTCCATTGTTTAAATTTTTGTGACGTATGATTTGAGTAGCATTGAAATATGTCTTTTATCAATGTAAATACAACACTTGCTTTCACTAAGAAATTTTCACAATAAAAAGTGAGCGATTTATAACTCGGTTTTTATACGTAAAATTCCAGAGTTTCACAATGTACAAAAAGTGAAAGATAATAAAAAAAGGTGATGCAACCTGTTATTAAAAAAGTAAATAAATATTCCATGTAATAGATTGAATATTAGTCGTGAAGAAATCATAGTCGAAAATGCTCCTCACTGTGTTGCTCATAACTGTAATAATCAATCGAGTAATAATAGTAAAATATCTTTTCATGCTTTTCTTCGGCTTCAAAAAATACGTCGTAAACCTGCCGAACGGAATATATAAATATATTCCTTTCAAACCATTTCGAAGAAATTTGTTTCGATAAAAGTCATGACATGCGGTTGAAATATTCTCCGTCAACAAAGCAACGAATAAATAAATTAATCAATAACTTAATTAACATGTTAATATTTACATGTCAGAACATGGTGAATCCAAGAACGTCAGTAGATCGATCGTATAAAGCACAACAATCCGAAGTAAGTGTTTATACCCACTGTGTGGTTATCTCCCACCTCCATGTTTAAATCTTCATTTTGTAATTTCACTATTTTTACTCTATCTTTCTTTCTATTAGGTTTTGAAGATTGATGTGGACTAAACGAAACAAGTGTTGTTGAAGCAGAGAACTGCGCCGTAGAAACGATAACGGAATATCATCCATGATACAGTAAAAAACATCCTTGTTCAAGCATGTTGCCTGGAATGGACCATCATGTTCAGTTATAAACTTTTAAGTCTAAAGCTGAATCTCGACTACTTTAAGAGCAGAGATATTCGGGTTTTTCGCTTTTTTGGCTCTCTTTGCGAAGGTTTATGCGTTTGGAAATTTCAAAACAGCAAAACGCGAACGTTTTTTCGTGAAGATAGAGAAACCGACGACGAAACAGATTTTGAGTGGGAAGTTGAAGAAAATTAGTTATAGTTTATTATTTTTAGAAAAGAAAAATTATAAAAATTTGGTTTCTTTTTTGCTCATTCGCGAAAGTTTTTTCACGTGAAAATAAACTTTTCCTTCGATTCGAGAAAGTTTTTTCCGCGGAATTTGTTCCCAAACCTGCGAAACGCGAAAGTTTATTCCATAAATATCGCGGTTTTTTTTGACACGCAAAAGTTTCTGCCCGTGAAAGTAGCCAGAAAATGCTGCGGCGGGTGGTTATTTCCGCCCCTTCGAATGATGTCGCCGAGAGAGATTGAACGAAAAGTACAAACCATGTCTACAAAGACAGTTTTGTCTAGTAGAGATTCGCCTTAAAAGAAAGAATTAAATGACAGTAGGATGGAGAGTTTATCAAAGAGTATGCACAAAATACTTTGATTTTTAGATTATAACAGGTGACAAGAAAATATTTCACATTTCGATTTATTTCAAAGAAGAAAAGTAAATATTTATGTTCAGAAAAAAGCTTTTTAATTTATTTCATCAATCTTAGTACAGCAATAAACAGTCCTGATTTGCAGACATGCAGTGGGAAACGGCAATAATGGGAACTTTGACACCAGGGATTCATGTCGCTACTTTTAAACGCGATATTTTGTTGGAAATTTAAATCGGTAGATAAAATCATCTTCTACATTCCCAACATCTTTTCATTCATCATTTGATTT
This sequence comes from Turritopsis dohrnii, assembly GCA_027922465.2. Lineage (NCBI taxonomy): Eukaryota > Metazoa > Cnidaria > Hydrozoa > Anthoathecata > Oceaniidae > Turritopsis > Turritopsis dohrnii. The sequence goes on from BQMF02000023.1 coordinate 959,483, forward strand.
CTCGTTTATATTTTGTTGTTTTTCTGGCTCGTATTGGTACGATGTCGCAGACATTTCCCACTTATTATGCGAGCCGTTACTCAAATAATACGTCACAACTACAAATTCGGCTAAGAGGACTGGCGCATAGAGTTAAAAATAGAGTTCAAGTTAAAAATAATGGTGGACGAAGAGCACGTAGAAAACGTGTTTTGAATAAAGTAATACTGGACTTCTGATTAATTGCAAGAGCGAAAACTTTAATTAACGTTATTTTTGGCTATCATTCTTTAAAATAGTATTAATTTATGTTACGACCTTGGGATCCCTTTAAATAAACACGATTCTAAACTAGATGTCAAAAAAATAACCTCATAGTATTGGTTAAGAAAGCAGTGAATTACATTAGGTCAACAACAATGGGAAATGATGGACATTGTTTTCAACTGTTCATGAAGTTGACATACAGGAAACTGTCTAGGAACATGAATTACAATTCTTATGGTAATTAGTTCTTAATAATCCAATATCTATTACTCTGTATCCTTCATACAAAGCCAAAGTAATTCAAAACATTCCATTTGCCAAATGATTATAAAGTAATACGCAACTACTCTGCATGAGACAAACATGTAATATATATCCTTTTTCTTGCAAAATTAAGCAACCGAACTTTATAACACATATCATAACACTCCCTCATAATCTGAGGATATTTGCTTTTAAACAAGATTCAAAGGGATGTCAATACTTGTTGTTGTTATCAGTAAAGGTCAGACATACTTACTTGGATAACCCCGTTCTTTATTGAGAAATGCGCCAAACTTAAGGTCAAAAGCTCTTTTGCCTTCCTCTGTCCACAGAGTGTATTTTCGGGCTAGTTGCTTTGAATTTTCTGCAGAAATGTTTAGAGTTATTCTTTAATAATACTAGGAACCAACACTAAATATTTTAGTTAACCAGTGTACTGCAATCAGTGACAAAATATGTTGGCCATAGGTGGGTTTGTCTAACAAAATACATTTCCAACACTTCCCAAACATTAATGTTGTTTTGAAGCTTTGGCTAGAATTTCTGTCACTGATTGGAGAACATTATATTCAAAACCTTTTAATGATAATCAGAACAAAATTGAATCACTTCAAACCTTTGTGTTGCTTAATGGTGTTCCTGTCTGTCTCATCTGAAGAGTCAGAACTCACATCATCTAGAACACAGAGCCTTTTATAAGTAACATGCATTTAAACTTCCTTATAAGAGTTTTTAAAAACCTTTAGAACAAACATTTCTTTATGATGCTTGGACGAATCTAGAAATGATGAAAAATAGGTGCTCTTGTTTTTCTTTTTAAACTTATTATTAATTGCAAAAAATTTCTCAGTCAAACTTTTGATAGGAGCTGCAAAAGGAATGGAAAATGCACAATTAAATTTTTTTTTAATTTAATTATTTTGAGTACAAGAAACTCACTTCTTCTCTTTGTCAGATTAACTTCTGAAATATTTCAACATAAGTACATCATAGACAAATGTTATGAATTTACTAACGACTAACTTAATGAGATTTTTTTCAATAGAGCATACCAATAAAAACACTAATTTGAATAAGCCATTTCATGAAAATCAAATCTTTGATTGATAATGACCACAATTACTGTATGGGGACTTTAAGATTTCCTCAACCAATCCCCTGTTCAAATTTTGTTTTAAGTTAAATAAACACACACACACAAAAAAAAATAGAGTTGATTATTTGCATTTGAATGACTTACACAAACTATCCAAATGTTTACCTTCAGGCGGTTGATAGTTGACATCGTTGTCATCGCTCAAGTTGTCTTCATAGCTTTTTAGACCTTAAAATTAAAATTTCACACAAACTCCTATCATAATGAAACAGACTTGTTGGCTACATCATTTCATTCTTTGTAAGTCTTCACAACAATTGCATAGTCCATAATACTGGATGAATAATTTTTCATTTATTAGGTCTGGTTTTTACAAGACCTATACCAAGTAACTAATGTACTTGAATGCATATAGTTAGAAGAAATTGTTTAGAAAAGCTCCTACAAAAGTCAATATTAACATATTTGACAGTTAATTTATCACCAATATTGCAATGCAAGGATGGAAATAGTTTACACCAAATATCCAAGATCAAATCAAAGATATTACCTACATGTCTTAAAATTTTATGAAGGCCTACAACACAATGTGACTGTCCAAGGGCAAAACACTATCATGAAAAATTATAGGTCAGGTTTATAAGTTATTTTAAGTCATAGGTTATAAGTAAACATTACTAGATCGCAAATCCAATGATAAGATCATAGGTTACAGGTAGATTATAGGTAATCTATAACTTATGACCTATGAATACAGCCAACAGGTAAAACTTATAGGTAATAACAGGTAATATGTGAAATTACCCATAACTCATGTTAGATTACCCTTGGCTGGTCACCTGCAGAATTATATTATAAAAGTTATGTAACTTACGATCAGCATTTTCTTGATTATGCACATAATTAACTATAAAAAGTGATGGTTCCAAAATTAACAAAGAGGATTACGGGTAATGGAATTTCAGTTAAACAGACATACTCAAAAAGATTTTAAGATAAGACACTAACCTTTATGACGTGAAGTTCTTTTAGGATATTTTTTATCTGAGCTGATGTTGCTTTCTAAAAAAAAGCAACTAAGTCTAAAATCTTTTCAAGGTAAAATTCAAAATCAAAAGCAAGAAATAAGACCCTTCAAGGTCATTGTATCATTGTATAAAGCACATAGATAAAGCTGAGTTGGTCTGATGATGGGCTTTCGTACATACTTAAATTTACTTTCTTTCATAAGCTCTTGTAAGGACCCTCCAATTATTGTAATACCACCTTGTTGCTGTATAATAGGGATAAGGATACTTATGACTTTCTTGTGATGATTGTAACTCATCCATTTATTAGATTCTTCTGGAATTTTTTTTTTTTTTTTTTTAAATCACTCACCCCACTCAAGGCAAAAGCCACTACAAGGAGTGGGGCTACATAGTCCGGATGTTATGTTCATCACAGCGTTTATCTCCCCGACTAGCCTTCATTTTCCCCAAAATACATCAGGGAATCGAGCTAGTTGCAGTACCTCCAGGAGTCGTGACTTTTTCAATACTTAACACTTACCTAGAAACTTACGCTAATAACAAATTATGTTTAGATTATAAACATACAAAATACTTTTTTATAAACCAGTCACAACTTCGCGTGACTATGAAAAGGTTACAACATATAGAATTGAATAACCCAATAGACAAGTCTTCATATCAATTCTTTCTCCTTACCAAATCCATAATAGATATTGGAATACCGGCTCCATCAGTCTTGTCATTGGAAAAAAGATTTTTCTATTGCAATGTTAAAATCATGATTTGATTTTAAATTTCGTAAAGCTCGACTTGACTTAAACCATAATACTTCAACATGTTCCCTATTTTACTTTCTCACACGGCAAATGAATTGAAGGTTGACAGAAACACTTTCTGTTTGTTTTATTTAAAGTTCATAATAATATTAAATTCTCTGCACAAGAGAGGCTTTCGCTGTTATTGCAGCCTTCTATTCAAAATTCTACACGTCTTTTGCATGCAGCTAATATGGAAAATTATCCCAAGACTGCAAAACAAAGCAAACAAAACATAACCTAGCACACTTTTGGGTTTTTCTATGGCAGCTACTTTTTTAATTTCTTGAGTTAACTAAATAAAATGATTCAAAAAGAAAATTAAATACAATTGCAAGTAATTTTGGATTATTATTTAATCATTAAATCAAATGAGAAATAACTACCTGATCTTTCTCAGCTGCAGGATTTATACAAAGTTCAGATGATGAAACTTCGGATGACTTCAGGTCTTCACCAGATTGATTTCTTATTTCCTGTAATCTTCTTCCAGTTACTTGTAGCTGCATAGAACCAGCAGCTGCCTGATAGGTATTTTTGTTGATATTTTCAGAGTGTCCAAAATGTGAAAATATCAACTCCTTTTCCTTATCAGACAACTGGAGCTTAGCCAACAGAGTAGCTATTCTATGTCTGTTTTTAGTAGCATTTATGACACCTTAAAATAAACATTATGATTTCATAAGAGCTGACTGGTAGCCTTGTAGCAGTGCTTGCTTCCTGTTAGAGAGGTCGTGGGTCCAACCCCTGAGTCATGCCAGTAACTATAACAGTGTGAATCAATCCACTCTTAGTACTCAGCTTAAAAGTAAGAGGATGATCGAAGGGGGAAGCCCAGTTGAGTGGTTGCCACCATTACAGCTTCCGTAGCCCAAATAAGAGTTAAAAATACACTAGGACCTCCTTTGCAGAAATCTCATATCAGTACCTGAAGGAAATATAGAGGTCATCCTGGGTAAATAATAAAAAGTAGTAAGTAGTGTCCTTCGCAAAGTGGTACAGAAAATTAGTAAGCTCCTCAACTTCTCCTGAAAAACACACTTCTACACATTTTGTTAAAAAAGCCTTCAAGTCTGTCTCCAAAGTATGTGGACACTTTACACTTTGGATGATTTCTCAATAATCAATCATGTTATTTTAACAAATTATATCTCCTTAGTGGAATATTATAGTTGAAAAAATTATGTTGAATTTTCATTTAATGAAGAAGAAATTTGAAAAAGAAAAAAAGGAGCTTTTTTCTACAGGTGCTACGATCATGATTTTTACACTGACCAAAAGGCAATCCTTCGCGATTACAAATATATAAAAATTTGTTTAAAATTTGAGGTCATTCGAACGATATGACGGGTCAAGGTGACCCATGTAAACAAATCAAAATACTGACATATTTCCTTAAAATTAGGGGGTTTACAATTCAACTCATGCACGATCAAATCAACAATGTTTTTTTTTTTAATTCTTCAGGGACATTTTGATGAGCGATGAGCTATGGTTTTAATTAAGATTTTATTGCTTCCACAATTTGTCTAAAAAGAATAGCCATAAACAGAAAGTACTAACATAAAACAAGAGTATCATTTCTTAGTGTCCACATACCTTTGGAAAGACTTTAGTTTAAACTACATCGTACACCACATTAATGTGCATACCTTTTAAGCTTAACCTTTCCAGGATATCGTTTATGCAGTGCCAACCACTAGCATGTCCATCACTTTTTTTGGTACTGGCAAACACAAAGTTATTATTTGGTCCCACTCCAGCTTCTTTTCTCACAGTCATATTAGTAAGAAACTTCATTGCTGACAAAGTTTCTTTGGGAAACATAATGGGCACCAAGTGATCTGCACCTTTTCCAGATTGATAAGTAATCAACATTTCATCTGAAGGCTGATCGGCTGAGTCTATCCATTCTCCATTTAGAGCTTCTTTCCATTGATTAAGGGTTAGCCGCACCGGTTCTCCACCTCGTCTTCCATTGAATAACACAAGTGTAGTTACAGTAGCAGATCTCACAGAAATAAAAGAGTCGTGTGCCAATTCAAACACATCTATGCCATTCATGATAATCTTACATTCTTCCAAAACCAGTTTAACATCGTCATCTTTTGGAAGATTTACAGGCTTTCGGCTATTAACATTGACACGATAGTTAAGATCGTAATATGCGTCACCAAAAAGTTCATCTTCAAATAGTTTTAATACTTGAAGGAAATCGACAACTCTCTTGGATCTTACGTCACTGTTTTCAACCAGGAAATGTCCAATCAGAAACTTTGCGTTTAACTTTAATAAATTCAAGATACTGATTTTTAGTCCACTTTTTTGATTGGTAACAGAAATATCTTTTGCATCAGCATCATCACCGTTTTTTGAGTTTTGGCATAAATGATTTATAGCACTGCCTAAAATTGTTATAACTTCTCTTCTGAACATATCAGAAGCATTATCTAACTTATCTTCCAAAGTAACTGATGATTGTGCCAAATAGAAATCCTTAAATGCCAGATATAGTCTGGCAGTCAACCTCATTCGAGCCCGAACTGACTTCCTTGCTTCAATTCTTTTGTCATTCTTCCTTTTCAATGCATTGAAAGATCTGTTTCCAATCAACAGAATAATTCTGTCTGTTTTCACATAACTACCAACATCGTCCAATTGCAGAGTATTCAAAAGGGCTTGAAACTCTGGGGAAAACGTTTCCACTTCCATGCAATTTTCAACAGGAACTACAGGCATCATTAACATAGAAGTACCAGCTGGACAAATTATCTGATGTCGTGCCTTATAACTTTTAGCAAAGAAACCCTTGCAACCTGTACACATAACTGGCAGGTCAGAATTGTTTTTGGGTTTCCTTTCCCTAATAAATTTGTTGCTACCTGATTTTAATTGTTGTAGATTCTGTTCCCTTATACCATCTCTCCGCAACTGTCCAATGAGTCTGTCCTGTTCCTTGCCATTTAACAGCAACAGTGGAGCCACTGAAGGATGCTTGGCATGTTTTGTTAGAATATGTCTTTTAAGCCTGCTTTGTGGTATTTGGCAAAAAACACATGGTCGGAGTGGTTTTTTCTGTAATTTTCTTTTTCCCAACATACTGCCCTCTGTTTCTTTGTTAGTTTGTGTTGTGACTAATGAATCTCCATCTTCTCTATCATTTGTGCCTTCTTCTTTTTCAGAGTTTGCTACATTATCAGTTAAACTTGGCATATTGTCATTGCTCTCATTGGCTAGATCACTGTCAACAATTTCTAAATCAGTCTCAACCATAAACCCTGAATCATTGAGTATGGATCGAAAAGATACATTCACAGGAGCGACCTCCATATTTCCTTCAATAGTATCCTGCAATTCACCTTCTGCAATATGACCATCAACACTTGGACATACATCGTTATCATTTGTATCTTCTTTACAAGTGCTATCAACTACTGGAATATCTTTTGGTGTTGACGTAAAACTTGGGCTATTTTCTGGTTGGAGTGTTTTATCCAAACATGTTTGGTCAACTCCTTGCTCATTATCTGCAATTGAATGAACAGCATCCTTATCTTTATCAAGGCCATGATTCTTGAATTTCTCCTCTGAAAGTAGAATCAACGGGTTTTCCTCAGGATTGACTGATCCTTCAATGCATTTTAAGTTATCTTGTGACATGCTGTTACTAGCTGCAATACTTTCTTCACCAAAATTTTGAACACTGGAAGGTACCACAATTTTTGATAAATCATCTTTCCCTAAATCTATCCCATTACATATTTCATCTAGATTTGTCAGTTTTTTCTCAGATGTCTCAACATCACCATCATTGGTAAGGTTTGGTATGTCAACATCAATACCTTCTCCATCACCTTCACCCAATTTTGATTTGTTGATTACCATTGTGCTGTTCATGCTGGCCAAAGATTGGGACATTTTTTGGGAAAGGTTGCTTTCCTCTTCAACAAGTGATTCAAATGGTTGAAAAACCAGCTGCTTTATGTCTTCAATAATGGAAGCATCAGATGATAAATTACTGATGAAGTCTGCATCCTTGAAAGTATTTTCGGTTTCATCATTTGCACTTTCTATTTTCACTTTACTGTTTATACTATCTACAACTAGGAAGTCATCATTCTCCATTTCACTGTCTACTACAGTTACTAAATTCCCACTTTCCACTTCTAACTTGTAATTCTTTTGAGAAGCTTCTACCGAAAAGTCAACTTTTTTTGAGCTGCTTGAAACTTCTTTTAACTCTACTGAATCAACTGGCCTACAGGAACTATTTTTCAAACCAATTGAAGCTATACAAGGCAACGGTGGTATAATCTCATGGGAAGTATCAATCTCATCCAGAATGATTTCTTGTGGACGCAAATACCACTCCTAGAAAATACTTCATAATATTCACCTGGAAGCAACTGCATAACGCATCATTAAAATCTAACTAAACACAGAAAAAAAACTACAAAACATAACTTAGCTTATTGAATGTCCAATACTATCTGAAGGGGCTATATTGACTTGTTAAACTGTAGTTTACTTAAAATCACTATAAACTGACTATAAGCAATCAACATGTGTCGCTGTGTTCAACCTTGAAATTCTTATATTCACATGTTTCATTAATGTTGTCTTATAATCTATTATATTTATAGAGCTATGTTGATTTAGATAAATAAAGCCAATTTGTAAGGTTGATTTTAATTTTTGTATTTCTTTTCAAGTATTGTCGAATCCTATGTGAGCAAGAAAAAGTACTGTTCACAATTTTCTAATTTCTTAAGTTATAAAGTTACTCATACATTCATTCTTCCATGCTTAATCATTATGATAGTGTCAATACCTTATGAAGTTTCTTAAGATAATAAAAGTACTACAAAAGCAGCTAGGCATATAAGATTTGTACATTAAAAACACACCTTGTTTCTCCAAGGCATCAATTCCTTGTCTTCACCATAATCATATCTAAAAAGAATGCTTACTTCAAACTGTATGACAATAGTAATTAAAACTAGAGAGGCATGGGACTCCTTACAATACAAAACTTTTACATCACAGAAAACTTTAAAAGTATAGAAAGAGTATAGAAAATAGAAAAATTGGAAGATGGAACCAAGTGGGTATTACATATATACTGTATTATTGTAGCGACAGACACTTGTATTCACAGACACTTTCAACAGTTTCCAACAAAGACACAGCAACACTTTCCAACTACCACAAAGGTAACAGATTGAGTGGGGATTGAACCCATGGAGAAGGATTGAGCCTACGCTATGAATTGATAGCGCAGTCGGTAGAGCAACCACCTAGCAAGCGAGAGGTCATTGGTTCAATCCCCTACGCGGTACTTGGAAAGTACGCTGGTCCATTCTCTGCCGATACATTACTACAATAAATGAAGAATTTCAAAACAATGGAATAAGGGAAAATCTTCACTGAATCATTCATCATACCTGATTTCAACACCTCTCTCAATGTGATCTTGAGCAAAGAGGCACAAATGGACAACATTTTGGATAACAATGCGCTTCATTTTTGCATTTGCATATTTTGAAGGAGAGTCATTCACCAATTTTCACCAAAAGTCTATTTCAGTTGCATCAATACTTAATAAAGTCTATTTCAGTTGCATCAATACTTAAATTATAAAACAGAAATGAAAACTGTAAGTACTAGTAATCACATGGTTGAGAGGGAAATTTGGGATAAATTTCACGAGTTCATTTTTGAAATTTTGAAATCTCCCGAGTGAAACGAGGGAGATTTCAAATTTTCAAAAATTGAACGAGGGTAATTTATCCCAAATTTCACGAATCTAAACATGTGATTACTGGTTAATCACATGGTGATAAGGAAGTAAAGGAGCAGACAAATGAAGTGAAAATCATAAAAATAATTCGAGAATAACATCAACATATCTTCCTTTTGTAAAAGAATAACTATATATACGCAACAAATATCTTTGACTTCGACAATTTAAAATTTACTGTGATTGTGAAGACTCACTGTCATAAATGACATATTTTCTTTTCTTATTTTCGGTTTTCACAATGTTATTAAAAGTAACAGTGCAACCATGAAATACATAGGTCGGTTTGTTTTCAACATTATTAGATGAGGATGAAGCAGTTTGAACAGATAACGATGTAGAGTGGTTTATACCAGCTGGATTAAGAGCATTAGACATCTCTCGAAATTCATTCTCATCCCCAGGATCATAACTTTTCAATCCCCTGGTGCTTGTATGACCAGTAACTTTGATAATCGAAGATTCTGGTATATTAGCAGCTTTTAGCTTTTTAACAGTCGTTTTTCTCATACTGTGATTTGTAAGTTTTTTCCCGCTGTTTTCTAACGGTGTACCAGCTATTAAAGCTTTCATAATGCTAGAGATAGAGTTCTTCCCCATAGGATTTTTTGTGTACCAAATTTCATCCGTTGGTAAAGCATGTTGCTTAGGTGTCAAATAGAACCTCCCAGAATGTTTCAAATCATCAGGTCGTTTAGATAAGTACAGTTTGAATAAGCGAACAGGACATCTATCACCTCCAACAGCAAACATTTTAGTATTGGTTGGTCTTTGCTTGGGATGAAGCCCACCAGGACGAGTTTTAGTTGGATCTTCCAAGAATTCGATGTATTCAGAACCATTGTTGTCGTGTAGGAACACAAAATTTTCAACGGTCATTGTTGTGTGTTCCTGACAGCCTCTTAACCCAAAATGTTGAGTGTTAAAAAACCGCATTGTTCTTACAAGAGAAATTGGTGAACAATCGCCGAGCTTTTGATTATTCCAGAGAATATCTTCCTCACCTGAATCGATTGCTTTACTGGCATTTTTCTTTTTACCCATACCTTGCTCTCGCAACAGTTTAGCTTTGCCTTCAAGGACTTTACGGCTTTGGTGAAATTCCTGGTCTTTTAAAATGTTTTTGGTGTATCCTTGTTCTGTAAGGTATCTTTGTAAAGCACTTTGCATGACGCGTAAGCTGTCAGGTTCGTATTCTTTTCTGTCTTTCTTACGAATTTCTCCATAAAATTGTGACAAATGTTGATCGAGTGAATCAGTAGATAATTCTTCCATATTTGGATTTACTGATCTTTCAAGAGCCCATTGCTGATAAATTTTGATCCAATTATTAGTGCTTTTCTTAGTATTTTTGTTATCAGCACTGTCTGAGAGTTTTTGTAAATCTTTCTCAGACAGTAACTGAAAACGATTAGCAGCCATTCTTCAAAATCAAAATAAACACAAACTCTCGACGAAAGAATGAGAGCGTAATCAAAAACATTCGAAAGTTGTCAATTTCATGTTCGATCGGCTATTCGAATGTTGAAAAATAAAACAGAGGGAAATTACAAAACAGCGGGAAATTACAAAACAGCGGGAAATTTCAAAATAACGCCATTGACGACGTCAATCAAATTACATACAACCATGTGATTAGTCTTTAAATAGATAAAAAGCTACATATTTTTTTTTATAAGGATAGTATATTTTTAGCTGAGACTCAGTATGCTTAGCTAACTCTCTAATTTAAGCCTGAAATATGCTTATGGTGTGCTTATTTTTTCTCCTCAACAAACACCCTCCTAATTGAACAGATAAAGGTCAGCTCACTTTAGTGATGGGGCTCTCAAGTAATATACTTCGCAGTCAGTTTTCATGATTTTCAGCCAATTGGGCAGCTGCTCTTGAAGGATTGTGAAGAATGAGGCTCAGTATATGCTTAGCATTATGCTTAATTTTTGACCATTTTTGAGCCTTCCTATGCTTATAGATGTTATGCTTATAAAAAAAACAAGGTGTATGTAGATTTAAGTTTAGTGGGGTTGTGGTGATCCCAACAGGCAGAGACAAAGTTAAACAATTATAGGTACTTATTCTATGAACTAACCAAGTATGATAATGTCGAGTGAAACTAGATTCCAGATTTAAGTTAGTAAAAATAATTGGTTGTAAAGCTCAACAATACAAGATAATCATAATGGTTCATGAAACTGTGGTAACGTTAATTAAATTACAATTTCTGAGTTATGATAATTGTCTTTCCTGAAATCAAGTGGAAATAAAAGAAATAATTAGGTAACCATTCACTTTTATATTTTAGCGCCCCCTGCATATCAAAGGATTTCAAATAAGCATCCCTGCCACATAAGGCGCGCTTATTAGAGAGTGAGTGTTTATTCAGTTTTTAGATTTTAGGGTGGGCGCTTATTAGAGGAGGGGTACTTATTATAGCACTTACGGTATAGGAACAATAAAGAAATATATACCATATTAATCAACCAGATGCATCTCTGACTCCATGATAAATAAAACTTCCTTTTTTTTCTTTTTGATACTTGGCTTCTCTATGTCCAGCTTCTTTTTCAGAAATATGTTCCCCTACAGAAAGTAGAATTATAGTGTTGCAAGATACATAGAACTTGTCATCAGCGTTTTTTTACCCAAGAATTTAAGTATTGAAATGAACATAATTGTTGTAAAGTTTCTTACCACAGTATTCAAGAAGATAGTCTCCCTTATTAAATGGTTCTCCCGCAAACACTCCAACTCCTATATAAAAGGAGAATTGAAAGGTTGAGAGTACAAACCTGATACAAGAAACATTTGAATTTTATTCAATCTTTTAAAGAAAGTAACAGAGATATCGAAAGAGGTGTAAGCTAGACATGCAAGTAACAATCCAGATTGTCAAGACAAACATGAAACAAGACTGAAGTACAGATGGAAAAAATTCTTCACCTCTGTTTATTTATCAAAACGTTTTTAAAGGAGAATAAACGTCAAAAAAATGACTTTGGCTTAAATAAATGTTTATATAATGAAAGGCATTTAACAAAATTTCTAAAAAGTCCTCTAATGGCTTTAAATTAAACTTTTAAATTATCATGTGACTTTTTTCATGACGTCACAATGTGACTACTGTATTTTGTTTCTAAACATGCAATACAGAAAGTTCAAAATATATTCAACTAAACACGTGCGATTTGATGATGGAATTTTTTAGAAAGTTCTTCGCGATCATCATTCTTTCTTTTACACAATGGATTTCAAAGGAACTAACAATTGATGATGTAAACGTGTATTAATCAAAAACGTTTTGTGCACAGAATGAGTAATGAAGCCATAATTGATCATGTAAACTGAACAAAAAAGTTACGAACATCTTAAAGAAGAATTTCATGATACTTCCATCATTTTTTTAAGCAACTTTGGAGGCCATGGTTGGCCCTCGCCGTTTTACTAACATTCTTTTTTTTTTACGTTAATTCTCCTTTAAAAAATGAAAAACAGAAAATTTTTTCTCTCTTTTACTTAATTTTCTTATGTTTTGAAATGATTTTAATAAATAACATAATGACATTTGAAAAGAATGAAAAACTATAATAACATGATGAATAAATAATGCCATGCAAAATCTTCAAGGATAAAAATCATCTAGACAAAAAGTTGTTTTATTTGTAAAAGATTTTAAACGTCAGATCTTCGTCATACTTACCTGACTGTACTGACTATGACATGAAGTTTTAAAGCATTATGCTTCAGTTCATGAAGTAATACTTTCTCTTAATAAATAAAATACATGAATATTCTGAGCATAAAATTACTATTATTGAAAGATTCAGTAATGTTGTGGCCGGTGGAGAATTGCATGTTGTCTGAAATATGTTTTCCTAAAATCTGTATTGTTTAGGAAAAATTTGTTCCTTTGAAGTAAAATTACTTTAGATTGGATTCTCTAGAATTTTAGAAAAACCTTGCAGTACCTTATTGGAAGTAATTTTCACATGAACAGGCTTCCAATAAATAGGTACCGATCAGTAAATAGTACCGATCAGTACCAGTACCTGAGCAGCTCAAAATGTGGGAACCGATCTACGGGTTCCCGTGGTTAGATGTGGACTAAGGGAGAGTCTTGTGACAATTCACTAACAAGGGTACTAATTGTTTCATTTACTAAAAAGAAACATTCCTGAAGTAAGTGTACCATGTTGAATGAAAGTTCATGTTTCTGTTTAAATTTTGTTCCAGCAGTGATGTTGGAGCGACGGGAAATTAATTGCGGTATTTGCATCATCCATAATGGCAGAATCACTCTCTGGATCGTTGAGAAGGGAACCGTTTCTCGGAACCTCTTGTCAAAAACTTAGTATCGATAGGTATGAGTACCAATTTTATAGTCGGTACCCAGGATTTAAAATAGGGAACCCCCTGATTGGTACACATTACCATTGTTATTTCGAAGTTTGCAGGAAGTAATTTTTGCATTTATTTTTAAAAATCCCAAAAATCAATTCCCACAAAATAAATCAAAGACATGGCCAAGGTAAATTTTTGTTGTGTGGAAGTCATAATAATTTTGATAATTTATTTTACTGCTTATGATTACAATCATTGTCATTTTAGAGTATTTGAAAAAATGTTTTAAAAACAAGTTTGAGCAGTGTGAAATTTAATTCCCATGAAAACTCGTAAATTGAGCTATCGGCAAAAATTAATTCCTGCGAAACAATTTTTTTCAAAAAATTTTTTTCTGCAAAAATTAGTTCCATTGAAAAGATCTATAATCACTCATAATTGAAGTACTACCTGTTTTACTGTAACTTTCAGTAGAAAGGAAACTTATCATATGCAGCCCAACTTTCATTTTATCATGACTATCTCACTTGTTACATCATCAATATTCCATCTACCTTATTTCTGCACAATTATGTTCTCAGGCATCTACCAAGGATAGTATCTGTTATTAATAACTACCTTAATTGATAAAATTGGAATTTAAAAATAAAAAAAAAAAAATTTCAATAGGCATCAAAGTTTCAAAATCTGACATTCAATGGATAATTAAAACCAGTTGCCATAATACAAGGTCTGTGTATCTCGCCTTAAGGTAGTATACATGAAAGCCTACAGAAAACCTTTAACTCAGGGGTTGCGAAATATTTTTCAAACAACACTCGCTAGCGTACAAATTTTTCCATGATTACGTACGTTAATGTACAAATAATATGTAACAACTGTATGGCGTTTTATTAAAAATAAACCATGAAGCTATACATATAAGAGAACAAAAGAACAACTATTCTTCATCTTAATGATGCTACCATTTTTATTTGAAGTGATTATAAGACGGGACAAGCACATTAAAACCTTTGCGATAAGTTTTGTTACCAAACATCAAAAAAATAACAACAACATAATGGACATAAAATGCACTTTGATAATAACTTGTCATGATGAAAAAAAATTCAAAATTTCTGTAAAGAATTTTCATGAAAGAAACATGATTTTCAAAACAATTCGATCAAAGCATACATAGAGTTTTAGAGCTACAGTTACACACTTCAAAATAACTATTTTTACAAGATCAGCACCGCGATTTAAAAAAAGGTATCCTATGTTGTGGTAAAGGTACGGTTAAAGTACTGTACAGCTAGTATCACATGTACACAAAACCAAGAAACTTTCTATATGTGAGCGTACGAAAGTGAAAGACAAACGTACTTCACTAAAAGTAGGCGTAGGAATGAATGTGCGTACACGAATTTGGCAAGCCCTGAAACTCAAAAATCAAGGTATGCGTATGGCGCCTTAAGGTAGTACATGAAAGCCTACGGAAAACTTTAAACGCGTCTAACATAAGAGGCCGTTTATTTAAAAATCTCCTGAAAAGGGGGGGGCATCTATTCGAGGGGGGCGTTTAAAAGAAGGGGGCGTTTAATCGATGCATTACGGTATGTGTATGTCGCCTTAAGGTAGTACATGAAAGCCTACGGAAAACTTTAAAGTCAAAAATCAAGGTCTGTGTATGTCGCCTTAAGGTAGTACATGAAAGCCTACGGAAAACTTTAAAGTCAAAAATCAAGGTCTGTGTATGTCGCCTTAAGGTAGTACATGAAAGCCTACAGAAAACTTTACACTTAAAAATCAAGGTATGTGTATGTCGCCTTAAGGTAGTACATGAAAGCCTACAGAAAACTTTACACTCAAAACAAGGTCTGCGTATGTCACCTTAAGGTAATATATGAAAGCCTACAAAAAACTTTAAACTTAAAAATCAAGGTCTGTGTATGTCGCCTTAACGTAGTACATAAAAGCCTACGGAAAACTTTAAAGTAAAAAATCAAGGTACCGTAATGCTTCGATTAGACGCCCGGGGCGTTAATTAAATTTTTTGAATTTTTAGGGGGGCGCCTATTCGATGGGGGCGTTTAAAAGAGGGGGGCGTCTATTGAATTTTTGTGAAAATCTTCTTTTTCGTAAATATAAACTAAATATAAACATTGATACAAAATTTCCATATTTAAACTTCAAGATCATCGTCAATAAAGACAAAGTTTCCAACTGTTAGTTTAAAATTTGGCGTCTATCGCAAATTTCCATATTTTTATACAAAATGAAAACATTGAGGCTGAAACAATGCAATGTAGTAGTTCTACATGCCTTAATTAGTGTGTCTCTAATAAACGCCCCTCTCTAGAGAGGAGCGTCTATTCGAGGGGGGTGTCTAATAGAAGGGGGCGTTTATTTAAAAATCTCCTGAAAAGGGGGGGGGGCGTCTATTCAAGAGGGGCGTTTAAAAGAAGGGGGCGTTTAATCGATGCATTACGGTATGTGTATGTCGCCTAAGGTAGTACATGAAAGCCTACGGAAAACTTTACACTCAAAAACAAGGTCTGTGTATGTCGACTTAAGGTAATATATGAAAGCCTGCAAAAAACTTTAAATTTAAAAATCAAGGTCTGTGTATGTCGCCTTAACGTAGTACATGAAAGCCTACGGAAAACTTTAAAGTCAAAAATCAAGGTACCGTAATGCTTCGATTAGACGCCCAGGGCGTTTATTAAATTTTTTGAATTTTTAGGGGGGCGCCTATTCGATGGGGGCGTTTAAAAGAGGGGGGCGTCTATTGAATTTTTGTGAAACTCTTCTTTTTCGTAAATATAAACTAAATATAAACATCGATACAAAATTTATTATTCATATTTAAACTTCAAGATCATCGTCAATAAAGACAAAGTTTCCAACTGTTAGTTTAAAATTTGGCGTCTATCGCAAATTTCCATATTTTTATACATAATGAAAACTGATTTATTGTATTAGTGCTGGTGGCTGTCCTTGTCTGGGTCTGCTGGATTGTCTTTGTAACATTTACCGTATGGATTTCTGTTGCATTTACTGTCAATGTCTGGTACATAGTTATATTATTAGTTTGATTCACCGTCCTTGTTTCAGTGTAGCTTGCCGTCACATTTATCTGTTGGTATGTCGTAGCATTAACAGTAACTGTCTGGTTAATTGCCGTCAGGACCGATGGGGGAAGCTGGTATTTAAACATTTTCACAATTGACGTGATAGTTTCTCTTGGGAGAGACACACGCAATTAGAGTTACATAAGAGTTTGTTTCTGAAACTGAAAGACTTCGTGCTGAGAAAATATGTCAGAAATGAACACGAAATAGTATATTTTCCTATTTTATTCATTTTTCTTACAAAAGCCCATAAACAAATGAATGAGATTTTCATCTTTCATGTGTCAGCAGAGTGGTGCATCTGTATTTTTTCAATGTTCTATGCAATAACGTAATTCTTTTCGAATCACTGTTCGGCCATGTGCGATCATCTTTATTTTCTCATGGGACATGTGTTCCTTTATTTTTATATCGATTTCCATGGCGTCTGAGTAAACAAGTAACATCCTGAACATCAAGGCAAATCATAACAAGGATTTTACATTCAAGGCAAAATGTGCTACCATTTTTATTGTGTAAACTATAAAGTGAAATAAAAAGAGTCAGGAGATCTTTATTGAAACAATTATATGTGTGAAACATGTAAAATTTCTCATAGTTTAAGATCCCTACTGATGATTTGATTGTCACATTTTATGATCAAATTGGACTGCTTAACAACAAAAAACTAGTATCCCGGGTAGAAACTTTTTACCGAACTTAACTTCGAAAACATTAGGTCAAATCCACCATTCCCGTGTACGTACCCCGTGACGAAAAAATTAATCATAGAATCGCAACTAATACCCATGTTGTAGAGCTCGAAAAACTGATCAAAAGAATGTATGGGATCGTTTACAGAGATATCGTCGATCAAAGATTTTGATGACGTCATATCCGCAGTACTAAATAAAATTTAGACCCAAATGTTGCGTCACCCCATCGCCCGTATTGCAGACCCTAAAAATCGTCAGTTATCCCTATTGGTTCTTTTATATTTCCCCAAAAACGTCGCGTTCGATTGGGGATGCAATGCAATGATTCCCCGTGATCATAAAAAAACTGACGTCAAATGATGCCACATGCTTTTGGAATGATCATGAAAGTGTCTCTCGCCTCTATGTGGTTTTACGCGCACATAAGAGGACGATAACCGTTAATTAAAACTAAATATGTCACTCTCTAAAATAAAA
The DNA here is from genome assembly GCA_027922465.2 of Turritopsis dohrnii. Lineage (NCBI taxonomy): Eukaryota > Metazoa > Cnidaria > Hydrozoa > Anthoathecata > Oceaniidae > Turritopsis > Turritopsis dohrnii. The sequence continues at coordinate 977,340 of BQMF02000023.1, forward strand.
GTGGGATGCACGAAGCGAATTAGTATAATAAGATGTAAACAATATTTTATCCATATGTATAATGTAAAATACTCTCTGATTTGGAATTCAATAAGTCAACTCCATTGTAGTACTTAATACACGTGTCTGGGAGAAATTCTATAAATTCTAGAGAAATAACTGAAGGTAAAATAGCTACAGCTTAATTCTTTAATTGGATCAAGTAATTAAAAGAAAACAACAATAAAGATAATGCTACTTGAATTATTTCTAAAATTACAGTTACGTAATTAATATATATAATTATGTTGAATAAATAAACGGATGTCCAGTACGTATGTTGTGTTTGAATAATGTACAAGCGAACCAAATAAAACACATAATTATGTCAAATAATTATGCTAAATATGTACCCAGCCGGCAAAAAGTGGTTTTAAAGTGGTTTGTAATAGGTTTTTGAAGTAGTTTTTAAGAGGTTTTAGGCAAATACGCCCGATGGGGAATCCGACAATGTTTCCGATTTATTGAAGATTTGAAATGAAAACAGTGTATCAGTTGGTAGTTTTAGTTCTTATCGACATGGATACAAGTATCTGAACAGCAAACCATAAATATTATAAATAGGTTAATAAGTAAAATTAACGTATATCATACATCTTACATACATCTTATTATATATACATTATATATATCTCATTCTTGTAAGAGGCTTAGCTTTTTACGTTTGGTCTTAATAAGACATTTGTTCTAACATAGAAAAATAAAATAAACATTACATAACCTCTTCCCAGGTAAAAGATACAACTTTTAAGTGCAAATATAAAAACTGAAAACTGATTATTACATGCTCAGGCTGTTGAAAACAAGGATACTTTTGAAAGATTTGTACCCAACGATCATTTATTGGTAATGTTAAAATCCATTTGTCTTGCAATAAATTCCAAATCAAGGTAAATTTTGATGTTTTCCTTTGATGGTTTTTTCTTTCCACATTCTTCAGATAGGAAGCTATAACGTCTTTGCATGATCTCATCTCCTAAAACAAAGAAAAACCATTAAAGAAATTCTGAGCAATTCTTTGCAAATTTGCAATACACTATCTCTCTTATTAGGAGGGAGACGTAAGGAAAAGTAATCAAAATCAGTTTGGATTTGTAAAAACAAAATGTCGTCTTCATCTTACTTTTGGATTATTATGTTTTTAAAAACCAGCAGTATTACTTCGACAGTATTACTTCGACATTAAATTCTGTGACTCAAAACTTATGACCACATTTTAGAAGAACTCATTAAGGTTAAAATCAGTTACTCGACATTTGCTAAACTTGAATCCATAAAAGCAAAACAAAAACGAGAGAGAGAGGATTCTTCTGTACACGTGTGTATGTGAAAAACATTTGAGAAAAACATCTGCTAAACATTTGAGAAATAGCTTAAAGATTCGATGTAGAATTATCATGATTCGATTCAATAAAAACGTTCTTTGTTATTGTTTTGCACCATTGGTTTTGAATAATAAGGACTACTTACTTTATTGTTCGCTTCGTCTCTACGTTGTGAAAATTCTTTTAACTTTTCTGCTCCAAGACAAGCGCAAAAATATAGGACGGGGAAAAATGAAGAAATGATAACAACAAAAAAACAAACAAACAATATATATGTGACGATTCGAGGGAAAATCACTACAAGCGATAATAGCGCTCGCATAGAGAAGTAGCGCTAAATTTATCGCTAACATTGACGAACTTAGCGATAAATATAAGCAGCACAAAAAGCGCTTTCTTGTTTAATTATTCAAGAATAATTAATTTGTTGCTAATATATTCATCATAAATATTATTCATCTTTCCGTGTTTTTTATACGTTTTTCAATATGGTTTTGAAGTTTACTTGTGTGTGTCAACACAACTTTCAAACAAACTTTCACATAAACTTCACGAAAAGCCAGAGGAAACAGGTGTTATTTTATTTAAACGAAGGTGAGTATTTCAAAAGAGAACTTTCGCAACTTGTCAAGCTGAAGTTAAAATGTTCTTTTTTTTCCCTTCCTACATTCATACTTCATCCTAATATTGAACCTAAAGACATTATCGATGCAGTGACAGAAGTCAATAATGATCACTAAAAACGTTGTGATCAATTTAATTAAGGGTACATCTCCACCCAGTGCAAGTGAAATGTCTTTCGAAAGAATAATACCTATCGAAAAAACTTTTAATGTAATGTGTCTTTAATATTGTAAAAGTTTTCTCCCAAGAGCTTATAGAATGGCAATCGAACAATCTAGAAAAAAAGAATTATCGCAGATGGTTTCTACTTGTGGTTGCTTTCAAACTAACTTCTGTATCTTTAATCTCCAACTGAATATAGGAACCATTCAATTAAGTTCAATTTAATACACAAGCAGGTACTACCTGTAAATGTTTCAAAATAATACATTACCAAATCGAATAACACAGTATTTTAAATTGGCTTTCAGATTTGTGCTGAAGGTGCCGGAATAACAAATAAAATAAAAAGCGTTTCGAAAACTTTTTATTTCTCGAGAAATATGTCCGCTTGTCTGTTCAGTCATAACACAATGAATCAGAGTTTATCATGTCAAAACAAGCGAGTTTGTTTTGTATTTATTGCTATTTGGCGAAACAATAATTAAATCACTTATTTGAGAACTTCATAAAACAACACATGGTATGTGAAATTGTATAAACAAAAGACTTGAACAAAACTTTTTGACGATAATAATGGTAATCTGTGCCCTTAGAGGATATTAATGATATTAACGATTTCACTTTCATCTCATTCGATATTCTGTTCATTTCACATAATTAATTGAACCAACATTATTATACGAATAATTTAGTGATAAATCAAATACTTATCGCTAAAATTTAGCGCTTTTTCGTAAAGAGTGATATTTATAAGCGATAATAGTGACAATGATAAAACTACAAGCGCTAAATTTATCACTAATATTGTTACTACATTTGTAAATAAGAACAAATTAGCGCTAAAACCCATTGTTCTTTTAGCGCTATTAGCACTTTGTATAAAGCGCTATTATCGCTTGTAGTGATTTTCTCTAGAATCGTCACATATATTGATGAAATCTTTTATTCATAATTAAAAATTATACATAGAAATAACATATTTTAACCACAAAACTAATCATAGTGTTGACTGTAATGTGTTAAGTATTTTTGTCAACCCCCTTAAAGCAAGCGGTTTTCTTTTAGTGTTAAAGAGGTCTTTAAAATACCTCTTTAAGAAAACCTATAAAAAACCTCTTTAAAACTCCCAGAGAAAACCTGAAGACATTGCAGTGTTATCGATACGAAAATAAAACCGATTTAAGACGTTTTTAAAAACACAGCTTCAAAAATCAGTTTTAAATGCGTTTTTGACACCACTTAAAAAAGCAGTTTTTTGCAAAACCATAAAGACACCAAAAAAAGAGGTTTTAAAAACGTTTTGTGCCGGCTGGGTATTTCTAAAACAGCATCAAGTGTAGTAACATTGAATTATAAGAATTCAAAAAAACTACATTTTAAATGAACAAGCTTTTGAGTGTATATATTCTCTTCGTCATTATAATGATTTTGCTTAGTATTGTGAATGGGAAATTTACGCTCTTAATAATTTGTCTGTTTGTTTTACTATTTCAGGTGTATAAGGCATTATCAAGAGTAATTGATATCAATTTATGAATCGAGACGAATCACTATAGTCATGGAATATCTGGTATACTTGAAACAATGGAACTGCTGAACCAAGACAGGAGTAACAGATGTGACGTGTTGGGCATTTCCAGCATATATGTGGTCAGGAAACATTGATTCAAATTGGTTATCGTTCATTTGAAAGGAACATGTGACCAATTCAAGAATGTTTTATGTATACAAATCGAATTTTGTTGATTGACATTTAAATTTGTAACATAAAAATGGATGTTGTTCATTATATCTGGGTTAAGTTACCTGAACATTTTGGCAAAGTTTAAAAGATGTCTGTTATGTATTTCTTGTTGGTTTTACTTCCTAGTGTTTCTTTATGCATTCGAAACAGCTAATTTTTTTTATAATAGATCATTTTTATTCATGCTCCTTTTGCCACTATGAGTGTCAGAATGTTTTTGAATCTGTACTTATGCATAAAAGAACTGGAAATGATTGATTCATAAAGCATTTTGTTTTCATTCTCTTTTCTATCTCCATCCCCACATTCACAAAATCAAATCCTTGAATACACGTTATCAGACTATCAAACCCGACCTTGTTTTGATTTTTTATATTGTGACATTACTTGATATTAAGTTCTTCATAACTGAAATTTGCATCAAATTATCACGTCAAAACGAGGCAAGGGAGCACAGTTTGGTATTTCGACATTAATAAGGTCTTTGAATCACAATATAACTAAAATGTATATAACATTGATAGGATACATTGCTAGCATCTCCAAAGATTGCCGTGTAAAATCCTGACGTCAGACAAAAAATTCGAAAAATCACTCAACTTCAACAGTTATTATTTTTCTTTTGGATCGCGCTAGCCGATAACGGTTTTTTTTATTGTCTTCTTTGATTTTTTGGCTTTCCGGTGATATCTAATTTGCCCAGTCTGGTATTCGGTGAAATACTTAAATTACGGGTGAGAAATGATCTGATTTGCCGGTTTTCCCGCCAGCGGACACGAAAATATTCTACCAAGAATCACTTTGATGTTCAGCGCGGTGGATTGGCTTGTTGAATTGATGTCAAACTTTGTAGAATATGTAAGAAAGGGCTGGGAAATCCAAAAATCGCCCGCAAAAGTTGTTTTGAGTAGCCCTTCTATGATATTTCATTAATTTTCTGCTATATCAGTTTCAATTTTTTCGCTTGAAAAAGGTTTTTTCTTTTGCGGTCCAAAAATGGACACTTTAATCCTTCCTCTTCCCAACTATGTAATTATTTTCTTGTAAATATCACTCAATCCGGTGAGGAAAAGCACCTCAAAGTTGGATGTTTCACCCCTGATTGCAATGTTTTCCTTTTTCTCAAAAATATGAAAGATTAAAATTTCAAAATGGCAGATTTTGGTATAAATAAACATTTGACAGGAGTAAAATAAGTTGTATATGCACCACATCTGATTTAATTTATCAATTGATATGTTTTATCATAACTTTAAGTTCTTTTAGGGGTCTAGCCATTAATTATGCTTGGTCTTTTTACTTATCAGCATCTGTTGGAGCGTGTATCCTCGCTAGTAAAACTAGAGATATAAATTCAATAAGAAAAATTATTGAATTAAGTAAATAAGTGAAGAATATGGAAAAGCAACAACAGAACAGAGATGAATCATTCACAAAGCTTTTTACTTTCCCTCTAAATAACAGTTTCTTTGATGATGGTAAGTTACTTTTATATAAATAAAATACATACATGTTAAAAAATTTAATATTCAATAAAAATATTTGCTATATATATTTTATTTTTATTATTAAAATATGTTTTAATTTATTTTTGCATAAACTTTTCGCTTGCGCCATCATCAGTGTCATACAAAATAAATCAAAGCATGTTTTAATAATAAAAATTAAATATCTTATATTGAAATTATAACTGTTTATTATTGTCTGTAGGCCCAGATGGATCTATTAACAATGATGATTCGTGTCTACTAGCCAGTTCACCTAATGAAAAACAGAAACCAACTGAAGTGGATTTTGATATCAACTTAAGTAATTCTTTTTTTTTTTAAATTTGTGTTGTTTCGTTTTCTTTGTTTTTGTTTTTTCACAAAAAAAATTGACTGCACTTTATAGGTCAAATATCACACGAAAATGTTAGAAGTGAGATGATAGCAGGAAGTTCAAGTAATGCAGATAGTGATAGTGATCTTTTAGTATCACTAGTAGACAGTTATGATGAAGTTGCGTTAAAGGGATTCTGCACAACTAGATACGATTCAGCTCTAAACTTTGAGTATATTAGCTATAAAGGTTTTGAGAGAATTCTTGAGATTGCATCGAAATATGGTGGTTCAAGGGATAAAGCAGTGTGTACTATGCTTGCAAATGTTGGAATAAACAAAGAACCGTCAAAGATAAGCAATTTATGCCGAAGTTATGAGAGGTTCCTGAAGAAAATAGAACTTAAGAAACTGGATGGCAAGACCGAAATGAGGAAGGAATTCATAAAAAATGATGTGAAATTCCCAGATTTAAAGATGTTTGACACTGAGAAATTGGAACGTGGTCACATTATTTTGTCAGACCAATGTGTCATTACAAATAAAGTGTTTTTGTCTTTATGTAGAGCAAAAACCTCAGTTAAGATTCGTTGGGAGGATATTTCACAGTTCCTAAGTAGTTACTTTGAAATGAGTGAGGAAATCTCTCCATGGGCCACTGAAAAACTTTTTAAGGATGTACAAAACACAGCAGAGAAGCTTCGCAGGAAAAAAGCAAATGCTGAAAGAAACGAGTTCTTGAGCACACCGTTGAGTTTGAAGAAAACCCAGATAAGACCAGATGAAAGTGGCTTGACTACTCAGCAAAATGATTCTGAGGTAGAAATGCACTACCAAACTGAAGTTGAAAGTCTTCATGAACAATTGGACCATTTAAATGGGTGTTACACTGAAATAATGAATGAAAGTGAAGCACAAAATGAACTGCATCAGAAGAAAGTTAATCAACTAAAATGTGAAATTGAAAAACTCAAAAGCAGGAACAGCCTCTTGAAGACGAAAATAATGGAAAAGGACGATGAGCTTGTAAAATTCAATGCCAGAAATTATGGAAAAAGGGAAAGACGCAAGCAAGAAAAAATCGATGAACTTACGAAAATAAACAACGAATTAATGGACAAAGTCACTGCATTAGAAAGACACAATGCCACAATAGCCCATAATTATGACTGTCAAAGAAAAAGGGTTTTTTACTATAAAAAACAATTGGAGAATAGTGGCAGGAAATCATCAATTGATACCGATAAGTTAAAAGAGAATGTTAGGTTCTATGAAAATTTAAGTTGTCAGTTGCAGGAAAAAATCCATGAGCTAGATGAGAATTGCATTCAAACTTTCAAAAATGGAAAATACTCAGATGAAGTAAGATTTGTATTTTATGAGTTGCTAAAAAGAAACATTAGTGTTGAGAATTGTAGCAGTATAATCAGATTGATTTTGAAGAAGCTGGCAAATAAAGACATTGACAAACTGCCCAAGAAAAGTTTAACTGCTGAACTCATGGTTGAAGCTGAAATAGTATCTAAATTGCAAGTACGAGAAGCTTTGCTGGAAAGTGACAACAATTGCTTAAATATTGATGGCACTAAATATAACTTTAATGAAATAGGTGGTTACCAAGTTACAACAGACAAAGGATCGTTTACTTTGGGTTTGGAAGACATGTTTTCTGGAGATGCAAGTAGTTATATGACAACTTTGAAGCAGATGCTAGAAGATATGTCTAGCTTAGTTGCTGTTGAAGCATACATAGATGATGATGTAAAGAAAATTCTTTATAATTTTAAATCGTTGATGACAGATCGATGTGTTACGAATTCAGCATTCTTTCGACAATTTGAATCGTGGCGGAAGGAAGTAATTCCCTTTATGGTCGAAAATTACAACATGCTTCCAGTAAAAGAACAAGAAAACATTAGCCGCATGCATCATGTTTTTTGTGGGCTGCATGTTCTGCATAATCTTGGAATATATGCAGAGAAGTCCCTGAAAGAATGGGAAAGTATAGTAGAAGAAGTAAGCGACAATCATGGCGGATTCAAGAATAATACACAATCACGAACTTATTCTTTATTCTTTGAGTTATCCAAACTGACCAGTTACACTCATGGTGACCAACGTAATGGCAAAGCAGATGAGTGGAAAGCATTTTTAGAAAAGAAAGGAGAAGAAAATTCGATGGTTTCATTTTTACATCATCGTTTCAACATTTTTTTTGTACTTGGTGGAGCAATCTATTATCATCGTAACCACTTGAGTGAATTTGTTGGATTATTGGACAGTGATAATTTCTTGCATGTATCTATTAAGAAAGACATTGATTATCCAGTCTATTTAGCACCTGCACGAGCCTTGGGGATTTTTAATAAATTAGTCAGTGGTCCTTTATTTCGTATTGTTGAAGAGTCTGGGCATATATTTGCTTTGAATAAAATGTGGGAGAAGCTGTTGGAATATTTGTGTTCAGCCAGAACTGATGCTTCTGAAATGATGCAAGGCTTTACCGTATTTGAAGAAAAATACTTATCAAAAGACAAGATTTACGTTGAATTGTTTGAAGAGACAGAAAACCCAGAATTTGACAGTTTTACACAAGAATGTCTTGAAATAATTTGCTGTACATGCTCTCTAATGGTTCAAAGCCAGTTAAAGGATCAGTTGCCTGGAGGGCTTTATCATCAACCTTCTGAAGATGTCATTGATGAAACACGAAATTGTTTAAGGACGAATGTTATATCAGAACGAGATTTTGCACAATATGATAGGAAATTGAGCATGAAACCAACACTATCAACAATAGCAGCTTGTGGAGTTATAATGTTCAGTAACAACAAAACCGGCAAATGGCTCGAAACAAAGACAACCGAAGAGTTAGAAAAAATCATATGCATTGCGAGAACAAACAGGTACAACTGGATAAAAAAGTACAGGCAAAGGAGAAGAGAAATTCTGCAATTCAAGATGGACCAAATGGACAGAAAGAAGTTGGAATCCGAAATAAAGTACCAGAAATCAGTTGATGAGAAAGAATATCTTACACAAAAAATATCGGATGTGGGCTACATTAATTCTGTTGCAAAGCTTGATGGGATATGTTCCAGTTATCCACAACATAAATTGCTCAGTGTTTTGCAATGGCAAGTCAGTTATCGAAAGGTCGTTCTGGAACAAAAGGTTGCTGATAAGAGGCTTATGCAAATGGGTGGAACTGTGAATGGCAAGTATCAAAAGTATGATGTAGATACTTTAAGGAGTAATCTGAAGCAACTCATTGATTATTTTTCGATGGATGCAGAAATTAGAGCGAAACAGGTACACTGCAATAAGATAAGATCAGAAACTGAGCGTAAGCAGTTGCTTGCTGAAAAGAAAGAAGAGCTGTTAGAAGACTCTAATAAAAGTGGTAACAAAGGAGATAAAAGGAAGAAAAACAAAGTCCCTACGTTTTTTGGAAAAACGATATTACACAAAATGTTAGATAATGGGAAAGAGATTTGGTATCGAGGTGTTGTAACTGCTGTGTTAGATGATGATGAATATGATGAGGAATGTGACTTCACAGTTGAGTATGAAGGTTTTGATGATACCTACGACGTGAAGGTTGTACAAGAGTGGAGATTAAATTGCATAGTCATCGAGAAGGCTTTTACTAAGAAACAGAAAATTTAGAGGGATCAGTCTTAGCTTTGTAGGATATTTTGTGAGGTTTTAACCTGTACATGTGTTTTAAGAGGAAGGTAGGTATTTAAATCTAAAATCTGTTCATTAGAGGCTTTGAGATGAATAGATTAATGAATATTAAAATGATAAAATGATAACTGTGGATCCACTCTGCTTAGAGCAATATTAATGTCGAAAGAGTTTACCTAGTTGAGCGGTTAAGGTCATCTTACGTATGCTCCTAGGGCCTTCTTCGCAGGACCCTCATTGATTACGGAGGTTGTCCTGGATAAAAAGTAAATCTTAACCTATTTCCAGCCATTTAACAGATAAGGCAGAGTAAAGCTAGCATTTAAAATGATAACTGTGGATCCACTCAGCTTAGAGCAATATTAATGTCGAAAGAGGTTACCTAGTTGAGCCGTTAAGGTCATCTTACGTATGCTCCTAGGGCCTTATTCGCAGGACCCTCATTGATTACGGAGGTTGTCCTGGATAAAAAGTAAATCAACCTATTTTCAGCTCTTTAACAGATTAGGCTGTGTAAAGCTAGCATTTAAAATGATAACTGTGGATCCACTCAGCTTAGAGCAATATTAATGTCGAAAGAGGTTATCTAGTTGAGCGGTTAAGGTCATCTTACGAATGCTCCTAGGGCCTTCTTCGCAGGACCCTCATTGATTACGGAGGTTGTCCTGGATAAAAAGTAAATCTTAACCTATTTTCAGCCATTTAACAGATAAGGCAGAGTAAAGCTAGCATTTAAAATGATAACTGTGGATCCACTCAGCTTAGAGCAATATTAATGTCGAAGGAGGTTATCTAGTTGAGCGGTTAAGGTCATCTTACGAATGCTCCTAGGGCCTTCTTCGCAGGACCCTCATTGATTACAGAGGTTGTCCTGGGTAAAACGTAAAGAAATCAATAAATACTAACGCAAATGCCGGGTGGAAGGTGGGCACTAAATCTTAACTTTAACTGCTTTTTCTGTTTATTCTGAATTGTTTGATACGATCTTAGACTTGAACGGTATTCATTAAAAACAATTTCTTTTTATATTTAAGTAAATATTAAAATGGGAAATACAAACCGTGTGGCTGAGTTGGAGGAGGTGGTGGCTGAGTTGGAGGAGGTGGTGGCAGCCAAAAATGCCATGTTGGCTGCCAACAATGAGGAGGTTCGCCAGCTGAGAGATCAGCTGGCAAACCTGCAGCAGCAGCAGCAGCAGCAGCAGCAACAACAACAGCAGCAGCCTGTACAGCTGCCTGCACAGCCGCCTGTACAGCTGCTTGCACAGCCGCCTGTACAGCAGCCTGTGCAGCAGCAACAGCAGCCTGTGTTGTTCAGTATGTTCAATATTTTTTTGTTTATGAGGAACATTTCGTACCATATTAAGTGACTCAATAAATTAAGTCTTAAATTAAGTAAAATTTAAAATTTAAAATGTCACTTAAGATGGTACGAAGTGTTCCTTTTATCATATTTATCATATTGTTAATATATATTGGATTCCCTGATGTGTCATGTTTGTCTTGTCTTGTTTTTACCCCGTTGCTAGGGAAAATTTGGAGCACATCTTGAAATTCACTAGTACATAAGCACCCACGCCTCTCATTTGCTTATTTCCTATCTACACAGAATGAAAAGTTGTCAGTTGCCCAATTTCTTGTATTGTAGCTACTTGTAATGTGCATTTTGGCTTGTTTTTACCCCGTTGCTAAGGAAAATTTGGAGTACATCTTGAAATTCACTAGTACATAAGCACCCACGCCTCTCATTTGCTTATTTCCTATCTACACAGAATGAAAAGTTGTCAGTTGCCCAATTTCTTGTATTGTAGCTACTTGTAATGTGCATTTTGGCTTGTTTTTACCCCGTTGCTAGGGAAAATTTGGACTACATCTTGAAATTCACTAGTACATAAGCACCCACGCCTCTCATTTGCTTATTTCCTATCTACACAGAATGAAAAGTTGTCAGTTGCCCAATTTCTTGTATTGTAGCTACTTGTAATGTGCATTTTGGCTTGTTTTTACCCCGTTGCTAGGGAAAATTTGGAGTACATCTTGAAATTCACTAGTACATAAGCACCCACACCTCTCATTTGCTTATTTCCTATCTAAACAGAATGAAAAGTTGTCAGTTGCCCAATTTCTTGTATTGTAGCTACTTGTAATGTGCATTTTGGCTTGTTTTTACCCTGTTGCTAGGGAAAATTTGGGGTAAATCTTGAAATTCAGTAGTATATAAGCACCCACGCCTCTCATTTGCTTATTTCCTATCTAAACAGAATGAAAAGTTGTCAGTTGCCCAATTTTTTGTATTGTAGCTACTTGTAATGTGCATTTTGGCTTGATTTTACCCCGTTGCTAGGGAAAATTTGGGGTAAATCTTGAAATTCAATAGTATATAAGCACCCACACCTCTCATTGCTTATTTCCTATCTAAACAGAATGAAAAGTTGTCAGTTGCCCAATTTCTTGTATTGTAGCTACTTGTAATGTGCATTTTGGCTTGTTTTTACCCTGTTGCTAGGGAAAATTTGGAGTAAATCTTGAAATTCACTAGTATATAAGCACCCACGCCTCTCATTTGCTTATTTCCTATGTAAACGGAATGAAAAGTTGTCAGTTGCCCAATTTCTTGTATTGTAGCTACTTGTAATGTGCATTTTGGCTTGTTTTTACCCTGTTGCTAGGGAAAATTTGGGGTAAATCTTGAAATTCATTAGTATATAAGCACCCACGCCTCTCATTTGCTTATTTCCTATCTAAACAGAATGAAAAGTTGTCAGTTGCCCAATTTCTTGTATTGCAGCTACTTGTAATGTGCATTTTGGCTTGTTTTTACCCCGTTGCTAGGGAAAATTTGGGGTAAATCTTGAAATTCACTAGTATATAAGCACCCACACCTCTCATTTGCTTATTTCATATCTAAACAGAATGAAAAGTTGTCAGTTGCCCAATTTCTTGTATTGTAGCTACTTGTAATGTGCATTTTGGCTTGATTTTACCCCGTTGCTAGGGAAAATTTGGGGTAAATCTTGAAGTAATATGTAATTTGGTTCCTCAAGCTTTATGCTTCCTTGCCCCACCTAAGTGTTAAATAGTAAATTATAGTTTTTTTGTCATTTTGCCTGTTAATTCTTGCTTTTACCCTCTTTTATATGTTGTTGCCATGGGGGGAGATCCCTGTTGCTATGTGTACTATTCATTGAAAACAAATATTTTTCTTTGTAGTAAATGGTTATTCGAATCTACCCTGAAAATTTTAAGTCCAAATTATGAAGTGTTAAAAAGTTATGAGGGTATTCTTTAACCCTTATTTTCATTAAAAAATCAATTTTTTTGGTGCCATTAGACATTTTATTACAGTTGAAAACTATAGGGAAAATATGTAACAGAATGTCAAGAATTGCCCTAAATTTCCAAAACTAAATTCCCTATAACTTTGGAACGGCTTATCGTTGAGAGGTGTATGACCCCTCATTTTTTTTCTCCTGAAAAGATCTATCCAATGAGCATAGTTTCATAGCTTTTTGAAAAATTTGATTTTTTGGCCTGGAAATGCTAACATTGCATTAGTTTCAAGAAAACTAACAAAAATTACTGATATTCTTTCAGTTATGGATGCGTATTCATGCATTCAACTCGCTCCTCAGAATTTGTTGAATGAATATCCGGCTTCCACGCATTCCATATTTTCGCTGGCGAACGGATGATTCCACGCACCCACTCCGGAAACCTTATATATTGATTGGTTTCTGCGCGGTGATACAGAGCAGGTGGACATGGGCAACGAGCGACTCCGCCTTGACGGCTAGTTTTTTTTAAACTGAACATCGCATCAGTTGCTACTACGAAGACGAGCGAGTTGAATGACAATATAAAGCGACAAGTATCGCGTGTAAGAATTTTTTACAGGTTTTATGGATGTGAGCTGAACAGAGAGAGAGGCTTAGTGTAATGAATTTAAGTATAAGAAAGTTCCTGAATTGTTTGGAATGTAGAATGTTTAGAATATAATATCCCGTGTAGAACATTTTTTACGGGTTTTAATTCATCAAAAATAAAAATACGCGTTGCGCATCCGCTTTTTTGACTCTGGAAAATAAATTGTATCGACTGAAGATGCAATGCAATGGTTCCCCGTGATAAAAATATCTAACGTCAATATGGAAAAACACTGCTTACCCTTTTAATTAAAGGTATTCCAGCTAAAGCATTTTTAGTTCATTATCAACACTGGAGTTCTGAACAGAAAAACTTTTTAATCGGAAGATCTGAAACACATCAAAATATTCATAATACATCTTTCAGGATACGATATATGCAGAAGTAAAATTAAAATCACTGTAACTGTTCATGGAATCCTTACCCCAACATAAATTAAAGCCAAATGCATAACTGTCAAAATATAAATAGTAAACAATTTTTTACCTTCTAGCGATTTTCTTTGCACAAACCCAGAACGTTATGATTTAAAACCATGATATTCATTTCTTCGATCGTTTATATATTGTTTTTGTATGTCTGTCCTAAAGGAAAAGTAATGTAATGGGTTGAGTATTAAAGACGGGTATCTGTTTTGTGTATATATACTACTTAAGGTCTGGCCTACAAGACAGGAAGAACATTACACATGCACAGAACTTGTAAACAGAGAACACACAAAGGGACAAACAAACAATAAACGAACACGCAAAATATTTGTTGTGTTTTTCGGGGTTTTTTGCATCCAAGTAGCATAACGTCCGTAAGTGTCCATTAAGTTGCATAGTCCCAAAACCACACTGGTGGGCGCTTTGTCCTCAATGACTGGCGCAGTCGTCGAGTCGTAGATGATGGTCTTTCTGTGGTGTTCCTCGGTGCATCTTCAATGGTGGAATGCGAAGTGATTGCTGTTGGGAGTACTGTGTCTGTGTGTACAGTTGGCATCACTTCTGTGTAGGCGTCAGGTGTTGTCATACTCGTATTTTCGGTTTCATGGTCACTAGGATCCCACATGGGTGTGTCTCTTGGTGTCTCCAGCATCTCTGAGTAGTTGGGCTTGTCATTGCTTTGGAAGATCTTGAACTTTTGTGCATCACGTCTTAGTGTCATCCCTGCTCTTTCCGCCGTAATCTGGTGTCCCGACACATTTGTGACTGTGTATGGTCGTGGGTCGTATGGAGGTTTCCATTTGGTAGCGTTTTGTCGTAGTAGGACTTTGTCAGAGATATGGATGGCATGTGGCCTCACGTTAGCCTTCCTGTCTTTGATTTCTGCTTTTTTTTCTTTTCTGTGTCGTTTTGGCGCGCTTGCTGAACCTCATCTCTAACATCTGGTGTCAGAAGATGTGGAAGTCTTGAGCGAAAGCTGCGTCCAAAAAGCAATTCAGCAGGGGCGTATCCTGTCGTAGGGTGAGGTGTGGCGCGGTATACTTGCAGGGTTTTGTTGAGCTCAGCTCTAGGGTTGTTGCCTTCAATCAGTGCTGTATGCCATGCCTTCCGGCATACCTTCATGAATGCTTCCGCGAGACCATTCACTTCAGGGTCTTCCGCACTGGAAACCGGTTGGTGGTCTATTCCTGCCCATTTGAAGTACTTCTGAAGGAGATGGTGCTCTTTTCCGTTAAATGGTGGACCATTGTCTGTTTTCAGTTTCTTGCAATAGCCGTGCCGAGCGAAAACACTGTCAAAGGCTTCAATGTTTTCCTCATTATTATTATTATTATTATTAATTATTATTATTATTATTAACACTTTATTTTACTTCAGTTTACAATATGAATATAGATTATATACATATATATACAGACACAACATAAATTGGTCTATTTACACCGAAAAATAACATCAGATAAATCATTAAATCATCAAATAAATCCTACATTAGCAATGTAATCCCTGCAAAGTCTGCAAGGACAGTTTGTTGGTTTCCAGAATTTTATTTCATGTTTGAAGTTTTCTAGAGTGCTTGCATTTTTGATGTGCTCCGGAATTATGTTCCAAATTTTAGGGCCGAGATACCTAATTGAATGTTTGCCTTTAAGTTCTGTGTGTACATTAGGTAATTTGAAGTAGTTTTTAAAACGGAAACTATACCTGTTTTGTTTATTGACTTCAAATAAATTGGCAAATGTTTTATGAGCAAGCCCTCGTACTACTTTAAACATTTCTACCGCAAGTTTTTGAATGTTCCTGTGGTGGATTGTAACAGAGTTGTCCTTTATTAATAAATCGTCAAAAGTTGAATGGTAATCATTATACAGGAGTCTTAGTCTCTTTCATGAAGTTGGTTTATTTTATTGTTAGATTCTCTGCTATGGAACATCCAGGCAAGAGGACTATATGCAAATTGTGACTCAAAGAAAGACTTAAGAATTACCTTTTTTTTATGGAAGTTTAGTTCCTTCATCATTCGGCTTAAGGCACTTAATTTTTGACCTGCTTTTGTGCAAATGTTTTTCACATGTTTATCAAATTCAAGCTGATTATCTAGGGTAACGCCCAGAAGCATCGCTTTGTTTTCTTCCCATATAATATTATTATTTAGTGATACAAACGTATGTTCTACTTTTTTGCCAAAGATTAGAAGATGACATTTGTTTGTATTTATTTTCATATAGTTATACTCAAACCAATCAACGAGAAGGGCACTATCTTGTTCAAGTTGGAAGCACATATTTTCCAAATTGAGGTCACTTATGTAGGGAGTTGTGTCATCTGCAAAATTGCAAACATCACACGTTTGCAAGATAAAGAATAAGTCATTCAAATAAATATTGAATAGGATTGGTCCTAGTACAGAGCCTTGAGGAACTCCTTGTAGAAGCTCTGACCAAGAACTAAAAGCTGTATTGATCTTAGTTCTTTGCCAACGGTTTTTTAGATAACTAGAGATTATTTTTAAGGAATCAAAACTGAAGCCGTACGCATATAATTTTGCCAAAAGAAGGTCATAGTTAATTGTGTCAAATGCTTTTGAGAGATCAGTTAATATTGCTCCTGAAAAACCTCTAGAGTCTAAGGATTTCTTGATTGTTTCAATCATATTTACCAAAGCGGTTTGTGCGCTATAGTCTTTCCTATATCCACAAAGATGCGGAGATAAAAGTTTATCCGTAAAAGGAAGAAGTTGTGATTGCATGATTCGTTCAAAGATTTTTGATATTGTAGGAATAACACTTATGGGTCTATAATTTTTTTTACTTGTTGCGTCTTCCTTTTTGAAGACAGGTGTGATGTCGGCTAACTTTAATTCGTTGGGGAAGTTACTATTGTGTATAACTTGGTTATTCCAGATATCTCTCAAAGCTACACTGGAAGTTTCAGCAGTTAATTTTAAGGTTTTTGGAGGTATGTTTCCCTGAGTGCCTATTTTGTTGGAGTTCAATTGGGCTATTTCATTGACGATGTCAATAGTACTTACTTTCTTAAAGTCGAAGCATGATTCAGTTCTCACTTTTTTTTTAATTTCAAGTATACTTGGATGGTTTTCAAACTTTTTAATTGCTGTCTGGATAGGATCAACTATACCATTTGTGTTTGTCAGCAAAAATTTATTTTCTTGTATGTTTAAAGATTTTGTGGCATTTTGGAAAAAGTTGTTAAAGACACTAGCAACGTCATCGTCTTCAGCGATGATTTCATTATTTTCTACTAGAGTGATTTTTGCTGTAGAAGTACCTTTATCGGAAAGGAAAGGTTTTACAGTTTTCCAAAAGCATTTGTTTTCAGTGATATCCTTTAAATTCAAGTTGTTGTAATATTTCTTTTTTTCTTTTCGATACAGTCTACTACAATAGTTTTTTTGCTTTTTGTATCGATTTTTACTTTCCTCAGATTTAAGTTTTAAGTATTTATTTTCGAGCTGTGACCGTTTCATTATAGCTTTTCTTAATGGTTTGGTTATATAAGGGGCATGGTTTGCTCTAAGCATTTTTTTCTTTATAGGAGCATGTTTATTTAATGCGTTTAAGAATGCAGTTTCAAAAAGTGTGTAATCGGGTTCTAAGCCCGATAGATTATACCGTAAGTCAGTTTTAAAAGATTGTTCATTGAAGTGTTTATAATCACGGTAAAAGATTTCTTTTGGTTTAGTTTTTTTGAAAGAAGATTTTAAAACTGTGGCAGACATTTTATGACAATCTGAAAGTCCCGTTGACACAGTCAATGTATTTTGAAAGCACTTTGGGTTGTTCGTTATTATAAGATCAATACAGCTTGGGTTGTAAATATTTTTATAGCATGTTTTTTCTTTAACTAAATTTTGGCAATGATAATCCTGGAGAAATGTTTGTAAACATGGCTCAGACTCCTGTGCATTAAAGTCTCCAACTAATAGGAACTTATCGTAATGTTGACAAAGAGTATCTAGTGAAAAACCAACATGTTTAAAGAAATAATCATCACACTGATTCGGAGGATGGTAAGAACCAAAAAGAAGCCATTTTGTTTTCCTTAAGTTAACTTCTAGAAAAATACCTTCTATATCAGCGGGCATAATATTTGTTTTTTAATTCTCTGCAAGGAATATCTTCCCTTATATATATCATCACACCCCCACCGAATTTTGTTCTATCTTTCCTGAATGGACACGAGAAACCATCAATAAGAAATTGAGAAGTACTGTAAGAAGAATCTAATTTAGTTTCTGTAAGAATTACTATATCAAGTTTTCCTTGAATCAACGCTTTCAGCTGATCAAATTTCCCAGATAAAGAATTTATATTCAAATTGCCTATTATCAGCCTATTAACATTTTTCACTTTCAGATCTTTAAGGATATTCATGCTACATGATGCTTTATCAAAGGAGCCTGTGCCATGCTTAATTTGTCTGTCATTGCAGTCTGGTTTTGCAGGGAGTCAATCCTTATTGCTAGGAAAATAATTTTTCACGATAGGAATATTCAATATAGAATTATTTAAATAATCAACTAAATTACCTGCCAACAAGCGAGTACCAAACTCTTTAAGGTGGACACCGTCTTTCCAAAGTAATTCGGTACCGACGTTATCATTTGAAATGTAGTGGAAACCATAATCAAAGCTTTGGTTCTTTAAATGAATGTTAACTTCCCTAATCATTCCAGCCAGTATTTCGTTGCGTTTTACTAATATAGATGAAATTAGTACATTCTTTACGCCATTCTGTTTGCACTTTAATCCAATGTTAATAATTCTTTGAGCGAGGTCTTTCATGCTGATCTTATCTTTAGTAGGGTGATTGATGTCGTTTGAACCAATGTGTATAATGACTGTTTCTGGAGTCTCGTCGACCAGAGTTGGCATGATATAATAATCCAATTGATCCGTATTCGAACCACTGAAAGTTTTAATGTGAACTTTTCCGTTGACTATTGAATTATTAAAAACATTTCGTCGGATTCTTTTGAGGTGACTGTCACCTATGAGTACAATTTTATGCTTGTAGATATCGCCATCCGGTCTGTTTTTACCCCTATTGGGAGTTACGTAATCTTTGGATTTTGTTTTGATTCCAGATGATTTATTTGCGTTGCTCTTATTCAATAGGGATCTTTCTTTTAAGTGTTTCTTTTGATTTTGTTTAACAGGACTATCATCGCAATTATCATCATCATTATCATTACGGTTAGTGTCGTAAGCGACATCATCGTACAATTGAAGTATTTCATAGCGGTTATTTAATCCAATCGCTGTCGAATGTTGCTGCTTGGGAATTTCTTTTAATTGATTATTCACAGACACTTTCGTCTCTTCCCCGTTGGCTTTAAATGATCCGTCTGATAAAATCTGTTTCTTATTTACTTTAACAGACGACAGAGAGCTGTTCGATTCACCTGAGAATTCACGGGACATCTGATTCTCTGATATTGGTTTACACTCCTCCGTATTATATAACATACTGACGTTTGGTGTGTCTAAATCAACCGGATTTACAACCACAGAGAGATCTTTGTTTATTTCTGCATTAATATTCATTTTTAATGTGTTTTCGTCATGAGAAAAATTTCGCCCGTCACGGACTAGTGGGTTCACCGTTAGAAAATCTATGATTTTGTTTTTTTCCTTTATCTCATTCTTTAAAAACAAAATTTCGGTTTTCATCATTTCAACTTCTTCCTTTTCGTCCATTCGATCTCCTGTTCTTTGATGTAATTCACTGCGAATAAAGTCAGTCAATGAATCTTTAAGGTCTTGAAACAGCGTAGTATCATCACAAATCTTGTCCAAATCACAAATGGTATTTTTCATATCCAAATGAATATCACCTTGATGATCATTGTTTTGTATCTTTGATTCCACAAGAATTGGTAAAACTAAATCTTGGCTGCCTAACAATTTACTCAAAGTGTTATCGAGATCACAGTCGGCCACGTGTCCGTCCGCCATCTTGCAAGGACAGGGTGCTAATAATCCTGTGCCTCTCACAACTGCTACCTCAGGGTAGCGTGACAATTTATTGATCACAACCAAAAGAAAGTTTCCATCGAACGTGGGACCCCAGTGGTCAGCTGCAAGGTTTGTCCATAGTTCGTCAGGTGCAGTAGAAGGCTGTAGGGGATCTCTGACTTTCGTCACCTTGGCCGCTTGGCATGCTAGGCAGCTTTGTGTGATTTTGCTTATTTCTTTGTCCATCTTGGGGTACCACAGTCTGGTTCTGACGACACCCTTCATCGCGTTCTCTCCAGGATGGCCTTCATGAGCTATATCTAATAGCTGTCTTTGTATATTCACACCACCTGGTTTCTCAGGGACATCGGGTGGGACAATCTTGTCACCCCTCAATACCAGGCCATCCGCAACAGAAAGCTCTTGGATGATTTTCTTGTTAATGTCACTGCCTTTCGGTGGTTCTTTTTCTCCACGGTTGATGGCAATTATCAATTGTTTGTATCCATCGTTGTTTGCCGCTGCCTGGATATATCAACATGTACCTTCAGTTCCTCTCATATCAGTTGAGGTATTCTTTTGATGCAACCGGGCGCCTGGAAGAAACCTGGTTTCTTTCCTGCCGGGTCAAAGGTGCCGGGTCAAAGGTGATGAAGCCAAGTCGTTCTGCATCAATATTGCCAAGGAGAGGTTCTGGATTGCAGCCATCAACGATGTATACTTTGCTCTCTACGCAGGCACCGTTAGAGTTTTCAATGGTAGTGTTGATCATGCCAAGGACATGGAGAGTGTCTGATGCTCCCCAGGCTCTGAGTTTCACATCTGGTGAGTGGAGGTCACCCATCGATGCATGGTAGTCCTTGGGGCTGATGATGGTGAACTCGCTGCCTGTATCGGCAAAAGGTCGTTGCTAGATACCGCCGATTTTCACGTGAACCCATTTATTAGAGGGGCAGTGGACCCTCCACAGAGTCACAATACGTCTGGTCTGCTTCGAGGTATCATTGTTGATGTTCGAACTGCCCTCTATTGGTGTTGTTCTGGTGCACGTGTCACTGGACTCGTTTTACAACCTTCTTGGGGCACGAAGCGTGAAAAAAGCGGATGCACAGAGCGTATTAGGATATAGATATCAAACAGGGTTAATTCTTTGGGTACGATGAGATTTTTCAAAGGAATTTAACCCTTCATGGGGCAACCATACTAGCAATGATATAAATGTTTTTATGATGCCTTTGGTGTCAGTTAGAGGGGAGCAAATGAAAAAAATATGATACTTTTAATTTTTTTGCAAATTTGCAACATTGCCCAACCGGGGGTAAAGATTCAACTCACTTAGTGTAGCTTGAAAAGGTAACTTCTTTTCAATTTTCTTCAACATTTCTCAAATTTTACAATATAAAATTCAACATAGTATCTGTATGATCTAGTTATGATCTTGTTAAGCCTACGAGATATTTGTATAGGGATCAAGATTGTTTCAATAATATCTAATGATGAAAATTATAAAAACAATTTTGATCCTTTTGTAGGCATAACAATACAAGGCACTTTTTGCAATAAACAGAGCTATAACCCACAGAACAGTAAGAACATCGCCCTCTTCTCTCTGAATTTCGGAAAATGATCCACCATATCATAACGAACATCTGGTGCTGGTTTAGGTACGTTGCATTTTCTTCCTCTACGTGGAGGGGGTGACAGAGCTCTCTTGTAGCTAAATCAGTAATGAATCTCAGCCAAGACATTTGATCTTTTTTCGTTATTGCTTCCTGATCACAGTGTCGACGGTATAGCAACCAACCATTGACTTTGCATATATCGACAAGATGAAATATCACCTTCAGGTACCATCTTTTCTTGGATATGATCTTTGTTTGATACAGAGATATTAACATATCCGCAAGATCAACTCCTCCCATTGATTGATTGTAGTCAGCTACGATGTCTGGAACTGGTACTTGGACGTATGTTTTTGTTTTAGCATCCCACCACAGTTCCGTCTGCTTGGACTCCCGAAAATGTTGATGCCAAGTTGACACATTTATTATCAAACCACTTCACTACGTGAAGACCAGAATTAACATCGGTGCGGTAACAAAATGATCCCCGTCCTTCCTTTTTCAGATCTTTGTCTGATGTAAGTGGACAGTTATTCAAGAGATTCGCACAGAAAGTTGCAGTAGTGAGAATTCCAGTAGCTTTCATTTGGAGCATAACATTCATGGTTGAAAACCAGTTATCAAAAAAGAAACAATGACCTTTATTTTTGGGAAAACCATCAGAAAGCTTCATAACGCTAGCTTCTGCACCACATGAGGTTTCTCCTGATGATCCTGACCCTAACCAAATTTCTAAAACTCCACTTGTTGGGCTTTTTAGGGTTGTACTAGGGAACTCCACCACTTTTCTTGTTTTTTAGCTGGAATGATCTGCTCATCTATGGAATGGTAGACTTCTGGCTCAATCTTGTTGCAGTTTCTTCTAAAAGCCTCCAGTAATGGTTTAACTTTGAAACATTTTTCTCCCTTGTTTTCTTCTCTTTCCTTTTCACTATTGTCAACCACATGCAAAACCTTCAAAGTTTTCTGTATCGTTTAATGGGCATTGTAGATGCGATTGGTTCATGTGTTTCTTGGCTCAAATACTTTTCATACCTAGGGAGCTTTATCACTGACATCAAGATTTGAATACCCAGGAGTCTCTCTATTTCCTCTTTGCTTGTATTCACAGAGGTACCTGATCTACGCTATATAAGTTGGTCTGTTCTGCGACCATTTTGATTATATCATCATCCCAAAATTGTTTGAAGTAAGTCCAAGGTGTCCACGATGTCAAATTTCCAGGAACTGGACTGAATGAATCCTCGGGACCCTGCCTGATAACTTGGGGAGGTTCTGTTTTTCGCCATCGGTAGACCCTTTTCGTCTTGTCTTCCATTTGATTGCTTTCATTTCTAAAATAAATACCCAAACAAAATTGTTGCCAACTACTGTACTTTAGGTCTGATTATTGTTCTTATTGGCGCTTTTATTTCTAAATATTAGGCAAGTATAGAGACAAGCAGTTCAATCCTATCCCAAATGTCGTTTTGGTGATTGGTTGGAAATTAAAGTTTTAATTTACCCTTTTTCTTGCTCATCGGAGTTTGATTCGCTGTCACCATCATTGGTCCTGATATCAACATCGTCTCCATCATCTGTTTCCATAGTTTCAGTCCTTGCTTCGTCAACACAAGCTTTCTCATCTGAAGATGAATCTCCAAGGTCAGACATCGGAACCAATACATATTGTGTTGCTTCCTCTGATGTGAATCATATTTTAAATCATTTTTCCATGATGATACAAACAGAGAACAAAAAATGATAAGAAAGCATGAAACTTTGACTTGTTATATACATGAAAATTTTAGAAATTCAATGCTTTGCGTATATTCTTATACACAAAATATTCCCGTGCGTTGGTCAATGTTGCACTTTTGCAACAAAATAAAAGGAACTTCTGTATAGAATGTCTATAACTTCGGTAAAAGTTTCTTTTAGTATATTTTGAAACTATAAGGTAATCGCTTTCTAAAAAATAAAGTTTGAGAGAGATAAACCACATAGAAAAAAAATTATAACATACAAAAAATAGGACATACCTCTTGTCTCCACAATGTCTGTAATGAGAAAGACTTCAATCTTTATAGAAGCATGGAATATATACTTTCTCACGCTATTAATGCATTGGTTGATCGCTTTGAGGATCAAACAATTCAACAAATAACAGTATTTCCTTAGTAAGTGAGGCCATACTAATCTAAGGGTCTCCAAAGAATTTGTTGCAGATTTGCAACAGGGTCCCATAAAGGGTAAGAAAACCCAGTATAACCCAGTAAAACCCAGTATAACATAACATAACATAATTATATTCTTTTCAAAAGTTGCTTATTTTTTTGATGACATCAGCATTTCTGCAAAAATTCAAAATGACAGACAATATTAAAAAAGAAAAATTGTTTTTTCGACTATGGGAATGATAACTTGTGAGGAAGTGCTTCTATCTAGTTGAAACTTGGCATGAATTATGTTCACTATGCCATACCCACCTTGTAAAAAGGATTTAGGAATACTAAATACTCAAAAAAAATCATGACCGTTCAAAAACTAACAAGTTTTTTCAATAAAATAATAAATTTCTGCAAATATAGTAGGAAATATGCTAATAACCTATAATCTGTTTATGTAAAGTATATATGTGACTGTCCAGGGGATTTTGATAACAAACAAAACGTTTTAAAACGTTTAAACGTTTTTCATTTTGTTGAAAAACGTTTTTTCATTAACGAAAAAACGTTTTTTTGTTATGTGTGCAACGTTATAAAGTTTTTAAAAACGTTTTCATAAAGGTTTAAACGTTTTTTAAAAACGTTTTTTAACAACGTTTTTTTTGGTTAAGTTGGCATTGACTGAGTCTTTTTCTTTCTTTAGGTTGTCAACATGCTTCATCAAAGATTTACATTTCGATTCACTGGCATGGTGCATCTTAGATTCTTCTTTTATTGACTGACAAGTGACATTCAGTTTTGACTCCAACTCAGAATTAACTTTTAATAAATTAGTTATAGTTTTTCTAAGGGAGTTTATTTCTTTTTCCCACGACAAAGAAGAATTGCTAGCTAAATCTGAAGTAGACAAATTAAGATGATTTTCCTTCTTTGAAGGAAAAATGGATTTTGAAGAAAGGAAAGATTCAATAGATTCCACACGGCTGCCTATGTTTACTTTTACCAATGATGCCTTGTGCGATCTTATAGATTCCACTTTTAATTTAACAGATTGATGTGAAAGTTCAGTATCCTGAGCCTTTCCCATCAAAGACAACAGCCACATTGTAAAAGAAGACCAAGATGAACCTGATTCTTTTCGGTAAACATCAAGTTCCAAAACATGGCCATTTAAAAGAGAAAATTGCGGAGTATCAAAAGACTCAATATTAGTCAAAACATCCTTTGTGATGCCAATTTGATCAAAGAAAGGGCCAAGTGACTTTGATGGAACAGAAGATGACATTTCATAAAAATCTTTTACAGTCTTTTCCATGCAATCAGAATTCTTTTTTTATGTAATTTCTGATTTTTTTTATGAAATTAGAAGGTTTTTTAATTTTGTCAGATAAATCTTGACCTGACAACAAATTGAGGAAGCTGGTTATGCTTGAATATGGTAAAGATTGTTCATCCATAACAGAAAATAAATTTTGTCCCATATGTTATCTGGTCACGTCCTGGAAGCCAAAGATCTTCTGGTATCTCAGAGTTCAGCACAAGTGAAACCAAAGATGGACACGAAAGGACTTTGTTTACATTCTTTTCTGCCATTTTAAAATCGTGAAACAACCAATGAAATTAAAGAATGGAATCAGTGACGTATAATTATTTTCGAAAAAAAATCATCAGATCGGTAAAATTAATTTAATGATACCTGGAGTAACTCAACGGAATACTGCGAAAGAGCAAAAGAAAATATAGTTATAAAACCTTTACAGCAGTAAACTACGATGTTTAAGCTTTCCGGCGATACTACTTTCTTCAGGGCTTTCAAAAAATAACTTGCGAAAATCTTGAATTTCAAGTTTCAACAGGCTTCTTCGAGGTCCTTTTTGAGGATTACCGCCAAGAAAAATATACCGCGGGAAAGCTTAGTCTATTGCGCATGCTACAGAGCCGTTTGTTTTTGTCCCCTGTGACGTGCTCTCGCGCAGTTGCCGATCGTTCACAACACACTTCTCAAAAATATTGGTGCCATTTTTTCAAAACAAACGATGATTTCGACTGTATGTGATTACTGTGAAACTCTTTAAGCGCGCTTCCCTGAATACTTTAGAAACTTATATATATATATATAATCAGTGATAAATTCTAAGCATTTTAAAAAAAAACTTGATGCATTTTACTCAATTTTTGAAGAAGATATCAGCTTTTAAAAAAAATATTTCAACATTTTCTGAAAAATCCTAAAATTCTAATGAATACATTGCAGTGTTCGACCACCCTACAAGAGCAGTTACGCTCGACAGTCAACGGTGGAACAATCAGTTTCTTGCTCAAGATCGTAATGATGGTCTAAAATAAAACAAATAAATAAATAGTTAAAGACAAGCAGAAAGTTGTAATATAGGACTGCAGTTCACTTGTCTTTTAATAGCCAGGAATAAATAACCTTACTTCAGGAATGAGATAATTACGATATAGTATCTCAATTTGTTTATCAACTGTTGAGAATGTGTTTATGAGTGATTCCATGCCATAACGATTAACAGCGTTCTGTAGGGATTCCTGGATAACGGCAATCTATTATAAAAGTAAATGAGTGCATACAAACAACTAGCTACGTTGAAAATCCGATATAACCACTAATATTGATACAGTTCAAACGTCACTATTTTATCAAACTGTGATATCACATATCAGCATTTAAGCGCCCAGAGTGTTGTTTGTAGCTGAGCTGATTTTTAAGCAACATCTAAACAAATTAAGATCTATAACTTAGATTATTATTTATCCAAATGTAACACATGGTATCAAACAATCCTCTCTTTCTTACAATAACGTCCTTTTCGAAAGAGTGAAACGATGCACCAACTTCTTCGATATCACTCATCCAATTTATTCTATTTTTTTGATGATGAAACAAGATTTCTAACTAATACATGTATCACTTTAATTTTCGAAATAGTAAAAAAGTTAATAAGGAACCTTTCATTAAGATTATCAATTAAATAACATCCACAATGGTTCTTATTCGATACCCTTTGAATGCAAACGTTGTGGTAAAACATCAAGCAGTAGTTGCATTTAACAAGATTGGAATTGGTAAATGCTTTGCAGAAAACACCAGCCCAACATTCTTCAGTATTTAAAGATGGTTCGCACCATTGAAGAGAAAGAAAATGATTTGCTCCGCTACTCATATTGAATCGATGACCTATCACAAAACCGACTAAATTGACATAGGCAGTGGAGCTGTAAAATACCTAAAAATATAAAGTTTACTAGAATATAACCGGAATTATATGTCATTATGTAAACATAATAAAATACGTGACACATAAAATTCTGGTTCTACTCCTGGTTCGTATAATATACTTCACAGATTTGTTTTCTAGACTTTAACAGGAGGTCTTTCGCAGACCATTAAAAGAAAAATGTTACCACCTGAAGGCTTTCCATTGACCGAATGGTACTGAATTTTTTTTAAACATTCTTGCTTAATAGCTTCCATTGAAAAACTTGACGCGTCACCAAAAAGAAAACCAAGTTTTCCAGTGAGCACTTTGTCCTCCATTATCTAATGGACAATGACATGAAAGCATAAAAGCAAAAAACAGCTTAGGCCAGTAGATATTTTTGTTAATTCTAGCAGTAAAGCCTAACATTACTCAATTTAAAATCAGTTAATATTTTATCTAACACAGAATTCTGTGCATATCGAAAGCTTAATTTTTGCTGAGTTAATACCCTACCATAGCAGACAAGACAGATTTACTGTCTTCACAGTCTCAGTTAAAGTATAAGTGTCAACAGTAGTTATACTGTAAGTTGCTGTATGTTGTTGTTGCAGTGAAAATAGGTGAACAAGATGTCTAATTTTAGTCGACTGTTCTTTAAATAATTTGCAAATGTCATCTGAAAAATGAAATATTAGTTGAAATAAAAACTCAATCCGAGCGTAAATAAATTGGGAAGATCAACGAAAAACTTTAGTTCAATACCTTCTCAACTATATTATCAATATTAACATAGCTTGTCACTAACGAGCCTAGCTTTAACATAGGCCACTGTTTGTCGTTTCCAAATAGACTTTGAAAATCTGCACGATACAAACAGTTTCCGTCACCCTTAGTGATAACTGGTTCATAATGCAATAAAGGATTGCCAGCTCTTTGCCTAAAAACAAAAGACGCATCTCTGAAATCAAAAAACCCTCCTTAGCGTGCTTGTGAAAAGAACAAGACATACCAAATTTGTACATCTTCTGCGGTGAAGCCTCTCTAACTTGCATTGGAGTTCCTTGGCGAGTGCAAGCAAATTTTCATTCTTTTCCAATTGCAAGCAAGCTTCCACAAAAGGTCTTTCTGGAAAATCCTTGGGAATAACATGATAAAAAAATACTTAATGAATCTACTAAGTTTTGATCGATTGGTATATCACAACATTGATATAAACATAAATTTTGTTTGACCAGTTAACCAAGACTTGAGCCAAAATGTCTTTCATGGCGGAAAGTGATTTCTTACTTGCTTGACAAGGTTATCAAAAGGCCCAAACTCTGAAGGTGGGGCAACTTCCCATTGATCTCGCATTTCCACAGTATTATCATCACTGGTAATTTCAGGCAACATGAAGTCACTATACTCTTCTATGTATGCTTCAATTACTTGTGAGCAATCAGAAGAACATAGCTTTGTTTGCCCAGTTGGATTGCCAAATGAAATGTGTTTTGGCCACCAAGTCGGAGCAGGAAGTTTCCAAGAAATCTTCTCTCCACCTGCAATCGTAATAATGCAAATTTGATTCATTTTAAATGAAACTGCATTAAGTTTAGACACAAGGCAGAAAAAAATTTAATGTGAAATACTTTCAGTAAGTATACACTGTACAGTTCCATATTTGAGTAATTAATTTTTATATTCAGTGGGGTTTGGCTCAACAATACATTGGCAGAAACATGAAAGTGTTTTTGTGAGACAAAAAACAGTGCAATCAGGTATATTTTTATTTTGGCTGGTTCAGCTTTCAAATTGTATTTTTGGTTGGACATTTTAAATGTATACTTACAATTTATCTTAACTATTTCTCTAATGATTTCTCTTTTCTTATGAACATTCAGCTCTTGCCAATTGTCATCAATGGTAAATGAATTTATTGTTTCTGAAAACATAAAAACAATTTTAATCATTGAATTCTGATATCTGTGACTAGAATGTGAATTTAACCTGAGTCCACTTTGTACTTTAAACTTGTCAACTGTCTTCAATATAATTATAAAATTATACCTTCCAAAATTTTGTTATCATCTGTGATGCTCACATACTTGGAAAATATTTCCATCACTGTTTTATCTTGGCAAAATCTTTTCATGGACGTATTATTACCTTATATATATTAATGAGATGCATAAGAATGTAATACTGTCTTATAGGACTTTCATTAAACACTGTACACTAAAGAAAAATACCATGATAACGAATTTGACCATTGAAGTATGATATGAAGCAAGCTGGTGTGTTACAAAGTTTGTACCAATTATCAATCTAAAGGAATTCAGAATACTGAATGCAATAACAGTATATCAAATTTAAATACAACATTTGGAAAAAGAAAACTTTGATATTTAATAGTACTTTCAGTGATGTTTGCTGTGAAATTTCTTTATCCTTACATTTTCGATTTGCTGGATTTTCCAGAAACACTTTCTAAAATTATTCATGAAGTTATACAGAACAAAACTAAAAAATGTTCAAATTAAAAGGTATCATACTCTTATAGAGAATATACAAACCCGCTTTTTCCACCCACTACCATTGGGACCTTTACGCTTGTTTTCACAGGGTATTTTGGAAGCCATTGAGATTTTTTATCTTGAATTCACTGACAAAACTTTTACATAATTTTATACTACTGTATTGGAAAACAAAGAATACTCTGTTACACAAGATCTTCAACAAAAATAGTACCAAGCGTAGCTACAGTAGCTTGAAAAATATCTTAGCAATCACATCAACACACAACAAAAGAGTTTTGAACAAAACAACTACACAAGGAAAATTATGTAGAAAGCAAGATGAATAAATGCCTCACTGAGAAATTGATTTACCAAGCAGAAGTTGTGAATGATACTGATAATGAGAGGAAAAAATACATCGACCTGACAGAAACCATATTTAACAACAATACAGTAACCATTTGAAAGCATTTAAACACAAAAGATATTCAAAAGAGACTAAGTTATCTGCGTATGTTTGGGAATTAAAAGATAACAAGAAACCCACTGTGAATTGGACATTATGAAGTCATTCAAAAACTTTTTACATTCAAACAGATGCATCCTTTGTTTATGTGAAAAATTACTCATCTTATTATAATAATCCGCGATTGTGCATCCCACTTTTATTTTAGAGAGTGATATATTTGTTTAATTTTTACGGTCATCGTCCTCTTATGTGCGCGTAAAACCACGTAGAGGCGAGAGACACTTTTTTCACGATCATTCCAAAAGCACGTGGCATCATTTGACGTCAGTTTTTTATGATCACGGGGAATCATTGCATTACATCCCCAATCGAACGCGACGTTTTTGGGGAAATATCTCAAGAACCAATAGGGATAACTGACGTTTTTTGGGGTCAGCGATACGGGTGATGGGGTGACGCATCATTTGGGACTAAATTTTATTTGGTACTGCGGCTATGACGTCATCGAAATCTTTGATCAGCGATATCTCCGCAACCGTTGGTCGTAGCGAAACGATCCCATACACTTTTTTGATCAGCTTTTCGAGCTCTACAACATGGGTACGCTTTTGAGTTGCGATTCTATGAATTATTTTTTCGTCACGGGGTATGTACACGGGAATGGTGGATTTGACCTAATGTTTTCTAAGTTAAGTTCGGTAAAAAGTTTTTACCCGGGATACTAGTAATATATAAAGAACTAAGATGACACTGACTCGTTAACTAAAAGAAGCAAATTTCTCTCAAAGTGTAGACATGTCAATAGATATCATGTTATATATAGAACATAAAAGACAGTAAGGATAAAAGACTTGAGAATTTATTTTTTAGATTTTTAGATTATTTGTTTTTTTAAATTGTGTTATTATGCATTTTTGTGTTTTTTCACTTTGTATACCTGAATATTGTATGAACACAAAGCACAGTGTAACATAACCTAGTTTTATTTATGTCCACATCAACCTAACTCTGATATATTCGCTCTTACCCAGTTGAGCACTTTGACTGATTGATAAATGACATTACTTCAATGATAATTACATATATATATATCAGTAATTTTAATTATTATATCTCCAACCACTATATATACTGTATGGGTTTGTATTGATGACATATGAAGGTGAAACCATTATATATGGCTTAATAGCTAATGGGGATATATTATTCAGGATAACTGTATCGAGTTTATAACATGTATATAGTAGTAAAGTGTGACACTTGACAGTATGTTCAGGATATTTCGATTTGTTAAAAATCTTTGTCAAGTGTGTCTAGCTTTTCTCGTCTTTTATATATTACAACACATGTTTTACTGACTTGTTACATTTTAGATGAAAGAATAACTCTAAAGCTTGTACGATATAGTTTTTATGAAGTGATATATAAGTTTAATCTAACAAAATGCTGTTTTATGATGCAATTATATATATATATATATATATTAGAATATAAGGATGTCTGGATGTTAAAGTCATTCGGCAGGGGAATAAGCTAGCCACAGACCTTTTTGTTAAGCCAACGGATACTCATCAATACTTGCTTGCATCATCTTGTCATGCCTATCACTCTAAACGCTCGATTCCTTACAGTCAAGCCTTAAGGTTAAATCGGGTTTGCTTCGAACCAGAGTTTTTTGATCATAGATGCAACCAACTAGAAGATTGGCTTAACAAAAGGGGCTATAATGACAGGATGGTACGTGAACAAATATTGAAGGCTCGAAAATTCAGCCGATCTGACCTTTTGTACCGCAATCCTATGGAAAGAAAGTCTCCTGACCTTGTTTTCAATATCACGTATCATCCTGCGTATTCTAAACTTAAATATATACTTTCTAATATACATATTTTATTAACCCATAATGGTGAACATCACAAAGTTTTCCAAAACATCCCAATTGTAGGGTTTAAAAGGGGTAAGAGTCTTAAGGATATTCTTGTTCGTGCAAAATTGCCAAAAGTAGAGTCAGGTAAAGGTGAGAGTAAAGGATGTGGAGGAAAACGTTGTGAAGTTTGCGCGTTTGTACAGGAGACAAGCAAGTTCTCGGATAAAAGTGGAAAGGAGTTTGCGATAAGACCTGAAAATATGAACTGTAATTCTACCTTTGTCACATATTTGGTCACCTGTAAAACGTGCGGCATTCAATATGTGGGTAGTACGGGTCCAAAGTTTCGATTGAGATTTAATAACTACAAGAGCTGTTTCCGGAGACACGTTGATGGAAAACAGGTACCGCAAAGATCTTTCCATGCCCATTTTGCTCAGGACGGCCATAATGGTCTGGAAGACTGGCAATTTACTTAAAATTGAGATGGCGTGTGCGGTGGCGTGTGAGTGCGATCGCACGCCTTTCCTCCCCAGGCCTGCGCAATTTCCAAACGTTGCCGGAAAGACAAACTCTTTCTTTGGTTCCACATGAAGATGAAGAATTGCACATAAAAGCAAAAGAGCACGTTTGAGACATCAACTTTGCCGAAGACTTCACTTTTTGCAAAAAAGAATTAAATTGTTTGCATAACGACGTATTCATTGGTGTGAGTCCTGGCAGTCTATTGCATCTGAAAGCCGGAGTACACTTATGCGTAAAACCATGAAATACATCGTGGAAGAACCTTGTGTAGTAAAATAGCCAGACTCTCGGTTGTGTGTGTATTCTGAAAGACTGCACGCAAAATCGTAGAAAACGGTGGATGGTGCAAGTTCCATATGTGTATACAGTGAGGCAGCTGCGTCTTTACGTCCCTCTGAACCAGGGATGATGTGGTACCCGTAACAATGTCCATGTTGCGGACAAAACCACAAGAACAGGTAAGAAGTTCCCTTCTTGCTAACCCACGGGTATGTCTTTGAGCAAAAATGTTGTGGTACATCATCAAAATTCGATTTTTCATTGAGTTTGTCCGTGGGAAAAGCATGCATTTTTCTCAATTGGCATCCATGTTTTGAGAAGTAGTATGCTCTACCAAATTTTGGTGGATTGTAGGAATTCTCAATCGGAAGAGCTGGATCGGGAACGACATCGCTTTCATGAATTTATAAAACAAAATATGCACAGTACTGCATTAATGACAAAACATCTAATGATGGTCGACCTCTATTTAATCGACACGACGAATGTATCAAATCTGCTAACTCAGGAAACATGATACAGTTCAGAGCAAAATTTGAAAATTACTTGTT
This sequence comes from Turritopsis dohrnii, assembly GCA_027922465.2. NCBI lineage: Eukaryota > Metazoa > Cnidaria > Hydrozoa > Anthoathecata > Oceaniidae > Turritopsis > Turritopsis dohrnii. The sequence continues at coordinate 1,010,252 of BQMF02000023.1, forward strand.
CGGACAGTAATTCTTGAATACCTAACTCTGCGAATGACAAAGCTTTTTCGACAAAGTTACAAGGAATAACAGCATCCATGCACGCGTCAAAGGACAGGAGAAGAAAGAACGAAGCATAATGCACACGTAAAGAAGTATCGGACAAGTTAACCATTTTATGAAATGCCTCGGTGGATTGTGGAGGCAAAGCTGAACACAACAGCGTCACAGTTTTCTGATCAACTTGGTGGTCTGGCCGACTAATGATCTTTTCACAAACACCTTTTTAATGCCATTCGAGCTTCAGCATAACGTCTGTTGACTAACGGATCGCGACATCGATTGCGAATGAAGCAACGATCCAATCTTCGATTCGATTGCACTGTGATCTCATCGGTTTCTGGAGTTTCGATCGGTTTCAAAAATGCTTGTTTAAAACCGATTCCAATTTTCGTCCCATCACATGCAAGAACACGAGAATTTTCCCCGCACATATCACATACCTATGAATGAAATGAGTTATTACCTAAAATGACAGGTTTGAACTTTTTAAGTCACCCAATTAAATTAAAAACACAAACCTGTCGGAAATCTACTTTCTTATGTGATGCCCAACCGAAAAACTACTCAATAAAAGTCGGAAAACTCATGAAACTGTGAACGCAAGAGTTTCCAGCATAGGTAGCGTTGTAACTATTTACAAAACCATGGAATGTCTGCTTTATACAAAATATCAAAATACCCAGGCAAAGACGATTAAAAACATTAACTTCAACAGCACCGCGGTCATAAAGCAACATTGTCGTACCATCTGACTTAATAATACTATCAGGAAGATCATCTGATTTCCAACCAGCCTGAAAACAAATACTGTATTTTAAAGGGGGGGGGGGGGGGGGGGGGGGGGGGGGGGGGGGGGGGGGAATAAGAGATTTAAATTTCGCAAGTTGCATAACAAAGGATATCTGCAACAACTTAAATTCACAAATTACCCAATTTGGCTAGGGTTCTAGGGTTTTGCGAAAAGGCTCAAATTCGAATATTTATTCCTTATAGCAGACCACATAATTGTAAAATCATTGTAATGGGTCACACAGGATAATTATTTAAGTATCAGAAAAATCAATACCCCACAATCACATGAGTCGGTGGCAGTGTTTGCAACAAAGTCAATGGACTTATGAAAAATTTTCTCATAACGATTGGACAGATCTTCTTTTACTTTCGTCGAAAACAGGTCACTGTCCACTTGCTTCTTACTTGGTGCAGACGAATTAAAATTCCATAAACCGGAAACAGGATCAAAGACATCGCTCCACTAAAGGTACAATTCACATAAAGTGTTTTGATTTGCATATATTTTTTATTTAAAAAAAAACAAAAAACAAATATCAAAAAGCGGGAAATACAGGAGATTATCAAAATAAAGAAACAAAATATTATCGACAAGGAAAAATTGAAAGTTGAAAAATAGTACTAGCTACTTTGACATACCACTTCTTCAGGTAACTCCTCGATTTCCTTGGAATGATCATGCCATTCTATACTATACTATCATTTCCATCATCCTCATCGTTATCATCATTGCTCATTCGAGTATAATAGTGCCGAAATACTTTTAAGTGCGGGCACAAATTATCTGACCTTCGTAGCGAAAGTACGTTTCTGCAGCTCCCTTCTCTAATTTTACACAATGATGAATGGCACTGTACAACTATTCTTGCAGTTTTAGCGACACGAAAAATAGTTACAAACTCAACAGTTCGACCAGCTACTACTGAATACTTTTTAACACCTTCTTTAGTTTTCAGTTCTAAAACTGGACTTTCAGAAGACAAAACATCATCCATTACTTTTGTCACATTAACGAATGGTGAAACAACAGAATCTCGGTTATGAACATAATGGTAAATTTCTTTAAACAAACGACAATGGCAACAAATAACCCGGTCATATTCAAGGCTGGAAATAAGTGTAGAAAACGTCAAGCAGCTGCATTCAAATACCACTGTATCCCCTAACACTTTCGCATTGACATGAACAAATTCTTGGACCTATAAAAAATAGGTTAAAAATCCAAACAAAACAGAGGGAACAAGCAAAAGTGTAAACTTTTGTATTTTTCAACATACAGAAAAATCACCAGTTTACAATACAAAATATCAAACAATCTAATTAAGAAGTATACTTCAACTTCATTTTCATTATTGCCACAAACAGGTTCCTCTCCACCGATCTAAAACACATCGAAAAGCATTTTCTTTTATTTATAAGGCATTCAAAATATGAATAAACAACTTTTACATTTTGCAAGAAACTTAACACACAAACCTGTTTTTCCACTTCTTGATTATGTTCTTCATTAACTATGTTATCAGTATTCCTTGCATCTTCTCCAAATATCTGAACCAAAGGCAATAACAACATTTCATAACAATAAGCAAAATAATACAGAAAAAGGAGTACAATTAAGAACACTGCAATGTGAAATTAACTACCTCATTGGGTTGACTGGATATGACTTGTTGCTGGTAGTATGATAGTGCTCTTGAGCTTCATTACATTTGCGCTTCTTTGAAGGATATATCCCAGTGACAGGTTTATCAAGCAAACTTAAAAACAGCAAACAAATGAGATCATCGTAATCATCTCGGTAGATATAAGCTTGTATGACACGATTTCTCGGAGATCCTGGATAGTAGCGGATGCAAGTTGACAACTTTTGCTCAAACTTGATTTCTGTGACAACATTTCCCCAATTCCACTTGTGAAAATTGGGAACAGATGTCAGTAACTTAAACTGATCCTCTAAACACAGGTATTCTGGAGCCTCCTTCCACATTTCATGAGGATTAACAACAGTTCCTGGATTGGCACGATACAAAACAAGTAAATTTTTTAACGTTTCTTGAAAGCATTGAGGATAACAAATGAAGTATCTAGTGAAATAGGAACATACTAGCCGCCAAGGCGGCGTCGCTCGCCGCCCATGTTCAGCATGCGTTGACTTCACGAAAAATAAAATTAAGGAATTGGCAACCGGAAGTGTTACCATGTTGTAGAGCTCGAAAAACTGATTAAAAAAATGTATGGGATCGTTCCGCTACGCTCGACCGTTACAGAGATATCATTCTTCAAAGATTTTTATGACGTCACAGACCCCTCTCAAAAAAATTAGACCCAAATTTTTTCTCACCCCATCGCCTGTATCGCGGGCCCCAGATAACGTCAGTTAGCCCTAGAGGCAGATTCGAAATCAAATATCAAATATCAGTTTAAACAATGGTTCCAAAAAAACCAAAATTTCATGTGTTATTTATTTTTTAAAACAATCGTTGATCAGTACAACAATGCACTCAAAACGTAGAGAGAAAAAAACTTTTTATTAGCTTTTGTTTTAAAAAAGTTACGTGCTCTAACATGGGTGCTATCAAACAGGGGGAAAATGGTTTCTCTTCTTAAAAAGTTCACACGGAGGAGAGAAAAAAGGCACGTGCTAAACGAATAAATAGAATAAAAAACGTTCGATCAGAACGCTTAACAATTAAAAGAAGAAATTAATTTATTAAAAGAAAAGCAAAAAAAAAAAAAAAAAAAAAACATTTTCTTTTGATATGATACTCTTTTTTTACCTATCGGTTTTTAAACATTTTGATTGCTCAAAAAAAAAGTTCACCCGTCTCAGACAGTCAGGCAAGAGTTAGTGGCAAACCGAACATATGCTGCCACGTTCTGCCACTGCTGCTTTTTGTCCAAAATGTTTAATCAGTTAGTTTCTTTGTATTTAGTTGATGTACTGTTTTCAAAGCCAAGTCAATGTAGAATATAAAACTAACAATAATGATAAAAACAAAACGTTATTTCTATTAGTTCATCAGCCAAAAAAAGTCACGTTCGATTGGGGTTGCAATGTATTTGCTTCGAACTCACGTCGCACACAAAAAAAGAAATAATTTCGCTCACAACTTAATCTACCATTTTGCGTGACTTACAAACAAACAAAAAAACAAACAGACAGACAGACAGAGAATCGGCTATTAATATATAGATTGTATAGTTGAATGCGACTGACCAATAATATATATATACAGCATAAACTAGAAAAATAATGTTTATATATTGATAATAACAATAATAATAAATAACCTTTGTTTTAACAGTTTATCTTGGTCACCATCAGTACACCACTTTTGTTTATTATTGTACACCAATGCAACAATCAATGGACATGATAACCTTGATGGGATTTCAGTTTGTGACAAAATAGTTGTTATATTTTTGTCAAAACTGTTTTTTTTGTTTTCATAGATATTTCGCTTGAAAGTTTGATATTTAGGATGACCTAACATAGGGAAGAGAACATGGATATCAGTTTTCAGCCCAGGAAAGTGGACTTTTACATTGCTTTTACGCATATACCTTTCTTAACTTTTTTTGCATAAACTTGGGTATGCCTTTCTCCAAATGCTGTCACATCTTCCTGGTTATATGTTCTATATGGGAACATCTCTGGGCATTTCAACAACTCCTTTATCTTGGAATGGAATGATGCTTCATAAAAACCAGCAAATGTTCCATGCTCAAAGAACCTTGCTAGGTATGTTTCCTCTGCCAAACCAACTTTTAAAACACAACAAAAAAATATACCATCTGAAGTGTCAGATGCAGCAAGATTCAGGAGTGTTTCTTCAGCAGTAAACAATTGAGGATTTGACTTTAGAAAGTCTTCTTGTAAAAATGAAACAATTTCATTTTCCAAACTCATTGCCCTACCACATTTTTCAATGTTTTGCTTTGCGATTCGAACTAAAAAAGATTTGAGACAATAGTTAAAATCTGCTGACTTTGCATATCAATTTGTTTAGAACCACATATAACTTTTTGACAAAATTTTAAAGTGGAATTAAGTATAAAAAAGAATAAAATAGAAAAAAAAAGGAATTTCACACCTTTTTCAATAGTTTGATCATTAATGTTTATCTCTTGATTCATAAATGTATCAGATACTGTTTCACTCTAGAAAATAACAATGGAATATCAACTTTGTTTATGAGACTGACTGCACCTGTAAAACAAGAGTGACTATTCTCAATGCAACAATGTACTTACAACTGCAGAATTGTTAGCTTCATTTTCTGGTAAAGCACTACAGTCATGTTCTTGCATCATCATTCAAAAAGGGCTATAAAAATGAAGTAAAAATCAATAGTTTCTTATTCTAACAACTTATTTCATAGATTAATATTTGTATAATTTCTGTGTATCAATTTACGAGGATTTCATTTGAGTCTATTATTCATGAAGTTTAAAATACTTCATAAACGCTGTACAAAGATACCACTAAATTTTAAATAATGAACAGCAGAGAAAACAAGAGTTCTTAGCTTTGCAGTGCTACAATCCATAGCAATTTCCCCCATGTCATCAGTCCATACAGTCATGTCCATCGTCAGATTGTATCATCTTGGAGTCATCATGTCACTTCGTCCATGACACCATCCAATCCACATCTTTTTATGCTACCATATATAGTAAGTAAGTATATAAGTAACTATTACATTATAAGTATTTCAACCCTTATCAGACCAGAATGTGTTTAACATTTGTTACTGTATCCAGGGTATTGTGAAGGTAAATTGCGGGAGTAGCAGAGGCTAAGGGAAGCTAAAATACGGACTGAGACAAGGGGGGAAAAGCCAGTTAATATAGTCATAATGAAGTCATATATAGTCACAACCACTAACAACAACAACAACAGAAGCAACAACATTAACGAAACATTAACTTTATGAGCATCTTGTGTACGAAACAGTAATATATACTATAATTACAGAAATGCATTATACAAATAAAGAAATTACTATATACTGTATATAATATATATATACCGCATATATTATATACTATATATACAAATAAAGAAATTACTTATATAGAAAGAAAAAAATGATTTTCTTTATCATCACTTTCATTTTGATGAACAACAGGTTTCAGGCCACCTGCACCGCACTGTCACTGAATAATTCATATGAGAGGGTTGATGTTATTGGTATATACCGTCAACGTGCCTAATTCTGGACAGCCGTCCTAATTCTGGACGCCAAAAAGTCTGTTCTTGAAAATATACATCCATGTCGCGACACTTGTGCTTGCATTCGGTGAGTATGGATGTATAATTTCAAGACCAGAATTTTTGGCACCCAGCATTAGGACGGCTGTCCAGAATTAGGCACATTGATGGTACATGGAACCTCAACAAAAGATGGCCATTTAATTATTCGACCTGAAGATTGATACTTTCAAAGTCTACAAAAGGTATATACGAAAGGGAGGTTTATACAGAATATCATTCTTATCAAATCTAAATTTATCTATAGCTATGCTTGTTATTTTATTTTTAGATTCTTGTTTGGTCTTGTCAGCTTTATTTAGTATTCTTACAGAAATTTACATTCTGGTGCTACGTGTATCTTAAAGATGCAGAAAAACATAAGAAAAAACATTAAGATTAGTACACAAAGTACTGATTTTGTCTGTGCTATTTTGTGTGCTGTTGTCTGCTTAGCATGCGCTGCTACTGGTAAATGTGTTCATGTAAGATAGTGTATAGTCATGGATGGGTAAATAAAAAACCAACTTAAAATAACCCACGTCACGTCAAGATAAGAAAAAAGAAAACATCACACAACAACACTCCCAAAAAGTCACAATCTTGTTAATGCCATCATCTTCCTTGGAAAATATAAATTAAATGTAGAAAGTGAAACATTGTAAAAAACAGATCATCGTTGTTCCTTTTTTTGTAGCTCCTTCCCACGAACCCGCTGCATAGCTAGCTTCCGCCATCACGGTAAAAATACTCGTTGCCGTACTTTCCGTCATGTATCATTGTTTTTTTCGTGATCGGATCTTGTTAGATTAACACACTCTAAAAGCACAGACATAGTTTTAATTTAATCATAAAAAGAGAAAAGCAGAAACATCAGAATGAATCAGTGAAGTCACCAGTCGATAAAATTCAAAAAGTAAATTGAAGTACAATTCAAAACTCTGTGCACACTTTTCAAGATTGTCTGCATTTAGCCGAATTTTGAACAGATTTAGATAATTATGATGTTGAAGTTTTGCAGTGCACTATTGTATATACAAAATTTTTAAATAGGTTTTATTATTTTTAGTGTTGAATTGTACTTTTCTTCCGTAATCTTCCACGATAATTTTTTAATTTCAAATGTATGGCTTTGAGTTCCTTTTGCCATTCATCTTCATCAACATTGAAGGTGGCAAAGGCATGCCTTTTTATAATCTTTATCCTTTCAGGATCCAGTTGCTGACAGCCGTGATCCCCTTTCAAGTTCGAAGAAAGAAGCTCTTCGTTTGAAAAGGACCCGACTATCAACTGGATCACACAGTGGATAAAGTTTTGGCTCCGGAGGCAAATCTCTGCTAGGGTTGTGGTGTGCGGCATGGACATAGACCTGACTGGAGCAGCGCCAAGCAATGTTGCAGACACTGAACTATAAGCAGGCAATTCTGCACTAGCCATGTTGCACCAGCCACATCACCAGTCACCCCGTCATCGAGTGTCACACGAACATCACTCATTTCCAGATCTGAATCGTGGAAAAGCAAAGGAACTTGTTGGTCCTCGCCTAGTGTGTGTTCCGTGTTTTCTTTAATTTCGTTCAAGGAATGCACAACGTGGGACAAGATGCTAGCGATTTGTTGCAAATGTTTTCGTGTCTGTGCATTTTGCTTAGCTACATCTTCTTTCTGTGATATCTGTGAAATGGACTATCAGAAGACGTGTTTACATAAACGCCATCTTGGTTGAAATCTAACATGCTACATCAAAAGCAAAGTGGATATTGGATAGATGCGCGTTCGTGCCGCGGGACTGCGGAGCGGACATCACATCTCTCCCCCAACCACAAATGAAAGAAACAAAATACATAATGAGGCGGTCCTTAAGTCCAGCCATGTCAATAAGTCCTGCTTGTACACACAGTCCATTTGAATCAAAGTTCGTAGTCCAGCAGACGTTGAGGTTGCGACCTCTGCCGTTGTGGTCTTGTTGTATTTGGATGGCGGCACGGATTAAATAATTGCTCCTCTTCATCCTGATACGGGATCGTCGCGTCTGTGTGGTCCCCAGCGGAATCGGACGATTCTGGTCCACGATCAGACGACTGCGGAGTTCCAATTTCACTTCTTGTGGGATCAGCTGCGTCTGGAGGATCATCCTGGTCGGACAGGGCGAAGTCGTCACTGCTGGAACTCGACGGTATAACAGGTGTTTTGGAAGATCCACCTTCATGCTGTGCGTTGGCGTAGTATCGCTTAACATGCGAGGACGGTCGCATGCTAATCTTGCCAGTTGTGTTGTTTTTGACAAGAACACTGTCACCTTTCACTTCTGTGACATGAAAACGCGAGTTCTTCCACAACGGGGTGAACTTGTTGCGATGAGAAGCTACGCTGGTGACCAGTACTGGATCATTAGGATGGAGGTCGTGTTGGCGAGCGCGGTTACCATGGTCGGCGAGTGCTTTCATCTTCGCTTTGGCAGCACGATCTTTGTTACGCACGACACAATGTCGAGGACGGCCAGGGTTGACGAAGTTAGACGATAGCTTATCTCTTATTTCCCTGTTGAACATCAGAGTTGCAGGTGCGACGCCAGTGGTGGCGTGGGGCGTGGTACGATAGGCTAACAAAAAGTTCTGAAGAGCTTTTCGCCAGTCTTGGCTTTCGGCGATTGCTGCTTGGATGGCTTTCTTCAGGTTGCGGTTAAAGCGCTCCACTTCACCGTTCGCCTCCGGGTGGTATGGAGTTACTCTACGGTGTTTGACCCCAAATTCCTTCATCAACGACTTGAATATTTTATTTTCCCGAAATTGGGACCCATTGTCCGTGATCAGTGTTTTTGGTGCGTCGTATCTGCAAAACATTTTCCTCAGCTTTCCCACAATGTTGCCAGTGTCTATTTTTCGGAGAAGTTCAACCTCTGGATATCTACTAAAATAGTCTACACAGACCAGCAAGTGTTCTCCTGTAAGGAACGGCCCACAGAGGTCACAGCCAACCAACAACCAAGACGCTTTGGGAATTTCGGTCATTTTGAGAGGTGTTTTTGGCTCCTTCGGTCCGACCACTTGACATCCATGGCAACAGCGAATAAAACCCTCTACGTCACAGTTCATACGTGGCCACCACACTTTTGCACGGAGCCGTTGTTTCGAGCGAACGACTCCTTGGTGGCCTTCATGTGCAAGTTGCATGACTTTGTGACGCAGGGAAACAGGTATGACAACTTTCCGATTCATCAACAAAATCCCATCAACGACACTGAGTTCATGTCGTGCAGAGTAGAACGGGGCAGATATTACGTCATTATTTGGAAATTCGTCCTTGCTGAGATGGTTAATAACAGTGGAAATCGCCAAATCATTGTGTTGCGCAGTCTTCAGTACATCATGCGAAATGGCTTGCGGAATGGCTATCCCCTGAATGAAACGTATATACTCCTCGGCAGGTTGGTGGGCATTAGTATTTTGTCTGGTTTCGACGGGATTAGATCGGGACAGGTAATCGGACCCATTAGCACAACCAGGCTGGTATACGACGGTGAACTTGTAAGGAATCAGTCGAATGATCCAACGCTCAATTTGGGGTGGTAAGGTTCTGTTGAGAGGCAAGAAGAGACTAACCAGTGGCTTATGATCGATTTTAACAGTAAAGTTCATGCCATATAAGTACATACGGAATCGTTCTATTGCAAAACTAATGGCGAGACACTCTCTTTCAATTTGACTGTAGCGTCGTTCCACGTGGCTAAGTGATCGACTAGCATAACTGATTGGGCGTAATGTCCCGTCTGGTTGTTGTTGTGCAAGAACTGCGCCTAGGCCCACCGGTGATGCATCAGTGACGATTTCCGTATAAGAGTTTGCGTTAAAGTAGGCAAGTGTTTCACTGGAAATGAGCATGTCCTTGAGCATGTCAAACGATTTTTGATGACAAGAGTCCCATATCCAATGTGAGTTTTTCTTGAGAAGCTGTCGCAATGGTTCCGTGATGGAGGCAAAGTTCAGGAGGAACTTGGCACAGTACGTTATCATGCCAAGAAATGAACGCAGCTCTTTCAGGTTAGATGGGGGTTTCAGCTGACTAATAGCGTCGATTTTATTTTGGTCAGCAGAGACTCCGTCTGCAGACAGTTTGTGTCCCATATAAATAAGGTCATTCTTCATGAATTTGCACTTCTTCCTATTAACAGTCAGATTCTTCGCTCGTAATCGTAGAAATACCTGTTCCATTTGATCAAGAAGTTCTGCCTGCGTGGTGCCGCCAATGATTATATCATCTGAGATATTTCTGACTCCTGGAAGGCCCATCAAGGCATGCTCAATTTCCTTTTGATACACCTCAGCTGCTGAAGACATGCCAAACAATAGGCGTGTGTAGCGATAAATTCCTTGATGGGTGGCGAAAGCAGTAAGATCTCTACTCTCAGGCTCGAGCTTAATCTGATGATAGCCTCTGCTGAGATCCAGTGTGGTGAAAACGGTGCATCCATTCAGCTCATGCAGCAGCTCTTCAAGAGTGGGTATTTGGTAGGGCTCTCTGATTATGGCCGTGTTTGCAGCTTTCATATCAACACACATTCGAATGGCATTCGGATCTTTCTTAGGGACAATCACAAGTGGATTAACCCAGGTAGGCGCCTCTTGCACTGGTTCAATTACTCCGTATTCAAGAAGCTTGTCAAGCTCTTGGTCCACTTGTTTTTGCATAAGGATCGGCAAACGGCAGGCTTTCTGGGCGACAGGTGTAACAGTGGGGTCGACTTGTATGTGATGACTCACACCAGCTAGTTCTCCGAGTCCCTCGAAGCGATCACTGTATTTGTTCAACATTCGATGGAGACGATCATTATTGGGCACTTTCAGGTGATTGACTGAGCCTTGAATACTGTTAGGGCCAACACGAAGGAGATCCAAAGCAATAGCGGCTTTACGTCCCAGGATAACTGCATCCGCATGTGGAACAATAATAAATTTAGCAGAGGTACTCTGATTGGAAACGGTGACGGTGATCCAGACACATCCTGACACAGGGAGTGCTTCTTTGGTATGAAATGCGAACACGCATTTGTTGTAAGGATGTAGTGCAGGTTTCTGAGGTAGTTTGTTCAGTGCCTCCTCACTGATAACGTTAACACTACTACCACTATCTATTAGAATGTCAATGGTAGTCCCGTTCATGTTCACAGGGTGGAGCAGAATGGTATTATCTGACTCAAGGGCCCAGCAGAAATCATCATTGGAAGAAGAATCTGCCACGATGTAGCGCACCCGGTTGTTCCGATTGTCAGATCTGGATTCTGCCGGTTTTGACTTACACACACTGCTAAAGTACCCCATTTTCCCACAGCTATGGCAGGTTTTCCCTTTTGTTTGTTCGCAGGCGTTTGCTAAGTGAGATTTGCTGCCACATCGATAACATTGTTGATTCGTTTTAACGGCGACGGTAGATGTGTCAGTCCCAGAGACGGGACGGGTGATCTTACTCTTGGGATATCGGTTCGATCTTTTGTAATAGATCTTGTTGACAGCTCCGTCGTCAGAGCTGTCACAGCCATCTTTTGGCTCTACAACAGGGAGGTGGTATTGCCTGGCTTGGTGATCTGCGGCATTCATGATGATGGCAATTTCAAGTAGTTTATCAATATTGAGATTGTGTTCCTTCAGTAACCGTATTCAGAGTTTGTGCGATGTACATTTCTCAATTACTTGGACGACAAGTTCATCATTAACGTCATGAAACTCACACGACTTTGCCAGAGATTTGAGTCGCGTGACGTATTGCGACACAGATTCGTCATCTTTCTGAGCACTTGTGCGAAAAACATGACGTTCGTACCATTTATTCTTGCGTGGAAGAAAATGCGCATCCAGCAGTCGGCAGGTTTCTTCGTACAGGTTAGGGTTGTTTTCACCCTCTGCAATAACAAGAGGTGGTAGTGTTTTAAAAATTTCATGGAGATCTTCCCCTCCGCAATGTAGAAGCAAAGCTTTCTTCTGGGCAGCATTAGTTATACCTGCAGCAATCAAGTAGAGGTCGAATCCCTCTCTCCACGTTTGCCAACGAGTGCCAAGGCTTGTGGTGTCCCGGTGGACATTGAAAACAGATGGACAGGCGATATCAACAGCTCGAGCCATGACAAATGTCCGTAAAACTCAACGAATGAAATTGAAATGTAAAGAACACGAAAAAGTATCTTCTTTCCTACGAAGGCAAGTACTCGCAGCGCCAATGTGATATCTGTGAAATGGACTATCAGAAGACGTGTTTACATAAACGCCATCTTGGTTGAATTCTAACATGCTACATCAAAAGCAAAGTGGATATTGGATAGATGCGCGTTCGTGCCGCGGGACTGCGGAGCGGACATCACACTTTCATATTTGCAATCATCTCTTCAATAGATTTGTAAGTGTCATCCTTCAACTTGTCTGTTTGTGTGCATGCATCTACTTTAGTTCTTTGACCCAAGTATTGTTTGTAGGAAGTTATAGATTGCACAGGTGGTAGCTAGAAAAGGTAAAGGTTAGAAAATTACAGTTTTCTTAAAATTTGTTTTCAGCATAGAATATTTATTATGAACCTATTATCAGTATTTTGAAGAACCTCATATCAAATTATCCTTGATCATTAAAATAATTACAAGAGAATGCCTTTTTCTATATGGTACATTGCTGGATACAAAGAACACAGAAAAAAAGGATGAAATCTGCTGTTCGTGACATCCAGAAATTTCTAACGTAATTAACTTACTGTCGAAGACACTATTGTGCTGTGGAATTCAATCAATTCATTGGATAATTCATCGTCGGAATTCTACAACTAATATATAATAGATATTTTGCTATTGTTTTATAATTCAGCAAGGTAAACCAATTTCTTAGAACAAATAACTGGTTAGGAAATTAACTTAGTCACAAAACCTTGATAACTTTTCGACACACTTAAAATGGTGGTGTAATGTGAACGAAAGATCATAACTGATTTAAAAGGAATTCATAACCAGTTATTTCTTCTTCTATAGACTTGTGTCATGCTAATTTATGATAACAGGGATTACATACTAGTTTTTCTATTTTACTGTCTCATAATTTTTGTGGGGGATTGTCTGAATTTTCAAAAAATTTTTTGAGGGACTGTCATACAAGCATGTGCTTGTTCCAATTAATATGGCCTTTATCTTGATATACTAAAACACAACAGAAAAGACACATTTGGTCGGTGGTGACCTATGGTATAATGTAACACAACATAAAACTAATTACAAACAAAATGCCACTTAATACATGCTCTATAACCTTTGTTTATACTAAAAACATATAATATTTCCATAAATAAAGCTTTATAAATGTAACAGAAGAGTTCCACATGGTTAGCTAATTAGAAACAGCTCTCTTACAACAGTTCAGGCAGCCATCTTTATTCTACATTTCCGTGTGTGTTTACATCAAATCAAAACAAACTTTTGGCTCCAAAATTCGAAATTCTTAAGAAGACAGAAGTGAAGACAGTTTTGAATCACTTCAGAAATTGCGAAATGGAAGACTTTCAATTACAAAACGTGCGTGTAGGTCGGAGACAGTATCTCGTTACTTATTCACAGGCAGATGAAGGTAAATTCCCCACTCGTGAGAGTTTCGGAAAAATGCTTGCAGACGAATTTGATGCTGGAAGTGGTAAAGTGAAAGCTTGTCATTGGGCTTGTAGAGAAGAACACATAGAAAATGGCTTCCACTATCACTGTTGTTTGAAACTATCCGGTGTTAAGAAATGGTCTTCGGTTAAGACCGGTATTCAAAACAAACACAATATTGTTGTAAATTTTTCGGACAAATATAACCACTACATCTCGGCATACAGATATGTCTGCAAGCAAGACAAAGCAGTGGCGCATAGTGTAGGCCACCCAGATCTCTCGGAAGTAGGTTCACCAAGGACTAAAACTTGCACAAATGCATATCGTGCTTCTCGAAAACGGAAAAGTCAACAAGGAGCTTCCACGTCAACAAGCTCGGTTGGCAGTAAGAGACTTTCAAACTTGGAGGTTTCAGACTTTGTTTACAAACATCAAATTAAGAATTGCACCGAACTGTTTGCGAAAGCGGAGGAACGAAAACAGAACGGTCAATGTGACCTTGCCTCCTTTCTGTTTTCGAGATCGGAAAAGTGCATAGACGAGTTAATCTGTAAATCTTGGCTGCTCAAGTCGGCATCACAACATATTTCAAGTCGCAAAGTGTTGCGAATGGAAGTGATACGTAAAGCTGTGAGTCAGCCTTGTGTTGTGAAACAGTGTGAGTGGCTTAGTTGTGCCCTAGAAGTACTCCAGTTAAATGGCATACAGCCGGAGAAGTTTGCGGAACACGTGCGTGAGCTCCTGACCTTAGGCCGAGGGAAATTCAGGAACTTGATGATAGTTGGCCGATCCAACTGTGCCAAGACGTTCATGTTAAAACCGTTGAAATCTATTTTCGGAGACAGGCTATTTGAAAACCCCTCGAATGACAAGTACGCTTGGGTGGGAGCAGACAACTCAGACATCATACTTTTGCAGGACTTTAGGTACAGTCGCGATGTAATTGCCTGGTAGGATTTGCTCCTGTTATTGGAAGGCGAAACTGTGAAGTTGCCCGCACCCAAGAACCACTTTGCATCTGACGTGGTCATAGATTCGTATGTGGCCATATTTGCTACCAGTAAGTCGCCAACTGTTTACAGAGGTGCATTCAATACCACAGATGACCGCGAGACAGAAATGATGGATAGTCGCTGGAAAATCGTGAAGTTCAAACACGTGTTTGAAGAAAACAGCAGGAAAGACATAACACCGTGTGCGCGTTGTTTTGCGGAATTAATACTAAAGTAAAGGCTACGTTTCTTTTTCAAAAGCTTTGTTTGCGCCGACATTACAGCACATGTTCTTCAAAACATTTATAAACAGTATCTATGAATCGTTGAAGTATGATGGCTGAACTGGGGGTTTTCTTGAAACACGTTATCCATGTTACATCATGTTTGTGAAGGCTACAAGGGAAAAACGACTCGTTACCATTTATATATAAAAATATATATATACTATATTTTTTATATATAAATGGTAACGCGTGGTAACGCGTTGTGTTTCCCTTGTAACATTCACAAAAATGATGAAAACATGATGGTAACGCGTTACCTCAGTACGAGCACGTGCTGGAATGTCCAATGTAAACAAATCGTGGAGAGTATAAAAGAACGCAATGTACTAACAACACGGGTTTCCGTGTTTAAATTTAATCTTTGTATCATCACGCGCTTTACGAAGTTTTGTTTTGTTAAACGTCACATTTCGGTTATGTTGTGCGAGCTTAGTTATTCGGTATTTTATACGCTGGCCTTTACTACTAACGATCATTTTCATTCGCTTATCCATCGATGCTATGGTCTTGTCAATAACTTCCGTAGAAAAGTTCAAAAGCGTATCCTTGACGCGTTTGCAGAACGCAGGATACGTCTCGCGAGTGAGGTTGTTCTGAAGCGCATAGTCCCGTAGTTCTCTCTTGACGTTGTGAAAAACATTCTTGATTGGTTTTATATCTGGACTGCGTGGCGGAATTGCCAGTTTTTTTTGCGCCAACCTCACTCATGGCGATTTGGGCTTTCCTGCTGTTTTGCGAGGGAACTCCATCTTGAAGGAAGAGCTTTCCTTAGGATTAGAGCTCCGTTCAAATAAACTGGGAAACTGTTCGCGAACGAAAGTGGCAAACTTCTCGCCAGTTAAATTCCCCTCATACTGTTCGGCCAAGAGAACTCCCCGGCCGTATGCTATGGCTACGAGAAAGTGGGCGGTCTTTCCTCCCGTACCTGCATGCGAACCTTTGGCTATTTGATTAAGGCACAAGCCGTCCCTTGGTTTACGCCAAGCCATTGTTCGGGGAGCCATTGCTTGGTCAAACGGGTTGTATTTGTGAGTAAAACCGACCCTGTCTAAGTAAAAAGCCACTCCCTCTGTCCACAAAGTTGGATCAACTAACCTGTGCACTTTTTGAGCAAACGAAGTCCAAACGAAGTTTTGGGTCCTTTCTCTTTAGGATTCCTTTCTTCCTCGAGTGTGTGTACTTGTAACCGGCTTTTCGTAGGACTCTGCGTACAGTTTCGTCGCTTACGTTGAGAGAAATCCCTGCAGATGTTTTGATTCGTTTGGTGGTGAAGTAGCCACACTGGTTGCATAGCACTTCAACCTGCCGTAAGACGTTCCGCCTGTCTCTGTTTGTTAATTTGGTAGGCCTGCCCTTGTTTTCTTTTCGTCTGTCAATAGTCGATTCGTTCGGCGGCTTTTTCATGTGACGGCATATTGTCGCTTTCGAGTACATGCTGTAGTCTTTCATTGCCGAGATCTGTGACGAGGACAGGCCACCATCTTGATGTAAATACCTCCAGTGGACAGACACGGTTAGTGGAACTTTCATTTCGTAAATTAAAAGATGGTTAGTTAGTTATACAGTTTGCTAGTTAGCTATGTACATTATTTACATTGTTTGTTTTCTTTTGTTACCCATAGCAACACCACAAAAACATAATCTTTGTTGTTTTCTTTATATTGCTGCTTTGTTTGTTTGTATTTAGACTGAAACAAGGAAAGAAAGATATTGTTAAATACAATTGATCATTCGTCCCCAAACACGACACACGTCCATGCACATATGAACACCAAACCTTTGCCTGCCATCTTGGCAGTGCACATGTCAATACCAGAAATCAATGAATTCACATTCCATCCATCATTAATTACAAAAATCAAATAGCTTTTTATAAACAATGACAAAAGGAAACAATACGTAAGCTGTATCAATTGTCTAAGTATACAGATTTCTCAGACAATCATTCACAAAAATTATTGAGACACCCTTATTTAAACTGAAAAACCTCAAAATCATATGTCAAGGCACCCCCTCCCCCACAATTCAATGTTGCAGAGGTTTTCCACACAAGTCAGGGAGGCATGTAGATGGCTTTAAACAAATACAACATTGTGGGGGAGAGGGAGGCTGTCTCATAATTTTTGTGGGGGATTGTAGTTTTTCTATTTTGCTTTTGTTAGGCATTTTATATCTGTAAGAATGGAAAAACTTCTTTCAAAAGTTTCTTGCAGTTCTTTATGTTCTGTAAGTTTAAAGAGTGTACTTAAAACAATAAAATGAAGAGTTAGTGATAATAGCTGGATACTAGAAAGTCTTGAATATTTAGTTACATATTTACCAAAGTATAAGAGTCTTCAGGTTCATCTGCAGAAGATCTGAACTTTTTACTTGAAACGTTGGGCGACTAAAAATGCAATAAGATGGGTCTATGATAGTAATATGCTTGTAACCTATGTTTAAAAGTTGCTAGAAATAAATGATTTTTTTAACTAGTGAAAACCAGTATCAGATTTTTATGCACTTGATCCCAAACCTTTGAAGACTCATTATCAGTGCAAAACCAATCTTATTAACCAACCTAATTACTTACATCCTCCGCTTTCCTTTTTTTCTACGGGCCTCAATTCCAGCTTCCTACGGTGGCACATTAGTGCCATCAAGTAACAAATTCATCTCTTGATACAAACTCGTTTCACAGGACGTCCTACGAACTCACAGGACGTCCTACGAACTCACAGGACGTCCTATGAAATCACAGGAGGTCCTATGAAATCACAGGACGTCCTATGAATTCACAGGACGTCCTAAGACGTGCTCCAGGAGATACCGTGACTATGTCCACGTAAACATTCCTAATCAAAATGGCGTCACTGATCACGTTTCTTCGGGGACGAAATGTTCCTGAAGAAGTGTTAAAGAGATTAGAAGAAGACCATATCGATCTGAAAGAAAAAATCAAAGAAGAACTTATACACTATGGATTAAAAGTTGGAGATTATTTTGCATTAAGGGGATTCATCGAGTCGCAAGCAGGGAGCTCAAGTATCTCATGTTTTGATGATGATTCTCTACCATCATTATCAGATGACAAAATAATCTTGAAAGAACATTTGCTGAGACGTTTTTTAGATCGTAAGAGGGATCTTACATCCTCTCCTGTTGTTCCAAGGAGATCTTTCAAGCCTCAAGAAAGGATGAAGATATGTGGAAAGAATGCTAAAAAAGGCCATGTTCTGAAAAAAGTGTCTTTGGGGTGGAAGCACTATGACCATCTCACTAAGAGATTTGTAACAATTCGTGAAGGAAAAAAGGGTGGTGGCACAAGAATTTGCAAATTTGATGTAAATATTGATGCAAGCACTATCCTCAAAACTGCAAAAAATCTATTTTTTCCAGACAAAAAGAGCTGCTTTGGTTCATCTGACTCAATGATTTTTGAGTTAGGAAATTTCAAAGAAGAGTTTCTAAAGCAAGATAATTTCAAGTTGTCTGAATACATTGAAGAGCACAAGCTAGCTCATGTACGTTTATACTTGATGACTAAAAGTGTCTTTGATTTGGGATATTTTGAAGATGATAGTAGTGATGATAGTGATTTTACAGCCAATATGATGGGTAAGCTATTTCATATAATGTAGAAACCTGTTTTTCATAATAGGTATGGTGTAGATAGAATTACCTATATATATATTGATACAGAAAATCAGAAAATGTCTGGTCTACCTGCATCTTTCCACAAACCTTGGTTTTGTGTTTGTTCAATATATTTAAAACTTCAAATTGAATTATGAAAGCAACTCTTATGCTAGAGTAATGCTAACCAATGTAATGGATATAATATTATATGTTGTTTCTCAAAATCTTATGGATGTTGTATGTATTGCAGGAAATTTAGGTGAAGAAAAAAAACAGCCAAAAGAAGATGGAATAATACATAAAGATTCTACAGAAGAAACAGAATTTGTACAGGAAGCAAAAACTCTTAAACGTGAATCCAGGGCATTGAGAGTGGGTGCTGAACCTGAGCTTTTTGAAGATCACATAGTAATAAAGTTGACACATCCTATTGCAGGTGAAAAAACTCGAATATTCTCAGCAGGAGTACAAGTGAATGAAATATACGATTGGGCAGGGAGTCTGTGTGATGAACCAGAATATTTCTGTCTCTTCAGTGAAAGAGGACCATTGGAAGGTATTCAGCAAGTACTAACCAATGCTGAAATTAGAATGGAGCAATGCACTGCAGCAGAGATGATGTCAGTTTCAAATGAAGTAAATTTTCATGGTTTTGGTGAAAAAGTTGATTATAAGATTGTAAGGAGGTCTCATGTTGTACAGGATTTATTAGCTGTATTTAAAGAGAGTTATGATGTTGACCTTACGATGTTACGTTTAATGAACTATCATGGCAACTTAGAAGATGGTTGTGGATTTGGGTTAATTCGAGAGTGTTTTTCCATGTTTTGGAAAACATTTAGTGAAAACCATTTGGATGGATTCTTAGAAATGGTGCCACTTACTACCACTGGCCTTTCGAAAGATGATTGGGTTTCTGTGGGACATATGATCATCTATGGTATTAAGGAAATTGGCTATTTCCCGCTAAAAATTTGCAGATATCTTTTGCTACAATGGTTCAATTGTGACACAAATTCAGAAGATTTGTTTGCTTCTCTTTTGAATTATGTCTCACCTGATGAAAAGCAGGTATATTTTTACTTGTTTTTAAACTTGACCTCACAAAAAGTATTACAGATATTTTTACTCACAATAGCGAACATGAGATGATTTTTACAAAAAAATGAATATTATACACATGTATTTGTTTATTATTTTTTTTGTTCTTGTTATTATTTTTTTATTATGTATTGAGATGATTTTTATTTATACTAAGCTTCATGATTTTCGTTATTCCACTTTCAACAGCCATTAAAAGGAAATATCAGCCTGATATTATATCCAATTACAATACATATTCATTTCACAACCACTTTTTAGATTTTTACTTTCCAATTTTCAGGTTGCCTCTGTTATACTTTATTGTGTGTATTACACTTGATTGACTCTTTAATTTCAGGCATTGGAAACATACATTCAGAATGGAATGAAAGAAGATATGGTCGATGAGGAAGCATTGCTAGAAATTATTGATGGTCTTGGGGGAAGATTTGCTCTTTCTCCGTCTACATTTAAGGTAGAGCTGTTAAAATTGGCTGAAGCTAAGTTTGTACAAGGCCCTGCTTTTATAACAAACATCATGAAAACACTGATTACTAAAAGTGGAATTGACATGAATTCAGAAAGACTTAAAGAGAAATTCAATGAATTAAGACCATCTGTTGCATCAATGTTAAAGTTACTTGTGTTTCAAGAGATAAAATCAAAAGAGCAACACAATGCTGCAGAGTATTTGAAAAGGTTTATTAGAAGCTTGTCAGCAGAGAACCTTGCTAAGTTCCTGCAACTTCTCACTGGTGCAGATATCATAGTGGTGGATCAGATATCAGTTAATTTTATTGATGTAACTGGATTTCGCACCTATAATAGACTTACCAAACCAAACCCGGTTTTATTTTGTTACTTACCAAACGTGGTTTTGTTCGATATCTAAGTTACAATCCACTTTCGCTTGACGGAACCCAAATTTTGATTTGTTAGTGTTGAAGTCTAGTTTTGTTTTGTTTACGATCAAGTCCGAGTTTGCGCTGAAATTGACCAAACCTAGTTTTTACATTTTCGTTGTTACGCAAATTATTTTATTGCTCTAACTACATTGAAATTATTTTGACGGAATCAAGTTTGTTTCAGTGTCATCGCAAGTTTCACCTTTTTTTTTCATAATAGAGATTACAGAAGTCGAAATTCATTCTTGTTTACAGTTTACCTTCAACAAACTTCATCAACCTCGTAAAAGATTAACAATGTGACTCAAATATTAGAAATATCATTCAGTAACTTGCAATACAAGGTTGCAGCGTCATTAGGATTGGTTGGCGCTGTGTAGGCATTATTGCGCATCAAGAAATCTGCTAGGTCAGAAAATTCTTCACTACAATCCATTATAGCTTCGTTGCTACATAATAAATTTTCGACTGCTACAAGATCGGTAGCAGAAAAGTGCTTCGCAAAACTGCTTGCGCCAGTCAGGTTTGGGGCATGGAATAGAACGTCTGGTCTACCTGCAAGTACAACTGTATGTCTAACTGACGGAATATGATGTGAATTCCAGTTGACTTTGATTTCATCTAATTCACGTCGAATTAATGGAATGAAACAATACCTCAAACACTCTTGCTGAAAATCGTTGTTCCCATTAAAAAGTTCATTATCTCTGAAGTCCTTGAAAAATGAAAGCCAAAACTCAGTGAAATATTTTCTCAGGAAACTCCACCAACATTCAATCCTTTGATTTGAAGTAGATCTCCCATACATGAAGCTATTTAAGCCTGAATAATGATCTTGATGTTGCCTTCTTAAGAAACACTGGGCAGCGCACACGTTAACATTTTCCGTTCCGCAATCGGCTCTTACACGAGACGGCATAACACCCATTTCTCTCAAATATCTAACAAAGTAGGAAGATATAACTTTTGGATTCTTATTTATAAAACAAACTTCTAACCACAAAATCTTCCTGCTATATCCGTCAATTCCAGCATGAATTGAAATTCCAAAAGGTTTTAGCTTATCATATCCATCAATGTGAATTAAGTCATTTGGGCCTCGAACGGAGTATTGTCGTCTTTTAAAACGTTTCCCTTTTCTTTTTTCTACTCCCTCAGGATCTAAAAGCTTCAGAGCAATACTGATCGTTTTGTTATCCACATTAAATCCATACTTCATAGCCAAAAGCTGCTTCATTTGACGATACCCTAATAAACTGCTTCGTGTTGCTAACTCTTCTGACAGAATGCCCAAAACCTCGTAAGGATCATTCGAGACATTTCGACGACGAAGACCAAGTTCAATTACTTTTCTCTTTAAGTGACGTAAACTTATTTCAATTCCATGCAAATTTTGTAAAAGGGCTAATATTTCTATGTATTTAAATCCTCGTTGGTGGTAATGATGAATAAGATCATCTCTTGAAGCAGCCATCTTAGTTCTTTGACTTTCTCTATGTTTTGATACCGTACATGACCATGTAGGACGTCCTGTGAGTTCATAGGTTCATAGGACGTCCTGTGGTTTCATAGGACGTCCTGTGAGTTCGTAGGACGTCCTGTGAAACGAGTTTGTATCAAGAGATGAATTTGTTACTTGATGGCACTAATGTGCCACCGTAGCTTCCTTTCACATTCGTTTAAATCTTCTTTCGCATCTACATCACAATGTAGCTAATTTAGTTCCCACAATCCGCCGCATTCTTAGACAAACAAAATTAGATTTTCATTTAGGAATCTAGGGAGCTACGGAACATTTCCGTTTCCGGTACTTGATATTTTCAAAGATTCTTTGAGAATGGATTTTTGTTTTTGTAATTGAAATACACGAAAGTTTTACCTCCCAAAGCAAGAATCTTCACTGCGTAATCACACCCTTTGTGAACAACATGACATTCACTATCAATCGATACATCCCCACAGATTGTAAAGGTCGCGTAAATTTCAGTGCTCTGGTCCACTCCGAACCTTATCAGAGCATATTTCGGGGTTTTCATCAATCTTCTTGCCGACATTTTACAGAGTATCGTGAGGACTACAACGAGTATCGTAAGGACTTGACAACTGTCCTGCTTTAGAATTGTGTTGGAAGGATCAACAGAAAGTGGTTTCTATTGACGCGTTACCTCGATTAATGTGACGAGTTTCAAATTTGCGGAAAAAGTACCAGTGGAACCCATGACATTGCTCTTTTCAACATAAAGAAACCAGGTCCATAAAATTCGAATGTTGAAATTCAAATCACGTAGCAACATTTCTGTGAATGCAGTTAAAAATGGCTAACATGCTAGGTAATAACTTCGCTGAAAGTATGATTGATATCGACAATGACCCCGATGTTGCCGAATCAAATAAAATCGAGGAATTTATTTTGGTAAAGTGTGGGTGTCAGCACGGCCCAGAGAAATCGTGCTGTTCAAATTATTTCTCTCGTCCAACAATCGAATTCACTGGAAACTCAATGAAGGAATTAACGACAGAAGAAAAACACTCAGTCATTTTATCATTCTTGATGACATCACGTGCACCCAAAATCTTGTGCGACCCTACAACATACATGGGCTACTCAGTTTATGGCTATCAAGTTTGTAGAATAACATTTCTTTTTATGTTCGATGTTTCACTGAAGAAATTCGCTAACCTATGCAAACATTATGATAGTCATGGTATTCAACCTCGGATACATGGAAACACCAAGCGATTGCCGAAAAACACGCACAAATTCGACATAAATCAGCATGTGAAGACATTCATTGAGAACTATGCCGAAGAACGTGGTGTTATTCTACCCGGGCGGATACCTGGTTGCAGAGACGCATCTGTCACTCTACTGCCATCAGCCGAAACTAAGAAGCACATATGGTCATTTTATAAAGAAACATGCATAAATACCAATGTATCATATATCTCGTATACAACATTCACACTTCTTTGGAACGAGCTAGCGGCATCAATAGTTGTTGCTAAGCCTTTATCGACCTTTGTGTGACTTGCCAGAGCAACAACAGTACGATTTTCCGTAGCGTAAACAAGTCAATGGAGGAAAAATCTGCAACCCTAACAGAACAATTGAGTCATTTAGAAAACGCAAAGAGAGAATTGGATTTTTACAGAGCTCAATGTTCATTGGCTAAGCAAGATCTTCAGAAAAGGGCAAATTACATCAGCCAGTCCAAAAACACACCTTATTCATTTGCAGGCACTGCTCATTATAGCTGGGATTATGCACAGCAGTTACATTATCCCCAAAATCCATTTCAACCAGGTCCAATGTATTTTAATTTTTGTGTTTGGTATATGTAATGATGGCACCAACATCCAAACAACATACCTAATAGACGAAATTGTTCACACTGGTAAGGGAGCAAATGCTACCATTTCTTATATCCACGATTATTTCCAGAAGCATGGAACAGGCGAACAAATAGCCAACATACATGCAGATAATTGTCCAGGTTAGTAAAATTAATACATCAATATAGGTAAACTGACATGAACTAGTTTCTTTTAAAAAGGAGTCAGCTCTAAAAAATAAATATTATTTCTTATTTCATTTAGGTCAAAACGAAAATAATTTCGTATTGTGGTACCTGGTGTGGCGAACATTGGTAGGACTTCACCAACAGATACAGTTTTCCTTTATGGTGGTCGGACATACCAAGTTCAGTTGTGATAGGTGTTTTGGTGTTCTGAAAAAGAAAACATCAGTAACTGGCCTCTGGACTTTATGCGATATCGCTTGCTGTTGCCACAATTCTGGATCTTGCAATAAAGCAAAGCTTGTGGGTACACATGATGGCAAGGTGCATGTACCAACATTTGACTGGGCAACAATGCTTTCAGAGTATTTTCAAAAAGTTGATAACATTACCTCTTTCCATCACTTTCGTATAAGTTATTTAGAACCTGGTATTAATTTTCGTGCACAAAGGCCTCCTATATATTTTTTTCTAGGCATACAAATAAAAATGAAGAAATTTTTAAAGATAAATGCCACTTTCTTTCCAAAAACAAATAAAACGGTTTTAAAATATGGTATTGATTTTCGCGCACTCCCTGCCTGCGCATAATTTCGGTATTAAATTTCACACATTTTTTGGCCTCTGTGCGAAGATTAATACGTGCGAAAATTAGAAGCTTGAAGGTATGTGTTAATCGACCATTAAAAATTTAATTACATTTTTCGAAGACATTTTCCTTATTTTTTCAAACACCACTTTTTCATTTTTCACAAAAATACACCAGCCGAAAAAACTTAAAAATGGCTTTCCATTATAAAATTCGGTATATTCATTTTAAAAAACAGCTTTAAAATTTCCTGTCTCAAAAATGGGGTTGATTATTTTTCAAAATCAAAACCCATAAAAAATTTGTACACAGGATACTTGTCTTTTATACACATTTGTGTCACAATTTTATTTTAGAGAGTGACTCTTTTACATAGAAATTCCCATATGGAACACTCATGACCATGCAGTGACACACACACAGAGAGAAAAAGACTGTTTTCATGACTGAGGTCAGATTCTGTATTGACGGCAAATATTCAATTTTGAACTATACAGAATTCACCCATGGAATTGAGAGGAACACATTATTGCAATAAAAACTGGTAACAAATGTTTTGCAGGGGATACAGGGAGGAATTTGACACTTTTGCTACATTTTCCTCTTCGCCTAATGAACCCTCTCTTATGCGTGATTAGAAATATAGCAAAAGCTCTATCATTTTCATATTGACTGTTTTATTGAAATTTTGTAATAATTTCATAACGTTATTTTCATGTTAGTATTTTGCTCATGTTTCTGTGGGGTTTTTTTGTTCTAAATATATCTTATGAAGCAAAATGCTGTTGTTTTTTACTTTTCTTTCCATTTCACCTACATATAAAAATTTTGATGCATTATAAGCATATTTGAAGCCTAACGAAGTTATTTACTGAAACATTTTGAAAAATTGATTGCTTACAAAAAAGCATGTAGACAATTTATTGTAAAGAAATTCTCCCTCGGTTCAGGGGTTGATAGATAATGAAGGGGGTGGGGGTTGGGTTCTTTTTAGATGTATACAGTCAATCTTCCTAATTCCTTTGTTCGTAATACAACCATACTCATAACAACATCACAAATTCTAAAATAAATAAACAATAAACCTTTTCCAGTTAAACAGCAGTTGTTTACTGCATCATTTCTTATGGGGATCGACAGAAATTTTAACCTCTTAACTTAATTTCATTGTTAAGCATCATTGTTTGTTTTGCAATTTTTGTTCGCATTTGATTGATAACATTTGCAATTTTATGAAATATAACTTTGATGAAATACATTCATGAAATGACATACTTTCATGTCTTCAAATGCGGGGATTTTTTTGATTAAAACAGATATGAAAACTTACATTGCTGCACCATGCCGTTTTACCATTTCGAACTGATAGCCATGTGAGGAGAAGTTCCCAAGATGCATCATTATCATATTTGTCTAACATACCGGTAGCGGTTTCCAGCGCTACTGACTATGCGCAATAATGGAAAGATTCTTTACTTTCCATAGTAAATAGTAACGGTAATTTGGTTTCAAGAACCAATTTTGGGATTCAGCAGAATCGATTTTGAGATTCACACTAGAATCGATTTTGAGATTCACACTAGAATCGATTTTGAGATTCCAAAGAATCGATTTTGAGATTATGAATCGCAACAGCGATTGTTATCCTTTTCCCTTAAATCGTCACATATCATATGATCTGCAAGAAGGAACCAGTTGAAAATTTGAATTGTGAATCCATGTCCATTATCTATGATGATAGTGATGTAAGGCAAAACTACATCAAAAATCTGCAATTGATATCTTAAGTTCACTTCATTTTGAGTCACTGAGACATCCCAAGTGCTTGAATTTATTTTGCAAGTCGTAAATTTTTTTGTAGTAAGCTTTCTCTTTGTCAGGGAATACCCACTTAGTTGCCCTTGGTCCTCTGTGCTTGACTTTCGCTATTTCGAAAGATTTTTTGGGCATACTTTAAGTTGGAATTTGATTTTTCAGAAACTGCTAGTTATTTTACACCCCATAGTCCTGTACTTTTAATTAGTAGTAAACACAACGAACATAATGAAATTTCCATCACTAAAGACTTGTTTATTTATTCATGAAAATATACTTAGAAACTATGATATCTTCGTTTTTAAAATGTTTCTCACATGCAAAGCCAAGGTTTTTAACGATTTGTTCTTGAAAATGCTTATTGACTACTCAAGTTTGTTTTTTTTTTGTTTCTCCCAACCAAAGATCTCTCCATTCTTTATCCACTTCCTCCTTTGGAAGCTTGAAAAATGCAACCCCTTTATGTCTACAGGATCCATACCTGACTACACTACAATTATCACCAGGCATTATTATTTTACATTTTCACTTAACTTTTCGACACATACAATTATATTTCACGTGCTTTCAAATTATTTTATTACCAATCTTTTGAATGTTTGATTACTCCAAATAAATATATCGCATTGGAATAGGAAGAAAAAACAATGTCATTTGCTTTTGTAAAACATGATCTTTTGATATCTTATTTTCCCGCAATATTCTACAATGAAAGTTTCTGCTACTGTGTCTATTATAGGGAAAATTTCAACGCCAAGGACACCATTGAGGGTGGGAAAGATGCGATTGAAAGTCATAGTATTGCAGTTTTATATATGTTTATATTATGCTGCAAATGATGCGTAACATAACTCCATAAAAGATCAAACGACACAATAACATAATGAATGAACTAAAATGAATTACCGAACCAGAGTTTTTTCTACAGACTGTGGACACACTTTTATGAATAAGTGACCGCAAAAACAACTCGAAATTTTAGTGAGTGAAAAAGTGAAAAAAGCAGATGCACAGCGCGTATTATTAGATAGATTTAGAATAAAATAAATGTAGATTCTTGAGGTTTCCTAATACTAATAAACAGATAAACATTTCAAGCACGAAATTTGTTTATCACCTAATG
Source organism: Turritopsis dohrnii (assembly GCA_027922465.2). Classification (NCBI taxonomy): domain Eukaryota; kingdom Metazoa; phylum Cnidaria; class Hydrozoa; order Anthoathecata; family Oceaniidae; genus Turritopsis; species Turritopsis dohrnii. The sequence goes on from BQMF02000023.1 coordinate 1,037,884, forward strand.
ACACTTGAGGCATTAATGATTAAAACTTACAAGCCCGATCTCAACACAAAGGATGAACACAAAAGCTGTGCGTTGGTAATTAAGATATAAGTTTGATTTCTGATTTCTCATTTTAACAAGTGTAGATATGTATATAAGAGGATGTGTGTGATGAATTTTATAGATGTTTTTTTAACTGTTTTTATCATGCTTTTAAATGACCTGATGATGGATTAAGTAATCCGAAATATATTGTCAATAATTAATGATTACTGGTTGTTGGTATACTACTACTTCAATAAAAAATAAGATTACCTTTTTGAAATCTTGAGTAACTGAAAAAGTTTCTATGTGGCAACAGCATTCCATACATTTCTTTCTTTGTTTGATCGTCAAACTCATCGCATGTTTGATCGTCAAACTTATTGCATGTTTGATTGTCAAACTTATCGCATGTTTGTGTGTGGTTATTTGTTCTTATTATTCATAGATATTCAGCTGATACTCCTGTAATACAGTAAATGATAATGCTCTTTTTTTCTATAAAAAAACAAATAATCCTATCGCTCATCGTAAACGTTACTGTAACGATGACACTGACGCAGTTTGCAATAACAACACATATCCAATATTTTTATGAATAACTACAATGCAAATACATGAATAAATATGTAATATTATAATATAATTACAGTTAATTTCAACAAGCATTAAGTTCAACCCCCTTTTTAGCTAAAATGTTTCTCATTCCAAGGGTTATAAATTTTGGAATGGTTGCTGCAAACGTTCTTCTATAATCGCATGTATCAACAAAGGGAGGCGGTGCATAACCCTTTTCATAAATGATCGTTTTCATTGACGACCCAGGAACATGAACGAAATGGATTGTGCCAAAGCCTTCTTCCGCAAGACGTTGTATCCCTCTCAAAAATTCATCTTTTACGATGGTCCTTAACTTCCTGGTCATGAAACTTTTAAACGTTTTGTATGAAACTACATTTGAAGGTGTTAACAATATTCCCTTTGCAATCTCTTCGGTCGTTGGCTGATGCAATGTAGGTTGAATGTTGCTGGACATTATGTTCTTGACGAACTGAAGAAAAAATGAAAACAAATAAATAAATATAAATAAAAAGTTTAATAATAAATAAAACATTTTATGTAAGCCATCCTTTATAAATACTCATGATAATAAAGCCAATCCTTTGAATGGCAATCCAATGATAGAAATTTGGTCAGTCAAAGCTCCGACTTTTAGTGTTAAGTTTTCATAAACAAAACAATTGTATGATCTTAAGATTTTTGAACGAAAAGCGAAAAACAAAACTCTACTGTTATGAAAATATTTTTTGTTGTTCTAGAGTTTCTACAAAATACACCGCGCTTTTGAATGTTTGGAGGCTAATTTCTTCTGGTATTATATCAATATCAGCGTTTGAAAATAGTGCTTGCAAAACGTGTATACATGTAGATATCCGTGGTACCAAGTCTCCTTTTTTTTATTTTTGCGGTGGAAGTCCTTCTTCTAATGCACTATTCTATTCAACGACAAAATTTGTCTCCATTGCGTTGAAAGACCTGTGAAAAAAGTTTCTCAAATTAAGTATTAAGTATGTATCATAATCAAGCCAATTAACAGCCTATTCGAAAACTATACCATAAAAAGAAATCAACGTACCGCGATGCGTCATCAGAGTAGTATAAATTAAAAGAATTCACTGGGATTCTATCAAGCCTTTTGTTTATTGGGCAGATTGACTGCGTCATCAAACCCCTTAATTTGTTCCATGGGAAGTGCCCTTGAAGCATTCGGCACAAATACTAAAAACTGATCCAACAACCCATTGCCTTTGTCCATTTTTGCAACTAGCGCTGCCATACTTTTCATTTGTGTTGCACCTATGAAATGAATGTAATTATGTTCAATTTATTATGACATGACAAAGGTAAAAAGGTAAAACAAACAGAATTGATAATTTGGCGATACCTAATATGCTAAAAGAGCAATTCTTTTTTATTTCTCTTCAATTCTCGGTTGCATAATTTGATTCACACTTTTCTCCGGAAAATAATTTACATAGCAGCTGAGAATCTCCGATAGCATTTTCATCGTCGTTCTTCAGCATGTTATTGAGATATTTAAATATCTCAGGATTAGCAATGTAGCCATGTTTGTCTTTTGACAACATTTTTGTTAACCCTGAACTGGTTGTGTTGCTGATTAAGTTGCACTCAATTCTTTCCAAAAGTTTGTTGACTGCATCCTTGAAAGCCGAAGATTTGCCTGTGCTTGGTGGACCGACTATTATGGAAAAAATATTTCACGGCATCGTGTGTTCGTTCCTCAGTTCAATCAATTTTTTTTGTCGATAACATGAAGCCAATTGTGGTTAAAACACATAATGTATAGTATCCTGCATTAGTCCCTATAGATTTTGATCATAAATCAATCAATGAAGCCAACTCTTCAGAAAACATTTTGGAATGGTCGATGTCATGCTCAACTAAACGTTTGTGTAGACCTGACCATGTTTTTTCTGATTGGTTTTTGAGAATTCGATTCATATCTGTTAACAAATTATAAAATTACTAAGCTAAATGATAAAATGTTTAAGTGTAAACTATTAACAAAAATCAGGAAATATATGACTTACCTAACACAAGTACAGAAGCAAGCTATGAATAAATAATAGGTATCACAGTTGGCATGGCCAATAGTCTATCAAAACATAAACAACAAATTAAATAAGAAAACATAAATATGGAGCGAAAATATTCAATTGCCTGGTTGGTTACCACCAGTTAGCTCTCTTAACATCCTTTCATTTTTTTTATTAGGCATATTTTTTCATGCTTGTGAAATGTTAACCAGCAGATAACTCAAGAAAAAACCAACCAATTATTAAAGATAGAAAGACTAGTACCTTCTTTCCGAATATGCAAAAAATGCGTTAGGGACGTCTTTGAGTGAAATCCAGTAGGGTAGATAACATCTTTAACAGGAAAAACGTCGATATCAGCTGTACTCTGCTTTGAATGTTATCGGCGGACCCCAATTTCCTTTCCAGGCAATCGAGTTCTAGTGCAACAACTAGTCCACTTCCATCATTTAAAAAACGCTTTGTTGCCCTTCCAATATAAAGTGATGGCGTGATGGTCCTGCCTGAAATATACAGGCAACTCACTTCCCAAGGATCTTGCCTTCTTTCACAGGTGGGGATAACTTGTCCCAGCACTCATGTATATATAGGACACGACCTTCTTGTTCTTCCTTTCCTTCTACTTCATCATCGTTGACGTCACTTTCATAAAAAATATCAAATCTTATGGGTTCTTCTTCTCTCTCTTCCTGTTGCTTTTCATCTTTCTCTACCTTTCTTTTCTTTTCTGTTCTCTTTCCTTTCAATTCATTTTTTTCTTGATGTTCTTTTTTTTTCTCCTCCCTAAGCTTTTTCCTCTTTCCAGCCTCGGTTGCCTTTTCTTCTTTTTACTTTTCCTTCGCCTTAATCGCCTCAAGTAGCTCCGTGGATGAAACCACCTGAAATACATGACATAGATAGAATAGCATTCATAGAAATTACTTTCGTGAATATAGGGATCCTGATTAATTTGAAGTCTATGGTCATAAATTTACCTGTGCTCTCAAATCCAATTTTTGATGTTTTTTCGGGGCGTTTGATTTTTCTTGAGGCTTTGCTCGGTCTAAAAACAGCTCTTCAAAGGATTTGTTGTACGTGGGTGTTGAAACAATGTTGTAAGCATGCGTTGCAGGTAAAACAGATGGAGCAATAGATTCGTCTGGAGCCAATTCCCATTTTGGTATCCATTTGAAACCGGGCAGTGGTTGGAAAGGATAAGGGCCAATAATTGATAGTAATTGTTGATTTGATGTTGGAGTGTTAAGTGGCAATGGTGTATTGGATAGAACTGGGAAAGACAACGGCATATTTTCCAATCTTGGTGATGCTTCATTAGATAACGAAGATGGTTCGTTAATGTCTGGAATATCCATATCACCATAGTACCTGTTGTTTCAAATACTGATATGGCATTTTCCTTTTTCATGCCTTTGTTCTATACTTCGGAAAGCTGGTTAACAAATTCGCATTTGGTCAGAGGACTCTTAATCCCAAGCTCTGAAACCCGCCTATGCAATCGTTTTTCCCATTCTCGTTTCAATGGTCCAAAACATGAGACGTCAAGTAGTTGTAACACACTCGTCACGTGGTGGAAATTTTATTAGGATGACTGCAGACTGCAAGAACTGTTATGTTTTCACGACCTTCTCAGAAGCGCATTTTGAGTCCACGTTCACCCTGAATGAAGGTATAGCAAAGGCATTGATAATTTCTTTGACATCATTCCTTTGTTCATTTTTAGAGAACAATAATTCTTGACACAACTTTTCCTTTTGATGGATTGGTCGGAAATCCACTTTCGTCGCAGTTCCAAATTCGGGATGCATCCAGTTCAGGGTTATTCTTCAAAATCTATAAGTGGAGTGCAGAATTTAACAAATAGTAGAATGTTAATAAACATTAGTTGCTATGAAATAATAAATTTTATATACCTTAGTAAGCTGTTCATAAAAATCATAAATGATAAATGGATTCGACATGTTCCACTTTTGTGCTGCACTTATCATTTCTGCCTTTTTATGGGTCAGTCTGTTTCTTTTCATGAAACCTTTAACCCATCCAATTCCTGGACTGTTGTTAATTATTATGTTTTAAAATTCTGTACAAATTTCTTCCGCAAACAATTTCTTTCCCTATTCTTGGACAGATTTCGTTTTTTTGCTTCTTGACTAAGAAGTGTGGTAAATAAAAGAGAGGTGCATTGATGGAGTAATTGTTTTCCACCTACTGGTGCCTTTAAACAAAGTACAGGCACCTGGGCTGGCCTTGACAGCTTGAAAAAGTAGATTTCTATTTTTAAGAATCATGTTATGTAATTTATCAGCAAAGAGAACACAAGGTAAACAAAATCCACCATCAGCACTAGGTGAATAAGAAAGCGACTTAAAATTGTTTAGCCAATTAATGTTGAAACTGCAACCATTATGTTTTGGAAACTTATAACTTTTATCTGGAATAAAGACATTCTTAGCTGAATATATAATTTCTAAATTTGTCACATTCTTAACCCTTTCTCTAAAAAGTGAAATATTATTTCCCAACACATTAAATGTAGGAGTTTCTGTTGTTGAGTTAGTCTTTTCATTACTGTTTTGAAGTCCATCAATATTACTTGGTGCAGAATTGGATTGGAATTGGAAAATGCTTTATGTCACTATTAGATTTCATAGGTATAAATGAAATTTTGGCCTGATTTTTGTCTAAAAAATTATGACCTGCAAGACGCGACCTCTTATTTTCAGATACAGTGCTACATTGCAGGCTCAAACATTTAATTGGGAAACAAGAACATTTTTAATTATCATTGGAACAAAATGGTTATGTTTAAAAGATTCTCCTGAGGACAAACAACCATTATAAGAAAAAAGTAAATGAAAGTTATCATTTGACAAGGCATCACTTCTAGGACTTATGACTTGTGTGAATAGAAATTTTAAATTGTCATTGCCTCAATCTAGGTAAATCATACTGATAGACCTACCAATGACTGATGACAACCCAAGAAATGCCATACCCTGGATCCTATGTAGCATCCGGCAGGATCCTTTAAGATCCTTCAAGATCTTGCATAGGATCCTACAGGATCCTGTAATATTTTACATTTCATCTTTTCATTCATGTTACTTTTAGTTATCAGTGAGTAGGAGGAAAAACCATAGATTATATTAGTATCTTAAGTATACTAATAACTAATTCAAGCCAATACATACATAAATTATATACACACATATATATATAATATATTCATATTTTCATAAATTCATTATATTCATTATATACATATACATGTCGTCAGATATATAACTAAAAGCCAAAGCAGAATTGTAAATGAAAGTTGTAGTAGTTTTTTTTATTATTATTTCAATTCGGTAACATAATAAAATAAAACGCAAGTATATTTGTGCAAGCATAAAAGCCACAGCATATATAAGATACACTGGGTCTAATAATACCGAATATAAACAAAAACTAAACTAGAACTATGTATAAGCCTTTAGTTTAAACTATATATAGTATATACATCTCTAGATATAATCATTCACTCAAAAATGTTAATAAACCCTAATTGAGACTCATAATTCAAGCAAAGACTACATGGACAGTTCTGTGGTACCCAGCTCTTTATCACTGTTTGGAAGTGTACCAAGGATTGAATATTTTTTAATTGATATGGTAGAGTATTCCAAATTTTTGTTCCAAAATACCGAATTGACTTTTTCCCATAAGACTCGGTTATAACAGTAGGGGATACAAAATCCGTATTGGACCTGCTTTTTTGAAGAAATAAATCATTCATATTACCAGGAAACATGCCTTGTTTAATCTTAAACATGGCAATAGCTACCTGCTGAATATTTCTATGGTGTACTGTGACATTACCATCTTTTATTAATAATAATAATCATGAGGGCTATGAGCAGTATTATGTAATGAATCAGAGCCACATAGTTCCAGCTCAGTCCTTGTTTTTAGATGATTCTCACGGGCCCTATTTGCCAAACTTAGTCAAGAAATAACTACGTTATGTAAACAAGAAATAAAATTATCAGCTAAAATTTTTGTACCACTATCTACGAGATGCACGCCATCATTACATAATAGTTCCTTTTTGATTTGATCATTACTGCAAAATATGAAACCATTTTCTTCGCATAAATGTTGAACCACATCATTTACTTCACAAATTAATTTGACAGCTTTGAAATTACGTTTTGCTAATATGGACGAAACAATAATATCATTAACCCCTTTTTCTTTGCATATTCTACCAATGTCCACAATATCGTTTCTCAATTGAATAACATTAACCTCATCTAATTTATGAACATTGACATCATTAGATCCCACATGTAATAAGACCACATCAGGCTTCTATTGCTCTAACGTTGGGACTACATAATGTGCCATGTCAGATGCTTTGGCTCCACGGAAGGATTTAAAATATGTATTGTGGTGTCCTAATGCATGATTAAACAGATTTCTTTTGACTCTGCCAACATGGCTGTCTCTAGCGATGAAGACCTTTTTTCCATCTTTTGACATACTGCGAAAAGAACTATTGCCATAGGCAATCTTTGCCTGCCTCGAATGTCGCATTTTTTTGAAAATGGCTCTGCCTACGTCTTATGTTTCTGCAAATGAAATTCGCTCTGTGATGTCATGATATTTATAACGACAGCTGTAATGGCGATTTAACTAAGTTGTTTTTTTCATTTGCAATACCTTTTATACATAAAAAGGTGTTCCTCTAGGATGAATGAAGTATTTCATGCTCAAAATCAGAAAAGAAATTTTAAGGCTTAATTTCCCTTTAACCAATAAATGTTTTATAATAATACCTTCGTACAGACCTGTTCGTTCGTCAAACGATTAATGATGTTAATAAATGAATAGACTTGGTCAAGCTTTACCCTGGTTAATCCTGGTTAATCCAATCCTGACCAACATGACTATCTTATAGGATCTTACTAGGATCCTGCAGGATAATGTTCAGGAATCCTGTCACAATCGAACACAACGTTTAGGGAAAATTATCTTACCAATAGGCATAACTGACGAGGGGCTGGGTCTGTGACCTCATCAAAATCTTTCCCCTTTGGAGGTGACACAACGCAGGCTGAACATGGATAGGGAGCAATGCCACCTTTGCATTGAGAACCAAGTCGCACACTATCTCTGTTACAGTGGCTTGTAGCAAAACGATCCAATACAATTTATTTGATCAGTTTTCCGAGCTCTACAGCATGGGTATGATTTCCATTGCCAATTCTTTATTTTTATTCCATCCACTCGACTGTGTACCCCATCATGCAACAGAAATATGTTTGGTTTAAGATGATGATTGATTGATGTTAATCATGTTGATATGACTTCAGAACATCAGAAACATATCCATCAATTTCATTTTCATCTGAAGCCACAAATATGATTCTGGATAGAATTTGCGCACATGGTACTAAGGAATATTTATTTGTTACAGTTACACCAATGAAATGGCAGCCAAGTTGGTTATGGTGAAGGAATTGTTTTATGACGGCATCTGTTGATAGGTTTAGATTTTGACAGATATTCATCGAAGACGATTGAAACTTCTTCACAACAGCAAAGGTAACATGATTGACTGCAATATAGAACTGGACCTCCCCGTAATAATTTTTGTTGTATTTGACTAAGTATGAATGCAAGGGCTTCTGTAATGGAGGCAAATTTTTTGATGTCTGAAAATATTGAGTAAAAAGTGTGTATTTTCTGCTCTTTTCCCTTGCATTGCCTTACAGAAATCTAAAGATTGAGGTAGGAGCTAATTGGTCCTTGATTGAGTTCATTTTTTAAGATTTTATCTCAGAATGACGAACTCACAAAGAATCTTTATCCACACCGCGTTCCTGTTGTTATTTTGCTTACTGAAAATTGTAATACCGAAGCAACAAATATCGCCCATACAAAGACATTCCATTTGACTAAATCAAAGCGAACAAAATGGTCTTCACCACATCCCTACTGCAGCAACCACGACACCACATACAGCATACTATTGGCAGAAGATATCGAAATTAACCCTGGTCCAGCACTATGCAACGTATGTTTAAAAACAGTAAAGTGTAATACTAAACGTATGGAGTGATGCTAATGTAAGTCTGCCACCCACTTTAACTGTATAAAAAGCGTTAAAGTGCAATTTTCAAATGCAAGAACACCATCAATTTGGACTTACCCTAGCTGTCTTTGGCATACCCTACCATTTTGCAACGTTGAAGACATAATATCGGCCAATAATCCACATGAAATGCCACTTAATAACAACATTAATCTAGACATCAACAGCCATCTAAATGTAATCGACAGTCACAGGAACCATACCAAAACATGACTGAAAGATGACCCTAATCTTTTGAACTACATGAAAATTCCTGGATACAACATGGAATACCTCAATCGTGACCAAAAAAGAGGTGGTGGTGTCGAAGCCTACATCAAAAACAGTATTCGTTATAAAATTCGAAAAGATCTACACCGGATAGATCCAAGCATAGAACATCTATGGCTGGAAATCAAAGGTAAAAACAAAAACCACACTCTGTTACTTGGTATTGTCTACCAACCCCACTCAGACTTGACGAGAAAAGATTTATGGATCTCGGGATTCGAAAATGTGTTAGCACGAATAAGCAACATCTGGGACCAATGATAATATGTGGAGATTTTAATATCAACCTACTTTGGAATTTCCAAACAGAAAGAAGATACCAGGAAGTGCTTCAAATCTTTGACTTAAAAAAAATCGTGGATAAACCAACTCATTCCTTGTGAAACGATCAGTGATCATAATGCTCCTTACATCATCGCAAACATCAGGAATGAACCTTTCAAACCATGATACAAAATTATACGCAACTTCAAAAATTTCAGATTAGAGGAATACAGCAGAGACTTCAGTCAAATTCCTTTCAACATAATATACGCATTTGACAATCCATCGGACCAACTGAATACGTTCAACTTACTTGTAAGTGAATGTATCAACCGTCATGCGCCTGTGAAAAAGTAAAAAAAAGACAAGACCCCCTGCTCATTGGTTGAAAGACTGCGATTTCTCACAGAAACATGAAAGAAGAAATAATCTCAGAAAGACAGCTCACCGTACCCAAAGTCAAGTGGACTGGATATGGCAAGCCCATTGTACCAATATTCAATGAAGATATTTATTCAACTATTCAACATGATTCAATCTGCATTCAATCTGCATTCAACCAATAATTCAACTATTCAATCAATAATTCAACTATTCAACCAATATTCCAACCATTCAATACTAATTTAACTATTCAACCTAAATTCAAAGCCTTTTCAACCTGCGCATAGGCCGGTGGTCGCAACATTGATGCATATAGTCCAGTGTGATCTACAAAATGGCTGATACAGATGTGCTGTATAATGAGAAAATTCTTTTCGATTTCTTTGAGTCTGTATTAGATCGGGTATTAGATTTAGTTAATAATGGTGGCTATGATGAACTTCAGCTGTTTACTGAGTTATTAAAATGCACTATATTGATGACTGAGTTGTTCAATGAAGTTGATAACCACAGTGAGTGAAGATGGAAACACCTAGAAAAATTTAGCAACGTACTTGAGAAGTATTTATGTAATTTTCAATGGTCTTTTGGCAGATTTTTGTCTTCCTTCTACTACTAATTGTATGGGTGTGGATTCATCCGGTCTCAGTCTGTAGGCAGACCAAAGTATGATATTCCTCCGGATACACTTGAACAACTACACGAGCTTGGGTTTACCTGGATTAAAATATCAAAAATATTTGGTGTATCTCGTTTGACAATTTATATAAGAGTGCATTTTCATGGTTTGGTAAATACTGTTGGCTATTCTGATATTACAGATGATCAGAGTTGACTGTTAAAAATAATATTGATCGTAACATTCGCAGCACTGGTCAAACTATGATTGCTGGATATTTGAGAAGTATTGGTTTAAGGATTCAACGGAGAAGAATAAGGAAATGTCTTGTAAGAATAGACCCGAACAATAGAGCACTTAGATTGGGTATCGTAATACAAAGAAGAAAATATTATGTGCCGCGGCCAAATTCATTATGGCGTTTAGATGGTCACCACTCCCTTATTAGATGGGGACTAGTGGTGCATGGTTGCATCGATGGATATTGCAGGAGGATAATATTTTTAAAAGTGTAGTAACAATAACTTGTCTGATACAGTTTTGAATTTATTCTAGAAAGTGTTAATAGAGATGGTGGACGATGGCCTTCTCGTATCCGTGTAGATTATGGAGTGGAAAAAGGTAAAGTGTGTGATGCCATGGAAGAAAAATATGGAGCTGGGCGTGGAAGTTTCATAGCTGGTCCTTCAACAAGGAATCAAAGGATTGAAAGATTGTGGAGGGATGTATTTCGATGTGTGATTCATACTTTTTATTATGTTTTTCATGCTTTGGAAGATTGTGAAAAGATCGACCTTAATAATCCAGTTGATTTGTTTGCTTTGCAACTTGTTTATTTACCGAGGTTCAACCAAGCATTGAATGAATATCAAGCACTTTTTAATGATCATCCAGTAAGAACAGAAAGAAATTGGACGCCAAATTAGATGTGGCTTAATGGTATGTTAAATCCACTTAACCCAATTGCTAATGGTGAATTAGACGACACCATTGAAAGCGAAGATAACTATGGTATTGATCCAGGTGCACCATCGCCATTCGAAAACAGTGATAACAATGTAGAAGTCCCATCTATTTCTATTCCTGATGTCAATATGACTGAAATCAAGGAAATTGTTTTGGAAAATATTGACACTTTGTCTCATTCGGATGAAATGGGTGTAGATATTTTCGAGAATGATAAACATTTTTTAATTGAACTGATTTCTGAAATCAGGAGCACAGCAATTTAAAAACTTAATACTTTACACATTTTTTACATGCTTTTTACTTCTTGTGTCTGTCTCCCCCATGCATACAGTTAAAAGATTAAAATCTACATTACCACATGAATCTGAAAAAACAGCCTATTTTTCAAAGCTTTGGGACATATTGTCAAAAACCCAACAATTTTCATGTGCTTTGTATTAACTTTAAAGAAAGATCTTACTTTCCAGTATATTTACGTTCTCATACAAACATAACATAACATTCCTCTCAAATGAGGCAGCAAAATAGCTGCATTTGCTGTGTTGGAGGATCTTGAAATCAAAAATTTTCTTACGGGTAACTCATCCCCCCTTAAAATTTTTGGTTCCATAGTTATATCTACGTAAAGAAATGACATTGTTTAACATAATGTAAAAATATACAAGTAAGTATCTATAATAATATCTATATCCTCGTTTTCCATATTAAAATATGGTGGACTCATTACCTAAAGTCTGTGTAAAAATAGTGTGCACACTTTTAAGATTTGCTTGCCATTTGCTCAATACTGAATCAATTTTAAAACATTTGGTATCGTTGGATAGATATTAAAAAGCACAATATTCTACAAAAATAAAAAAACCCAAAAAAGAAAAAGAAAATGAAGAAAACAGAAGATGAAAAAAAGAAACTTTTTATACAAAAGTCATATATATTTGATTTTTATATCATTGGAAACCTTATTCTTTTGCGATTTCAAAAATATATATGTTTAATGGAAAATTTTCATTAGTTTTTGTTTATTATGATACATTTGAGGGTATATTGAAATTTTGGCAGTTTTGTTGATTTTTGAAAGACGGGGGAAATATCTGAAAACACAGTAATTGTACTTGCACTTAAGCAAGAACATTAACACATTTTTTATGGTGTGAAAGTAATAAACAAATCACATCAATCAAATCAAAGTCTAGATTACACTATAAAAAAATCATTAAATTCGATAAATTTTTTATGTCTCTTCTAGAATTTAGAACTTTCAATCGTTTTGCTTTTGGTTTTACCTTGCAATGTTTTGTTGATGTATTTGTTTTTCTTTTCTGAGAATCCATAACTGACATGAAATATGTCTCTACTAACAGGTTTTATGATAATGTAACTATGCTTTAAACTTCTACAACGTTTTAAGCGTTATAATTTCATGCCTGAAAACACTATTTGAGCGGTTTTTTGTCTATTCCATTTTATCAAATCACACTTCTTTTAAATTATCATAGGTTGTTACCCAGAGTAAATAGACTTACATAAAACTGCCTCTAAGGATTATTTTATTCCATCTTTGTATTATTAAATATGTAATTGTTTTGAATAATGTATAACTAAATGCACTATAAAGTAACCCCCGGTTTTTTAAAAATTGCAAATGGTTGAAAAGTCTAAAATGTTCTAAGTAATAGCATCGTTGCTGCAATATTCCAAAAAGTAATGAAAATTTTCCATTAAACATATATATTTTTGAAATCGCAAAAGAATAAGGTTTCCAATGATATAAAAATCAAATATATATGACTTTTGTATAAAAAGTTTGTTTTTTTCATCTTCTGTTTTCTTCATTTTCTCTTTCTTTTTTGTTTTTTGTTATTTTTGTAGAATATTGTGCTTTTTAATATCTATCCAACGATACCAAATTTGTTAAAATTGATTCAGTATTGAGCAAATGGCAAGCAAATCTTAAAAGTGTGCACACTATTTTTACACAGACTTTAATAAGCTTTATAAAAAGTATAAACAAGCTGCCTGCTTCCTTCTATATTTTTGCTATCATGATTTCAACAAAAATTGCAAATTTTAATGTAGATAACATAACAAACAATAGACTATGATATTTTGCATCACTTTTCTATATAATTGTTTGGTTTAATAAGAAAGTTCTATGAAAAAGTAAACAAAATAATCTAACACAATATAAACAGTCTCTAGATCATAATAGAAACAATGCCTTTAACTCAACTGTCTTTTATAATCAAATTAAACCAAAGTAGTTGTTCAAAAAAGCTGATCTGTACACCTCAAATAATTCTTCCTCTTGTGGCAGTTGGAAATGATGTGTAGGAATATATAATACTAAACTATTTGAGCATGTATGAGCTGATGGAATGAACTCCATAGCTCTACCAGTATATTCTCGCTTATTAAAACAGATGTTTGGATGATGTGTGAACCTCAATATTGGTACTTCATCGGAGCCAGTAGCAAACATCAATATGTCTCCCAAACAGAGGTTTTTTACTCTTCCTGCAGTAGTTTCTCGACAAAATTTTGTGAAAAAGGAATAAACCTTTAACTAGCCACCAAGGCGCCGTCACTCGCACCTGCTCTGTGTCACCTCGGAGACCCCAATAAACCTCATATTTCCTTAAAAATGGCTCGTACAACACATACTGGACTGTATACCAACTGGAATAGTTTCACACCCAGGAAATATAAGATAAACTTGGTCAAGTGCCTGTTATATAGAGCTTGGAACATTTGTTCTGATAAGATGTTGTTTGAGCAAGACTGTGATATCATTAAAACCAACCTCTTGAAAAATTTGTACCCAGAACCATTGTTGAACACAATCATAAAGAATTTCATCATTAAAATGGAAATGTCTGAAGAGCCACAAGTTATTGACACAGTTTCGAAGAAGGAAGTATTTTTAATCTTAACCCTTTCATGGAAAACTCTCTGAAAAATTGAAGAAAGATGTTATTTCTATGTTCTCGTTATGTTATCCACAAGTTGATTTGAAAGTACACTGCACAGATTGCGTTTCGGTTTATGTGGGGAAAACTAAACGTCACATGAAAACACGCTTCAACGAACACAAAGATGTGAGAAAACCAACCGCCGTGACAGAACACTGTCTGCAAAATAATCATGGAGTGCTACTCGATAATGTGAAGTTTTTTGCAACGGGGAAGAGCGACAAAGAACTGTTGATCAAAGAATCGCTGAAAGTTTCTTCACGATTTTAAACCAAATTTAAATGTTAATGTTGCTTCGTATCCACTGGAGCTTTTCTGAATAGATATCTTTTGTATGTCATTTATATAATTATTTATATAATCTTAATCTTGCTGATGTATATGTGAAAATTCATTGTTAGTGAACATAGTGTAAGAAAAACACCGAAAGGTTTAATATGAATAAAAAATTGTTTTTTAATCTGACTTTTCTTATTAAATTGTTTTATATTTATATATTTTGTAGAGCTTATAGGTATGATGTAATGAGTCCTTTTATTATTTTTGGAAGGTTAATGACATTTACGTTCATTTAAAAAAAACTTATCTCTTGCATGCACGAATTGGATTTTCTTTGTTACATGACAGAAAAATCAATGTCAAAATCTGTAAGGTCATGTGTATCAAAATCTTGCTCCGCCATATTTGACAGCTTACGAAAACAATGCAAACTACGTATCTGATTGGTTATTAATGCGCGCGTGAACCAATCAAAGTAAGTTACATAACAATTAAATCATCTGCCCGCGGGAGATTTCAAAATGTCTCTTTAAATCTTTGAATATGATACCTGTCGTTTGAGACACGCTTTATTTCAATATCTCAATAGCAGTTGTGAGTCTTTCTCTTTTTATACGTCCATTGGTGAACCAATAGAGATAACGTTTTGTTTTTATTATTATTGTTAGTTTTATATTCCACGTTGACTTGGCTTTGAAAACAATACATCAACTAAATACAAAGAAACTAACTGATTAAACATTTTGGACAAAAAGCAGCAGTGGCAGAACATGGCAGCATGTTCAGTTTGCCAGTGTATCCTAACGCTTGCCTGACTGTCTGAAACGGGTGAACTTTTTTTCGAGCAATCAAAATGTTTAAAAACCGATAGGTAAAAAAAGAAACAAAGCATTTTTTTGCTTTTCTTTTAATAATTTAATTTCTGAGCGAACATGTTTTTTATTCACTTCATTCATTTAGCACGTGCCTTTCTTTCTCCTCCCTTGTGATCTTTTTAAGAATAGAAACCATTTTCCCCCTACTTTTGATAGCACCCATGTTAGAGCCCGTTACTTTTTTAAAACAAAAGCTAATAGTAATTTCAAGTTTTTTCTCTCTACGTTTTGAGTGTATTGTTGAACTGATAATCGATTGGTTTAAAAAGGTAAATAAATAGCACATCATGTAGTTTTTTGGAACAATTGTTTAAACTGATATTTGATATTTGATTTCAAATCTGCCTCTGGCTGAACACAAGTTGTAGGAGCCATTTTTAAGGAAATATGAGGTTCATTGGGGTCTCTGAGGTGACACACAGCAGGTGCACATAGGTGGCGAGTGACGGCACCTTGGTGGCTAGTTAAAGGTTTATTCCTTTTTCACAAAATTTTGTCGAGAAACTACTGCAGGAAGAGTAAAAGACCTCTGTTTGGGAGACATATTGATGTTTGCTACTGGCTCTGATGAAGTACCAATATTGAGGTTCACACATCATCCAAACATCTGTTTTAATAAGCGAGAATATACTGGTAGAGCTATGGAGTTCATTCCATCAGCTCATACATGCTCAAATAGTTTAGTATTATATATTCCTACACATCATTTCCAACTGCCACAAGAGGAAGAATTATTTGAGGTGTACAGATCAGCTTTTTTGAACAACCACTTTGGTTTAATTTGATTATAAAAGACAGTTGAGTTAAAGTCATTGTTTCTATTATGATCTAGAGACTGTTTATATTGTGTTAGATTATTTTGTTTACTTTTTCATAGAACTTTCTTATTAAACCAAACAATTATATAGAAAAGTGATGCAAAATATCATAGTCTATTGTTTGTTATGTTATCTACATTAAAATTTGCAATTTTTGTTGAAATCATGATAGCAAAAATATAGAAGGAAGCAGGCAGCTTGTTTATACTTTTTATAAAGCTTATTAGGTAATGAGTCCACTATATTTTAATATGGAAAACGAGGATATAGATATTATTATAGATACTTACTTGTATATTTTTACATTATGTTAAACAATGTCATTTCTTTACGTAGATATAACTATGGAACCAAAAATTTTAAGGGGGGATGAGTTACCCGTAAGAAAATTTTTGATTTCAAGATCCTCCAACACAGCAAATGCAGCTATTTTGCTGCCTCATTTGAGAGGAATGTTATGTTATGTTTGTATGAGAACATAAATATACTGGAAAGTAAGATCTTTCTTTAAAGTTAATACAAAGCACATGAAAATTGTTGGGTTTTTGACAATATGTCCCAAAGCTTTGAAAAATAGGCTGTTTTTTCAGATTCATGTGGTAATGTAGATTTTAATCTTTTAACTGTATGCATGGGGGAGACAGACACAAGAAGTAAAAAGCATGTAAAAAATGTGTAAAGTATTAAGTTTTTAAATTGCTGTGCTCCTGATTTCAGAAATCAGTTCACTTAAAAAATGTTTATCATTCTTGAAAATATCTACACCCATTTCATCCGAATGAGACAAAGTGTCAATATTTTCCAAAACAATTTCCTTGATTTCAGTCATATTGACATCACGAATAGAAATAGATGGGACTTCCACATTGTTATCACTGTTTTCGAATGGCGATGGTGCACCTGGATCAATACCATAGTTATCTTCGCTTTCAATGGTGTCGTCTAATTCACCATTAGCAATTGGGTTAAGTGGATTTAACATACCATTAAGTCACATCTAATTTGGCGTCCAATTTCTTTCTGTTCTTACTGGATGATCATTAAAAAGTGCTTAATATTCATTCAATGCTTGGTTGATCCTAGGTAAATAAACAAGTTGCAAAGCAAACAAATCAACTGGATTATTAAGGTTGATCTTTTCACAATCTTCTAAAGCATGAAAAACATAATAAAAAGTATGAATCACACATCGAAATACATCCCTCCACAATCTTTCAATCCTTTGATTCCTTGTTGAAGGACCAGCTATGAAACTTCCACGCCCAGCTCCATATTTTTCTTCCATGGCATCACACACTTTACCTTTTTCCACTCCATAATCTACACGGATACGAGAAGGCCATCGTCCACCATCTCTATTAACACTTTCTAGAATAAATTCAAAACTGTATCAGACAAGTTATTGTTACTACACTTTTAAAAATATTATCCTCCTGCAATATCCATCGATGCAACCATGCACCACTAGTCCCCATCTAATAAGGGAGTGGTGACCATCTAAACGCCATAATGAATTTGGCCGCGGCACATAATATTTTCTTCTTTGTATTACGATACCCAATCTAAGTGCTCTATTGTTCGGGTCTATTCTTACAAGACATTTCCTTATTCTTCTCCGTTGAATCCTTAAACCAATACTTCTCAAATATCCAGCAATCATAGTTTGACCAGTGCTGCGAATGTTACGATCAATATTATTTTTAACAGTC
Source organism: Turritopsis dohrnii (assembly GCA_027922465.2). Taxonomy (NCBI): domain Eukaryota; kingdom Metazoa; phylum Cnidaria; class Hydrozoa; order Anthoathecata; family Oceaniidae; genus Turritopsis; species Turritopsis dohrnii. The sequence goes on from BQMF02000023.1 coordinate 1,055,815, forward strand.
AACTCTGATCATCTGTAATATCAGAATAGCCAACAGTATTTACCAAACCATGAAAATGCACTCTTATATAAATTGTCAAACGAGATACACCAAATATTTTTGATATTTTAATCCAGGTAAACCCAAGCTCGTGTAGTTGTTCAAGTGTATCCGGAGGAATATCATACTTTGGTCTGCCTACAGACTGAGACCGGATGAATCCACACCCATACAATTAGTAGTAGAAGGAAGACAAAAATCTGCCAAAAGACCATTGAAAATTACATAAATACTTCTCAAGTACGTTGCTAAATTTTTCTAGGTGTTTCCATCTTCACTCACTGTGGTTATCAACTTCATTGAACAACTCAGTCGTCAATATAGTGCATTTTAATAACTCAGTAAACAGCTGAAGTTCATCATAGCGACCATTATTAACTAAATGTAATGCCCGATCTAATACAGACTCAAAGAAATCGAAAAGAATTTTCTCATTATACAGCACGTCTGTATCAGCCATTTTGTAGATCACACTGGACTATATGCATCAATGTTGCGACCACTGGCCTATGTGCAGGTTGAAAAGGCTTTGAATTTAGGTTGAACAGTTAAATTAGTATTGAATGGTTGGAATATTGGTTGAATAGTTGAATTATTGGCTGAATGCAGATTGAATACAGATTGAATCATGTTGAACAGTTGAATAAATATGTTCATTGAATATTGGTACAATGGGCTTGCCATATCCAGTCCGCTTGACTTTGGGTACGGTGAGCTGTCTTTCTGAGATTATTTCTTTTTTCATGTTTCTGTGAGAGATCGCAGTCTTTCAACCAAGGAGCAGGGGGTGTTGTCTTTTTTTTACTTTTTCGCAGGCGCATGGCGATTGATACATTTACTTACAAGTAAGTTGAACGTATTCAGTTGGTTGGATGGATTGTCAAACGCGTATATTATGTTGAAAGGAATTTGACTGCAGTCTCTGCTGTATTCCTCTAATCTGAAATTTTTGAAGTTGCGTATAATTTTGTATCGTGGTTTGAAAGGTTCATTCCTGATGTTTGCGATGATGTAAGGAGCATTCAAGCAAGCAAGCTCACCAGACGAATATGCACTAAGAAAGCTGCAGAGATATTCGACATGACTGGCATTCTGACACCAGTAACAGCCACTTTGAAAATTGATCTCCATGACATTGTTCAACGAAAATTGTCATGGGATGATGCTCTTCCAGACAACTTACGAAACCTGTGGGTATCACACTTAGAGCTCGTCTCCGAAATCAAGAACATCACCTAAAAAAGAGCAGTAATTCCAGTCGATGCGACAACTCTGACAATCAACACACTCGACTTCGCAGATGCAAGTCAGGCATTGATTTGCTCAGCAATCTACGTACGCTTTCCAGTGCCATCTGGCTATTCCTGTCAACTCATTTTCTCACGATCGAGGCTCGTTCCTGACAACACTTCCCAGCCCAGAGCAGAATTATCAGCAGCAGTTCTCAATGCTCACACAGGAGAAACTGTTAGGAGGGCATTCAAGCAAGACCACAAATCACACAACTTTACCGACAGCCAGATCACACTTCATTGGATTTGCAATGAAAAGCGTCCACTCAAACAATGGGTCAGAAACGGTGTGGTTGAAATTCTGAGATTCACAAGCAAGACAAATTGGATGTACATCAAATCAGCTGATATGATTGCTGACCTAGGAACCAGCCGTAATTTGTCCTTGGACCTTATTCGACCTGAGTCACCGTGGTTCAAAGGCTATCCATGGATGACCAAAGCGGATTCTGAGTTCCCTGCTCTCTCAGCTAAAGATATATCACTCAGCCAGGCTGAACAACAGGAAGCCAAGAAAGAAGTTTCACAAGATCCCAAGTCGACTGAATCAACAGTCAATTTCACAAACATAGTACCAAGTCAAGTCAGCGACAGGTATGCCTTCACTGCATACATAATCGACCCAAACAAGCACAGCTTCATGGTTATCGTTCGCATTCTGGCTATTGTCATGAAGTTTGTGAGAAACATCAAGTTCTTCAAGTCACACAGATGCTACCAAACACGATCAGTAAAGCCAACTCGAGGTCTTACGCTTCCGGATGAGCTGCTATCACAAGCTGAAATGTACTTTTATCGAAAAGGAACGCAAGAAGTGAAGGAGTTTACTCCTCCTGCCAAGTACATCAACTCATCCAAAGAAAAAGATGGCGTTCTCTACCACACAGGTCGTGTACTACCAACCTTTTCGTTCTAGATAGTTGGAAAAGCAACTCAGGCAATGTTGGACCTCCAATCTACATCATTTGTGGTACCGCTATTGGACAGATACTCACCGTTAGCCTACAGCATCATAAATGACATTCACTGGAACTACAAGACTGCTTCCCACACTGGTGTCGAGACTACATGGAGATACGTTTTGCAGAAAGTCTTCATCATAGAAGGTCGAAATCTGGTGAAGTCAATACGTTCAACATGTGAAAGATGCAGATATTTGATGAAGCGAACCATTGACATTTGCATGGGACCTGTATCCCCTAATAATCTGATGATTGCCCCGGTATTTTATACGTCACAACTTGATTTATGTGGATCATTCTTACTCATTCCACAACAAAAGATCCAGAATCAAAATTTGGCTGGTGGTGTTTTGTTGCGCTACGATGACCACTATCAACATCAAATGTATGGAAGATTATTTATTGACCGCATTTCTTCAAGCATTTTCGCGTTTTGCATGCGAAGTTGGTTATCCCAAAAGACTGCTCACAGACTTAGGATCCCAACTCATCAAGGCTTGTGAGTCCGTTCAATTCTACTACAAAGATATTCAATGGCGGCTATTTACAGAATGCAGTGTCGAATTTGAGTCGTGTCCTGTGAGTGGCCATAACATGAACGGCCTAGTTGAACGAAAGATCCAAGAAGTAAAGAAATCGATTTCAAAATCTCTTGCAAATGAGCGACTTTCCGTTCTTCAATGGGAAACCTTTGGCTCAAAAACCGCTAATTGTATCAACAGTGTGTTAGAACAGAGAGGTTTGGGAGCCTGTTCTGAAGGCCCCCAATGGGGTCTGGGGCGAAGCCCCGAAAAATTTTGCCTATTTGATCATTTTAAGGCTATAAAATTGATTTAAAACGAACTTTTGTAAAGCAAATATCTTTCGTGAAATATGTTCTGTGAATAAAGAAATAATTTGTCATAAAGCAGCTTCTCTATGCTAGCTTCCTAGCTTCGCAAATAAAATTGCTGTCGTAATGCGTATGTTATTGTCGTCTCAAGAAAATAAATCTCGTTTAAAACAAACCTCGTTTTGACTGCCGTTTGTCTGCTGAGAAGGAGACAAATACCATCGGCAGAGCGCTAATCGTATCACTAGTGTTATGAAGCCATTAAATTTAACGATAGGACAATGATCATGTGCCTTATGAAGGCTTTAAATAAGGATAGAACGATGATTGGGAGTCTTAGATATGCAAAGTTAAAAATAATAAGAACAGAAGATATTATACATCAGACCAAAGCTTTAAATTGATATATAATTCGAGACGAATGATACCCTAATAACTGTTTTGATTATTGCTTACTTACGATTATATATCAATTCTCATCTTTGGATTCAATCGCTTCAGTTCCTCAACAAAATGTTCATATTCTACATCATTAAAATCGTCAGGTGCTTCTGTTGATATTCTGATTAATGAATCTAGTGATACTTGTGAAAGCTGGTTACGTAATCAAGTTTTAATGAGTTTCATCTTGGAGAACAATCTTTCCACGCATGCCACACTTAATGGAAACAAAAGTGATAACTCCAAAAGATGCATACAGAAAGGATAGAGAGATTTAAACACGTCATCATAACTAAGATCCTTCCAAAACATTGACGGCTTATACTGCGATCGTCTTATTCGCAAATCTTCCTTCTCATCTTTCGATTTCGCTTTTGTGATCTTTATTTCAATATCTTTTTGATACAATGAACGGCGTTCGTGCATCACGTGCAAAAATCCGGGCCATTCAGCACGAAGTTTTTCTGGCTCAAGATCTTCTTTCTGATATGAGGTTTTACCGTTGAAAGTGTCACTTTTTGGGACCCCGTACCACGATATCAATTTTTCAATTTCAGTTTGTCCATAAGCTTCTTCATCATTGAAATCTTCAGGAAGCTTACGAGGATCAAGCACAGCGAATGATAACCAAAAATGGAGTTGTTTAAAGGCATCTTTGACTTCCTCAACAAACCTTATCACGAATGGAGAATACGTTTCTGTACTAAACTTGTTGAACGAGAAATTTAATGAACTTCTCAAATTTGCACTTGGCGGTAAACTGAGTGTTTCTTCTTCAGCTACTATTTTCAATTCTTTGAAGTTGTCTTCTGTGAACCACTTTCGTTTACTTTCATCGTGAAATTTTTCTAGAGCAGAAAGAGTAGTACTAAGACAACTAGGGAGGTCTGATAGACACAATGAACCATCGCCTTTTTGAAGTACGAGGTTTAACGGCTGCACTGCGTCGAATATGTCACGAAGCATGAGGATGGTTGCAATGAATTCTTCATTCTTGATCTCTGTAAACAAACCTAAAGCTTCTGGTTCCTTTCTTTGATTCAAACACACAGTAAGTGCATGGAGGAATTGTCGGTAACCATTGAATAGATTCTTACATGCCCTTTCATGCGCTGTCCATCTCGTCACGCTGGGACAAACAGGAACAACTTAAGGCTTGCCATAAACTTCAGCAGCATTATCCAAGAAATTCATTGCAAGGGGTCGGTAGTGAAAAAACTTCCAGATTCCAAGCAAAGTTGCGTCAGCATCAGCGACTGCTTTAAACTCGTTCAGTAGGTGTTTGAAACAAAGAGCTACTTTATGATTGCCACAACCAATCCAAGCAGCAATAGGAGCGAGGTGTTTAAGCAATCTCTTTAGTCCTCCTTTCTCTCCTGAATTCACGTTTGTTGTGTCCATCATGAAAAATCTAGCGTTATTCACTGATATGTCCTGCTTTTCAAGATAAGCTTGAAGTGCATGCAAAATATTACTTGCACTGAAATGTGCACCAACTTGTTTGCTTAGCGGTAAAATACCAACGTAGTGTTCGGAAATCTTTCCATTGTGATTAAATGAAGCGTATATAGCCATTTGCTCGATGGACGTGATGTCTTGGGTTTCGTCGTTATATAGTGAATACATGTTTCCTCAAGGTACTGATTTATAATTGAAATGTACTTTCCGATAAATAAAGGTGACATGTATGATGCATTTTTCGGGGCTGTGAGCAAGTGTTTTTGTACTTCCTTTCCACCACACTTAGCTATCAAGTCCACCAAACTTTCAAAGTTATGAGAATGAGCCCAATGTTTTTTAACTAGTAGGAAAGTTACTCGAAAAAAACACTTGATCACGTATCGATTGTTAGATGTTTTTAAAACAGCTTGTGATAAACTAGCTTCTTGCATTAGTTTCCAAACGTTTGTATTTCGTTTTGAAAGTTCATCATATGCCTGCTTATTTTTCAAGCTTTCTTTATGTCGACTTGATGTTAAATGTTTAGTTGTACGACGAGTTGGATGATCACCAAAAGTACCAGCTTTATTAACAAACGGCTGCTTGTGTATTGAAGAATTGCTAAAATTGGAACAAATTTTGCAATACCATCCGTCTTCTGATGCGCTGTAGTAAAATTGGGGATACCGTTGCTCATAATTCCTGTGAGTTACGTTTGGAAGATTTGCATCACCTGCAACATCATTAATGGCGTTGGTTGGAGAATCAGTATTGGAAACGGCAGTTGAAACATCGGTTGATGGGGGGTCGATTGAAACATCGGTTGATGGGGGGTCGCTTGGAACATCGGTTGATGAAAAGTCAATTGGAGCGTCAGTTGGTGAAAGAGTCAGGACACTAGTTGCAACTTCATCAGTATCCGGAGCATCATCGCTTTGCGAACGAGGTTTTGATGAAGAATCGCCATCAGAAGAAACAGTAGTTTTTCGTTTCAATAAAGATGCTATGTTGTGCGATTTCACAGTGTTTGTTTTGATAGACTTTGTATAATATTTGGAGTTGTGAGAAGGCATGTTCTAAACAATAGAAAAAGCATGATTTATTAATGAATGTTCAGGCCCAGAGCAGTAAACTCTTTCTTGGTTACTGTTAGGTAATTAAATTGAAAAAGAGAAAGCAAAAATAAATAAATAAATAAATAAAACACAAAAAAAAACCCCATCAAAACCAATACATACACAAAAAAAACCCAAAAATATTATTATAATAACGCTTGCTTTGTTCTTTCAAACTTCAAAAATTCTTCTCTCAGCGAACAAGGAAAAAAAGAACTAAAAGTTGTTTTCATTTACATTGGTATATATATTCTTCTATATTAAGACTTTGATCTGTACATGTTTCCTCAAGATCGTGTTTTTTCTTTTAATATGTTAGAACAGGTGTTTCTTTTAATACTTTCGAACGTTGTTTCGTTGATTTAAGAACCTGCTATTTGTTCGAAAACAACAGTACAGAAATCAATTAAAATCATAACCTGATGTAAAGCATGTGGCTCCTCCTCCTCTTTTGAACAGATTTAGTGATAACATAAAATCATAGTGGACATGCAGACCGCACTAGGAGAAACAGTTATTCATCAGATATTTGCACTTCAAAAATTATGTAAAACAATTTCGCTCGGTAAATACCACTTTGCATACACACGTTCGCACCCAAAGAGGGCGCTTTTGGGAAGATTTATCATCAAAGGTGGAGTTCTTTCGGGAAAAGCCGGACGGCATATGTATAGCAAAGGAACAAATATGGTAGGATACGCCTGTAGTGACTCACGTAAAAAACCTAAACAAGTACTCCGATTTATGCTTCTTTCCACTCGTCGTATTTTATTCGTTGGATGTGCAAGATCTTCTTAAAATTACTTCAACCATTTAATCATCAAGAAAATAGATTATATTATGAAATTTTCTCTGTCTTGAATATAAAATTTCGGAAACCAGAATTGGGAAAGTCCACTGTTAGACTGAATTGGGAAGGGGCCGTTTACCGGCCCTTATAATGTCTGGTTAACACCCTGATCAATGACTTACCACTGGGGATTAGAGGTTATGATGGAAACTTGCAATCACTCGACATCATTACGCCTAATAGATTTAGACTCGGAAGAAACAATGAAAGAAGCCCTACTGGAAATTTCTTAACCGACATTCCTAACAAGATCATTCAGCAGAATCAAAATATTTTCAATTCCTGGTTCAAATTATGGTTAACAGCTCACGTACCTGGTTTGATCACACAGCCAAAGTGGTACCGTCAACAAACTAATCTTCAAAAGGGCGATATTGTTTTCTTTACACAAAACGACACACCTATTGGCTCAACATACCAATTTGGGGTTGTCTACTCAATTGAAGTTGGACGAGATGGAATTGTCCGTAAAGCAAATATATGTTACCGGAATGCAAACGAAAGCACCGATTGTTATACTTTCCGCTCGGCGAGAAATTTGGTAGTATTACATTCTATAGATGAAACAGGTCTGATGAAGGACTTGTACAACACAAATATTAGAAACTTTTGAACTCCATAATGTGCGAGGAGTGTAATGGCACGAGCCATAAAATAACTATATTCTTTACGCTTCTTTTCCTTTATTATTTTATCACGCGTTTATTACTTTATTATGTAACTGTACGTAATAATGATATATTGTTAACGTTTTCCCTCAGGAAGTTTCTGTACGCATTTAAGTTTAAGTTTGTCATTCTATTTCTCACACACTCATAATCATTCACGTTACCCAAGAGTCGTAATCATTCACGTTACTCAAGAATCGCTATAAAATTCATATCACATTTTGTATTGGTTATCCGGTACGATATTTTATTTCTGTTTTCTCACGTTTTCATGTTTTCTCTTTCAGTCTTTCTTTCTTTCTTTCTTTCTTTCTTTCTTTTTTTTTATCAATTACTTAAATATTTTTTTTATTATTTATTTCAGTTTGAACTCTTCACTGTATGTGTTACAAAAGATAACCAAATCAATTTACGTTTATTCAATTCCCCGACAAACTTTTACTGCTATTATTCTACTTCATATTAATAAAAGAACAGGTAGCAAATGTGTTATGTTATGTATTTATGTATTTAAATGTTTGTTTACGTTTTAGTTATGGCTATACAGAAGAAAGTGCAGTGAAGAAATGCAGAAAAAAATGATGTTCCTTTACACAGTAACGAATGATTTTCATTTTGATTTAGTTTTGAAAGATTAATTAATTGAGTTTTGAAAAGATATATGAGTCAAAATAATTCTATCATTTAGTATCTTTGCTGGATGAAAACTGGATGCTCGATGAAAAGCAACGTGGAACGAACGAAATTTGTTTTGGTAACGCGCTCTGTAATTTATTTATTTACAAAACAATTAAAAATGGTTCTAATGGCTGTGGAAATGGGGGAACATCAACCATGTCTGACTTTTATTAGATTTTCCTGTACAATTTAAGATGCTTGGTACTTTATCTATCTGCCTGTCTTCCAGCCAACTTTATGTCTTTTGTTTTTGTTTGCGAGGCTATTTCCTTTTCGCACCCCTCACTCTCCCGTCCAGGATGTTTAAGGGTCAGGGTTAGGGCTAGGGTTAGGATCAGATACAGTTAGGGGGTGCAAAAAGGAAATACTGCATTTGTTTGCTTCAATATGGTTGCAATGAATGTAATTATTTTAGCTGTTCTTAACTGAAATATTTTCTTTTATTAGGTCAGAAAAGAAAAGTGTATACAACCATTAAAGAAATGAAGCACATGGCTAAATTATGAAGTTGAGAGGGTTCTGTACAATGAAACTGTCCTACAAAAAAGAAGCATTATTGGATGGATTTTTCTTCAGTTTATATTTGATCAAGTTTATGCATTATTTTAGTGTTATGGTATATAATTGTTTACGTACTATGCCTTGGGTGTATAAGTTTGGCATTATGTTGTTCTTTCTTGTTGTTGTTGTTGTTGTTGTTGTTTATTTCAATATTCTTATAGCATGATTAGGTTTTCGGTATAACAATTGAAATATTAATCTTTTAGGCAACAATAAAAAAAGCATAAAGAAATGAAACTCATGGTTTTAATCATGACATTGATGGTTTTGGGAAGAACAGACTATCATTTTAAAAATTCATTAATGGTTGCTAACCAATGTAACTTTGGCACAAAAGAAACACAGTTGGAAGGTATCGATTTGTTTTCAATTTCGTAATGTTATTCAATGTTTTGTATTTTCTGGGTAAACAGTTCTGTGCTTTTGCTATTTTTACACAAAAGTTACTTCTCTTCTGTATATAGATATATAATCTGAGCCATATTGCTATTTGTTTCTGTTTTAAATTTTCTGAATGTAAGAAATTAATTAAAAAATTAATGCCTGAAAAGAAACTTTTACTCAAATTAAATTCTGCAACACAACGTATACTGAACATTGGTGGCGAGCGACGCCGCCTGGGCGGCTAGTCTACTTATACTAATTCGCGTAGTGTGTAACACATTTAACTTAGAGAGTGTTTTGTTTTTTTAATGGTCAAAATCTTCTTAATCGTGGTCATATAGCGGCAAGACACATTCACGATTAGTATAATAGCACAGGGAATCTAACGTCATTTTTTTTTAAGCCAATGAAAACGCAAGAATTTTTTTTTTCGCCGTTTTGATTGGTCGCGGTAAATCAAAAATCGATGGCAACAGAATCCGTCAGTAAATCCGTTACTCTATAGACAATTTAGCACGAAGCAGACGAAGGTGAAAGGTAAAAGGTTTACTACACTTACTGGAAAGTAAAAAAAGTTTACAGAGGTATTTAGTGCATGTTTATAGAAGAAAATCTTCTGCAAAATCCAGAAAGTCACCTCACATAAGCTTAATAGCAGTTTTTCCAAACAAAGAAAGCAGTTTTATGTTTTTCAGTATATGCAAATATGGTAGCGTAATTTCAGTGGAAAGCAAATAGCAGAAGAAAGTAGATGTTTACAGTAGGAAAGTGTCCTGGAAAGTAGTAGTTTAAATTAGTAGTAGTTTAAAGTATTATTATTTTGTTTACAGATATGAAATATGGAAAGTAAAGAGTTGATAAGTGTTTGAAAATGGCTGCAGAAGATGATCAATGCTATTTACTAACATGATGATGTGAACTGGTAGTAAAAGGTATCCTATTTTGTTTGAAGTTAAACTAAAGTTAAAATAGTACATATCCATTTAGTTAGAACACAGTTAGTATGCTGGATAAATAAGAATAAAGGGTTGTGAATTAGAGGAGATTTGAACTCAGATTAAAAATGTGAATGTTTTCATTTGTTTATAAACTCTTTAGATATAGAAATTCTGTCATTACGTTTGTGTTTTTAATTATTATTCATAAGGTAAATATGTTCTTGAAGTTTTTTATGTTTGTTTTGCTTTCTTTCAATATCGTCATAGTATGTTAGGATTTTTGTATGTTATTTGAATGTTTTCATATGTTAAAAAATCTTTAGCTATACAAATTCTCTTCTTAAGTTTGTGTCTTCAATTATTATTTTTAATGTTAATATATGTTCTCGAAGTTCCTTTTTTATTGTTTGTTTGTTTGTCATAATACGATTAGGTATTTGAATCATTATGCATTCGTAATCTTTTTTCTTTTAGATAAAATAAAAAATACAATAACCATAATGAAATGAAACTCATGTTTTAAATCATGATCTTGATGGTTGGTGAAGAACAGATTATCAATTTTAAAAATTCTGTCCAATGTAACTTCAGCAAGAAAGAAACACAGTAGGAAGGTATCAATTTGTTTTCAATTCACATTTCATAATGTTGTTCAATGTTTGCTTTTGTGTTCTGTATTATGTGTTGCTTTTTTTACACTAAAGTCACTTCTATTCTTCGTATAGACTTCTGGATATAGACTTCTTTGTTGTATTGCCATTTGTTTCTGCATTAAATCTTCTGCATGTAAAAACATGATTTTGGTCTGAATTAGGGCATTTTAAGTGTTGCAGTGTTTGTTTCACGTCTCCAGGGTAAAAAATAAGTTTTCAAAACCTTTGTTCGGTTCAGTTCCAGTGATACACATATGCATTTATACGCATTATTATAATAGTAAGATGTTGGATTCTTAGTTGTATAGGTTTGCATTAGTTTTATTATGATTTGTTTTACGTAGGAGTTACTTTGCATTTTCTGTTTATCAAAAAAGTCAATAGTAGGTTATTTTAAGTGTTGCAATGTTTGTTTATAATTCGCATCTCCAGGGTAAAAATTTTCATTATGATTAGGTAAATAGCTGGTAAATAGTTTTGCGTGTGTTCTTCATTTCACCTTCTGGATATAAAAACATGCTTTTGGTCAAAAAGAGGGAATATCGAGAATTTCAATGTTCCGATTTTTATTTTTATTTTGATGTTTGATTCTTTTATGTCTCCAGAGGAAATTTAATTTTTACCAGTTTATTCAACACTCTACAACATGGGCAAACTTATCATTGACAATTCTTCAATTTATTTTTTGTGAACTGAATGCATGCTGAACATGGGTGGGGAACGACGTCACCTGGGCGTCTAGTGTATCTATATGCTAATACCCGCTGTGCATCCGCTTTTTTCACGCTTTCACTCTCTAAAATTTCGGGTTGATTTTGCGGTCACTTATTCATAAAAGTATGTCAGACCACGGTTAATATTATTCTACGATTAGTATAAGGAAAAGATATCTCTACATTGCATTTTGTTTTGGTCGTTTTACGAACGTCTTTATTGGTTATCTGTTTTGATTGATCAAGAAATGATAGACAACAACAAAAGTATTGCATGAAGATTTATTAATGTTTTAAGTCAGCTTTTGAACTTTTTTGTTTTTTGTTTTGTTTTTCTTATAGTATGGTTTCTGCATTGTTACTTTTCCTTAAGGGAAGACACATAAAAACAATATATAAACGACTGAAGAAATGAATATCATGGTTTTAAATCATGACGTTCTCGGTTCGTGCAAAGAAAATCGCTAGAAGGTATGAAATTGTTTACAATTCATATTTTGACACTTACGCGTTTGGCTTTTATTTACGTTGGGGTAAGGATTCCATGTAATCTTTTGTTGTCTTCCTGTAAATAACTTTAACTTTACTTCTGCATATATCGTATCCTAAAAATTGTATTATGAATATTTTGATGTGTTTCAGATCTTCCGATTAAAAAGTTTTTCTGTTCATAACTCCAGTGTTGATAGTGAACTAAAAATGCTTTAGCTGGAATACCTAGAGATTTTAAATTAAAAGGGTGAGAACTTTTTTTGGTATTGACATTAGACATTTTCATCACGGGGAACCATTGCATTGCATCTTTGATACAATTTATTTTACAGAGTGAAAAAAGGTAATGCACAGCGCGTATTTTTATTTTTGATGAGCTTAATATCTTCCAAGTAAAACAACTGTTCTGCGCTCTTAAACTTTAAAGTACTTACAGCACTGATACCCTTTCTGTCATGCTGTAATGTAATTTTTTGACACCATTTTTGAGACGTCACTTTCAGAATTAAAACCCGTAAAAACATTTTACATTCCAAACAATTGAGGAACTACTATACTTATATTCATTATACTAACCCTTTCTCTCTGTTACGCTCACATCGATTAAAACCTGTAAAAAATTTTACACGGGTTACTAGTAGATACTACTTTTATTTTAGAGATTGTTGTGTTTTTTTTTAAAATTTACGGTCAAAATCTTCTTAATCGTGGTCATTTTTTCATTAGACCATTGATAATTGACGATTAGTATAATAGCACGCGACGTGACGTCATATCACGGGAGAACATTGGATTGCATCCCCAATCGAACGCGACGTTTTTGGGGAAGTATCTGCAAAACCAATAGGGATAACTGACATTTTTTAGGGTCCGCAATATGGGTGATGGGGTGACGCAAAATTTGGGCCTAAATTTTATTTGGTACTGCGGCTATGACGTCATCAAAATCTTTGATCGACGGTATCACTGAAATGGTTGGTCGTAGCGAAACGATCCCATACATTTTTTTGCACAGTTTTTCAAGCTCTACAACATGGGTACATTTTCCAGTCCCGATTCCGTAATTGAAATTTTCCCCACGGGCTTCACACACGGGAACGCGGGATTCTTGCACATCCGTTTCGAAAATAAAGCCACGGAGATGCTAGTCTTATTATACTAATCCACAATCGTGTGCAACACATTTAACTTAGAGAGTGTTGTGTTATTTTTAAATTCACGGTCAAAATCTTCTTAATCGTGGTCATTTTTTCGTTAGACCTTTGATAACTGACGATTAGTATAGCAGCACGCGGCGTGACATCAGTTATTTTTTGTCGTATCATGGGGAAGCATTGCATTGCATCCCCAATTGAACGCGACGTTTTTAGGGAAATATCTCGAAAACCAATAGGGATAACTGACGTTTTTTGGGGTTTGCGATAGGGGTAATGGGGTCATTCAACATTTGAGCCTAAATTTTAGGAAAGATCAAATATTGTCATCAAATACTAACAGAGAGATGCATTTTCGGTTGCCGTAACTCGATGCAACCTCTTACAGGGTCATACAAAAAGTGCGATTTGGCTCACTTACCTTTGATTTTCGCAAATTTTGACGTAGATAATAATATGGATGATCAAGCCCATAAGTGTTCAGGGTATAGTGTTTAGGCAAAATTTTCGATCTGTACGGCGGCGGTCAGAACAAAGTGATTGCTTTTTTGAGTTAAGTAGATATTTTCCCCCGAGAAATCTCCGAATGCTCCGAAGTTTGTTATGAACTTCCAACTGAGAAACTAGGAATACCTCCTATCCTTTACGATAACATTGTAAGTTAATGAGAATATTGCTTGTTGATACTTTTGAAAATTTAAATTCAGATCAATCTATGCTCTGTGATCTGTGCATCTATGCTCACAAGCTGTGTATCTGTGAGGAATAAAAGATAAAGCTGTTATTTCTTCTCCATATTTATATACAATACTATTTTTATGTCATGTTTATCCAACTTCGTGTTGTATTTTGATCCACCTAACTGTTTTTATTTCCACACACAACACAAAACAAGACATGAAAGTCCAATGATAATGATAAAAGTTTTGAAAATTCATAATAGGTCCTTTTTTATACATATTTACCCATTTTGAATTCTTATTGTAAGCTTCTTATTGTTCATGGGAAATTATTTGCATGTTCCGTATACTTTAAAGGAAGAAAGTGTTTGCGGAAGAAAGTTTTGTGGTTTTTGCGGTTTTGGCTCGAATCGCAAAAGTTTATTCCCGCAAAATATTGCAATATTGGTGAACCGCAAAAGTTTTTTCCTGCAAAATTTTCAAAATAATCCCAATTTTCAATAATTATTACAAGAGAAATCCCTCCGACCTAAAGCCTGTTTGTAGAAGTTCATTGACTCTAATTTCAATAACTGATTTGGATCTACTTTATTTGTGCAAATTTTGAGGGTTTTTTTCGGCAAAATTTCCCCAATGAAATATTTTCCCTGACGAAAAATTAAACGACGTTTGTCTAATGAAGCTTTTCTGTCTTAAAATCTCCAACGGATAAATTTTCCTTTGTCTGGTACGAATGACACTGACAAAAATTGGATAAAAATTACAATAGAATGCAAATTCGAATGTCAGTGAGTTTGTTTACAAAGTGTAGTAACTATCAAAAGAACAAGTATATATAGTAGGAGTATATAGGAGTATATATAGTGCCAATCTATACCTGGTTGTACAACACAATCTGATGTGTGGTACCATCATGAATTGAGATTATACGGTACCCTCAGATGACGTAATCTTTCTTCCTCCTTTCAAAGTATGATTTTATCTTGCAACCGGTGCCGAACCGAAGACAACTGGATCGATGTAAGTACTTATCTGTTTAACCTACTTCATAACTTTTATTTCTCACTCAGTCTGGGTGTTTGGTAGACTTTATGCAAACTATGTTTTTCTTCAATTGTATTGAGACGAATAGCAAGCTCACACGTGCCTGATGGTAAAAAGTTTAAAGAAAGAGCATCACACAAGGCTCTGTGGTGGAACTTCAAGAACTTTTTCTTCAAATATTTAAACTCAAGTTTTCTTTTTTTCAAGTAAATAAACACTATATACAATAAATATCAGAAGAGGGCAAAAAATCAAGTAAAAATAAGAGCCGAGTTCAAATATAAAAAAGTAAACACTTGGAGCTTCTTCGATTTCAATGTTCAAAACAAAAACAACAAGAAAAGTGTATATATAATATATAGTCTAGGAAAGACTTTATTTGAAATTGGAAAAAGCTCTTAGCAATCACATACTACTTGAAGAACCTTAATTTAAGTTTCTCTTGCTTTGAAGAAGGGGAGAGGGAGACATGTATAAATATATAGGTTGTTCTCTTCATATATCCAGTAAGTGAGTCTCCATGCAAAGTGCAATTTCTTCATCAGTAAACTGCTCACTTTCATTAAGCAACAGAGCTTTACATGGTTTTAAGTTGCTTCGATATGGTACTTTCAGCAAACATTTTCTATCAGGACAGAAACGAAATTTGCATTTTGTTGCAAATTTTTGCCCTTCTGGTACATACAAGCCATCCACTATAACATGCAATTGTCCCACTTGTATTATGTTTTTGCAAGTCTTACACGCTGGTGCTCGTCCTGCTTGCTTCTTGAAGTGAGTGATTGTCCATGACTGTATAGGCTCGGACACCTTGGCAAATATCGACTCCAATTCATTTGTAGTGTTTGTTGCCTGTCAGAATAAAAGGTAGTTCTCTCTGAATAAACAGTAGAATAGTTTTGTAACTTAAGGAAACTTTGTATGTACCTGTTCTTCATTATCACCATTTATTTTCGTACTACATGCAGGACTATATTTAAGGTGTTCTGGTATGGTACCAACAAACATGCCTTTAAGTAATTGATACTCTTCAAGGGTATAACCTTTTTGGTACAAGATTCTGTTCGTTGTATGACATTTGAATAGGTTCATCAATACCCAAATAACATGCTTGCAAACATCACCTTTTTTGCTGATGCTAAACTCACAGTTGCAAGTAGGTCTAAAAATAATACTGAAGCTTGTAGCTTGAAGCTTTCACTTTGCAGCAAAAGGAATGAAGAAAGGAAAAAGAACTTACTGAACAGCTATCTTAACTGTATATGTGTTGACTAATGTAAACTTTTTGTTGCTTGTTACTTGCATTTTTTTCTTTGATTTGATCGTAAATAGGAATGAAGATTCATCTTCCTCCATATCTTGTACCTAAACAGGTATCACACCTTGAACATTAAACAATTACAAAAATAGACTAAAAGCATTGTTAATTTCACTAATTATTTCACTATTATTTTAAGAAAATAACTTACTGAAAATTTTTTATGTTCAGATTTGGCTTTTTCCAAAGATCTTACAAATAATTTACTTGGCTTCTCTCGAAGACGACATGGTCTTTTTGACAACATGGATGTTGTTTCGTCATCTTCATCTTCGCTGGAAGAGTATGTGAAGGCAGATGATCGCTTTCTTTTTTTCCTTTCCTTAGCAGTTAGTGGACGGTGTTTACAACTTTCATTAATCTCAAACATGACTTTAGGGGCTGCGTTTATAACACCTTCTTCCATCATCTTTTCTAATTCTGCTCCCATCAATATTGCATCGCGTTTCTGACGAACATGTTGTCTTTGGGTGAGACCACTTGTTGATTGTCCACTGCCAGATGTTGCCATGCCTTCTGAATATTTTCGCCACAAAGTTTCTATACTAATACTATTAATTGTATCATCTTTTGCTGCAGCCAAAAGAGTGACCTTCACACTACCACGATGTTGCAATGATGCATTTATAACTTCGGCCTGGTTAAGTCTCCGAGTGAATAAATCACATTTATATGCTCTGGACCAGTGAATTCGCTTACTGTCCCACCAATTTATGAAATATCTTAGATCTTTTTTACTTTCACATTTCTCAATAAAGTTTTCCAGTATTCCTTTCGTTGTTTGGTAACCATTGATAGTTGTGACTTCCAACCACTGAAGGCATATTTTCTTAAACTTATCCTTGTCTCCTGAATGACTGAAGCTGTTCGAATGCCTATTGATGTTTTCCTTAAAGTGGAACTCACAACTCACACTATTACCCATTGTTTCATTGTCAAAATGTTCCAAGGCTGCTTTCCAGAATGCACCAGATTCATCAGAAATTAGACCGAAAGGATTGAACTTATCGGTACCATATTCTGCTAAAGCTTTATCAGTTAAAGCCCAAAATTTTCTGATGCACACAGTTGACTCTCCCTCACCTTCCATGATGACCAGTGGAATTTGTGCTTGCAAGATGGAGTGATAAACTGACAATGTTATTGTGCAATATCCAGGACAACGGTTAGCCTTTCCATCTATATGTGCATATTCTTTAGAAAGCATGTGATTGCCTGTCTTGTTCATTTGATTCAAGAGTCCAAGTTTAACTTTACTTGTTTCGAATACAAAAGATGGTTCTCCATTTAACCTTCTGTCATTGATCTCATAAATAAAGAATTTGTCTTTCTTGTCTGTACTCTGTTTTAGCAACCCCAAGGCTTCGAAAGAATGTCCAAGAGGTGACACTTCCTTTAGGGCCTTTTTCTTTAGATTTTTTATGTGTTGGATATCACATAGAGTCTCACTCATTTTCTCTATGTCATCCCAGTTTCCTTTTTCAATAGCTTGATAAATGTTCACTTGAGGTATCTGGCTTGGTTTTAAGTGAGTATTGGATTTGAATTGATTGAGAATTAAATGTTCCATCTCAGGATTTCGCTT
Source organism: Turritopsis dohrnii (assembly GCA_027922465.2). Classification (NCBI taxonomy): domain Eukaryota; kingdom Metazoa; phylum Cnidaria; class Hydrozoa; order Anthoathecata; family Oceaniidae; genus Turritopsis; species Turritopsis dohrnii. Next base: position 1,073,654 of record BQMF02000023.1, read on the forward strand.
AGGCTTCAATTGGCATGAATGGCTACCATAATGGTAAATCTGCACAGTAGAAGATGCTGCATTAAACTCCCAAATCTTTCTCGTAAGGCATGCCACTTGTTGTGCTTGATGGGAGCAGTGTTGACATAAGCATCCTTTGAAGTGATGTCTATTGGCTTTCCCATATTCTTTCAAGTAACTGCAGTTGTTATTGTCACAGACAAATCCTCCTTTGCAAGCTGCTAATCTCCTAACCCCATGGAACCCCTTTCTTTTAGACGTTCTGTATTTATCCCAATTCCGCCCATCTTTTGATGATTCCATGGGATTTTCTTTATTATATGGCAATTGGAAAATGCATGTGCCATCAATATCAAAAGGAAGCTTTTCTACATGTACTACTTCAAGACCATTCCATTCTTCTATAGGTATATACAACTTGTTGCCTATGTAATGTGGTGTTTTTTCCCTATGAATGAGATGAGGAACCTGTGTAGGCAATTACAGCAAAGAAACATAAGAAAATAAGAAAGTATCCAACAAATACTTACTTTTTAAAACTAGTGAGTTGGATATGATTATCAGTGCTTATGGAGTTGCTGTTTTTCCCTTCAGCAGTGTTTTTGTTCACTTCAGGTATTCTAAAAGCATGAAGACGTTTTAAGAAATTATGGTTTGCAAATAATGTGCTCTGTATATGTCTTTTCCTTTCTGCTAGTGTAGTATAGAATATTTCATACCTAACTGAAGAGTTAAGAAGGTCAACGATGGCAATTTCATCGTCTACATCTGATGTTGAAGTGCTCCAACTATCAATATCTTCCTGTTCTTTTTGCATTTCAAATTGCATGTCGTCACGTTTAACACAAAACGTTGGTTTTTGGAGGATGCTATCATCAGAACTTGTTGAGTAGTTGTAACTAAAAGTGTATTGAGTATGCGATGGAAATAGATGGAAATGGAGAAAACAAAAGTCAGTATGTCAATTAAGTTTATTATACCTGTCTGCATCGTTTATTGTTTGTCTTCTAGGAAATTGCCCATAATAATTATCAGAGATTTCTTGGATTGTGACAAGTTCTGCAGTACTTGAATTGGTATCAAGAATCTAAAATGGAGAACGGAAATTATATGAATCTGATAACGACTTTGCCACTGATGAAAGACAATAACACAGCTATAATAAATAAATGGTCGCCGTATTGAAGAAACGATCAGCATGTAAAAATGCCAAACGGGAAATTAAATGAATTTATTACCATACCTGACTGTGTTCTTCATCAGAGCTGATATCAATAACTTCTTCCATAATTGTTTGGACAAGTGCATGAATTTTTGTTTTCTTGCTGATATGTGATATGGTACACGAGATGTATAAATCATTTGAACGTAGTTGTTGTGTACTTTGTGGACTCTCCGTGAAAATGTCATCGTACGAGAGAAGATTGAGCATGATTTTCTATTGTAAAAGTAATTATGAACTTTGACCTGTGTTCTTCATTTTTTAAATAGAAAGAAATCGTCAGATTTTTCTGTTGTGGATTCTCCTTAAAAGTATCGTACGAGTGATTTAGCATCATTTTATTGTTAAAGTAATTATGAGCTTTGACCTGTGTTCTTCATTTTTCTGAAAGAAAAAAGTCGTCAGATTTTTCCGTTGTGGACTCTCCTTAAAAGTGTATGGTATGAGTGATGATTGAGCATCATTCTATTGTTAAAGTTTTGATGAACTTTGACCTCTGTTTTTCATTTTTCTTCTAAGAAAAAATCGTCAGATTTTTCCGTTAATAGCTGATGCGGGGAGTTCGAAAAACGAAACGTTTGATTAATGGCGTGTTATGAATGACTTGCACAGAATAACATATTTTCGCTTCTCATCTGCTTGATGGAATATTGGTATTGAATAATAAATTTTAATTTGAATAATAAGTTTTCTTTCCCTATTCGTCCGTGAAATTTTCCGGCATCGGCTACCGTACTTTTAAGCAACTCTTGAATTTAGCAACTCGCAACTCATAACTCACGCAACTCACGACGGAAGAAATTTTTACGGAATTTAATTTCGCGGTTGAAATGGTAAAAATGGCCAATTTTCGCGGAATTTAATTTTGCGGTTTTCGGTTTCAAACAAATACTTAACGGAAAAATGCCTCCTTTTTTGCGTTGTGAATCGTTTTTTCTTTTATTATTTAACATATAAAACTAAAATTTCGCGATTGAGCAATTTTGATGTGTTTCGTGGAATTTAATTTCGCAGTTAGGGGCCAAAATCGCGAAATTAAATTCCGCGAAAATTTCTTCTGCAAAAATTTCTTCCCGCAAAAAATTCTTCCCTTAAGGTAACTAAAATTACATATTCTTTCAGTGGTGCTATTTCGTTTTCGCACCCCCAACTCTCCGTCCAGGATGTTTTAGGGTCAGGATTAAAGGAGAGGATGAGGGTTATTTTTATCTCCAGGATGAAGAGCCAATAGTAAAAAAATATGGCAGATACATTTAGGGGGTGCGAAAAGGAAATAGCGCCCTTCAGTTATGGATGCGTATTCATGCATTCAACTCGCTCATCGGAATTTGTTGAATGAATATCAGGCTTTCACGCATTCCATATTTTCGCTGGCGAACAGGTGATTCCACACACCCACTCTGCAAACCTTATATATTGATATTTCGTACTGCGGCTATGACGTCATCAAAATCTTTGATCGTCAATATCTCTGAAACGGTTGATCGTAGCGAAACGATCCCATACACTTTTTTGATCAGTTTTTTGAGCTCTACAATATGGGTACACTTTCCAGTCGTGATTCCATGATTTATGTTTTCTTCACCTCTTGCAACACGGGGTTTCTGCTTATTCTTTTCGAAATTAAATCCGTAAAAAACTTTTACGCGAGTTACTAGTATATACTAATCCGCAATCGTGTGCAACACATTTAACTTAGGGAGTGATTTTTTTTTTAATTTACGGTCAAAATCTTCTTAATTGTGGTCATATAGCAGCGGTTAGGCCATGCAAGACACATTCACGATTAGTATAATAGCACGTGGCATTTGACGTCAGTTTTTTTATGATCACAGGGAATCATTGCATTGCATCCCCAATCGAACGTGATGTTTTTGGGGAAATATCTCGAGATATCGGCGATACGGGTAAATGAGTCACGCAACATTTGGGCCTAAATTTTATTTTATACTGCGGCTATTACGTCATGGAAATCTTTGACTGACGATATCTCTGCAACGGTTGGTCATAGCGAAACGATCCCATACATTTTTTTGATCAGCTTTTCGAGCTCTACAACATCAGTGTTTTGTTTTATTTATTTTAAGAAAGTTTACCCAGGATAGCCTCTTCAGTTCCTTCAGGTACTGTTATCAATGAGGTCCTAGAGCATTTAAAGCCCCCATTTGGGCTACGGAGGCTGTAATGACAGGAACCGCTTAACTAGACAACCATCCTAGACATCAGTACACTTTCCAGTCCCGATTCCTTGATTGAAATTTTCGTCACGGGGTACATACACGGGAACGCAGGATTTTTGCACATCCGTTTCAAAATTAAAGCCGCAAAAAACTTTTACGCGAGTTACAAGTCTTATTATAATAATCCGCGCTGTGTGTCACACTTTTATTTTAGATAGTGTTTTTGTTTTTTTTAACGATCAAAATTTTCTTAATCGTGGTCATATAGCGGCAGTTCGACCGCGCAAGGCACATTCACAATTAGTATAAGCAGAAACCTTTCCAGTGCATTTGATTGTTTCAAATGTTTTGATTCTTCGCGAGATCAAGAAACAATAGACAACAACGAAAGTATTGTACGAAGATTTATTAATGTTTTTAGGGTAAGTACGCTTTAGAACCTTTTTGTTTTTATGTTTTGTTTTTCAAATAATATGCGATTTTAATCTTTTTCTTGTTTACCTGTATGCACAATTCATTTTTACTACTGCATATATACTGCATATAAGATTTATTATGAAAACTTTGATATTATGAATACTTTGATGTGTTTCAGATCTTCCGATTAAAAAGTTTTTCTGTTCATAACCCCAGTGTTGAACTAACAATGCTGTAAATGGAATACCTAGAGATTTTTAATTAAAAGAGTGAAGAGTGTTTTTTTCTGTATTGACGTTAGATTTTTTTAATCACGGGGAACCATTGCATTGCATCTTCAATCAATACAATTTATTTTACAGAGTGAAAAAGGGGATGCACAGCGCATATTTTCATTTTTGATGGGTTTTGACTTCTCTGTTCTGCGCTACAGTGTTGATTGCATACCTGGAAAAATGTTTGATCTAGATGGCTTCCGTTTAAGTGGATCATTAAATCAGGGGAACCATTGCATCGCCTCTTCAATTACATGCGAAGTTATTTGGAAAATATCTCTAGAACCTCTAAGAAATTTAAGTGACATTTTTTATGGGTCATGACATTGACGAAGGGGTGACAAACAGAGCTTTTACGTCACTAAAATGTTTGATCGACGATATCTCGGTAACGGTTGGTTGTCGCTTAATGATCCTGTACATGTTTCGGTATATTTTTTAGAGTTCATCAATACAGTTAGAACTTCCAAATTCAATCTCTCTAATTTTATGGATCGAATTTTATGGTACCTGCACCTTCTGTTTCTTTTTCTTAAGGTTAAGGTTTAGGGAATTAGAGAGAGTTTACAGTTCTTACAACACTGATGCACTTTCTGTTCGTTATTCAGTGATTAAATTTTTCGTAACCATTTTTGAGACGTCATTTTCAGAATTAAAACCTGTAAAAATGCTTTACACGGGATACTACAATCATGGACAAAATAGATGAGACAACCCCATAGTTATAGGTCTGGTCCACCTTTCACCCCCTGTTCAATGTTGAAACATCATTCTCTGTGGCCTGAGACTTCAACATTGTTTTGGGGGAAAGGGGAGGGCTGAATCTCAAATATTTTTGACAATGATTGTTTCTAAAATTTAAACAGAGTTTCCCCTTGGGTTTTCCAGCTTTAAAAATTGAAAAAGGCCTCTAAAATGCTCATAAACGACTTCATGACCATAAGTAGCTTCGCACATGTAGATTCGTACCTGCACCATTATGGATGTTAAAAGATATCATTTGAAACCCCTTGGAAACAAAAACATACAAATAAGCTATCACTCTAAACCACGTAAACAAAAAAAAGCGGCAAAATTCAAAATATTCAAGCAAACTTTTTGTTAGAAATAACATAAAAGATGTTTTTAAGCAAATTATACTATGTACAGGTAAAAAGTAAACATAATCTGCTATCTATATAAATATAGCCATGTAAGTATGTACTATGATCTATGTACAAGTGAACAATAAGCATATAAACTATATCTTTTCTTTTAAGCTAAAAATTTATAATAAAAATACATCAATAATGTCGAATGTCAGGAGTGTCTACCTCATTACCTATTCTCAGGCCACAGAGGAGTGGTCTAGAGAATTGTTCAGTCAAGCGGTGCTACACGGCTTTGAAAGGAATGATGCCTCCGTGAGACACTGGGTGTGTTGTCAAGAGGACCACCAGGATGTTGGCAAACATTTCCACATGGCCATCAAACTTACTACCCAAAGGCGCTGGTTAAGGGTGAGGAACTATCTGGAAAACACCCATGGGATTAACGTAAACTTTTCTGATGCCCATACCAATTATTTTGACGCGTGGGAATATGTGGTCAAAGATGACGCCAACTATATTAAAAGTGAATATCACCCTGATTTACAAGTAGGGTTTGTTCCCAAAACAAACAGCGCAACAAATGCAAGGCGTGCTTCTTCTGCTGCTGGGCCATCTGGTAGGAAGCGCAGGTTTGATGCGCTGGACCTGAAGTCTGCAATTATTACAAAAAACATCTACACAAAAGAAGATCTTCTGGAGCTTGCAGATGAGCAAAAAAAAGAGGGTAAGAAGGACCTGGCTCTCTATGTTCTGAACAATATTGACAGGAGTGTCAAGTTAATTCCTACAGCCTGGGAGATGGAAAATGTGACAAGAGATAAAGCACGGAGAGAAGAGTCAAGGGTCGACATCTTAAGGGAGTACCTAGATCCAAAACATTGCGTGAGTGGCTGCGATGGGAAATGGTTAGGGCTGGCCTTACAAACGCTGCGGCAAAATAATTTTGAGCTTGGTGAATTTTCCGGGGCTGTTCACGAGCAACGTGTTGTTGATAGGTGAGGCAGACTGTGCAAAGTCATTCTTGGTGGACCCGTTGTTGGTTGTATTTAAGTGTTTTGCTGATCCAGCAAAAAATTCATTCGCCTGGGTTAGTGTAGACCATGCTGAGGTCATGTACCTCAATGATTTGAGATGATCTGAAAAATTACTCCCTTGGAGCAATTTCCTTCAACTACTTGAAGGATCACCAGTTCGAATTTCTTGTCCGAAAAATCAATGTGCTGAGGACATCAATTTTTGCAAAGACACACCGATATTTTCAACATCCATCAGCCCTATTAGGTATTATGTTTCCGGTATAGTTCATGAAGGGGAAACAAATATGGTTGCAAAGCGGTGGAAAACCTTCAAATTTACATATCAGATTGAAGAGCAGAACAAAGTGGAAACACCTCCGTGTGGACATTGTTTCGCAAAGCTAATTTTTAACTTTTAAATCATAAAAAGATTTTTAAAGCTGGCCTTAGCTTGTTTTTTTATTATCTATTTTTCTTTTGTTGTGTTTTCTTTTGTTGACAAATAAAAATACTCTTAAATGGAGCTAAACTCACCAAGTGTATACTGTCACGGTATACGCTTTCTAAAAAGAAAAAGAATTATCAAAATGTTTTTCATTTTCAAAAGCGTATACTGTGACAGTATACACTTGGTGTATATATACTTAATATTTTGTGCGGTGGCCACCAGTTTTCACTATGTCTGCTACTCGTTTGTCCATCGATTCAATGATTTTATCAATGTCTCTCGCGGGGAAATCTAGCAACTGCTTCTTGACACGTGCTGACAATTCCTGGAAGCTTTCTTCTCCTTTCATCTATTGCTTGCTGTCTCAGCCTCTTTTTGACGGTGTGAAAAAAGTTCTCTATAGGATTTAAGTCTGGACTGCAGGGTGGTATTTTGAATACTTTGATGCGTTTACAATCAAATGCTCTTAGTGCAGCTCTTGAGTTTTGCCTGGGGCAGCCGTCTTGTAATATCCTCTTTTCCAATGCATCCGGAATAGCATTTTCTATGATGTCCTTCATTTTTTCACCGGTTATAGGTCCACGATACTGCTCACACAAGACAACTCCGCAGTTATAACTGATACCAACCATGAAGTTTGCATTTACAGTCCCCTCCTTGTTGCCCTTCATGGTTATCTTAAGACCTTCAGTTTTCTTTATCCACTCCCTTGCTCTTGGGGCTGTTGCTTGGTCCAGTGGACGGGTCTTGTATTGGAAGCCAACTCCATCAATGAACATCGATAAGTGTTTTTCCAAAACTCTGTAGAATGTAAGCTTTGAATTTTCTTGCAAAAGTTTATGCGCTTCTTGCGGTCTGCCTCAGTCATTAGACCTTTCTTTCGTGATTGGTAATACCCATACCCCGCTTTATTTAAAAACTTCAACATTGTTTTGGGGGAAAAGGGAGGGCTGAATCTTTTTGACCATGACTGTAGTCTTATATATATCTATCTACTTATACTAATCCGCGTAGTGTGTAACACATTTAACTTAGAGAGTGTTTTGTTTTTGTTTTTTTAATGGTCAAAATCTTCTTAATCGTGGTCATATAGCGGCAGTTCGACCAGTGAAGAAACTATTGCAATGCCTATTTTTTAACATTTGTTTTGACACGTGATCGCCGTTTTTATTGGTTGCTGAAATCGGAAAAACTAAAGCGACGACCTTTGTTGGAAAAGTAAACAAATTAAGTTTTTTATTCAGTGCGGTTACGCTCCAGAAAGAAAAGACAATAAGTATAGACAATCTGTATTGTCTATAGAATAATTAATATTAATCAAGTTTATAGTTTATCAAGTTTACCAGTTATTAAAAGTCAGTTTATCGAAAGCGAAAGAATTACGTAACAAGGTAACATTGTGTTTATTATTTTAAAGATGGCAAACTCCACGGAGGTTTTCCCAACCAAACCGAAAAGACTACTTACCTACATACCTACCTAAGAATTTTTATATCTGCATTTATTCAGGTTCATTTGTCCCTTCCTGTGTAGTAGAGAGAGAGAGCAGAAAGTAGAAAGAAGACAGATTAGAAAGAAGGTTTGTCACTTAAATTGCATCTGTAATTAATTCTCTGTTAGCTACGTGTTACACGTCAATTATTGTTTTCGCTTTCTCCTAGGTTGTTTAGCTATCTGTTTCTTACTATTGCCCCTTCGGTATCTGTTATTTTGTAAAAAGAAAGGTTTGTTTTCGCTTCCACCAGGTTGTTCTGTGCATTAATTCACTGGGGTGGCTATTTCTTTCTACTATCTATTGTTGTTAGTGTTTCTGTGTTGTGATGTTTAATATAAGAGGCACTAATATTGTTCCTGGCTTCCAAGCAGTTTTTAGGAATGGTCAGTTTATTTTGCAACCACCTGATCAACAACAAATTCGCTCTGTTATTCAGCGTAGGCATGCAAATGAGGATGTAGCTGAAGCAAGGCGCCAACAGCTTCAGGAAAATAACATCCAACCATTATTAGAAAATGAGAGACTTAGAATCAACAATGCTCAAAGGCAAGTTGACTATTGTCAAGATGAAGAGCCAGTTGAAAGATTAGTTAGGCGAAATGAGAATGCACAACGTATGAGGGCTAGGCGTGATGTTCAACGGAATGCATTGTATCGTGCTGCTCGACAAGACCAAATGCCTGAGCTACATTATCTTGGTGCCATGGACAAGGTGTGTCAGTTTTGTGGTGCCAAGATGTTTACTGACGAGACCAATTTTAAGTGTTGTCACCAAGGTAAAGTTTATTTAGATGATATTTATTATCCTGATGATCTTAAAGATCTTTTAGTAGGTGATTCTAATCATTCAAAAAACTTTCAAGAAAATATTCGAAAGTTCAATAGTTTGGTTGCTTTTGCTTCTATGGGTGCGAAATTGGCTGTTCCACAAGGTCGTGGTCCACCAGTTTTTCGTATTAATGGCCAGGTATGTCACCGAACAGGTAATTTACACCCACCACCGGGTATTCCTCCATCCTTTGGTCAGTTATATATCTATGATGGTATGGATGCATTCAATGAGAGAATGGCAAGACCAGAAAATCAAGGTTGTTCTCCTGAAGTAATGCAAACTTTGCAAGACATCATTTTAAGGGAGAGTCCATATGCAGCTGCTTACAAACACATGGGTGAGGTAGAAGCTGAGGAATTTCAACTTGCAAATGAACAAAATCGTCGCCCATCTGAGGTAAATGGAAAATATGAAAATTATGTAACAATTTTGAACTATATAATTATTAACAGATCTTTGCTACTGATATCCAGGTTAGAATGCATTTGAGAAGTGGTGGTGACCGGCGTCGATACAATCTACCTCACCATGATGAAGTAGCTGCTGTTTTTGTTGGTGAAGATGGTGCACCACCATTGGCTCGGGATATCGTTGTTTACCCTAGAGATAGACCCTTACAGGATTTGCCTGTTCATTCACCTAATGTTGATCCAATGGTGTATCCTGTATTTTTTCCAAGAGGAGAGATGGGTTGGAGTTCCGCCATTCCTCATGTAGCAGAATATGCAACAGGCCAGCAACGTCATACAACCATGCTGCAATACTATATTTATAGGTTTGCATTTAGGGATGCTTTTAGCCCCATATTAAAAGGTAAAAGATTACTTCAACAATATGCTGTAGATTGTTACTGCAAAGTTGAATCTGACCGTCTTAATTATGTTCGTCAAAACCAGGGCAATTTCCGTGTTGAGCAATATCAAGGGCTCATTGATTATCTTGAAAATGTTGCAGAAAATCGTGGCCTTCACGCAGGCAGACCAGTGATCTTCCGTCTTCTTTTCAGGGTGGTCCGAGGGCCATGCAACAGAATTATCAAGATGCTATGGCTATGGTTACTAAAATGGGCAAGCCTGATTTGTTTTGCACATTTACATGCAATCCAAAATGGAGGGAGATCACGGAAAACTTAGATAATGAGCCTGCACATTATCGTCCAGACTTGATTACACGTGTTTTCAATTTGAAATTAAAAGCGCTTTTGGAGGATATAAATAAAAATGGTGTTTTGGGAAAAGCCATTTCTCATTTGTATGTTATCGAATTTCAGAAACGTTCTTTACCTCATGCTCATATTCTTATCCATTTAGCACATGAGGACAAACTGCGTAATGCTGACGACATTGACACATTAATTTCTGCTGAAATACCAGATCCTGAACAGGAACCAGAACTTCATAATATCATCAAGTCATGTATGATTCATGGTCCCTGTGGGAATGCTAACCCTAATGCAGTTTGTATGGGAGATGATGGCAACTGCACCAAGGATTTTCCAAAACGATTTTGTGAAGCAACCCAAATGAATGCAAATGGGTATCCACTCTATCGCAGACGTAACAATGGCCGTACAGTGAGGGTAAGGAATGTGGACTTAGATAATCAATGGGTAGTTCCGTACTGTCCGTGGTTGTCCAAGAAGTATAATGCTCACATAAATTTGGAAGCATGTACCACGATCAGGAGCATGAAATATCTCTTTAAATATGTTTACAAGGGACATGATCGTGCTAATGTGGAGATTAATGAACGTTTGGAACATGACGAAATAAAAACATTTCTGGATGCTCGATATGTCAGTGCCCCGGAAGCATTATGGAGAATATTTGAGTTCTCTATGCATGAAAAATCGCATTCTATTAAGCGATTAGCTGTTCACTTACCTGATCGTCACCAAGTTTATTTTAGAGCTGGCGAAGAAGAGGCAGCTGCTGAAGGGGCATTAAAAGATAGTCACCTAACAGCATGGTTTAATCTGAATGTAGATGATCCTGATGCACGGCGGTATCTTTACTCAGATATTCCGTATCATTATGTTTTTCATGATAAGGAGAAAAAATGGAAAAAACGAAAAAGAACATTTAAGCCTATAGTCGCTCGGTTATATAATGCTCGACCGTCAGAAGGAGAACGTTTTTTTCTAAGAGTTTTGCTGTTGCATGTTGCAGATGCTACGTCTTTCGAGGATTTGCGTACTTTCAATGGAGTTGTTCACGACACATTCCGAGAAGCATGTATTGCCAGATGTCTTCTACAAGATGATGCAGAATGGCACAATACATTGGAAGAGGCTTCAACGTTTCAAATGTCCCAACAGCTTAGACAACTGTTTGTTACTATTTTGACTCACTGTGAGCCCTCTAATCCTCTTGAATTGTGGAATACATTCAAGGGGAATCTGTGTGAAGACTACCTTCAAACATTGGCTGTTGCTCAAGCTGAGCAAAGGGTTTTGGGTTACATTGATAATGTCCTGAGACAATTTGGTATGACTTTAACACAGTTTAATCTTCCTGAATTGGTTCAACAGGTTGCTCAGGAAGAAGTTGATGTAAATATTTACATCGACAGGGCGGAACAGGTAAGGCCTTTGCTTAACGAACAGCAGTTAGTTGTGGCATTTTGTGTGCAGTTTCAAATGTGCATAATGGTTTAGCACAACTTGAAACATTGTTTTACCTAGACGGACCGGCTGGCACAGGTAAGACTTTTACATACAATTATGTTATTGCAGCATGCAGAGCCAGAGGTTGGAAAGTTGCTACTGCTGCATATACAGGTATTGCAGCCACCTTACTGTCTGGAGGTTGTACATTGCATTCATTATTTCGTTTGCCTGTTCCTGTTTTAGAAAATAGTGTATGCAATATAACACCAGCTTCGAAACATGCGGAATACCTTCGAAGTGTCGACCTGTTTCTGATCGATGAAGCAACTATGGTTTCTACGCACATTTTCCATGCTGTGGACAGATTACTCAAGGATATTTGTGGCAGTGATGCACTTTTTGGTGGCAAGGTTCTTTTGTGGGGTGGTGATTTTCGTCAGTGTTTGCCGGTTGTGAAAAAGGGAAAGCCAACCGATGTTATTGAAGTTTGCTTGACCAATTCTGTGTTATGGGCATCAGTGGCAAAATACTCTCTCACTGAAAATATGAGAGCTAGACCGGAAGAGCAAGAATTTTGTACTTGGCTGTTGCAACTTGGTAACGGTGAACTTCCAACCAAACAAAGCGAACCTGCTAAAGGTTCCATCGAAATTCCTGATTGTTGTGTTGTTCCTAAAGATACTTCGATTATATCTGTTATGTACGATGGACTGGAGCCTCACGAATATGCTACCACAGCCATTCTGACACCGACAAATGAGCAATCGTTGATCATTAATAATGAGGTGTTAGACAGACTACCTGGAGATGCAGTTTGTTATTACAGTGCTGATGAAGTGGCGTGTGACGATGAAGAAGAGCAGCAAAACTATCCGGTTGATTTTCTGAATAGTATTACACCATCCGGTATGCCTCCACATTGTTTGAAACTTAAAATTGGGGCTATTTTTGAGGAATTGAGGAATCTGAACATCAGGAAAGGTCTCTGTAATGGCACCCGCTTGATTGCTCGTGAATTGTCGCATAACTTTATTAAGGCTGAAGTTTTGACAGGGTCAGCAGTTGGGGAACTGATTTTTATACCTAGAGTACAATTGTCACCATCTGACACAGGTATGCCATTTGTATTGAAACGCAGACAACCTCCTATTCGGTTGGCGTACTCTTTTACTATTAACAAAAGTCAAAGGTCAAACGTTTGAAAAAATTGGTTTGTTTTTGCAGAGACCGTGTTTTTCACATGGACAGTTGTATGTCGCCTGTTCAAGGGCAAAAGCATTTGGTAATGTTAAAATCAAAGTTGCCGGTATGGGTAAGCAAGGTTATATTAATGGAAAGATGTATACTCAAAATGTTGTCTATCCACAGGTGTTGCTGTGAATGTTTGATTGTTGTGGCCTATTCGGTTATATAATAAAAGAGCGTAAATAAACCTACAGTGGTGATCACAGTTGATGTTTTTGTGGCTTCTTCTGTATGTCAGTCACTGTTTGATGTTGTGGCTTATTATAAGTGTAAATAAATACCTACAGTAGAGGCTACAGTTGATGTTTTTGTAGCTTCTTCTGTACGTCAGCCACTGTTTGATGTTGTGGTTTATTATAAGTATAGTTTAAATACCTACAGGAGTGGCTGCTGTTGATAGTTGTTGTGGCTTTTTCTGTACGTCAGCCACTGTTTGATGTTGTGGCTTATTATAAGTGTATCGTAAACATTTGGTGTGGCCACAGTTGATAATTGTTGTTGTTTGGCAACTTTGTACCTAATGAACAGTCTGTATGTTTTGTTGTTTTTTAGGTGGAGTACAAGTCCCATTGACTTACGTTCACGTCGTGTACTCCGTTACCATGAATTGTTCCTGAAGGAAACTTTGTGAACAATTCATGAACCAGAAGTCAGGGCATGCTCCATATTATCTCTCCATGATTGTAACTTTTGTTTTTTCTTCATTTAGTGATATAAATATAATTACAAATAATGGCTGATGAGTTTGAAGGCTCCATGGAATACTCCCAGAGTAATTAACTTTTTTTAATCTTTCTATTATTGGAATTCAAATACTAAAAGCAAATTGATTTCATTTTAGATTCAGAAGATATATTAGGAGGAGGTAAACTTTTGTTTTGTTTCAGATGAAGATTTCTGCAGAACTTTCATTTTAGTAATAACTTTTCATTCTCATACCCTTATGATGTTTTAGACTTTTCTGTATGCTACCATTATAACATCATCATTTCCTTCAATAGATACTGAAAATATAGAAAATGCAAAAAGGAGTAAGGATTGTTGTTTAAACTACTTTGGTTTTCAATGTTTTCAATTTGTTTTCTCTTTTGTTTTTTTGTTTTTTAAGTGTGTGAAGTTTATGACACCTATTTTGTAAAACCTTTTTTTTTATTTAGATGCTTCTTCAACAGCTAATAGTAAGGATCAATACATATTAATGTCTCCTTTCCATATGTTATAACTTATATGTTATTTCTGTATGCTGCCATTGTAACATCATTTTTTCCTTCATTAGATACTGGTAATGTAGAAAATGCCTGTAAGGGTAAGGATTTTAATTGAAATAATCTCCTATATTATACCAAGCATGTTTTCTACTACTTCTCTTTTATGAACACTAATTTGTCACTATTTCGTATGCTGTCATTATAACATCTTCTTTTACTCTATTTGATACAGATACCAGTGAGAATCTTGATAAGAGTAAGGATTATTATTTTAATAGCTTTGGAGGTTCTATCCAGTTATTGTTTATCTACTGAACCCAGTAAGTTAGCAGTGTGTGAAGTTTTTGTGTAACAGTTACTTTTTAAACCATTTTTTATTTAGACGAAGCTTTACCAACGGCTGATAGTAAGAGTTTACAAATTAATTTTTCAATTCATTGTTAGTACCACATGTTTTAACTTTCACAATCATTTAGCTGCATCATCATCAGCATCTGCAGCCAAAAGCAATGGTAATATATCTTACAATTACAAGGTTAACGTAATATAGGTCAGAAATTTATTGTGTCGTTATTAAATTTTGCATTTTAGATGGTGTCTTGGCTTCTACAAAAGAATGTAAGTTTCTATCAATATGAATTTATCAATTTGAATATCAACCTTTTGCTTCTTTACTTATAAAAATTATTTCAACAATATATTGTAGATTCGTACCGAGACTTCTTAAGGTACAGGCGGAGTCATCCCGGCCCCTGGTCTCAGGCGGCATTCTGGGTATGGCGGAGACTTGGGGGTCGGGACCATCCCGGATTTAAATGGAGGAAAGGTGAAAAAAAAACAAAGCAGCCAGTCATCTGTCCGCCTGAAAACAAGCACAGTGTAGTGTCTGAAAACAGGCACTACACTATTTATAATAATTTTGCACCGTCAGTTTTCAATTGAAAGGAAGGTAACCGCTCGTTCTATTAGTTACACAGACCCAGTTCGAAGGAAAACTCCGAACCAGGCGGGATTTGAACCCACGACCTAGGAATTCTAGTCCTATCGCTCTACCAACTGAGCTACCGGTTCATGGTATTCAATCCTCATTATCGATATGTAACTAGTGTTGCAGAGAAATCCATCTCCGACGCATACGAGCATCGAATCAGCTCCAAGTTATCTCGTGATAACTCGTGATCGTAGTAGTTGGTGGATTCCAACACGAATCACAATAACATCACGTCGGAGATGGATTTCTCTGCAACACTAGTTACATATCGATAATGAGGATTGAATACCATGAACCAGTAGCTCAGTTGGTAGAGCGATAGGACTAGAATTCCTAGGTCGTGGGTTCAAATCCCGCCTGGTTCGGAGTTTTCCTTCGAACTGGGTCTGTGTAACTAATAGAACGAGCGGTTACCTTCCTTTCATACTATGAAGGAGCGAAACATTGTATCAGTTTTCAATTCATTTAAGTGAGTACACACTTTTTGTAGTTGAGCCTTAGGTAAATGAATATCTGACCCACATTTTCATAAGGGTGCCTGAAATTTAACTTTGAACGCCTAAGGTCTTCATGACAACATAAATAGACTCATTTTAAATGAATTGAAAACTGATGGTGGCATGAAACTACCATACATTGAGATAAGTTCTTCTGAAAAGTTCCTTTATTTTTCAATAACAATATGTTTTTTCAATACTATAATACAAACAATTGTATGGTAGTTTCATAATGTTTATTTAATGTTTTTAATGTTTATGTTTTTGTATAGATTAGTATAATTAGATAGTATCAGTATATTTCAGTGATTCAGTTACAAAATGCATAGGTCCATTTTCTTTTCAGATAAAAGTATTTCAGAAATCTTTAGCATAGTCGCATCTATTGATAACATGACATTTCGTTGTTTTTATTTAATATTATTTAGTTATCTTATTAGAATAAAGTTATTTGCTCCAATTTCTTTTGCTTACCTCTTTCATCACAGTATCCTAACATTCTAGCTTTCACACTGTCATTTTACTAACCTATCAATGGTCTGTCACTCTATCAATTGTTGAATTAGTGTCGAACAGAAATTTTACAATTTTGAAAATATTTATAGGTCATTTATTAAAAAATATCTGCGAAGCAGTGCATTTCTAGAGAAATCTACACATTTTCACTGAGGATGCTCTTCATCACAATGATTTTTTGATGATTTTGCACACTTGGTTACAGATCTGATTAATTGAATGTCATCTCATAATGTATTTCTTCTTTCTTTTAAATGATGTGGCTTTTGTCATTGTAAATAAAGATTAACAGCTTAGTTTCCAATCAGTTTTTAAGGCTGCTTTAATATGATTATTGTTCTCTGCATGCAGTAGATGATTATAGGTTTAGACATTATAAAGATTCTTATTCAGATGTTTAGAGTTAGTTTAGATGTGAAGGGAAACAATGGTGAGTCAAATTCAAACCCATCATTAAAGCTAATTTTGTTGCTACTTACAACTTACTTTTTGATTACATTTACAGATTGGCAGCAACGAATTATTGCACACAACGTCCTTATCCATTGCTCATGATATTTATTCCATCTAACATTTCGTCTATGTGAAGTTCGAAATAATATCGTTATCGTTACCTCACCAACTTATTTTGATGTTCGATGATGTATGAAATGGTTATTTAAATGTCATAGAAAATGGTTAATGCTTAATCAAAACATTATTTAATACACCTTTCTGATGAACATATTTTATTGTACTTTTGTATTACAATAAGTAATAATTTATAAAATATATGCCTTTGCTGACTATAACAGACACGCATTCTTTATTGGCACCTTTTACAATGGATGCAGGTCTTTTTCAACAGGGTTTTTGAAAAAGTTTTGGTGGGATGTGTGATACTAAGATATTATTTATGTTATCTTATGGTTATTAAATCGGAATTATTCATGGGAATTTCTGTTGCTGTTCTACGAAACCTGAACCTTTAGTATTGTATCACTCTTTTTACCTCAGACACTGCCAGAACCTTATTTTCATGGTCTTAATAATATTCTTTTAGGTTAATATTATAATAAAATGGTTGCAGTGTAATGTCATGGTTTAAATCATGATGTTGGTTTTGTTGGTGAAGATCATTATATTCATTGAAAGAATTTGTTATTCTGGTATTTGCATTAATGGAAAGAATCATCACTGGAAGGTATCAATTTCTTCATCATTGTATTTTCGTATATTTAAGAATAAGGTAAGCTAATTTGTATACCTAAGTATAAAGTTATTATGTTGATGTTTGGTTCTTTTCAGAAAACAATTTTATTATACTACTTTTACTTTACTACTTTTACCTTTCGTGAACTGGACGCATGCTGAACATGGGTTACTTCTGTATTTTTATGCTGTGATTTTTGAGATGTCATTTACAGAATTTAACCCGTAAAAAATTTTTACACGGGATACTAGTCTTATTATACTAATTCGGGTTGTGCATACTACTTTTATTTTAGAGAGTGATATATTTGGTTTTCTTTTCACAGTAAAATCCTTCTTATTTTTCCCTTTTCGTTGTAAAACCACGTAGATGCGACAGACACTTTTTTTAATGTTACGTAATCCAAGTGTGACATCTAAATTTATAAACCAATCAAAACGAAAGAAATTCTTTTTTCGCCATTTTGATTGGTTGACGATTTCCAAAAAATTAGTTTGTTAATAACGGATTTTCATTATCGCAGTTGTGAGTTTGACGAGGAAACACAGGTTTGCGTACATGCTGTTTATTAAGCTGTTTATTGTTATACTGTTATTGTTATTGTATTTTAGATTAATAAAAGCACATGTGTAAGTGATTAGTTTACAATGTGAAAGCATACTTAAAATACAGAAGAAGTGCAGTGAAGTTTTTAAAAATTGGCTGTGCAAAACGAACGAACAGGTCTGTATGAAAGTATTATTACAAAACTTTTATTGCTTTTTATTAAAATTAGACCCAAATTTTTCGTCACTCCATCGCCTGTATCGCGGAGCCCAAAAAACGTAGTTATCCCTATTAGTTACCGAGATAATTTTCCCTAAACGTCGCATTCGATTAGGGTCTCGATACAATGGTTTCACACTGACGTCGCAAAAAATACAATAAAACAATCCCATCACAACTTAATCTACCATTTTGCGTGACTTTAAGCAAAGACAACGGCACTAATGTAGTACGGAATTCATATGCCGTTGTAAAAATCCGGTATTAAATATCCCGTTCTTATTTTGTACTTTAAGCAATATAACACAAAACTTTCACAAAATATGCGAGGGAAGCTCTTTTGCTTTCTTTTGATGATGGATTAATCGATGATGAGGAATGTTTATTATTATACGACATAAATAAAAGCAAAAATACAGATTATCCACACTGGAAATATGAATCATTTGTTTTGGATGATATGTCCAACGATGAATTTCTTACAGAATTTCGCTTTTATAAGAATGACATTTTTTGTTTACGTGAAGCTTTTGGCATCCCTGAAGAAATATTCTGTTATAACAGATCTAAATTTGATGGAATCGAAGCTTTATGCGCCTTCTTAAAACGATTTGCATATCCTTGCCGGTACTCAGACCTGATCCTTATTTTTGGTAGGCCAATTCCAGAATTATGTTTAATGTCTAACACAATCTTAAATGGTATTTATGAAAATTACAAACATTTGCTTGAATCATTTAATCAAAATTGGCTGTCCCCTGTTAATCTTGAAAATTTTGCAAGAACTATACATGAAAAAGGAGCTTTTTTTGATTTTTGTTGGGGGTTCATAGATGGCACAGTACGGCCATCGTGTCGACCAGGT
Source organism: Turritopsis dohrnii (assembly GCA_027922465.2). NCBI lineage: Eukaryota > Metazoa > Cnidaria > Hydrozoa > Anthoathecata > Oceaniidae > Turritopsis > Turritopsis dohrnii. The sequence goes on from BQMF02000023.1 coordinate 1,092,517, forward strand.
GAAAATCAAAGACTGTTATATAATGGACATCAGAAAGTTCATTCAATAAAGTTCCAGTCCGTCGTTGCACCGAATGGTATGATTGCCAATCTCCATGGCCCTGTTGAAGGTTGCAGGCATGACTGCTATGTTAAATATGTCAAACTTGTATCCATTACTTGTTCAATACAGTAGGAAACCTAATGGAGACCCACTCTGCATATATGGAGATCCTGCATACCCCCTCCGAGTTCAGCTGCAAACACCTTACAAAAATAATGCATTGTTAGATCAAAAAGCATACAATAAGTCAATGAGTCAAGTGCGTTGTTCAGTAGAGTGTTTGGTGAAATTATCAAGTACTTTGCTTTCCTAGACTTTAAGAAAAATCTTAAAATACAACTGAGTGCAGTTGGAAAAATGTATTTGGTTTGTGCACTAGTAACCAATGCTCGAACATGCTTGTACAAATCAATGACATCAAACTTTTATAATGTTGAGCCACCTAGTTTGGAAGAATATTTTACATGAAAAATAGAGGAAAAAATATAGAATTCAGATATCTAAAATGTATATCATATTTACTATTCACTTGGAGTTATATTGTAAACAACACTAGAAAGTAAATGATATTAACATATAAAAAATATTATTGTTTGTTTTGCAATATTTGAGCAATCATCAGCATCATTTGGTCATTGCGTTGTTGTGCTTGTGCCATTTGACTCATCATTGCCTGAAACATATTATTGTGTTGTTGTTCTTGCATACGCTGTTGATTATGCTGTAACTCGAGCTCTGTCAGCTTTCTCCCTTAAGTATTGTAATGTATCTGACCCCGAGCTACGTTGCCTTTTAGGTGTGCCTTCAAAATCTGAATCACCTAGACTTTTCTTTCTAGATTTTGTTTCAGCAAATGTTTCTAAAGTTTTTTTACGCATATCTTCTGCATTTTCTTTAGATTTCTCCTTGTCATTCTTACTTTCTTTCTCTGCATTTTCTATTTCTTCTTAGCATACTTTCATTCTGTCAATTATTTGCTCTATGGCATCATCTAATGACGTTTTGTCAGGGCTGATGCCACTTGCTTTTTCTTGGCTTTTGATCTTTTCATTGTAATGATTTATCAAAAGATTCAATCTTTCACGAACTGCTCTCATATCAACTTTGAAAAACATATCCTCAGTTGATACACTATTTAAGTTCTCTGCAATAGTATTCCAGATGTTTCCTCTTTCTCGACTCCTTTGTTTAAATTTAATAGGTTCTGTCAGTAACACTTCTCTACATAAAATTTCATCTTTCCAGTTATTCCAAACCATTATATTACTAGAAAATAAATTCAAGAAAGACTATTTTTTTTTTATTTATTACATACTTTATCTACATTTTACTTTGATTCTGATCGAACGTTTTTGTTTACATTTTGAAAGATTCGAATGCCAAACTTTGATAAAAATTTTTTCAAGTTTCAACAAAGAGAATTCTAAAAACAAAATTATCTTACCTTTTTTTCGCCTGCTTGTTGGGGATCACTTCAAAATCTAAGAAATTTGCTAAATTTGGTTGTTGTGAATGAATACTTTCAGCCATGTTTTTTTCAGACAGAACAGAGTTTGAATAATCTAAAATAAAACAGTGTTACTGTGTCAGAATCAACAATAACAAGAGGCCACGAGGCCTGTAGGTCAGCGCTTTCGCCAAAGTTGAAAAATTTTTGACCATGAAGCAAAATGGAAAAATCACGTTTTTGTTCCAGGAAGGTCAAAATAGGAATTCATGAGCGATTACTGAAGTAATAGTGAAGTAATAGTGGGAATAAAGCATTCAATGATAAAACCAAACAGGTCTGGTCTCAAAATTGTATCCAAATTGTGCAACAAAACTTAATTCAATAAAACGTTTATCTAGAAATTAAGGATACAAAGCCTATCAAACACTGATCAATAGACTTTCATCTATGCTATCTAAGGAAATTTTTACAAATAAAACAAATACAATTGTCTTTGAAGTGAATTGAATAAAATCGGATTTCGAAAAATGCAGGTTTGCACTAAAATCAAAAGAAGTTACCAATTCCTTAAAAAAGCTTATATACAGTATACGTTAAGGGAATCTTTTTTGTGTGGATTAATTTTTGCAACTTTTGCCCAAATTCACAAAAATAAATCCACACAAAACATCAAGACATGAACGATTCACGAAAACAATCCACGCAAAATTTGATGATTTTACTTGCTCATTTTTTGGCTCTGTGTATATTAACTATTTCCTTGTACTTATCAAGCACCCATTGGTTCTGCAATGTGGCAGGCATGGAATCGTCTAAGCTATATTATGAAATACACGCATTGCACTTTGTGCACATTTGCAAAAATAAATCCAAATATTTTCCTTGAGAAGCTCTGACTCGCAAAAATTAATCCATGCAAAACGCTTTCAAACCTTGGCTCGCGAAAGTTGTTCCACGCAAAAAAAAAATCTCAAGGAAGTACTTTACCTTAAGGGTAAGGAACTTCACAAAATTTCATGCAGACCTTCATTCTAATGATTAAAGCAAACTTCTCACACATTACAAAGATGAATTCTGCAATGGAATGACTAAAAATTATATAATGTTAAAAACAACTTGTATGAGTGATAGTGCCCCATTCATACATTTTTGCCTTTCTTCATTGAAAATTAAAAAAAAGGCATGCAAAAGAACTGCCGATTATCATAGTTGATTAAATTATCGATCGCTGTTTCCGCCATTTTTATTAGGGAGAGGTATTTTTTTAATACAGAATAAAAGTAAAATAGCGAGACCAGCAGTATGCTTAATAACATGAAGTTGACATATTCTAACATTGTTAAATAAATAAACATTGTTTACTTAAACAATTATGTCCGATGATGAATCCTCAGATGATGATATTATATTTTCCCATCAAGATACAAAAAGGGTTACTTTTAATGATATAGTAATGGTCCATTATATCTCTGCTTGTGAATCTCGTAGAGGTAACTGGATAGAGGCTGCTGTTGACAGAGTACGCTTTGAATCGAGGATTAAACATATTGGTAAAATTCTAGAACCTGTATTGAGACGTAAATTATTCTCTTATAGGAGTCTTATAGTAGTCTTATAGGAGTCTTATAGTAGTCTTATAGGAGTCTTATAGTAGTCTTATAGGAGTCTTATAGTAGTCTTACAGTAGTCTTATAGGAGTCTTGTAGTTGTCTTATAGGAGTCTTATAGTTTTTGTTACAAGAGTCTTGTAACAAATATGTCAACCTGTTTAACAAATCACGTGCGTTCTTGGATGTTCCATTCTCATGACTAGACACGCGTGTTTCCCCGCTTTCAATTTTTCCTTGACCTCTTTCATTTTCTCTTTTGACTCAATGACATCATTTTCTTCATGAATCGTTGATAGATCGTTTCTATCTTTTGGATACCACACATATAACATTTTAGCTTGCCGTCGTAAATTTTTAGGTATAGCTGTGTATGACTGAGTAAGTAACCATACCGAATGATTTTTATGTCTCCCGCTAATTGCCAACTCGAGCAAAGGGTTTCTCTTTTTGTCCAATTTTTCATCAGCGATGATGTCGTCAATGAGGAATAAGGTTTTGTATCCAGCACAGAAAAAGTCCATTTTCTTAATACATTCATACAAGCGACCTTCCGGCTCAATTAAAATCACATAGCTGTCATTCCAGAACCACTTCCGATCTCTGTAAGTCTGATTCCACCTCAAGGTGGGACATATAATCACGATGAAATCAAAGTGATCATAGTATTGATTTTCTAAAAATTTTACAACACGATCCGTTTTGCCGCACGATGTTGGTCCGACGAATAATGCCGTGTGAGGTTCTTTCATGTAAAGTGTGTCCATTTTAATATAACGCAGACATAAATTCTCCGTTTTGAATATTTAATTGAGCGTCCATGATTAGATATATGTAAGCGTTTAAGTTTCCTGCAGTTTCAGCGGTCTTTTCAATCTGTAAAGTGATGCCTTCACTCGCATTTTCAATCTTTCGGCCGGTCCCATGCAAAGCATTCTCATCAATTGTTCTGAAATCTAACCATAGAGCATACTTGTTTGTCAAGTAATCAGTGACTTTTACATCATGTAATCCTAAGCGCTTTCGGTTTTCGCCGACGCTATTATCTTTTGGTTTTCCTTCAGCAAAATACTTGCAAATCTCATTGTATTGCTCAAACTGCTGCATCCCTTGAGCAAAAAGTTGGTTAGGTTTGCCCTCAACGATGACAGATACCTTTTTGATCTTTGGATTGTAGAATTTACCGGTATCTCGTTTGTAGGATTCTTCTTCTTCAAACAGAACTAAGATACCCTTCAAAGATTTGGCAGGTGTGTTGAATGACCAATTCCACATTGTGTCTGACTTGTTTACTCTGATTTGCCGGTGTCTCAAAACTCTATCGTAGAGCAAAGCCATGTTTTGATATTCAGAAGCGATTTGTCTGGCTAAAGTAGGTTGTGTCACAATCTCATATTCAAGTGAGATGTTAGATATTTTGTATTTACCATCTGGGTTACGTTTTTGACCTGTGGTAGTATCTGGGAGGTTAGAATAAATAACTCGGTTATAGTCGTTAAATGTGATCTTGTAGCATAACCTATTCCCTAAACCCGCTTGATAATATGGGATAGTACTATCTAGCATTTCAAAGTCGAGTGGAATGACAAACTTGTTTTTATAGGTGTCAGCAATGGCCTTGTCTTCTGCATCGTCCTTTTTATCAGAAGCACCAATCCTCAATTTCATACAATTCTCTGTACACCCATCATCGATGATGATACCCTGTCTTATCGCGTTTCTCTTTTCAAACTTGGTTAACCATAAATCTCTGTAACACCCAAAAAGATCAAAGTCATCGATACTCAATATCTCGTTACCTTCGAACTTGACAGCCAACTTTTTAACGATAGCTCTTCCAATGTTACTGACCAATGTTCTTTTCGTGTCAGCTGTCGACTCGAGTTCAATATCAAAACTTAGATTCGTTGTTCCTGGAATAATAACATCATCGCTTTCTAAATTTGGAAACCTAACCAATAATAACTGATTTTGATCGATCTCACTCGGATTGTGTGTGACAATTACTTTTTGACGAGAACCTTTTACACCGCGGGCAGTTCTAAGTGAACGTTCTGGATTTAACCTTTTTCCATACTCCATTATTAATTATGATATATATAATTAATTATTACTTTTTATCTCAGTTTAGCGGATGTGCAAAACAACGGTTCTTCCTAGGTCTTCTTTTAGCATATTGCCATGCTGATCTGTGAGTTTCAACGTGAGAGACTGAAATACACCATTTTTTAATTTTTTGTACTGAGGGTTTTTAGGCTCAACATGTGTGAAGTCGCTATGTTCAGCCATGTGATAGGTTAGTAAAATATCACTTAGCTTTCCATTCTCAAGATTTTGAGTGTTGTCAAGTTCAGAGAGATGCAAATTAATTTTGGTTACGTTAGCGAGCTTATTTGTTTTGATTACTTGAGGGTTTTTGCCTAATGAGGTAAGTTCTACATCACCTGCTAAAAAGGTACCTGCTAAAAAGGCATTCAATTCCCTGCTCGTGAATGTTCCTTGAGGTACCAACTTTTTAGCTTTCCTATAACCAAGCATAGTCAGTGTTAGGTCTGTGGTTATTTCATACGTAACATTGTCTGCAAACATATCAACCAATGCAATTTCTTTTGAGCCATCCAAGTTTTGTATGGGGTAAGAAAAATAGATTGTCTTTTCTCCTTTTGCGATATTTACTGTGATATACATTTCTTGTATTAGAGAATAGAGGATTATATTTTTAAATAATGCAGAACATTTTTAAATATGCTCCCAATGCGCTTTATAAACCAAATGGAGGACAATACCTTCAGATATTGAATTCTAAAGATTTATACAAACAAACAATTATTGTCTCTGAAAATGGTTCTTTTCCTGCGAGCTTTCCCAATATTTTTACTAATTACGAAATGGATGAAAATGAACAACGCATGAAAATTTGGAAGGAACAACCATTTAAATTATGGCAAACCCAACTCAATTTTGTCACTTGGTGTGCTTCAAGTGCTTGTGGGGTCAGTTCTGAACACCTGAAAGAAGGTCGCTCTACTCCTATGATTAGAGCAGTATATCGTTTTCACGTCTATTATCACATTAGACGAATCATTAAGCGCTTGCAGACACCTCTACCTTTTGAAGATAGTTTCAACCAATACGATAATCCTTATAGCAAAGAAGAGTTTTTAAAAATCTGTAGTGAATATGGTGTCGATTCAGATCCTAAAAAATATAAAGGGCAATATTTTTATAGCTCGTATCAAAAAAGACGTAGAGACTATCCAACGCCAGGTCTGAGTTATTTCACAGACGACTCCATGACACGGTGGATTATAGAAAAATCTAAAGGCTTTACAAAAACAGGTCTTGTAAAAATTTCAGAGTGTTAGAGCATATGCTTATCTTGTTCTTAGTTCGCAAGCCTCAGCTCGTTCTTCTATCTTAGGTAATAATTCAAGCTCTTTGAACAACTTTGAAGACATTGTTAACCGCAGAGTTGATATTCAAGATGACATTAAACGTTATCAAGATACTTTAAATTACGCTTCAAGCAAAGTTGATTATTCAGTTGGACAAGGTATTTACATGTTACCTAGTGACATGAATCTAAACATCAAGTCGGGAGTGTCTGGTTAAAATAATAAAATTCTCATATCTAATGACAACTTGAGCCTCGGAAGAAATAAAATGATTAATGTTATGCAAGAGCATCATATTTCAAACAAAGTGACTAGCTCTCCAACACAAACAAAAAATAAAGGTTCACAAAAGGAAGTTCACAAAAGAGTAGTGAGTCAAACAGATTCACTCCCATCTCACGAAGAAGAGAAAATAGCTTTGGTTTTAGCGATAACCACGATGTTTAGCATATGGTATGTATTTCGCTGATCAGCGCATGTAGTTTGCAATTATAGCCGGCATTGTGGATACATGCTGACACTTCTAAGCCCTGGCGTTTGTTGAATTTCGATCGAAATGACGGTAACCTGAATGTCTCTATGGACCAGAGAAACCTGACAGTGATAAATCACCCAGACACAATGCTAACCATTCCGCGATATATTCAACACAAACTGCGGGGAAGTGCGCACTCATGCAAGTTTTACAACCAGAACATGAGAGATCTACAACCGCCGAAGTATATATATACTTCCTCTCAGACGAACTGCGTGGGGTTCGAACACACGACCTTGCTGTTACAAGTTAGCGTTCTTATCCAGTAGACTACACTGGTCTGTGTGTTATATGTATTGTTAGCTCATTTATGTTATAAAGTTTAAACTGCTACAAACTGCTTTTTACTACAATCGGGGATTACCCCATGGACATTTTTTATGAGATATTTAATTGTTTACATTTATGAGTAATTTGTGGTTATAATAATAATAATAAAAACTGCTTACGTGTTGTTATTTGAGAATTTTGTTATGTAATCAAAATAAAAAAATGCCATGTAATCATAACAAAAGCTGATAATATTAGCTATAGTAGGGAAATACCCGAAATCATATGATTTCCCATGTTATGAGAGAATAATTGACAGGGATTCTCGCTTATGATTATGAGGGACAGAATTTCTGGGCTAGAATCGGCACTTTCCTATCTCTTCTCCTACCAAGTAATAAGAGAGATAGTGTATGGTTTTTCTTTGTTTTAGGAGATGAGATCATGCAAAGACGTTATAGCTTCTTATCTGAAGAATGTGGAACGAAAAAAACCTCAAAGGAAAACATCAAAATTTACCTTGATTTGGAATTTATTGCAAGACAAATGGATTTTAACATTACCAATAAAGGATCGTTGGGTACAAATCTTTCAAAAGTATCCTTGTTTTCAGCATGTAACAATCAGTTTTCAGTTTTTATTTTTGCACTTTAAAAGTTGTATCTTTTTGCGGTGGATGAATACACCTTTCCCGAATTTCTGTTTAAATGTCGAGTTAATGCTTAGTTATCAAGTTTAGCCTCGTTTCTATGTCTTTCATTGTTTTTCTAATTGCATAATGTTTTTAGTAAGTAATAGTTACTCGTTCTTTCAGTTCCTCAGTGGAATAGTTAGAAGTAATTAAGAGTTTGAAAAAGAGGCGAAACTTAGAGGCTAGGCCATAACACGGTGTTTAAACAGAAATTGGGGAAAGGTCTATTAAAAGAGGAGATTAATAACCTGGTCTATCAATTTTCACAAGTCTATTAAAAAATTGAAAACATTCTCTCCTGTTGATCCTAAATTCAAAGATGAATTCTGATATAATTTGTTGAATCTAACTTTTTTTTCTTAAACTAAGAAATGGAAAATTTCCAGTGTTCATTTCCCGATCATAGCAATTAATTTAAAAGTCGCTTTTCTATAATTACCAAAAGTAAAAAGCTAAGCCTCTTACAAGAATGAGATATATATGATGTATATATAAGATGTATATAAGATGTATGATATACGTTAATTTTATTTATTTATCTATTTATAATATTTATGGTTTGCTGATGAGATAATTGTATCCAATGTCGATAAGAATTAAAACTACCAACTGATACGATGTTTTCATTTCAAATCTTCAATAAATCGGAAACATTGTCGGATTCCTCATCGGGCATATTTGCCTACCGTATTGCAGAGGTTTTTGTTCAGAAGTATTTTGAAAGGAGTTTTAGAAAGAATGCAAAAATACCGATTAAAGAGGTTTTTAAGATCTGAAAGAAAGACGTTTTTAAAACGTTTTCGAAAAGAAGTTTTTAAAACGTTTTCGAAAGAGGTTTTTAAGAGGAATTAGGAAGAGGTTTTAAAGATGTTTCTTAAAAAAGGTTTCGAAAGCGGACATTTAAGACATAAAAAAAAACCTCTTAAAAACTGCTTCAAAAACCTATTAAAAACCACTTTAAAACCACTTTTTGCCGGCTGGGAAGCTATAGATTTTGCCGAAAAAATGAGCCTTGAGAATTTCCATGCTTCAGATGGTTGGCTTGACCGCTGGAAAAAGCGATACAATGTATCTTTCAAAAAGATCTCTGGCGAAGGAAATGCGTGCACCGATGAAATGACTGCACCTTGGGCAGAGACTACGTTGCCAACCATATTATCTGAGTATGAACTCACCCAGATCTACAATGCAAACGAGTTTGGTTTGTTTTATCGTGCTCTTCATCTCAAAGATGAAAGATGCGTTGGTAGTAAGCACAGTAAGCTTCGACTGACAGGATTAGCAGCGGCTAATGCAGCGGGGGAAAAGTTGCCTATGTTTGTCATTGGGAAATCAAAATCTGCACGATGTTTTAAGAATATAAAGCAATTACCATGTCGCTACCGTAGTCAAAACAAAAGCTGGATGGACAGCATATTGTTTGAAGAATGGGTCCGTGAAATAGATCGAAATTTTACTGCAGAAGGAAAAAAAATTGCTCTAGTGGTTGATAATTGTCCGGCCCATCCATCAATTGATAACTTTGTATCAGTCGATTTGATTTTCTTGCCACCAAACACGACCTCAAAGCTTCAGCCAATAGATCAGGGTATTATACGATCTTTAAAAGCTTACTACAAGTCATTGTCTGCCTGAAAATTAATTGAAGCCATAGAGAAGAACAAACCACTTCCTGCATTTTCTATACTAGATGCAATGCGAATGCTTGACGTTGCATGGGGAAAAGTTGCAAAAGAAACCGTTGTAAACTGCTTCGCAAAAGCTGGTATTTCAAAAGAAAAGCAAGCCAAATCTTTGTCAGAGGCTGATGATCCTTTCAAAGATCTACAGGAGCAGTTGGATAAGCTTGCTGTTCATGCACCAGAGTTTTTCTTACAAGGAACCACTGCTGCTGACGTTGTATCTGCTGATGACTCCGTCATAAACACGGAACCAGTTATGACTGATGAAGAAATATTATTTGACATGCTAGATCAAGATGATCATGCAACGGAAGAACGCGACGATGATACTTCATATATTCAACCAAGTTGTCCTAACTCTGATGAAATTCGCCGAGCACTCGAGGTCTTGCGTGAGTATATGCTCTTCAGTGAAAATGGTGAATGCATACACCAATGTGTCAATCAAATAAACACAATTGTGGAGAACGAGTTAATCGCGAAGTTAAAGCAAGTTGATATACGAGAGTATTTTTAAAAGAAGTAAAATCATTGACTGATGCACAATATGCTATTTAAGTATTTTTTGTTAAAGAAGAAAAATCGCATCTTATTTTTCTTAAAGTTCGACTTAACGACTTAACAGGAGATTCGCTTAAGTCGAACATTCGTTAAGTCGAACTAATTTTCCTGGTCCCTTGGAGGCTCGAGTTAACGGGAGTTACCTGTAAATTTAAAACACTTTTCTAAGCCGGTTGATCGTTCACCCGTTAGATCGTTTTCTACGGGCAGTTTTTTATTTCACGTTGATTTAGGCTTCATCTACTTATACTAATTCGCAATCGTGCATACCACTTTTAATTTAGAGAGTGTTTTGTTTTTGTTTTTTTAATGGTCAAAATCTTCTTAATCGAAGTCATATAGCGGCAGTCCGGCCAGTGAAGAAACTCTTCCACTGCAATCCAACGATCATTTCTTTTGACACGTGATCGTCTTTTCGCCGTTTTCATTGGTTGCCGAAATCGTACAAACTATAGCGACGACAATGTTCGTTGATAAAAAATCCATTTTCATTAATCGTTTGACGAACGAACAGGTCTGTAAGAAGGTATTATTATAAAACGTTTATTGTTTAACTTTTTGCTTTTCTTTTGTTGTTTTTCTATTTTAGAAGAACGTAAGTAAATGTATTGACGTATTATTTATGTATGTATTATGTAAAATCATACTGAAATGTTTTTTATGTGGAAAACGAAAACGAACAACAAATAACAAGTATACATCACATGTTTCAACATTTTATTTACTTTGTTTCAGTTATCAGATATGGCTATATAGAAGAAAGTGCAGTGAAGAAAATGCAGGAAAAATCAATTTTCATTAATCGTTTGACGAACGAACAACAGGCCTGTACCTGAAGGTATTATTATAAAACGTTTATTGCTTAACTTTTACTGCTATTATTCTATTTTAGATTAATAAAAGAACAGGTAAGTTATGTATGTATTTAAATGTTTGTTTACGTTTTGGTTATGGCTATACAGAAGAAAGTACAGTGAAGAAATCCAGAAAAAAATGATGTTCCTTTACACAGTACGAATGGTTTTCATTTTAATTTAGTTTTGAAAGATTAATTAATCGAGTTTTATATGAGTCAAAATAATTCTATCATTTAGTATGTATCTTTGCTGGATGAAAACTGGATGCTGGATAAAAAGAAACGCGGAACGAATGAAATTTGTTTTGGTAACGCGCGCTGTCTATATATTAATAGCCGATTCTCCGTCTGTCTGTTTGTTTGTTCGTTTGTTTGTAAGTCACGCAAAATGGTAGATTGAGTTGTGAGCGAAATTATTTCTTTTTTTGTGTGCGACGTGAGTTCGAAGCATATACATTGCAACCCCAATCGAGCGTGACTTTTTTTGGCTGATGAACTAATAGGACCAACGTTTTGTTTTCATTATTATTGTTAGTTTTATATTCCACGTTGACTTGGCTTTGAAAACAGTACATCAACTAAATACAAAGAAACTAACTGATTAAACATTTTGGACAAAAAGCAGCAGTGGCAGAACGTGGCAGCATGTGCGGTTTCTCTATCTCTTGCCTGACTGTCTGAGACGGGTGAACTTTTTTTTTGAGCAATCAAAATGTTTAAAAACCGATAGGTAAAAAAAGAGTATTATATCAAAACAAATTTTTTTTTTTTTTTTTTTTTTGCTTTTCTTTTAATAAATTAATTTCTTCTTATTCTTTTAATTGTTAAGCGTTCTGATCGAACATTTTTTTATTCTATTTATTCATTTAGCACGTGCCTTTTTTCTCTCCTCCAGAGTGATCTTTTTAAGAAGAGAAACGATTTCCCGCTTACGTTTGATAGCACCCATGTTAGAGCGCGTAACTTTTTTAAAACAAAAGCTAATAAAAATTTGAAGTTTTCTCTCTCTACGTTTTGAGTGTATTGTTACACTGATAAAAGATTGGTTTTACCAGAGGTTGTGACTTCAAATCTGCTTCTGGTTGAACACAAGTTGTACACGAGCCGTTTATAAGGAAATTTGACGTTTATTGATACAGTGATACAGAGCAGTTGGACATGGGCGGCGAGCAACGCCGCCTTGGGGGCTAGTAATTTATTTATTTACAAATCAATTAAAAATGGTTCTCATGGCTGTGGAAATGGGGGAACGTCAACCATGTTTGCCTTTTATTATATTTTCCTGTACAATTTAAGATGCTTGGTACTTTGTCTATCTGCCTGTCTTCCAGCCAACTTTATGTCTTTAGTTTTTGTTTGCTTCAATATGGTTGCAATGAAGGTGATTATTTTAGCTGTTCTTCAACTGAAATCTTTTCTTTTATTAAGTCAGAAAAAAAGAAAAGTGTATAAACCATTAAAGAAATGAAGCACATGGTTAAATTATGAAGTTGAGAGGGTTTTGTACAATGAAACTGTCCTACAAAAAAGAAGCATTATTGGATGGATTTTTCTTCAGTTTATATTTTATCAAGTCTATGCATTATTTTGTGTTATGGTGGTATATAATTGTTTACGTACTATGCCTGGGTGTATTATAAGTTTGGCATTATGTTTTTATTTGTTACTTTTTATCTTCTGGGTAAATTTGTGTTTTTAGTTATTGTTTTTAGGATATGCGTACTTGAATTTCCTTTTTTTTTGTTTTTTATTTTGGTATTAAAATTGAGATATTATTCTTTTAGGCAATAATAAAAAAGCATAAAGAAATGAAAATCATGGTTTTAATCATAATGTTGATGGTTTTGGGAAGAACAGACTATCTTATCATACTAATTCGCGTTGTGCATCCCACTTTTATTTTAGAGAGTGACATATTTGGTTTTTTTCTGCGCGCTATTATTTTTTTTATATTTAGCAAAGAAGATTTGATTTGATTTATTTATTTACAGATCAATTAAAAATGGTCCCACAGCTATGACTGTTTTCCTTTTTCATGGCTGTGGAAGTAGGGAATGTGTTATGCTGTCAAATTTTATCTATTGACGATGTTTGATGCTTTGTCTGCATGCCTTTCTGCCAGCCATTTATGCCTTTTGTTTTAGTTTGCTTAAATATGGTGGCAGTAGTAGTAAGTATTGTAGCTGTTCTTTACTGAAATCTTTTTCTTTTAGGTCAGAAAAGAAAAAGTGTAGCTATGTATAAACGAAATTTATAAATGTATAAATGAAACACATGGTATGTTGAGAAGGTTATTTAAGAGAAGAATGGATTATGTATTTCATTGCGATTGTACTACAAAAAAGAAGCATTGCTGGGGTATATTTTTATTCAGTTTATATTTGTTTACGGCATTCATTATTTTGTGTTATGTTAATTGCTACATACATACTTGCTAGGTATATAAGTTTAGCATTATGTTTTTATTTGTTGCTTTTCATATCTTCTGGGTATTCAATTATGGTTTTGGTCAAAGTAGGGCATTTTGTTGTTTCAATTATTTTTATTAAGTTGATGTTTGGTTGTGTATGCCAGGTAAAAGTCTTTATTCTGTTCAGCTCCAGTGTTGAGTGAACCCGTATTGACTCACAGTATCCGTTGACTTTATAGACCAAATTTTGTTTTTAATTGTTATCTTTAGGATAAATGCGTATTTGAATTTTCTTTTTGTTTTTTCTTTCTTTTTGTTATATTTTTTAATTCAATATTGTTATAGCATGATTAGGTTTTCGGTATTACAATTCAAGTACTAATTTTTAGGTAATAATAAAAAAATTAATGCCTGTAGAAACTTTTACACAAGTTAAATTTTGCAACACAACGCATACTGAACATGGGTGGCGAGCGACGCCGCCTGGGATGTTTTTGAGTTGCGATTCTATGATTTATTTTTTCATCACGGGGTACGTACACGGGAATGGTGGATTTGACGTAATGTTTTCGAAGTTAAGTTCGGTAAAAAGTTTTTACCCGGGATACTAGTGTATATATAATTTCAAAATTCAATAATGATTACAGTCCAGAAGTAACTTCAGAACAAAAGAAAAAGTTGGAAGGTATCAATTTGTTTTGAATTAACATTTTGTAATGTTTAGTTTTGTATGTCTGGGTAAACAGTTCTGTGTTATATATTGCCATTTTTTTACATTAAAGTTACTTCTCTTCTGCGTATAAATATATATTCTGAGTCATGTTGCTATTTGTTTCTGTTTTTAATCTTCTGAATGTAATAACGAATTAATGCCTGTAAAAAACTTTTACACAAGTGAAATTCTGCGACAGAACGCATACTGAGCATGGGTGGCGAGCGACGCCGCCTTGGCAGCTAGTCTTATTATACTAATTCGCGATTGTGTGTCACACTTTTATTTTAGAGAGTGTTGTGTTTTTGTTTTTTTTTTCACGGTCAAAACCTTCTTATTTTTTCCCTTTGCGTCGTAAAGCCACGCAGAGGCGAGAGCGTTTTTTTTTATTTTCCTCGAAATTGCCAGAATGAAAGGGGCTTCGAGTTGGCTTACTGCAAATCCGAGAAAAGACAAGAACACTTTCCTGAACAAGAGAGAATTTCACGATGCAATCGGTCTCCGGTATCGATGGAATTTGAAGTACCTCCCGACAACATGCGCGTGCGGAAAGCAATTCAAGATTGATCATGCCATGTCCTCCTCAAAAGGCGGTTACATACACCAACAACATGACGAAATACGCGATCTCATTGGAAAAATCGCTACAGAAATTTCATCCGATGTGGAGATTGAACCAACTTACAAGAACTAACAGGAGAATCGCTTCCACAAAGGTCGAATACGAAGCCTGAATCACAACTGGACCTGAGTATTCGAGGATTCTGGCAACGAGGGGAACGGGCATTTTTCGATGTAAGGATTTTTAATCCATTCGCTCCAACCCATCGCAACCAAGACCTGAAGAAGCTTTTCAAAGGAAACGAACGAGAAAAGAAATCATCGTATGCTAGGAGAGTCTTGGAAGTGGAACACGGCTCCTTTTCTCCACTTGTCTTTACACCGTATGGCGGTTATGGCAGAAAGACAGACAAAGTTATCTCGGTGCTTGCAAGTCGACTTTCAGAGAAAAGAGACATACAGTGCTGCTTGGTAGCGTCTTAGTTAAATACCAAGATTTCATTTGCATTATTACGATCAGCAATTCTCTGTGTGCGAGGTTCAAGGAACGCTCGGAAGGTATTCAACAGAGATGAAATTAACGAAATTGAACTTGCAAACAGAATCTGAAAAAAATGTGTTCGCAAACAGAATTTGAAAAAAATGTGTTATAAATATGGAATGAAACTGTTTTATGTACATCTTTATTAAGATTAAATGTTATGTATACTGTTTAAAAAAAAAAATTAAAAAAAAAAATTAAAAAAAAAAAAAATTTTCCGCGATTAGTATATGCTCCTCCGTTTTGTTATTTTTGGTTTGCGCAGTGGAAATCAGCCGAAAAACGTCTTTGGAGGAGTGCGAGCAATGCAATCTTCTTTGTTCGAAATTTGTCAACGATCATTTCGTGAGCAAGAAACTTCGCGAAGAAGACGTGTTTCTTTTTGTATACAAATATTTTGATTTAAATTTGATTGTTTTAGGCAGCAAATCGACGAAAGAACTGACAAAGAAACACAGGTTTGTATGCACGAAGGTATTGTTATTATTATAAAACGTTTTATTATCGGGTAGCACGTGTAAGTGAGTTAGTTCTTTGTTTACAATGAAAAATCATATTTAGATATACAGAAGAAGTGCAGTGAAGTTTTTAAAAATTAGCTGCAGAAAGATCGAACGAACAAAAGGTATTATTATAAAACTTTTATTTTTGATTAATAAAAGAACAAGTTAGGTATATGTATTTGTATTTAAATACAAATTTTATACTACATAATCAAGATGGCTTTTTAGTTCATATATATTCTTCGCCATGTGTCTATAATTACAAAGCTTATGAAACTATCGGATTGTGTCAACTGGATTGCGTCGTTATCTTGGAAGTGTCGAAATTGCTTTACACCTGGATGTCGTATTAATAGTATCACTTTATTTCCTCTTTCTTTGGACTGTGAATAACACGTATTTATATTTTTTGTTGGACAATTTTCTATGTATACCGTTTGGTTGTGGCAGAACCATCGATATTCCGATCAAAGACGAGCCGTGAGAGGGCTTTGTGGCGTAGCGACCCACCGTTGGAGATCATAACCTTTTGTTTTTTCTTTGAACTGTGATTAACACAAAAATCTTCCTCTTTTCTGGACTGTGAATAACACAATTCTCTTGGTACTATTTATTAAATTTCACGACTGAATGAATTTTCAAATTATTTTTACTATAAAAGCTTGTAATAATTTTTTTATATCTTACGTTTGAAAAAGGTTTTTACCGAAACGCGTCACGTTCATCAACATGTAGCTTCTTCGTTTTTATATATTTGTATTTAAATGTATTTAAATGTTTGTTTACGTTTTAGTTATCAAATATCGCTATACAGAAGAAAGTGTAGTGAAGAAATGCAGAACAAAATGATGTTTATTTACACAGTAAGGAATGGTTTTAATTTAGTTTTGAAAGATTAAATACTATAGCTTAGTATATGCTCCTCCGTTTTGTTATTTTTGGTTTGCGCAGTGGAAATCAGCCGAAAAACGTCTTTGGAGGAGTGCGAGCAATGCAATCTTCTTTGTTCGAAATTTGTCAACAATCATTTCGTGAGCAAGAAACTTCGCGAAGAAGACGTGTTTCTTTTTGTATACGAATATTTTAATCTAAATTTGATTGTTTAAGGCAGCAAATCGACGAAAGAACTGACGAAGAAACACAGGTTTGTATGCACGAAGGTATTGTTATTATTATAAAACGTTTTATTATCGTGTTTATTGCTAAACTTTTACTCTTATTAATAAAAGAACACGGGTAGCACGTGTAAGTGAGTTAGTTGTTTGTTTACAATGAAAAATCATATTTAAATATACAGAAGAAGTGCAGTGAAGTTTTTAAAAATTAGCTGCAGAAAGATCAAACAAACAAAAGGTATTATTATAAAACGTTTATTTTTGATTAATAAAAGAACAAGTTAGGTATATGTATTTGTATTTAAATGTATTTAAATGTTTGTTTACGTTTTAGTTATCAAATATCGCTATACAGAAGAAAGTGTAGTGAAGAAATGCAGAACAAAATGATGCTTATTTACACAGTAAGGAATGGTTTTAATTTAGTTTTGAAAGATTTAATACTATAGCTTTGAATAGATATCTTATTATATGAGTTCTTTCGTTTAGTTTATATGCTACTGGATGAAAAACGAAGACGAAAGTAATTTGTTTTGGCAACGCGTGCTATTATTACTTTTATAGTTAGCAACGAAGATTTGATTTTATTTATTTATTTACAGATCAATTAAAAATGGTCCCACAGCTATGACTGTTTTCCTTTCTCATGGCTGTGGAAGTAGGGAACGTGTTATGCTGTCAAATTGTATCTATTGACGATGTTTGATGCTTTGTCTGCATGCCTTTCTGCCAGCCATTTATGCCTTTTGTTTTGGTTTGCTTAAATATGGTTGCAGTAGTAGTAAGTATTGTAGCTGTTCTTTACAGAAATCTTTTTCTTTTAGGTCAGAAAAGAAAAGGTGTAGCTATTTATAAACGAAATTTATAAATGTATAAATGAAACACATGGTATGTTGAGAAGGTTATTTAAGAGAAGAATGGATTATGTATTTCATTGCGATTGTACTACAAAAAAGAAGCATTGCTGGGGTATTCTTCAGTTTCTATATTTGTTTACGGCATTCATTATTTTGTGTTATGTTAATTGCTACATACATACTTGCTAGGTATATAAGTTTAGCATTATGTTTTTATTTGTTGCTTTTAATATCTTCTGGGTATTCAATTATGGTTTTGGTCAAAGTAGGGCATTTTGTTGTTTCAATTATTTTTATTAATTTGATGTTTGGTTGTGTTTGCCAGGTTAAAGTCTTTATTCTGTTCAGCTCCAGTGTTGAGTGAACCCGTATTGACTCACAGTATCCGTTGACTTTATAGACCAAATTTTGTTTTTAATTGTTATCTTTAGGATAAATGCGTACTTGAATTTTCTTTTTGTTTTTTCTTTCTTTTTGTTATATTTTTTATTTCAATATTGTTATAGCATGATTAGGTTTTCGGTATTACAATTAAAGTATTAGTTTTTTAGGTAATAATAAAAAAAGCATAAAGAAATGAAACCCATGGTTTTAATCATGACGTTGATAGTTTTGGGAAGAACAGACTACATATCATTTCAAAAATTCATTAATGGTTGCAGTCGAGTAGTAACTTTGGAACAAAAGAAAAAGTTGGAAGGTATCAATTTGTTTTGAATTAACATTTTGTAATGTTTGGTTTCGTATGTCTGGGTAAACAGTTCTGTGTTATATATTGCCATTTTTTTTACATTGAAGTTATTTCTCTTCTGCGTATAAATATATTATTCTGAGCCATGTTGCTATTTGTTTCTGTTTTTAATCTTCTGAATGTAAGAAATGAATTAACAAATTAATGCCTGTAGAAACTTTTACACGAGTTAAATTTTGCAACACAATGCATACTGAACATGGGTGGCGAGCGACGCCGCCTGGGATGTTTTTGAGTTGCGATTCTATGATTTATTTTTTCGTCACGGGGGACGTGGAATGGTGGATTTGACCTAATGTTTTCGAAGTTAAGTTCGGTAAAAAGTTTTGACCCGGAATACTAGTCTTATTATACTAATTCACAATCGTGTGCAACACATTTAACTTACAGAGTGTTGTGTTTTTTTAAAATTTACGTTCAAAATCTTCTTAATCGTGGTCATTTTTTCGTTAGACCATTGATAATTGACGATTAGTATAATAGCACGCGGGTGACGTCAGTTTTTTTACTTATCACGGGGGATTCATTGCATTGCATCCCTAATCGAACGCGACGTTTTTGGGGAAATATCTCGAGAACCAATAGGAATAACTGATGTTTTTAAAGGTCGGCGATATGGGTAATGGGGTGACGCAACATTTGGGTCTAAATTTTATTTGGTACTGTGGCTATGACGTCATCAAAATCTTTGATTGCTGATATCTCTGCAACGGGTGATTGTAGCGAAACAACCCCATACATTTTTTTGCTCAGTTTCTCGAGCTCTACAACATGGGTACACTTTCCATTTCCAATTCCGTAATTAAAATTTTTGTCGCAGGGTACACACACGGGAACGCGCCGTATTTCTGCAGATTCTTTTCGAAATTAAAGTCGTAAAAAACTTTTACGCGAGATACTAGTCTACTTATACTAATTCGCAATCGTGTGCAACACATTTAACTTAGAGAGTGTTTTGTTTTTGTTTTTTTAATGGTCAAAATCTTCTTAATCGTGGTCATATAGCGGCAGTTCGACCACGGGAGACAAATTCACGATTAGTATAATAGCACGTGGCATTTGACGTCAGATGATTTATGATCACGGGGAACTATTGCATTGCATTCCCAATCGAACGCGACGTTTTTGGGGAAATATCACGAGAATCGATAAGGATAACTGACGTTATTTAGGGTCAGCAATACGGGTGATGGGGTGACGCAGCATTTGGGTCCAAATTTTATTTGGTACTGCGGCTATGACGTCATCAGAATCTTTGATCAACGATATCTCTGCAACGGTTGGTCGTAGCCAAACGATCCCATATACTTTTTTGATCAGTTTTTCAAGCTCTACAACATGGGTACATTTTCCATTCACAATTCCGTGATATAATTTTAATCACGGGGTACATACACGGGAATGCGGGATTTCTGCACATCTTTTTCGAAGTTAAAGCCGTAAAAAACTTTTACCCGAGTTATTATCTTATTATACTAATTCGCGATTGCACATCCCACTTTTATTTTAGAGAGTGATACATTTAACTAAATTTTACGTAGGATTTCCTATATTGGAGAACGCCTTTTTCTAAGTAATGACGTCAGATTCTACTGAATCATTCATTTGACGTCAGTTTTTTTATCAATACATACAACAACGTTTATACGCTTACACGGGACACAGGTTCATTTTCGAAATAAAAACCGGTAAGAAATGTTTTGCCTGAAATGTAGGTTGATTTTGGCGGCGTGCGACGACACCTTGGCGTCTAGTCTTATTATAATAATCCGCGATTGTGCATCCCACTTTTATTTTAGAGAGTGATATATTTAACTAAATTTTACGTAGGATTTCCTATATTGGCCGCGTAAAGCCACGTAGAGGCGAGAACGCTTTTTTCTCAGTAATGACGTCAGATTCTCTACTGACGTCAGTTTTTTTATCAGTACATACATATGCATGTTGATCGTTGGTGGAGTGCGACGACGTCTTGGCATCTATTCTACTAGATTACATTACAAAACACAGTGTATATCGTATACATTTTTTTGTTCCTTTGTGTATCTAATTTTTAGAATCATTCAAGTATAAAATAATGATAAAAGTGCGTGTTCCTGTTTGTAAAAGTTCCTTTTTATTTTAAAGGAACATTTCACGAGGCTCACTTGAGACTCTTTACATTATTGATGTGTTAATAATTCCCTTAATGACAAAACAGTCGTTGGAAGACCGACAATTTATATGGTAAAAGGTCTTTCTTGTTCTGTTAACTATTAAGATCTCGTTTAAAGAAACGGACGACTCTGTTCCTTCACAGATTGGCCAATATGTTCCCTTTAAATAGTTATTTATAAAGTAAAAGGGATTGTTCAAAATACAGAACCTAAATGAAGAGGTAAAAACTTTGTTTTGCAGACCTGCCTAAGTCAGTCCGTTACGGCCCGCACCATTGTCATTAGGAATCTTAGATGTGATCAAAAACATACGTCGTACGTAGCTCGAATACACTATCAAAAGCTTCAATCAGCCGAAGTTACATGTCAAGGACAACAGTGTATGGATAAATTGCTGGGGTTACCAAACGACGGTTTGAACGAACATTTGACAGTATCGACAATCAACGAATCGCACAATAGAGTTGACGATCAAAGCATTGAATTTCAAAGTTTGGCCGTACATTCTCGTGGTGATGTTACAACGAGAAAGCAGAAACCAACAGAAGGACGCATTGAAACCATTTCAAAACGACAGAGCAAGGTTTTGTTTTCGTCTAAAGAAGATTCGTTTCTATCGTACAGCATCAAGAAACACGGAATTGGTAAATGGACGGCAATATTGCGAGATTCAGAGTACAGCTTTCATTCTTCACCGAAGCCGAGTACATTGATGATTAGAGCTAAGATAAAGTTGATTTGATTTTCATTGTTGGCATTTATTGATTTACTAACCATGTAAGAAATTGAAGCAAGAGGTTTTTTGTCCTTTTCGTTTCTGCTAGAGGTAACATAGTCTAGTTTAATCGACCATTAAAAGTTCAATTACATTTTTCCAAGACATTTTCCTTATTTTTTCAAAAACCACTTTTTCATTTTTTACAAAAATATGCTAGCTGAAAGAGCTTGAAAATGGCTTTCCATTAATGTAAAAATTATTTTGAAATTTCGGTATATTCATTTAAAAAAACAACTTTAAAATTTCCATTTCCAACATTACGAAACACACTGTATAACCGTATCAGAAAAAAATGTTCCTTTATGCAACAAGTGTTTGAAAGAGTTCACGGAATGGAATCTTATGTGCCGAAAAGTGCTCTTAGAAGCAAATCGATTAAAAATGCTTTAAATTCATCTATAGTTGCACCGATTGGATTGCCTTCGACTGGCCTGAATGCAGTCTCTCAGATTTTGAGGAAATACTGTCAAAAACGTTTATGACAGCTGGTTTTGACGTGTACAGCTGTAAATCAGTTAAGGGAAGAGGTAAGCATTTTGTTTCAACTGGTACGATATGTGGGAATAGTAAAATTTCTTTAAAATTTACTTCGAAATATGCTCTCTTATCTATAGGAAACACAAATCCATTAGATGCTTATTCTTCTTCGTTATACATCGTGTTGAAAGACCATAACTGTGACAAAGCTGTATCTCTGGTGACACAACAACAAAGTGAAATCATGAAAGACGCAGCCGAAAAAGCTGGATTCGCTATCACCACAGTTAATATAATTGAAAATGAAAATTTATCGTGTAAACCAGCACAGATTGTCTTAACAACCTATATGGATGGGCACACACGAGAAGAGGTTGTGCGAGGATGCAATGAGATAAAATTTACGAACTTGGTGTACCCACTTGAAAACAACGAAGACTTAAATGGTAAACTGAAAGTTTTCTGTTTTTATTTTTCAGTGATTTTTTATACATTACATGTCCTACAGATATCAGATTTTTCTTTGTCATTTTGTTAAGATGTCATTATTGAGACTGTTCACGACCGGGCAACAACAAAGTTGGGAAAAGCTGTTAATCTCTTAAAGAGATTGATGGTGGAAAATGACTACGGAATTTGCGATGGTTCTGTGTTTAAGAAAGTGCCCGAGTCAAGATACACGTTTGTATTTTGCTGCTCCGTAAAGCAATACTTGCTGAGCCTTCTGGGGAATGTGACAATCGCCGACGTTTTGGCTAATCAAATACCATTTTTATCAAACCAGTTATCAGAGAGATCGTGTCGATTGATTAAGCCAATCGAGTTGGACTTCAATTACATTGAAGTTTTAAAGCTTGGTTTCCATCAGGCGCTAAATCGCGTTAAGCAGGTGGGCTAAATCGAGATAAATTTTGACGCGCAATTGAAACGATGATGAGTCATTAGCGCTTCAATTTTATCTCGAATTAGCGCCGATTAACCCGGAATTTAAATATCAAAATGTTTTGATATTTTAACGCGAATTAGCGCGTTGCCACCTGCTTTATCAAAGAATACCGACATTCAGATTAAAAATTATTATGTTCACTATCGAAATCAGATCTATTTACTCATTGCTACAAGGAAGTTGAATAAAATTTTGTTTAATATGGCAGAAAAAAAAAGTTTATCTCTTCAAGAAGAAGAATTACTCGCGGAAGAAGTTAGAATATATCCATGTTTATATGACAAAAAAGACAAAACCTTCAAAGAACGTGATGTAAATAGAAATGCTTGGAGGGAGATAGCAGAGAAATTAGATTTTATCGATAATAGTAAGTAAAAAGTTTACAAGGTTTATAATTATAAATTAATTTCTAAGATTATTCTTATTGATTATTATTATTAAGATGCATTTCGTTGATTATAGGTGAAAAAGCACAAAAATTCTTTCAAATTTTGAAGAAAAGATATTTGAAAAAAAGATGCGAACTTAAACTTTCAAAGAAATCCGGTACTTCGGCAGAAGCTGTGGCTAAAGCTGAAAGAAACTTCCAGCCATACCTCTTTCTCTCTTGGCTTGATAATTTTGTACAGATACGGGAAGGAAGGACCAATGTAGTATCAGCGTTAGAAGACGAACAAGAGAGCGAATTTGATATTGAGAGTTCTCTGCCAATTTCTATAAATGAAAGTGATACAGAAAGTGTTGCTGAGAATGTACAGTTGCATCCGAAAAAGAAGAAAACGAACATAGAAAAAAATAATTTCAATTCAGAGTTGCATACTACGGAACTAGCAGTAATGAAAAGTTTACAGTTAAGTTTAGCTGCTAAACGAAAAAATGAAAACTTCGAAGACACAGCAGAAGATTTATTTTGCAAGCAACTCGCTGCTGACCTAAAGATGTTGCCACCATTGGAAAGATGTCTTGCTCAGCAAGAATTACAGCAAACGATCTTTAAACATAAATTTGCATTTTTGCAGAAAAAGCAAAGCCAAACCAGCCATTCAA
Organism: Turritopsis dohrnii; assembly: GCA_027922465.2. Classification (NCBI taxonomy): domain Eukaryota; kingdom Metazoa; phylum Cnidaria; class Hydrozoa; order Anthoathecata; family Oceaniidae; genus Turritopsis; species Turritopsis dohrnii. Next base: position 1,116,460 of record BQMF02000023.1, read on the forward strand.
CAACAACAAACAGCAGTATTAGCAGCCCTGAATTTTTATCACCACCTTTAATTGAACGGCGTAATACCTCAAATATGCAAGGAGATCGTTCCAGCTGGCTTAGACAGCTTGCTGATCAGGCGATAAACGATGAAGTTTTGACCCTAGAAAACAATTCTTCATATTGATATCTCTTTTCTAAACTTTTTCACCGTTAAAATACTTTACATGTTTTTGTATTTTGCCTTTACTTGTTCACATATATTGTTAGTACTTTGCTGAAGTTCTTCTTATGTAATCCCATTGCCATGGTACACTACCAGCCGCACTGTTTACATACACTTTTAAATGTTCACGTAATTCAATCGCGTCTGATCGAGGCCTTGATCCCCTGACTGGTCTTATGGCATGTAAAGCTCCTAACTCCTCCTCTGAGCTTATAGAACGCCAACTTCCTGGTACAAGTTGGCCAGAACTGTCTTCAGAATCAATGAAACCACTCGGAGAATAAAAAGCATTATCTGTCTGACGCAAATAGTTATGAAGCGTCAGACAAGCCAGAGTGTATTTTTGGACATTTTCGACAGTAGCTCTTATAGGCTTTTGAAAAATCCGCCAACGTGCAGAGAGAATACCAAAAGCATTTTCAATAACTCTACGTCCTCGAGAGTGTCTGTAGTTGTAAATTCTTTCTTCCTCATTTGCATTTTGACCAGGATATGGTCGCATAAGCCAATGTTTAAGGGGAAAGATTTCATCACCAAGTAAGAAATAGGGCACAAGATAATCATCGGTTTCCGCAAGTCTTGATGGTGGTGGTAGATTTAGCAAATTTGAATCAAACATCTTTCCTAACGTTGAACTCGACAGAACACCACTGTCGTTGTTACTTCCGAATTGTCCAAGATCAAAAAGAGTGAAGTTGTAATTTGCATCACAAATAGCGAGCAACACTATACTGAAGAAGCCCTTGTAATTGTAATATTGTGTCCCTGTTAATTTAGGACATTCAATACGAATATGTTTCCCGTCAATCGCACCAATCACATTTGGCATGTTCCAACTCTCTTTAAACTGTTTAGAAATTTTTTCCCATTCTTCCGCTGTATTTGGTGGATTAAGATACTCGTCTTTCAAACACTGATAGATAGCTTCACATGTTTCGTTGATAATATTACTGACAGTTGTCTTACCAAGTCTAAATGAAAAACTTAGTGACTGCTGGGCATCTCCAGTTGCAAGAAATCTAAGAGTAACAGCTAGTCTTTCAGCACTGGGTATGCATTTCTGAAAGTTTGTGTTTTGTTTCAAAATCAATGGGTTCACCATGGAAAGAAGATGTTGGAATCGTTCTGGAGACATTCTGAAATATCTAAAACGACGAAAATGTATTTTATGTATTATGTATTAATGCAATTTTAGCAGCAATTATAAATGGCTGCAATTACCTAAAGCCTACCTAAAATAGTATTCTCTATCACCAGCTTGAAGTTCTTGTACTAACTGATGATATTCACCAAGCTGTTCTCTTTTCAGGAAGATGTCTCGAACCCAAAATCTAGGTTGCCTCCTCTTACGTTTATTTTGTTCTTTTCTTCTTCTTTGTCTTAACAAGATCCAAAGCAAAAGTTCTTCCTCGATGTTATCTGTCATGTTTCATTCGAAGAAAGAATTAAACCCGCGTTAATTTTATTTTTAAGTGGAAACGTCTTCGCGCTAATACTCAATATGATTAACTCCAGAGACAAAAATTAACCCGAAAAAATTAGCGCGATTTAGCGCCTGATGGAAACCAAGCTTAAATGGTTATTGTTTCGACATAGCGGGAAAGCGATTCGTCAAAGAGCCAAAGAACCTACGTGGATCGCTAAGAGCATATGTGTGATACGAATATGTTCCTGGATTAGTTCCTGAACCCAGGCCTTTCATAGATGGTGAGGAAATATATGTACACAACCATAATCATAAACTAGTTTACATTAATTTTGAAAATGAGTACATTTAATGAGAATCAATAAACTAGGTTAAATGATCGTTTATAGGTGTGGAGAACAGCTTTCCTAACCCAGTGATTAGACGTGGGTTCTTCTAGAAAGACTATCAAATATTGTTGCATGGGAAGTTTCCAATGAAAGAGACCAAACTTTGTCTCGTTGGACCACCAGATAGTGATAAAACAAGCTGGTTCTGTCCCTTTCAAGGTAATGCAAATTATTCAAGTTTTTATTTAAGCCCATTTCTACTCTAATTCGTACTCTAATTTGTTTTGTTTTGAATAGGAATAATCTCATAGCTGGTGTAGTTGCTAATGGTAGATTTTCAGGACAAATGATTAATGAACAAACTCAGGTGGTTTTGATGGACGAATGGACCTCAAATATTGTGATTGTCATGTGAGGATGCAAAACGCATATTGCAAGGCAAGTTGTGATATATTCAGATATTGTTTTGCTTGTCATGATCGTCGACTATAAACATGCTGTTTCACTCTTAGTAGGATTAGTGATGATACCACAAAAACATAAAGAACCTTCAAAGTTCAACTATAAAAGTGGCTTTTTTATTACCACTAACATTTATCCTGACTTTGGAGACAATGTCGATGGAGAGGCTGTCAGGAAAAGACTACTCATGCTGGAGACGAAAGCTTTACAAGAAAAAGATGGCAGTGTTTCGAGTTTGTTTTAGTTAAAAAAAGTCTATATTTGCTTGCCTATTGATTACATCAAACAAAGCACATTCCTTTTTCTCATTGGTTGGTTACGTCGCCATTGTATGGAGGTTTTCCATTATGTTGCCTACCAGTTGAAGAAAACCCCCTTATTCCAGAGTCCTTCAGAACGACAAACTGGGGCAGTATTTAATGATTTTGATTTTGACCCCATAAGTCTATTGGATGCTAATTCCACCTTCCACTATTCACAAACCGACGTCAACGATATTCCTTCAACAACCACAGAAGTTCCTAGAGAAGTTTAAGCACACGCGATTCTGGAAGCTGACAAGACTGATGCTAATCTCTATGAAGATCTGTCAATTGAGCACGATTTGCTGGATTTTACGAGTCCGCTAAACGATGTTCATTATATGACGAAGGTTTTGCAAATTGCAAAAGATGCCTGGGAAGAGATCTGGCCACTTTTAACATGTAGAGTGTTCAATATCTTCGAAATGCGATTCGACATTGAATGGTCCGAAACAGATTCCATGTATGATGCATGGCTTATCAGGGAACATCGGGAAAGAAAGGCAATTCCTCTAAACGTCTTCACTCATCGATTTCCGATGTGGAAAGCACTTGTATATGGTGAGGAACACATCCAAGAGGACAGGAAGATGTTCGCCACGAAAATAATTCCAACCTATACAATTGAAACGATTCGGATTTATTTATTTATTTAAAGAATATTTATACAGGCATAAAACTTCAGCTGTGGATAAAATATACATATAAACACAACTGTTATCAATGTTTCTCCTGTTAAACTCGGATGTGGATATGGTTACTAAAGTAAACGAAGAAGAAAATAAGATCAATGCGAAACGATTCGTACCATTTGTGAAAACAGCAGATGTGATTGTCATCAGTGATGAAGATTAAATACAAAAAAGCACCTCAGTGTGTCGCAAATTTTCTCCTTGGTAACATAAAGCATCCCGGTTTGACTTTATTCCTTTTTCCCGAAATTCAAATCAGGAAAACATATTGCCATCTTAGTTTCCAAATCTCTAAATAAGTAAGTTGGTCTAATACACCTTATGACACCTTGTTACACCTTGTTGCATCTTATTACACCTTGTTACAACTTCTTACGTAATTTCACAAATTTACACATTTATGTTCTGGTGGATGTGGGTGATAAGGTGTAACAAGGTGTAGTAAGGTGTCATAAGTCCGCCAATTACAAATATGGATTAGCCAGTTAGTTTCCATGACTCTAAGTGAGTAGGTTGTTCTAATGCATCTTATGGAACCTTGTTACACCTTGTGACATGTTATTACACGTTCTTACCGAAATTGGGCTTCCCACATAGGTAGACAACCTAGTTTTCAAGACACTAAAGGACAAGGTTGGTCTAATACACCTTATGACACCTTATTACACCTTGTTGCACGTTCTTACACCTTGTTACTGAAATTGGGCTTCCCACATGTGTAGACAACCTAGTTTCTAGGACTCTAAAGGAGAAGGTTGGTCTAATACACCTTATTACACCTTGTTACACGTTCTTACACCTTGTTACCGAAGTTGAGCTTCCCACATAGGTAGACAACCTTGTTTCCATGACTCTAAATGAGAAGGTTGGTCTAATACACCTTATGACACCTTAATACACCTTATTACACGTTCTAACACCTTGTTACCGAAATTGGGCTTCCCACATAGGTAGACAACCTAGTTTCCTTGACTCTTAACGAGAAAGTTGGTCTAATACACCTTATAGCGCTTTATTACACCTTGTTACAGCTTCATAGGTGTTTTCACAAACTTGCATATTCATGTCCGTGTGGTTGTGGTTGATAAGGTGTAACAAGGTACAATAAGGGGTCAGAAGGTGCCATAAGATGTCACAAGGCAATTTGGTCAATGAAGGGACTGGTAACTATATCGCCAAAACTTAACATCAATGTTCGAATTCGGGTTACAGTGTGTAAGAAGGTGTAACTAGATGTCAGAAGGTGCCATATGGTGTCACAAGGCAACTTGGTCACTGAAGGGACCGGTAACTATTTGGCCAAAACTTAACACCAATGTTCGAATTCGGGTAACAGTGTGTAAGAAGGTGTAACTAGATGTCAGAAGGTGCCATAAGGTGTTACAAGGCAACTTGGTCACTGAAGGGACTGGTAACTACTTGGGAAAACTTAACATCAATGTACGAATTCGGGTAATAATGTGTAAGAAGGTGTAACTAGATGTCAGAAGGTGCCATAAAGTGTCACAAGGCAACTTGGTCAATGAAGAGACTGGTATCTATTTGGCCAAAACTTAACATCAATGTTCGAATTCAGGTAACAGTGTGTAAGAAGGCGTAACTAGATGTCAGAAGGTGCCATAAGGTGTCACAAGGCCACTTGGACACTGAAGGCACTGATAGCTACTTGGCTAAGGCTTTTAATATCCAGTGAGATCGTGTCTTCCTTTGATTGCCACAATAATCCAGCTACTGAAATGCTAACACCATCATTAGATAAGTCCTTGGCTGGGGATGATCCACTCATAGTAATACCTTTAAGACTAAAACCTCCTCTATTTAGGACTAAGCCAAGTTGATCGGATAATGTCAGTGCTAACTCCTTAGTGCCTGCGCCAGATAGGCCAGGGTTCGTACAGCTTTTTGAAAAAAAAATTCCCTGACTTTTGTCAATTTTTCTGTAATTTTCCCTGACAAAATCCTTAAAAAAGACCCTTTTTTCCCTGACTTCTTCATGATTTCCCTATATTTCTCCCTGACCAAAACAAGATCGAATTTTGTTCAAAAACTGTGTTTCAACTTCACTAATTCTTTAGTAATAAGGTGGCTAAGGTTAAACAGTAACAACAGTAACAATTTTACAGGGTACTGTAAAAAATAAAAAATAAATACACCTGTTTCTGAAGAGAACAACAAGAATGAAGGAAAATCTAGATATAAAACTAGTCATAACTCAATCACACTGAAAAATGAAAATGAACTGTTAGGACAAACTTAGGACAAAGTTCTTTCAAAACGCGATTCATAGACTACATGATTCATTATTTCTCAAAATAATCCGAAACAAATCAAAATATAGCAAGTAACTCAACAACGACTCCTATCTAGGTCTCACAAAATATAACAAAAATAAAAGCAAATCACTATTCACATTCACAGTTTTAAAATATTTGAAAACAAAATCTAGGACAATTTTTTCCTTTTGTCTTGAAGCACCTCGAGTGCTTCTTCTAGTTTTTTGTTGTCCTCCAACTTTTCCTTTGCCTTACGCTTGAGGCTGTTTCCCTTACTCAAAATTTCTTTGGTCTTCAAAAGATCTTTTTGTTTCTCAGCCTCGTCAGTTAACTTTAAGAACTCTTCGTGTAGATTGCTGCTTATCTTCTGGTTATCTGAAATACTGTCTTTGATTTCTTTGATTTCGCTATCTAATATCTTCAGCTGTTCTTCCTTTTGACCATCCAGTTTAGATTTCCTTTGCTCTCTTCTGAATTCTTCGTAGCGTTGTCGGGAAGACCGAACTGATTTGAGAAGATTCATTGAAATTGGCATGTTGTGTGGTGAAAGATTGTGGCTTTTCAAATGATCAATTATCATCTTACGTGACACAATTGAACTTTCTGACATGTTGACTTTCAAAACACTGTGGTTTACACTGAAGCACCTTTCAACATTAGCTTGGCCATGGCTTAAAACGAGCACAAGTTTCAAAACATGTACAAGGTTTATGTGACCAGAAACATTTGTTTTGTTCATGTAAAACTCATCAAGACGCTCTTTAGTGTTATCAAAAGCTTCAAAGGCAAATTTATTTTCAGACATAGCTGATCCACGAAAAGTAGAAAACTCTGACAAAGTTTTATTTGCCTGATCTGGGGTAAGGATCTTAGATCCAACAAGAAAACTCATAAGTTTTCCAAACAATGATTTGCAAGTGGTGGGCGTTTCTTTAAGCAAGACTTTCGGATCAAACACAGATGCATACTTTATGAAACTTGAGGATAGAGGATTTTTCTGGAACATCTTTTCAAGCAACACAACAATAAATTCTCGTGTCTCCAAGCGGAATTCATTAATTGCAGCTTGCGTCACCAAATCTCGTTGCCGTAGAGATTGCAGCTCTTGAAGGGTACCAAAACCAACATGGATATCTCTCTTCTTGACATGGTTCTTACCCTCTCGCAGCTTTATCTTTAAGAGAGCTTGAGAATCATCATTACAAGCATCTACAACCTCAGCTTTGATTGTTAAACCGAGAAGCTCCTTCAAAAGCTGTTGCAGATCATCGTGTAGGAACGGGATCATTGGCTTTTGTGACTGATAACAAATTAAATACGGCAAAAGGATGCCACCAATGAAACTGAAAAATTTTAATTTTGCAATGGTTAACTCATCCTTCACAGCAGCCTTTAAAACATCAAAACTTTTGCATTTAGGTTGCTGTGAAGGTGCTTTCTTCTGCCAATGATTTATGATTTTGACAATTGCTGGCCAAATTTCAATTAGCCGATCACTGACCTTTTTGTCTTCAATCCACCTAAAAAGTAAACAAAACGAGAGAAGGGTTCAAATTCAGATCAAGTTCTTCATTTTTGCATTCGTTATTGTCATGTTTGTCGTGTTTGTCCTGTGATGCTTGTTGTTCGTCGATTTTGTCATTTCACCAAGTTCTCGAGATCTTTAACCAATTTTGACATTTTTTAAATAAAATTTTGTTCTACTGAATATTAATGATTCTGCTCCTGACAAACCTGGTGGCACAGAATGATAAAGGGAATTTGGTGCATCCAGTAACACTGATGAAGTCGTCACGTCTTGCAGGTGAATCGCTTAATAGCCTATGGGAGGCTTTCAACAACTTTTTCACATCCCAGCCAGTTGCTTCTGACCCTGCTTTAAAGGCACCATGGACAACATGGAGGTTACAACTACCAAAGTCAATAAGCTTCGATTGACCAATATCATTTCTCTTTGCTTTCGCCTTATTTAGAAGTTTTAAATTTACGTTTGGTCCGTCCATTGAGATCTGTCTCATTTTCCCAGTGTCTAGGCTTTTTAGGCCGTTATCAAGAGATTCTTGTAAGTCAGTATGCGTAGTATGGCCAAGAAATTGGGAATCCCAATACCTATCTTCCACCCGATTAGTAACCTCATTCCAAAAACGAATACAAATGTCCATTTCTGATGTTTGGGTGACATCATTCAAAGACTCATCAAATGAAACAACAAAGTGTGCAGACTTTTTCACATCAACTTCTAAGACTTCTTTCACGTAAGGGGCAATTCCATGATTTATTATATATTTGAGCTTGTTTGGTTCCAGCTGCATATTCTTAACTACTTCACTATCTGGGAACATAGTTTGAAACAAATTAACAGTTCCCTGACACGAATTATCACTGTATCCACTTGACACATGTTTTAACGCCCATCTTATTTCTGCCTGTTGGACTTGAGAATCTTGAAAGCACTTATCAATAGGTTTTGATAAGGGTGGTTTTGACGACGAGGCTTTAGAAGGGTCCGGAAGATCCTTACTTTCGGTTTGGTTGTCTTCTGGCTCAACTATTTTTACATCATTTGATGTTTCTCTTTTTGAAGTGGGTCTTGGTTTAAAGAAATTTCTTGTTTTTTCTTGGTCAGAAACCAAAGTTTTATGCTTTTTACCAATGGAATGACTAATCAATGCTCTTTCTCCCATGTTTGATAATCCAAAGTCTTTTTTGCAAAGTTTACAGAAGGCATTTTCTCTAGATGTAGATCTCGTCAACCAAGATGAGTATCTTTCATCTGTGAGCCAATTGGTTTGAAAAAAAGTTTGTTTCAGTTTTGACATAATAATTTGTTAATTAAATTCATTAATGATTAGTACTAAAACCAGAGAGATAGTAAGGTCATTAAACTAACCATCGTAACAGTATTAGTAATATTAAGATGTCATATATTTCACATTCAGAGGATGATGCACAGCAGTTAGTTTTTATGACAGACTAATTAAATAAAACAAGAATACAGAAAAACAACATCAAGTCTAAGAAAATAAAAGTGATTTTAGGCATATTTGTTCATTTAACTCAATATCAAGACCCAGGATAATCATAAAACTAATAATAGCAATACAAAAATTACAGAAAGTAAAAATAAATATCGTCAAATGTTTTCAAAAAAACTTTTTCCCTGACTTTTGCTCTACAACCTAGTTTTTTCCAGACCAAAAAAAAACTTCCCTGACTTTCCCTGACTTTCCCTGACTGGACCTAAAAGTTCAATTTTTTCCCTGACTTTCCCTGACTGTACGAACCCTGTAGGCAATCATCTACATACAAAAGAAACACAGTTGGAAGGTATCGATTTGTTTTCAATTCACATTTCGTAATGTTATTCAATGTTTTGTATTGTCTGGCTAAACAGTTCTGTGCTTTTGCTATTTTTACACAAAAGTTACTTTTCTTCTGCATATAGATATATAATCTGAGCCATATTGCTATTTGTTTCTGTTTTAAATTTTCTGAATGTCAGAAAATTAAAAAATTAAAGCCTGAAAAGAAACTTTTACTCAAATTAAATTCTGTGACACAATGCATACTGAACATGGGTGGCGAGCAACGCCCCCTGGGCGGCTATTTATGGATAATTTCACATTGGGCGTACTCCATAAATAAGTGTTTTGATGACCTTTTCCTGGATTTTCCTTTCATTAAGGTTTTCTTTCCAAAGATAATGTTGATAACACCAGTCATCTGGATGCAACTTGACGGAATTATACATCTTCTTGATATCGGTATGAATACCGTAATTGTGAATACGCCAACGTATGAAAATTTCGACTAACTTATTCATGTTATTGCGTTCCTCAGCAAGAATGTCATTTAGGCTGTAACCAGTACTGGTTGGTTGGGAGGTGTCAAAGGTCATGCGACACGGAGTTGATAAAGAGTTTTCCTTCCACACTGCTCGCCAAGGAATATAATCTTGAACAGGATTTTCATCTAACGATCGTTGAATTTCAGGTGGTAGATTCGTTATAAGGTCTACATGACCGAGGTCTTGAAACTTTCTATCTCGTCAATCTTCGTGATACGAAAGCTCTCGGATTAAAATATTTCGCGGTGACATGTTTGTCGTCAAATGTTGAATGATTGTTGTGATAGTCCTTTTCAGTTGGTTCCTGAAACTCAGTCTTGAAAATATATAAGTTATCGTTAACAAAATGACTTGATGGTTGATAAAAATTTGTATATTGTTGATCAGAGAAAATCTTATGAGGTCCTCCTATCACTTCACTGGTACCATCGCTGTTTTTGAAATGAGACCGATACAATGTTAATCCCGACGGCAATTGATGGGCAATTTCAGGAAAATATCTCAAATACTTAATTCCAATGATGAAATCAACTTCCTCTCCGACACTTTTAGGTAATTTTGGTAAATCGAAAACTCTACCACCAGATTTTTAAAAATGCTCCTGAATGACTTACTTACTTACTTACCTGGATTTAGTGCTTACTCCTCCAACACCACCAAGCTTTATAGGTCCTTCAATCTCCTTGCATGCTCTGTCTCCTAGTCTTTTCACTGCGTCAAATCTTACGACAAAATCGCAGCATCCACTGTCGAAAAAGATTGTGTAATTTTGACCCTCTATCTTGATAGTTTGAAGCATATATATACCTCTTTCAATGGTTTCGGATTCGATAGAATGATGATTTTCGAACGTTGAAGTAACATATGATAGTTGAATTTCCTTCGAATACAGAGGTAACGAGCTTTCTGAAGATGGTTTCGCTCCAGGAAATAAACATTGGTGGCAAAGACCCTTTTTCTTTAATTCTGCAACCCTTTCATTAGGATTCATCTCTACAAACTTTCTACAAGCAAAATACTGAACCAATTTGATACCACCTGGACCATTGGATTGAACATGACCTTTTTCACCAAAATTGCCCATATCGTTTGGTCATGGTTTCTTCGGTGAAGTAAGATCCACGCTTGGTGTTAGTTGATATTGAGAGTAGCTTTCTGTATGTTGATTTTTTGTTCTTTTTCGAGGAATTCAATGAATTTTTCCCACAATAACTTTCCATCGTAGTCAAAGTAACTGGAAATGGAAATCCATCTGTTCAATCTCGAATCTCCAATCAGTCTATAGATGTTTTCTAAACAGTCACTGAAGAACAATCTATTTTCAATATCATGGTCATGTGGCAAGTTTCATAAGGTCTCTCATGCAGTTTGTGATTTTAGCCAATGCCTCAGCAATTTTGGAAGAGTCCTTTAATTTTCTGCTATCTATTGAGTTAATATCAGCAAGTTTATTATTCAGCAATGTCTTACTATCACCATATGCACCTTTAAGGGGACTCAAATTTCGTCAATATCACTCACATGTTTTGCAACTGATAATGCAGGATAATCCAAATAATTATTTTTTAGAAGCTCAGGTAAAAGGCTTTTTGGTGTTGTTTTGAGAAATAATTTTTCAAACTGGCTCTGGAAAGTGTAGACGTCGACATTTGATCAGTATCCTTTAAATTTCATCAATTTTATGTTCGATGAAGATGATTCAAAAGTGTTAATTTTGTCTAGTTCTCGGCGATCAGCCTCCAATTTTATTTCTTCCGAATATGTCCTAATCTTTTGTAAAATGATGTCATACCTTTTTTGTAGAGCACTGAAGTCACTTTTTCCAAGGCAAGACGAGTTCTTTATTATCTGCTCAAATATGAGATATATGTTTTTGCTTTGGGTGCGGACAGATGGCAAGTCATCATGCATTCTTTTCAGAGTTGTATCCAAGGCATCGTGCAACTCAGCTTCCAACTTCCTCTCCAGGTCTCCCAAGAGACGCAAGACTTCATTTAATTGGAATTCTAGCGTTCTTCTTTTCACCATATTCTTGTGTAGTTTTTCGTTTTCTACAGCATTTTTAATTTCTCGTCGTCTTTGATTGGCGAGCACTAGAAACTCTCTTACGGCCTTTAATCTAGAATGTAAAGACTTCAAAGTTGATCAGCAACACTATCGACAGCTGAGATATCAAGTGGAATACGTTGTCCTGTTGATGACAATGCCTTGTAATCGATTCGAGTGTCTGTTCTCTTTGACATGCAGATTTAGAAATCTAGCAGGACGACCAAGGTTAATTCATTGCGTGATGAAAGACAGAACTTGAGCGTGTGGCATCAAATTACTGTTTGAGTGTGAGTTTGCTAGGTTCAACTGAGATATTTGTAACTCCAATTGATGATGATGAGTGAGTGAAGAATTGACAATAATTAACAAGTGATTGAACAAGTTCAAACAGTGCCTCCTAATTAATCCTATGCAAACTTGACGTGATGATGACATTTAAGATTTTATTCTCTTACAAACGTAATATCATTTGAACTTGAGAAGATTTTTCCAACAGTAAAAATGAACTATGAAATTTGAGTATTTAAAAAAAAATATCTCCCGAAGGACTAAAATATTATAAAGAATAAATCAGCTAGAAAATTCAATTATACAAGGCTACGCACACACGAGATTGAAGTACATAAGGCATAAATTAGATGAAAGAAGCGAGTTAAAAAAAAAACAACTCAACTGCGTGAATTTGTGGAAAACATAAAAATCAAATATAACAACGCGACAAAGTCACGCAGAATGGTAGATTGAGTTGTGAGCGAATTTATTTCTTTTTTTGTTTGCGACGTGCGTAGGAAACAAATTATATTGCAACCCCAATCGAATGTGACTTTTTTTGGCTTGTGAATCAATAGGAATAACGTTTTGATTTTATTATTATTGTTAGTTTTATATTCCAAGGACCACCATTGACTTGGCTTTGATAACAATACATCAACTAAATACAAAGAAACTAACTGATCAAACATTTTGGACAAAAAGCAGCTGTGGCAGAACATGGCAGCATGTTCAGTTTGCAAGTGTATCCTTACGTTTGCCTGACTGTCTTAGACGGGTGAACTTTTTTTCGAGCAATCAAAATGTTTAAAAACTGATAGGTAAAAAAAAGAGTATCATGAAACAAAATATTTTTTTGCTTTTAATCGAATTTAATCTGATCGAACATGTTTTTTATTCAATTCATTCATTTTGCATGTGCATTTTTTCTCCTCCCATGTGATCTTTTTAAGAGAAACCATTTTTTCACCTACTTCTGACAGCACCCATGTTAGAGCGCAAAACGCAAAACAAAACAAAAGCTAATAATAAGTTGAAAGGTTTTTTGTCTCTGCGTTTTGAGTGTATTGTTAAACTGATATTTTATTGGTTTAAAATCGTAAATAAAAACCACGTGAAGTTCACGTTCCGAATGCATTGTGTAAAGCAAGAAACTCTGCTGACATTTTAAATGCGACCGTGACAATTGAACGGCTGACTTAAGAACATGCAAGATTTAAAACACCAGGAACGTATTTCTCTTCACGTGCAAGTGAGCTTTATTAAACGATTAAGCCAGCAGGAAAGGAAGTCTTATCGCTGGTTTCTAAGTGCAATAATTTGGAGCAGGTGGTGACAGAACGCAGGCTGCACATGAGCGGCGAGCGATGCCGCCTTGGCGTCTTAACAGTAAAAGTTTAACTTAGTAACAATACTCTCTCATGTTTACAAAACTGTGTTTCTTCGGGAAATTCACAATGAAGAAATAAAAGCCCTTATTAACGACTGAAATTTCAAAACAGCACATTTTAAGTGCTTTCCTTTATTAGCCTATAAAATCGATCAGCCGCGGGGTTTCCCCATATACTAATTGATGGTATGCACAATTGCGAATTAGTATAATAAGACTGGCCGGCAAGGCGGCGTCACTGGCCACCCATGTTTGCGAAAAACTGATCAAAAAAATGTATGGGATCGTTTCGCTGCAACCAACCATTGTAGAGATATCGTCGATCAAAGATTTTGATGACGTCATAGCCGCAGTACCAAATAAAATTTATGCCCAAATGTTGTGTCACCCTATCACCCGTATCACAGACCTTATAAAACGCCAGTTATCGCCATAGGTTATGCATTTCCCCCAAAACGTCGTGTTCGATTGGGGATGCCATGCAATGATTCACCGTGATCATAAAAGAACTGACGTCAAATGCCATGTCCTTTTGGAATAATCGTGAAAAAGGTGTCTTTCGCCTCTACGTGGTTTTACGCGCACATATGAGGACGATGACCGTAAAATAAAACTAAATATATCACTCTCTAAAATAAAGGTAGGATGCACAACGCAAATTAGTATATATGAAAGATTAGTTTTTTTTCATATTTTGTATTTTTTTTTTCACTATGTACATGTGTGTTGTGCTATATAGAATGGTTTTCAATGAAAAAATAGGGATTTGCGAAAAGGAAATAGCGCCACAGAAACTACTGAAATACAATAATCGTCCGTCAAAGTAACAATTGCTACTTCATCAAACTTGCAATCAATGAATGGCAAGATTGTGAAAATACATGTCGACGCACTAGAAAAAAGTTTTACATGTCGAAACTGTTCATCTCCTGTCATCCCTGAAGACGACATCATATAACGTGATGAATGTAATACAGCTACATCTTCTGCACATAATAACACGTATGACTGACCCCTATTTTTAAAGGTATTAATGAAAAGCCGTAACACATTGATTTCCGTCAATTCCTGTTTTTATTTATCATGGCACTATGAATACTTTTCACGAATCAGATTTGTAAAATAAATTATGATCCAATTTTCATCTTAACAAATAATAAATCAAAATAAATGAACCAGAGTGCGCTAACATTTTATGTGATGTCATCCAAGTAAAGTTGTATACTAACCGCTTCATGAACGTGGCCTATGTCCTTCATTGAATTGGGAATTTGAAAGTATGACAGATGGTTAACAAACAGCTTCAGGGATACATATATTTAAGATGAGGCATGTAACGTACAACAGCCTATTTATCGGAACAAAAGTCATGATATTTCACCTTCACATAAATATACAGTAACACATTTAACCTTTCCTTTATTTTTTTTATTTTTTTTGTGTGGCGTTGATTTCTCTTAGCCTTTCATGAACATTACTGGTACAGTACAATCAGTAATACTCTGTAGTGCTGGAGCACTGGAGTCCTTACAACCATGATTTATGAGGGACTACTTCGACAAAAAGTTCGAGAAGATCCAAACAGATACTCATAATCTTGAGATGGACAAATGGATTTCAAATACAAGGGAAACAAAATCCAACACCAATTCAACGAAGAATTGGAGGGTTTGGTGGAGCAAGGCGCAATCCGGAGATTAGGAAAGAAAATCACAAACATCATTTCTTTGATACAAATACGAAATAAACTTATCGGATTTCTGCGAAAGCAAGAAATACTTTAAAACCAGCTTTGTTTTCGTTTTTCTTTTTTGTTTTTCTGCTGTCCAAACCTAGCGGTTTTTTGAAATTTCGTGCGTGCATTAACACGAAAACTACCAAAACATTCTTTATATAAGTATTTTGGTGTTTGGTCACTTTTTCACGAAAAAACAGACATTTCTCCCACTAAAAACACAATTCCACCAAATTCGAAGCATCGTTTGTAATAAACTTACGATTTTAACAGTTTGTTGTTGGTAACGTCTTGTGGTTCGAAGCTTTCTTACAGTTAGGAAAATTTATCGAAGTTGCTCATAGTTAAACTTTTTAAAACCTATATTTTTAAATGCTTAGTAGCTAGATAAGGTAGGTAGATACGCAGTTAGTTCTAAACAAAGTATTTCTGACGAGTTTTTCGCTTTTACTTAATTATTTTGTTTCTTAATTATTTTTTTTTCGAAAAAGTTTGTGTTTTTTTTCTTTTCGCTCTTACATCGTTTCTTTTTTAAAAAAAACTGTCATATAAAATGTGTATCCATGGTTACGATTAGCACCTTACGCGTAGTTCTTTTCTTTGTATGTAAAAGCTTCTGTTGTTTTTAGTTAAGTCCTACTTACACTTTAAAAGGTAAATTGCCATCATCACTGGAAATGAACAAAAGTTGACAAACTTTTTAGCAGGTTTAACTATTATAGTTCTATTTTTGTTTTATCTATTTTTGATCTATCTTATTATAATAATCCGCGTTGTGCATCCCACTTTTATTTTAGAGAGTAATATATTTACTTTTAATTTACGGTCATCGTCCTCTTATGTGCAGATAAAACCACGTAGAGGCGAGAGACACTTTTTTCACGATCATTCCAAAAGCATGTGGCATTATTTGACGTCAGTTTTTTTTATGATCACGGAGAACCATTACATTGCATCCCCAATCGAATGTGACGTTTTTTGGGAAATATCTCGAGAGCCAATGGGGATAACTGACGCTTTTTAGGGTCTGCGATACGGGTGGTGAGGTGACGCAACATTTGGGCCTAAATTTTATTTGGTACTGCGGATATGACGTCACCAAAATCTTTGATTGGCCATATCTCTCTAACGGTTTATTGTAGCGAAACGATCCCATCACGCGGTGCGTACACGGGAATGGTGGATTTGACCTAATGTTCGGTAAAAAGGTTCTATCCGGGTATATATCTAATATCAGTTATGCTTTCATGGATTCCTAGGAAGTGTGTGATCAAAAATTTGATGTTGTATTGTAGAAGTCATTCAATCTTCAAATTTGAAGAATGTCACTAGTCTTTCATTTCTCATGTTTCAGCTGGCTTCGCAGAAATCCTTATTCCTGTAAGGGCATCTTGTTTGACTTTGATCTACAGTTGGTTGGGAAATTACATATCTCAAATAATTTACTGGCCAATCTGAGGAGGAAAAACGAAACGAAATCTCTTTTCTTCAAACGAAACGAAAGTATTCAAATGGACCAGAAGCCCGTTGCATTATCTTCGTCAACAATCTAACGGTCCCTAACAAGTTTTCGACCTGAATGTTTCAGGTGAGCCTAGCTTTAGTGCCTCCCACAACCATCAATCTCTAAAGAATAATTTAAGTTATATATTCTTATTTTGTGATATATGAATCTGCGGACAATTTAAAACCTGACTTAGATAATGAGAGAATTTAAAGTACTGTTTTTTATTAAAAAATCAGAGTACTTTATTTGTTCATTTGAGGGAAGTTAAAATAGAGCGTGAAGAACTGCAACATATTACCCACAAACAGACAGACGAGCAGACACTGGCTAATGAAAGCAAGGCTATATCACGGCACTGACCATGAGGGATCCTAATGAATAATGATGTCGAACAATCATCCAGAAAAAAACTATCTGTTGTTTTGTGTGCAAGCAAGTACGTAATGGCTGTCGTCTATGGTTTAAAGATTATAGCTGGTCAGTACTATTCAAGTACAAGGAAGTCATAAGATTAACAAAAATGACGCTGACTTGCTGCATTTTTCAAATTAAGTTATAGGTAACTTGTATCTTCAAAATAACTGTATAGTACAACTTATGTATGTGATGAATCATGAGATTAAACCCATAGTTGCCTGACACTACATGGGGCGGTGGCTTGTCTTCGAAGAGAGTATTGTGAATAGAACCTTATGCTTTTTAATTGTGGTTAGCCACGTGATATAAGATTATATTTATGGCTTCAGACAGCTTCAGAAAACACCTTAGCAGGTGTAACCAACAGACTAGAAATCAAAGTTACAGTAGACTTAAAAACAAACCTTTTTTGATCATTTGTCCCGAGAAATTTTCTCTCGTCAAAACATTTCTTTGTTAATGTATTTATCTGAAACTATATTTGTGAAAGCTTCAGTTTCAGTATGAACTAATAAAATCGGTATGAAAGATTTTTCACATGTTACATGTCGTAATACATTTTGAAAGAACTGTTGATATAAATAACAAGATTCAATTTTATAGTATATAGAATGTTATAAAAAGATATCAACCGAATGTTGTTGCTTTTAGATGTAACAGTACAGCGGTCAAACAGTCACAAACTGGAAACGAAATAGTTCTTGCTGAATAGTATGACGTCTTTATGGTCACACTGAAAGCAGAAGTTACTTAGATATGTTGTGCTGTGAAAACTTATTTTTGTACCTACAGAGATTACTGACTTTATATCATGCGCATATTTCAGAATTTCGAAACACAAAAGTGATGTTTTTGGCTTCGTTCAAAGTGTATCACCATCTAAATGAAATAAATCCTTTCACTTCAACATTCAAACAGATGAATCAGGTCATGTGAAGAAAGCTATTTGCTTCGATAACAATAAATATCAACTGTTAAAAGACAAAAGTATGTCTACAGAACCGATAAAGATTGCTGATTGTGTAGTCTGAGATCAAAAAGGCAAAAATCATTTTGCTTATTAGGGGGTGTTGATGTGAGAAAAATCAGCCCGGTATCAGCCCTGAGATCTAGGCTGACTCATGACTTTCACTAAGAAATAAAAGTGCATTTATAAGATAAAAAATCAGTTGGGCAAACTGCCCGGGTTGCCGGGCTGATATTAACGTAGAAAATCTGATTAATTTTCCTATGGAATACAAAGCTGAAATGTGTTATAACCTGTTAACCTGGGCTCCCTTGGGCAACTCCCGACGTTCAGGAAGGGTCGGACACACGTAAATACAATTAACAAAGCGTTATCTTCTCTAACTCAAAGTTCTCTTTACATTCGTAGGTTACCACGTCGGATCGGCTTCACAGTCGGTAACTCAGAGAGCTTGCCTCTCTCAACCAACTCCCATACATAGTCCAGAACTCAACACCTCCTTCCTTGTCCATTTAACTAAAAATCACATTTGAAGTCCTTCAAGTGAGCGGGTCTTCGTCTGCGTTGTTTACCCGCTTCAGGTTCGCCATGCTGCTCTTCATCGTTCCGCAAAATATCACTATCTAGATTATCCTCGTCCCCAGACTGTCCTCTATACGGTACTGTTGCGCCATCACTCTCTCCGCCCTCGCTGTCCTCGTTTTCAGGGTTACCAGGAGGTTGCAATTCGGGATTCAGCAACCCTCCTTCGTCCTCCTCTATCTCCACCGGGGCTGCATCTTGCACGTTTGTTTTAGCGAGACGAATATTTTCATCAGAATCACTTTCAACATGTGTATGTTGGCGATGACGACGGATCTGTAACACAGGTAGGTGTGGTACGAGTCGTTTGAATTTCGCACTTGCTCTAGTGATGGGCTTTCGTCTATTGGCACCGGTAGCTGTTACTGAAACTCCGTCTTTCTTAATGACGGTGAGTGGTTCTGGATTGAAAGGTGGTTTAACTGTGCTCGACCGCTGCTTCACCAACACCTGGTCTCCAGCGGCGATGTCAATCTGTTTGGCTTGTCTACGTTGGTCGTGGTACGCTTTCATTTTCTTTTTGTACTTACGATCTGTCACTGCTGTTTGCAGATCATCTGACGGGGAAGACATCATAGGAACGGGCGTACGAATTTTCCTTCGGTACATCAACTCTACTGGCGTTTTCCAATGGCACTGTGTGGTGCAGCTCTATATGACAGTAGAAATCGATACACCGCTTCTCGTGGATCTTTCTGTTCGACATACGCAGTGTGTGCTACCTTTTTCAGCATGCGCATGAAATTTTCAGCCAATCCATTGGAGCTCGGTTGTTCTGGAAGGCAGGTTTGTGACTGAACCCCCTTTTCTGTGCATATGTGTCAAAATCGTAACTGCTAAAAGGCGGACCGTTGTCCGACTTGACTTTCTCCGGTATACTATGCGTTGAGAATATTTTATCTAAACAAGGAATGACTTCTTTTGCCGCTGTACTTTGGACGATCTCCACTTCTGGGAAACAGGAGTACTCATCAATCACCAGGAGGAAGTAGAAATCTCTAGCAATAGGCCCTTTAAAATCCATGGCGACATGTTTCCATGGACCATCAGGAATGTCCGTAGGCACCGACGGTTCGAAATGTTGCTGGGGCGTGGCAGCTTGACATGATGTGCACGAACTAACGAAATTTTCGATCATTTTATCCATACCTGGAAACCATAACCTCGATCGTACATACTGTTTCATCTTGGTAATCGCCTGATGGCCTTCATATGCCAGTGCTAACACGTCGGACTGCATAGATTCCGGTAAGACAATTCTGTTGCTTCGTAAAACTAGCTGATTCACGACAGACAATTCACTAAAAATACGTTGATACGGTTGTAACTCAGTGACATGAAGTGGAATGTATCCTATCTTCAGAATACAAAATTTGAGCTTTGCTAACGTGTCATCTTCGTTTGTAGCTTTCTGTATCATCTCTAATGTCACTGCATCAGGTATATTCGTGTCAATTACGGCATTGACGAATAAGGTATCATCATCATCGAAATCTTGAGGCTGGGGAGCATTAACAGCGTGACGACTGTTATAATCGGTCGGATTGTGATCTCCTTTCCTATACTGCACTGTGAAACGATACCCCTGTAACTTCAGTCGATGGTGCTCAACCCTTGCTGGTCCTTGTTTTTTCGGATTATTGTACAGGGACACTAAGGGTTGGTGGTCTGTAATCACTGTAAATTCTTGGCCATACAGATACATTCGATTGCTGGTTACTCTGTGCAATATGGCCAAGCTTTCTCCTTCCACAGCGGCATATCTTTGCTCAGTAGGCGTCAAGGAGCGACTACTGTAGTTAACGGTGTGCCAATGTCCTGTATCAGGGTTCTTCTGATATAATGTTGACGCAATTCCCTGTGGTCCACGATTGACCACAAGTTCTGTATCACGATCTTGCACCCAATGGTACATAACTTTTTCACTCGCCAAACCTTCTTTAGTTTTTCAAAGGCTGTCTGGCAATTTTGGTCCCATATAAAGGGTGTCTCTCAACACAATAAATTACGTAGCGGCGCCGTAATGTCACTGTAGGTACGTTCGTTGCCAAACATGAACATAGCGTTAAACTGGCACATTTGGAGAAAGGACTTGACTTCCCCAACACTCTGTGGCGGTGATAACTTAGCTACTGCCTGCACTTTACTCGGATCAGCAGCCATGCCCCCCTCACTAAATCGATACCAGAACCATATAACAGAATCTACACTCCATAAGCACTTCTCCCTTCGCAGCGTAACACCAATCTCGAACAAACAATCCAAAAGCTTTTCAAGATTCCTATCATGGTTCCTCCTGATCTACCCCATATACCAGTAAATCATCTTCAATTTGTATCACGCCGTCTAAACCTGTCATGAGCCTCTGTAAGCGTTCGTGAAACTCCTGACTCGCACGTCCAGCACCCATGACTAATCGTTTAAACCTGTATATACCCTGATGTGTGTAAAAGTTTGTCATCTGTCGGGATTTCTCTCCCAACAACATCTGGTGAAAAGAATGTCGCAAATCCACTTTTGAAAACACCTTCGCTCCATTTAACTTATGTCGCAACGTGTGGACAGTTGGAACGGGTAAGTGGCTTTCCTTAATGGCAACGTTTGCATGGCGCATATCAATGTTCATTCGAATCTGCCCACTTTCACGTTTTTCCGTTATCACGACGTTTGAAATCCATTCCATGGGCGTACCTGGATCAAGAGGTCCTTCTATAACATCATTATTGCACAGTTCCTCAAGGTGTTCCGATAATCGATCTCTGTATGGTAGTGGTACTGCTGGTTCTCGCTGAACCACTGGCTTGACCCGTTCATCTACATTGAAATTAACCTCAGTGTTAGCAAACTTTCCAATTCCTGTGAATAATGAGGGATGTTTATCAATAATAGCGAGTTTACGCAAAGACGACGAAGCTGGACACCGGACGTAAATTCAGTTATTTTGACTTTCTGCGCATGCGTTAATGGAGATTCCCTCAATTTTTCCGTCGTATATACAACCACGAGACCGTACTTCAGCCTTTTCTACGTTCCCAACACAACGTGGAGAACTCGCATGAAATTGGATGAAAAATGGAGGAAAATACCCAAAATATCTCAACTTCTACCAAAGTCAAGCCTAACAGGTGTGTGATTTATATCTTCTGAGATGAAAAATCTGTGTTTGGGCTGAGACAATTATTTACTTATTCTGCTCATGTTTTTGTTTATAGTACCAAAATGTGCTGGAGCAATGAGCATGACGTTCTTTTTGCAAGAGAGCTTATCGTCAGCAACCCCTTCCAGCATAAGGGTGGCTCAAGGGAGCGAGGGCATTGCTGGGATACCATAGCTGGAATCTTGAATTCCCTAGAAAAACCAAAGTTCAAGGTTGATCAGAGAGCACTACGTGACCATTTGAATAAATTAGTAAAAGAATATGCTAGAAGAAAAGCTAATGAAGAGAAAGCATCAGGTATTGAGGTAGAAGTGGAGGAAATCGATGTTTTAATGGAGGATGTGACCCTACTAAAAAATGAAAGTGAATTAGTTGCGAAGGCTGTGAGTGATGAACGAGCAAACAAGGCACATGAGGAGTTCAAGGCAGCAGATTCAGTTTGTCGTCAATCTATGGAAACTTGGGCTGAAACCAAAAAGAGAGAAGGTGAAAATGATGTTGATTATATTTCCCCAAAACGTAAACGTAATAATGGAAATGATACGATTAGTTTCCTCAAAGAAAAGTCACACAATGAACTTGAACTTAGGAAAGAAGAACTAGAACTAAAACGACAAGAGCTTGAATTCCAAAGGGAGAGAGAAAGAGATAGTAATGCTCGTAATGAGCAACTCATGGCGCAATGCAATAAGCAAAATCAGGCAATGCTTATGATACTTGCAAAGTTAGCTGAAAAGTTTTGACATTCCAAATTGCTGTTACTTGTATCTTGTTGAGTGGTACTAGTACATAGTTCCTGTTTTGTTAATAGACTTTTTGTTGATAGACTTTTTGTTGATAGACTTTTACAAAAAAAAACTTTCAAAAGTGAGAGAGAATAAGAGATATATTTTGTATCATTGTAAATATTATTTATTTTGTTGAAAGAAGGCAGTCTACAAGATACTGAACTCAACATATAAAATGCCCACTATTTGTACCTTAACAAGATATATACATTATATATCTTTTTGTCGGCTGAGATTTTTGTAATTGACAATGTTTGCTGTGAAGTGTATGAAAAATCTGCAAAAAAATAATGTTGTTAAGATACAAAAAATATAAGTGATTCACCAAAATCAAATCTACACAAAATATTCTTCCAATGTAGGTGGTTCTAAGTCAAAGTAATTTTCTGTAATGTTACTGTAGAGACTTGTATGTGCATTTGTCAAAATAGCACTTATTTTGTACATTTTCCCAATTGGGCTCAATCCAAGTTTCAAATTTTTCTTAAAATCGTTGAACTTAAAATGTGTTAGTATATCACCAAATATCCACTCAACTGAAATTCGGACCTTGCTCATGTTTTTATTAAATGCTTTCTCCATAGCTGTCAGGTTTGCTCCACCAAAGGGTGCTTGAAGATGTCTCCTAAGTGGATATGCAGGGTCTCCATACAAACATAAAATATTGCCATATTGATCATATGAAAACTGTTGTAGTTGTGGCAGGAGACCAGAGAGTCCCAGCATAGCACTATCGTGCCTTTTACCTTCTATAGGACCAAATAAGTGTGCAATCATCCCATTCGGTGTAGTGACTGATTGATATTTTAATCCATGGTATCTTTTGTGACCATTATACACCATTTTTTGATTTTCACTTGGCCGACAGCAGGCTTTCAAGGTGCCATCAATAAATCCCCAAACACAATCAAGTGGAGCACCTTTAGCATGCACAGCATCTGCGAGGATTCGCAGCTTTGGAGGACTTAGCCACGGTTGGTCTAGAGAATTGAGTAGGTGACCCCATTCTGTTAACAAAAAATCCAAAGTTTGTTTAAATATCATGCACAGCTGTGGCACTGGCCTTCTAAATCTTGGAATCAGATCAGCAAAACGATTTGGGTAGCACAACCGGCGAAGTAAAATACAAAGAGCCTCCATTCCATCAGCTCTTACATTATTATAATTTTTGCAAATGATTTCATCTGGAATATGTAACGCATGTTTTAGTCTCTGCATGTCATTTTTTTGGAAACGAAATTCTGAATAACACTGAACTTCTGGGAAAGCTTGTAAGTCGAATAAATTATAGCTTTTGTAATCATAATCAGGATTGTTTGTTCTGTTAACATCATACAGAAGAAGAAACTCCTCTTCAGTTACCAAATTTTCATAAAAAGCTATCAACAATTGCTCTCGTGCTTCTTTTAAACTGGACATTCTTCTCAAGTGAAACTTTTTAACATCTATTTATGTTTTTATCTACCATTATGCGTTCCCGGCGCAAAAGTTTCCCGCGTAACTTGTAAATTAAAAGTCGCTGCTTCAGAGGACGCGACTAAGAAAACAATTTCCGTAACCGCGTCGTAGGTTGTTGCGTCGTATTTGCGTAAACTCCCTAATGGCTTGCGTCGTAGTTGGGATGCTGTGCTCCTCATTGACTGTGCAGACTGTGTCCTCATTGGGATCAATCTTGAGGATTCCCAACGCTTCTGATACCTCTTTTCCAAGTAAGGGTTCTATCTGATACCCTTTAATCACGTAAACGAAAGTCTGAAAAGCCTTCCCTCCTTTGGCTTCTAAGGTCATCTTTGCACGCCCCTTCACCTCTAAATAAGATTTGGTGCCATATGGGCGCAATTTCACTTTCGATGGTATTAATCGAGGCGTGCGTCGCATTTCCTTGTAAACATGCTCAGGCACCAAGACTTTCTGGCACCCTGAGTCCACTTTCACGGCTGTGAATACACCATTAAAACCAACTTCCACTATTTCATTCTCCTCGTTGTCGTTAACTCTATTGACTACCACGACTCTCCCTGCAACATCGTCATCACTGCTTTCATCCGTGCTTTGTTATAACTGCCTCACGGTCTTATTTGGGCATACTCGTGCATGAGCAAAATGGTGCTTCTTAGAACAAGCGTTGCACTTCTTTCCTTTGGCAGGACACTTGTTCTGGGTATGAGCCTGTCGTGGATCGTAGCCACAAAAGTCACATGTCTTCGGTTTCGTGTCAGATCTCTTGTTGAAGCTTCGACTAGGCCCTGTAGACCCTGTATGTTGATTTCCGCAAAATTTCGATCGAGATGAGTTCAGATTAATTCGGCTGACGGTGTTCTCTGCTCTCTCGATTGTCTCTGCCTGGGCAGCTGATGCCTCTAGAGCTAAGCCATACTTGATGAAATCGGGGTACGCCATACCCTCCGCCAACGCCTGCTTTCGTAATTTATGACTAGCCGTTTGCATCGTCATGGCGTCCCTTGCTGCTCGTTGTGCGTCATAACCCATAAAATTACACGTTTTTGCTTGCTCAAGCACGGACGGATACCAGTCCGCGAAATTCTTTTTCCCTTGAGGCATCTCGCAAAAAAGCTTAAATATTGGATATACTTCGTTAATTTGGGCTTGAAGAGTGGTGCGGATTTTTGTAATACCCTGCTGGTAATTATCTGTGCCTGCCACCTTTGCTTCGTGTTCGAAAAGGTGCATCATGAGATCTCCTTCCCAAAGCTGTAGGAATGCTTTCTTCTTCGGTGCCGTTGTTATGTCCTCAGTAGCAAAGACCATTTCGGCCCTTTTTATATACTTATCCAACGCATCAAGAGTCGTACCTGCATCCTTTCCTTTTATAAAGGGCGGTAGGGGGGAATAAATTCCTTGTCCTGCCATCGTCTACGGTCCGTGGTCCGTAAAATCCGTTCAGTAAAATCAATGTATTCTCGGCAATCTGTATTATCGAGTCTAATTGGTCAAACTAACAGATCCAAACAATGTTCACGTGGTAAAACCAGGTTAGTGTTTTCTTAAAATTCTTGTCGCCAATGTTATAACCTGTTAACCTGGGCTCCCTTGGGCAACTCCCGACGTTCAGGAAGGGTCGGCCACACGTAAATACAATTAAGGGGGCCGATCCCCTTAAAAATAGGTGGAATCTCAAAAATTTTCAAATTTTTTTTTCCTTTGTCATTATGAGCAAAAACAGGGAATTCATTCCTGAAAACCGTTTTTCAATACCTTATTTACTTTTTGAGATATTCCACTTTTTAGTCACCTTGGTAGAAGAAAAATTGTATAAAATTTTGAAAAAAAATTTTGGTCTAAAAAATTTTAGGCACTAATACAAAATATGACATATCTTCTGTTGTAGTGGCTCTTTTTCGATGCGGTTTTTTGCTTTTGTGTCCCTGGTCCTTACTTTAAACGCCAAGGGTACCATTTTGTTTCTACAGTGGAATTTTTAGATGCTAGTGCAAAGACTAGTAAACATCACTGTATTTGTTCGAAAACTATAAAATATTGAAATAAAATGGATAATATGAGAAGAAAGTCATCCAAACGTTTCAAGAAACGCAGAGGAAATCAGTATACAACTGTTAATGTTGTAAAAACAGTAATTAAAGAACTTTTAAATGATGTAGAGCGAGCCGAAGAAAGACAAAAAGCGTTGAACAAAGAACAACAAGATGTTGAGAAAACTGATATTGAGAATGAAGATGTTGATATGATTATTGACTCTTCTTCTTGTTCTATTCCAAGTTCTGTAAACAATTCTTTGACTTCATCTGTGCTTCATTTGCAAAATTGAAAGACTTTCCAGTTGTGGTAAATGATGATTTTAATGAAGCCATTGCAACTTCTTCACCTGTACATCATGTCCATCAAAATTTCACCGACACTTAAGTTGTAGAATCTGATAACAAACATTCTGATGATATTTCTGGTACATATCAGATAATTAATTTTGACATTTTAGCACAATCTTATTCTACCATGGCGTGTCCAGAATGCCTAAATGTATTTTGTTTAGAGCTTCGAAAGTTGAAAAAACAAGGACTGTCTATGCAGCTTTGTGTGTCATGCAGTGTTTGTGATTACACATATTCTTTTTGGACATCGAAGAAAGCAAACAAAGGAAGAAGCTTTGATGTTAATAGACGGTCGGTCTATGCTTTTCGCAGAATTGGGAATGGTCATGCTGGGATGAAAGAATTCCTTAGGGTTATGAATCTACCTCCACCGATGACATCCAAGAATTATACAAAAATTGTGAAAGTGATCCGAAAAGCAGTCAAGACAGTTGCTGAAGGTACAATGTCTGATGCAGCAAAGGAAGTAAAAGATAAAGTAGGCTCTGATTCGCTGTGTGATGTGTCAATTTCAAACGATGGGGCATGGCAGAGACGTGGTTTTTCCTCCATGAATGGAAATGTAGCTTCGATATCTATTGACACAGGGCGGGTTTTAGATACGCAACCAATGAGTCGCTACTGCCAAAAATGTGCCCTTAATTACAAACTTAAATCTACAAACCCAACACAATATGAAGCTTTCAAAATCCAACATCATAATTCTTGCATGGCCAATCATGAAGGTTCAGCTGGGGCAATGGAAGTTGTTGGGACCAAGTGTATTTTCAAGCGCTCAATTGATAAGCATAATATGCGATATGTGAAGTTCCTCGGAGATGGTGATTCTAAGAGCTTTCCTGCTATTGAGAACACATATGCAGGTATCAAAGTCCAAAAGTTAGAATGTATTGGACATGTCCAAAAGAGGGTTGGAAATAGACTGAGAAAGTTAAAGAAAAATACGAAAGGTCTTGGTGGTAAAGGGCGTTTGACAGATGTTGTTATCGATAAACTGCAGAACTATTACGGAATGGCAATTCGCCAAAACAGTGGTGATGTGAAAGCCATGGAAAGTGGAATTGCTGCTTCCCTTTTTCATGTTGCCTCTTCAGAAACTAACAGTTTCCATGACCACTGTCCATCAGGATCGGATAGCTGGTGTTTATTTCAAGCCGATAAGGCAAACAATACTAACCTCTACGTTCCTGGACCTGGTTTGCCTATGGACGTAATCAAGGTTGTAAAGCCAATCTTTCAAGAACTCTCTGATGAATCTCTGTTAAAAAAGTGTACTCATGGGAAAACACAAAACCAAAACGAATCGTTTAATGGAATGATTTGGCGACGTGTTCCAAAGCACAATTATGTTGGTCGGGTAACATTTGATGTTGGGGTGTATGATGCAGTTGCCCATTTTAACATCGGTAATCTGGCAACTATAAAAATCTTCAAAGAACTTCAACTTGATATAGGAACTTACACACAACAAGGTTGTGCTTTAGCAAATGCGCAAAGGATTAAGAACGCTGAGTGCCATAACAAACAAAGGTATAAATTGAGGCGCCGAATAATTCGAGGGCACCGCAAAACCAAAGCACTGAAAAACAAAGATGCAGAGGGCAAACTCTATAGTGCTGGTATTGCTGATTGATGCTTAGTGTTGAATTCTTAATTTTGACAATTGACTTTAGCTTTAGCTTTGATGCTATTTATCATTTTATGAATTGTTACAGATTGTTATTATGATTTCGTGTTTTTGTTTGTGTGGACCTTAACAGTTTTATTGCCTACATGGTTCATGTTTTGTAGGTTGTGATGAAATCTGAAAGTTAGGGGTAACTTATTTTGCAATTTTTCATCAACATTGATGACTAGCACATAAACAATGTGTACTGTATGGTGATTTTTGCACTTCTAAAACTTTAGAGCCGATTTACCGCAAAACTTATTTTTTGATTATGTTTTGTAGTTGTGGCGCAAATATCTCAAGAACCAGTTGAGCTATCAGCTTCAAATTTTCAGCATTGGTGTATCAATATGGAGGGAAGAGAATGACCCATTTGCTAAAAGATTGAGTGTGGTCCAAAAGTTCCTTTGGGTTTTAAGTGCATCTCGAAAACTTTAGAAACGTGTATTTACTAAAAAAGAGCCTAGGACGAGTTTGCTTTTTTTGAATTTTTCAATATTGGGTCATTCTGTTCCTCTAAAGGTCCTCTTAACACTGGCTAAGTTTCATATATATATCATTTGTCTATCTTCAGTTATTTATGCCACAAGTTGTCATGATTTTTCTGTAAAAATGCCTATTATTCGTTGCCATGGCAACGAAAAATACGTTTTGATAATTTTATATATTTTTTCTTAGTGCCCACATACCAATAGACCTTCTTATTAACTAATATAGCAACAATCCTCTAATGACAGGAAAATAGGCCTGTAAGGGGTCGGCCCCCTTAACAAAGCATTATCTTCTCTAACACAAAGTTCTCTTTACATTCGTAGGTTACCATGTCCGATCGGCTTCACAGCCGGTAACTCAGAGAGCTTGCCTCTCTCAACCAACTCCCATACATAGTCCAGAACTCAACAAAATGGACTTTAAAGCTATTGAGTTCCAAGCTGATAAGCCAAAAATGTATGATGAGATAAGAAAAAATGGCCATCATTGATGATGAAGCATTTGGTCCTTAAGAACCTGTGACTGTAGATTTTACTGCTGACATTTCACAACAAGAATTAGAGCAATTAAAGGTGAAAAACGAAACACAGAGGGTACAAACTACTTGTGGTAGAAACCGTGTACAAGAAATAATCAAAGAAATAAGGCAAGGCTATTCTAGAGCTGTGTTAAATGGAACACGATCTGGGAGTGGAAAACTTGTGTATGAATTTTACGATAAATTAGTTTTGATTTGCAGTGGGTCAGCATCAGCAGAGCCACTTTCATTTGGAGTTTCAACAGATAGTATGGTAAACATTTCTGAAAGTGAGGCAGTAGAGAAAAATTGATGCAGACAGTCATTTTGATGATAGCTTTGGTAATGTCGATGATGGTAAAGAGACACCTATTACTGACGATGTTAGTGACACAGTTTCGGATGATGATAGTAGCAAGGAAAATGAAAACATTATCAAAAAACGTAAATTAGTTAGTCCGAAACTTGTGGACAATAAAAGAAAACATTTAGCACGTAACTGTTCAGCAGTACGAGACAAAATGAAGAGACCAAAGAAGATGCTCAGTTTAAAAAAGACCTGGCTAAAACAATGAGAGAGTCAAATGCTGCCTTTAACACATCTGCACTGCGTAAACAGCTCCAATATGCCAGTGAATGCGGAATTCCGCATACGTACGATATGCAGAGTTATGCAAAGGGTATCCTAACTGCATGGTATGCGTGTTCTGGATAACTCCGGATATCTATGTAAAGGATATGCGGACATCGGATACGTAGCATATTCCAATTGTACATGTATGCGGACTTCGGATACATCACATATGTATAAAAAAGATATGCGGACCATCGCATATTCCCCCGGGGATGACGTTTTCAATATTCACATATCATGGCTGCTAGGAATATAATGACGAAGAATCATTTTCTGTCAACGGTCTTATGAAAGACGACCCGAACAAAGGCACGTGGTTAGAAAAAAGTGGTAAACGTGATGGTGGCTGTTATTTTTTGGGGGAAATGAGAAGCGAACCTTGTTCCTTAGTTTAATTCATGCTTATCTGTGTAAATAATGTCTGTTAAATTGTATTTGCTTGTTCAGATAAGAAAGAAAAGTTCTTCATTCAAATAATAGCATAAATATAATATTTTTTTTAATTTTGGATTCAGCTACTTTTATCATACAAGACACACACACTATGTTCGAATTTTATGTATACACAAATGAATTTGCTTTGATAAATACTGTTTTGATATGAATCGACAAGTACTAAGAGGACATGAAGAGGACATGAAGAATCTTTCAGGGAAGTTTTAGTTGTCAATGGGAAATTATATAAGAGATGCACAGGAACTTTTCTGCCTATTTCTGCATAACGTAAATAAAGATAGTCAACTTAAATTGAAGTGCTCAACCTACATAGATCATTTAGGAGTTATTGTGTCATGTTTAGTTCTTTTATTTAATTTGATGTTTACATTTTGTTTCGCATTAGGTGAGAAAAAAATATTTTTTTATTGCCAAAGTTCTTCTATTTTGGTTAGAAACTGCTTTTATACGCATAAAGCTTGGTTCTCACTAGGCGATAAGAGCGCGCTAACCACAGTGCGCATGATGTGCCTTGTTCTTAGCGCCTAGTGAGAACATACAAGTACCTGCTTAGCGCCTTCTTATCTACTTGATATCGCCTTCTTATCCCCTTTTTTGAAATCAAAAAATTTTGATATTTTTTCTGTGCGATAACAGCGCGCTTAACTCACTTTTGTAAACTTCAAAGGAAAACCGACGAAAACATACTCAAAGTGAGCTTTTTTCCTTGTTGTAATTAGATTTACAGTAGAATCTTATGTAGAAACTGTGTTGAAGAAAAAATAAAAAATAAAAATGTCAGATAAAATAAAAAAGTTAACATTAAAAGAAGAGGAATTACTTGCTATTCAAGTTCAAAGTTACCCTTGCTTATTCGATAAAAGCGACAAAGGATATAAAGAAAAAGATTTTGTGTCAAATGCATGGCAAGAAGTTGCAAATTCACTAGAGTTTCTTGAATATGGTAAGGTGTATTTTACCATCATATACCATAATTTTCTCAGCAAAAAATTGCATGGAGCTTTTTTTTATTATTTCTAGGAAATACGGCCAAGATCTGTTTCGAAAGACTGCGTAAGCGTTACAACAAGAAAAAGAATACATCCAAAAAGTCGAAGAAATCAGGGATGTCAGCTCAAGAAGGTGAAAAAGCTGACAAAGCATTAAACCAATATAAATTTTTATTTTGGTTAGACAATTTTACTTTTAATCGGGAGGGACGAACAAATGTAACAGTTGACGAGTCGGAGCTGCCTGATTCGGAAGTGGGGATGGATGGTGCAGAAATCGAGGCCAGTGACGAGGAAAACGGAGAAGAGTTCAGTGAAAACGGAATGGAAAATAATTTCAGTGATGGCACGAAGAAAACTTTGACAGCAGCAGAGCAAGTTCTACCCTGAAGTCCCCTAATGTTGTACCAGGAAATGAAAAGACTTCATTGAAAAGGAGGGCCGCAAATGCAAACCAGTCCAAGCAGCACAAAAAACACGCTAAAAATGGACCCAGAAAAAATAAAATATCAAAGAGCGAGTACCTTGATGACATGGAAATAAGTGTGCTTAGAGATTTGAGCAAATCAATGAAAAACAAAGATGCAAAGGAGCCTGATGATGTAGACACATATGTCAGATCACTTGCAGTCGACTTAAGAAAATTGCCAGAGAGAGCATATTTGATGGCCAAACACGAGATACAAGGAACTGTTTTTAAGTACCGAATTGCCCAATTTGGTCCTGCGCAGGAAATCACCATGCAACGTTTTGCCAATAACAACAATCACAATAACAATAGCAATAACATACCGGCTGGAAACACAATAAATCAAAA
This sequence comes from Turritopsis dohrnii, assembly GCA_027922465.2. Taxonomy (NCBI): domain Eukaryota; kingdom Metazoa; phylum Cnidaria; class Hydrozoa; order Anthoathecata; family Oceaniidae; genus Turritopsis; species Turritopsis dohrnii. The sequence continues at coordinate 1,148,281 of BQMF02000023.1, forward strand.
TAACGCTGGATATTATTCCACACTCATGAACAATTGAAATAACATGTAATTTAACCTATAATAAGATGTAATAAAAGTAGTTATATACATAGCTTTTAAAATACATACAGGTCTGCATACGTGTACCTTTTCAACATATTATAAAGTTTCTTTTATGATAATTGTCTTTAAACTATAGAAGTCTAACTAAGGTTAAAAGCATAATGACTTGCTCTTCGTACGTAATCTAGTTGCCATGGAACAGAACCTTCTTCACTGTTAACATAGTCAGTGAGAGATTCCCTGACAGCAATAGCATCTTTACTATACCGGGACCCTCGAACCGGATTGATCTTCGGAAATACATTTTCCTTTTTTGACCTCCACTCACCCTCTTTAATTGATCCATCTTTGCTTTCAGAATCGACGAATCCCGCTGGGGTATACATGGCATTGTCTGTCTGTCTCAAGTAATTGTGGAGAGCCAGACAAGCTAAAACATAATTTTCCACATTTTTAATGGCTGCTCTAATAGGCTAGTGAAAGATTCTCCATCTAGCACTTAAGATACCAAATGCGTTTTCAATGACCCTTCTAGCTCTGGAGTGTCTATAATTGTAGACCTTTTTATCTTCAGATGTTAACGCACTTCCAGGATAAGGTCTCATCAACCATGTTTTAAGGGGGAAAATTTCATCACCGAGCAAATAATAGGGTATAGAGCCTGTACTCTGATTAATAACCCTGCATTTTGGAATCTTCAGTTTTTCTGCTTCAAAAGCTTGCCCCATAGCTGAGTTCGCAAGTACACCGCTGTCATTGTTGCTACCATATTGACCCACGTCGAACATTGAAAAGCAATAGTTTGCATCACATATTGCCATCAAAACTAGACTGAAATATCCTTTATAATTGTAATACTGTGTTCCCGTATATTCTGGACACTGAATCCTGATGTGTTTACCATCAATAGCTCCTACGACGTTTGGGAAATTCCAGGAATTTTCAAAACCTTCTGCAATTTTAATCCATTCTTCTTCAGAGCTTGGGATACGTAAATACTTTTCCTTCAGTTGGTTGTAAATTGCAGCACATGTCTCGGATATGATGTTTGACATCGACGATTTTCCGATTCTAAATGAGAAGCTAAGACACTGTTGTGAGCTCCCAGTTGCGAGATATCGAAGGGTAACAATCAAACGTTGCTCTGCTAAGATAGGTTCTCTGAGATGTGTAGTTTGTTTTGCTATAACAGGTCCAACCAATGACAATAAATGTTCGAAACGATTTGGTGACATACGTATGTACCTTAAATGAAATTCTAACTATTTCAAAAAGGAAAAACAAAATTCAACTTATTAGCACTAATTAGTTTTAATTACCTGAAGAAGTATTCTCTATCAGAGAGCTTCAGCTCCAAAAATAAACGATGGTACTCTCCTAATTCCTTTCTCTTTCGAAATATCTCTCTTGTCTGAAACCTCTTGTTAAATTTTGTTGTTTTCCGAAGTTTCTGGCGTCGGTGTCTTCTTCTTCTAAGCAGGAGCAACAACAACAATTTTTTATTGATTGCTGCCATTTTACTTTTTTTCTACTATTTCTTCACGTGCGCTAGGTAAAAAGAGCTAAACTTTGTTCTAGTGAGAACATCTGTTAAAAATCAGAGTACCTGTAGCGCTAATTGAAAAACGAGCTAAGAAATCAAGCGCACTGTGGTTAGCGCGCTCTTATCGCCTAGTGAGAACCAAGCTTAACAGTTTCTTTACTCTGTACTGAATAAAAATGCAAAACAAAGTCATACAAAAAGGCAAAGCTCTCACAAATGGCAAGTTATAGGGCAAAATTCAGTGAAATGACAAAAGTTTGCCCACCTAAGGAAAACAATTAATTTTAAATATGGTGCAATAACACTCAGAATGAATTGAGGAACTTTATTAAAACTTGAAAGTCTTAAAAGTTGGTGTATGAATAACATATATATAAAACTTAGAAATACAACATTATATATAACTAGATTTTTCGGCACTTAGGTGTCTTTTTTAATAGTGTGAAAATTTACAAGAAAAGTAAATCTTATAATAGAGAAATTACTAGAAATGAAAAACTAAAACAATCCAGAAAATCTGTGCCTTAATTCCCAGCTGATCGTTACTTAATTGAATTTCGTGGTATTCACTGTCTCTTGAGAGAGCATATAAATATGTGGTAATCACTGTCCAATAACATAATTAATAAAAACTCAACATCACTACCGCAAGGGAGAGTTTCCCATGCTCTTTATTACTGCCACTATTATTTCAATGAGATTCAATCAAATTTTGATTTAAGAAAATTTTGTGCTATTTACTGTCTCTTTTTTATTGAACAAATTTTCAATATATTACATATCTTTATCAAATAATCCAAACACATCACACATCAGACATTTTCCTTATTTTTTCAAAAACCACTTTTTCATTTTTCACAAAAATAACTACCCAATCAAAAGAACTTGAAAATGGCTTTCCATCGATGTAAAAATTATTTTGAAATTCGGTATATTCATTTAAAATTTCCGTTTCCAACATTATGAAAAACAATGTATAATGGGTAAATAAGACACAAACAAGGCAGAGGTTGCCTTGTTTGTGTCTTATTCATCCACCTCTTTAATTTATATTATCTAGGGTTTCGGCGCCTAAACTCTTTCTTACTACATTTATATAATATATATATATCATATATATATGATATAATAACATTATAACAAATATAAATAACGTTATATTAGATAGACAGCTGATAACACTGAAAAATTACAAAAAGTGCAAAGTTTGCAAAAATTGATCTTTTCCCTATTGATACCTTTTTTATAAACATCAAGTAAGTTCTGCTCAGCCACAATTATGTGGCTTATGTTTATTCTAAATATACACAATGAGGTCTCAAAAAACTTCATCATTTTATTAAGGCTAATAAAGTTGCATTTAAAGAGTTTTCAGTTGTTAGAATAATGGTCTGAATCAGCCATTATGACTGTCGCTTGCATTCTTGATTCTTTGGACATTCATTCTTCCTGTATATAAAAAAGGTATTAGACAGAACAAATTTTCAAAGCAATGAATTTCAGGTGTTAAAACTAGCAATCAAGTGTGCTTCTGTTTCGTCCATTTTGAACCAATGTCATGTGTTAAGAATGCACTTCCGTTTTTCTCAATTTTGTCAATGTCACTACCCACCCGTCTATGTAAAAAACAACCTTGACTGATAAAAACGCTAGACTGCTTTTTTGCATACTGTCAGGAAAAACAGAAAATGATCATGTTTCCCATATAATTTTCTTAGATAGATAGTTTACAAATGTTTTAAAATACCTAATTTACCGGCAATAGATTTTGTAGACTTTCACGATAGACATGCCATTAATCTATATACTACTTCACATACGAAAGACTGAAAAATTACCAAATGGGAAGTTTCCTAGAAAACATTTTTGAGACACTGTTTACTAAAGAATATACAGAAAGTTGTGGTTGAGCATCTAACAACATTTCTGTCAATGGATGAAGTTAATTCACAACGATTTAGAAGGAATAGGTATGATAATATTCACATTATCAGCTTCCAGTTTGTTGAATCTGATAAATTTCTGCACAAAGGTAAATTGATTGGCAGTGAGTTGGGCAGGAATGAAAGTTGCTGCTGTATGATTTTCATATTTTGTATTCCAGATTTGTATAGCATTACTTTGTCCAAAAAAAAATTGTTTGACGTGGCGTTGCAACCAATTCATTCTGGCCACATACATAGTTATGATCTCTGTCTGAAGTATGATTTTCAGTTCATACACATTTTTTACTATTCCAGGTCGATACTCGTGAGAATGGAGATCCACATTTGGTCCAAGCCATCTACCCATAACACAACACCTCCGTTGATAACCATTATTCATCTCCAGAGAACACAGCAATTGACCAACCAAATTCATTTTCTTGATGTTTCGTACAACCTTTGATACACGAACGAAGTTACTGTTTTCAAAAAGGTTTTGAAATAAAATGGACAAATATTCATAATCACGTTCAGAAATGTTAACTAAACCATCAACTACGGTAGTGTTGGACTCATATCCAGATACTTTGAAAACATCTCCTGTTATCTCTGGCAGATAGCATAACCATCTTGAAATTGATGAAGTTTCAGTTAAATCAAGTGTCTGTGGTGTTTTGACTTTATTGAATGATAACAGGTTGTTGTTTTTTAAATACTTTTGCACGTGAAACGTTGTGACAACTTTTCTCATGAACTGGAACCCAACATTATGGTTGTTAGTATGGTGTGAACCAAGGATACCATTGAAACGTTCCCAGCTAAAGCACCAAAAAGCATGGACTGGGCCATAATCAAGCAAGCACTCTCGCAAATGAAGGTGTAAATGCATGTTTGGAGTGCAAAAACGTTTTCCCATTTGATTTTGGTAAAGGTTGCAGAACATGGGCTTGTTCCACCTCCTGCACTGAAATTGTCTTCTTCACCAACAAACTACATGCTGAAACAAACAGTGACCAGATGTTATAATGTCTGCTTGGTAACACGTCATGTAAGATGTACATTGAATAGATCAATATCCAGTTTTTCCACTCATCAGCTTTCATTCTTTTATAACATTCATAGATGTGACCTGCAAATAAAAAAATTACTTATTGCATAATAATTGCAGGACAAAGTTATGTGAATTTTTTGAAAAATTTATGCATTTTCAGTACTGGTGATATAAGTAATAAGTTAAATAATTGGGCTAGATGTTTGTTTAAAAGATAGAAATATATATATATATATATATGTAGATAAAAAAATTTATTGTAATTAGAAGATTCAGGTATATATTATATACTTGTTTGTTTTTAGTGAATAGCATGCCTTGAGCCTGTCTAAATACTAAACTGATTTGTTTTGTTTTAATTTTGTTGTTAATGTTTTGGTGCTATTTCCTTTTCGCACTCCTCTATTTTTTTCACTGAAAACCATTCTACCATAAGGTGAGGATTGTTTTAATCTCTGTGATGAAGAACCAATTAGTAAATAAATATGGTAGACGGATTTGTGGAGGCAAATCGCAAAACTGATTGAAATAAATTTGCCATGTTTCATTATAATATAATAGACAACAACAATTTAAAATTCCATATCTCCAGATATGGAAATTTAAATTGTTGTTTTCTATTATATTATAATGTTCTCTTGAAAGCTCAAAATTTAACCATATTCATATCTTTAATGTGTCTATTATTACTTTCTCTCCTTCTATTTGATCTTTTTTTCTCTATGTGCATGAACTTTGTGCTGTGTAGAATGGTTTTCACTGAAAAGAATTGGGGATTCGAAACGGAAATAGCGCCAATGTTTTTAAAGTTTTAATGTTTGACCAGCTTCTAAGTTATACTGTCAATTTTCTTTATTATTACAAATAGCTTTTCTAATAACAATAGCAAATTAAAACATCTTCCAACTGTCTGTAAATTCAAAACACAAAAAGTTTTGGTTGAGTTAAGGTGCCCTTACACAAAAGAATAATTGTGAAGAATAAGACAATATTTTGAGCAGACCTGTTATTTTTTAACGCTACGTTGTCGAACCAACCAATGAAAAGTTGTCATGAGAAACACGATTTTTTATAAGAACCAATAGAATCCGAAGAAAGTTTGTTCTAATAAAAAAATTCTGATTGGCTTTGGTTCCATTTTAGGATTTTCCAAAGTAGCCACGGTGATCAACATGTTCGTTCGAAGGTGGGACATTCCCGCGGAGCTGGACCACAGCCACTATGACCGCGCCTTCTTTATATACTCTGGTAGCCTATTGATATCCTTAATGGAAGTTGCCATAAGTATTTGGGAATGGAAGTTGACAAATAAAGTTGAACCTGAATAACGATATTTATAGTTTGTATTCAATTTCAAGGAGGATATCCCTTACAAAACTAGACGTCAGTGTGACCTGGTTCGAAAAACTGTTCGAACTACACGTCACGGATTACAGTGTCATATATAGGAGCAAACCTGTGGAATGAACTTCCCACCAGTGTCAGGAAGCGAAAAATCTTAGTATCTTCTCGTCTTCAATAAGAACCTTGCCCGATCTTAGCTGTAAATGCTGTCTGTGTGCACAAAGGTACTATTTTACTCAAAGGAGATAAAATATGAGATTTTTATCATTGTTTTTAATTTTTGAGCGTCAATTTTAATTAGCCGAATTAGGCTAGTTGTACTCTCCTTTGAAATGTATTACTGCATTTCATCGGAGAGACGACATTTTTTAACTTCATTTTTATTTTTATATTTTTCCAATTGATGTTAAATAAATTTAATAATCTTATTATAATAATTCGCGATTGTGTGTCACACTTTTATTTTAGAAAGTGATATACTTACTTTTTTTCACGGTCAAAACCTTCTTATTTTTTCCCTTTTCGTCGTAAAACCACGCAGAGGCAAGAGACACTTTTTTTAATGTTACGTAATCTAAGTGTGACGTTTAATTTTTTAAACCAATCAAAACGCAAGAAATTATTTTTTCCCCAATTTGATTGGTTGACAGTTTCCAAAAAATAAGATCGTTAATAACTGTTTTCATTATCGTTTGCTATTTTGACGAAGAAACACAGGTTTGTTAAACTGTTTATTGTTTAACTTTTATTGTTGTTGTATTGTAGATTTTATTTTAGATTAATAAAAGAACAGTAACAGTGTAAGTGATTAGTTGTTTGTTTACAATATGAAAGCATATTGAGAATACAGAAGAAGTGCAGTGAAGTTTTTAAAAATTGGCTGTGCAGAACGAACGAACACGTCTATACAAAGTAGTATTATCATAAAACTTTTATTGTTTAATAAAAGAACAGGTGAGTTATGTATGTATGTATTTAAATGTTTTTTTACGTTATCAAATATCGTTATACAGAAGAAAGTGCAGTGAAGAAATGCAGTTTGATGTTTATTTACAGAAAGGAATGGTTTAGCTTTGAGTAGATGTTTCAGTTATTCTGTCGTTTAGTATTTGTATATGCTGCTGGATGAAAAGGAAAACGAGAAAAATTTGTTTTGGTAACGCGCGCTATCATTACATTAAAAATGGTCCTGCAGCTACGAATGTTTTTATTTCTCATGACGCTGTGGAAGTGGGGAATGTGTTATGCTGTCTAATTGTATCTATTGTATCTAATTATATCGATGCTTGATGCTTTTGTCTGCCTGCCAAAAAGTACAAAATCTACTGGAAAATACAGAAAGTTTAGCAGTTTTTCCAAACGAAGAGAGCAGTTTTATGTATTTCACTTAAAAAAATGGTAGCGAAAGTGTTTTATAAATACCTATGTATGTTTGTGCTGGAAAGTAAATAAAGTATTAGCAATTTGTTTACAGGTAGGAATATAGAAGTAAAGAGTTTAGAAGTGTCTGAAAATGTCTACAGAAGATGATCAATGCTGTTTACAAACATGTGAATTGGTAGTGAAAGGTATCCTATTTTGTTTGAAGTTCAGCTAAAGTTAAAATAGTATAAATCTATTTAGTTATAACACAGTTAGTATGCTGGATAAATAAAAATAAAGGGTTGTTTAACTGTTGTGAATTAGCTAGAGGAGATATTAACTCAGATTAAAAATCTGGTTGTTTTCAATTCTTTATAAACCCTTTAGATATAAATTCTGTCATTACGTTTGTGTTTTTAATTATTATTCATAAGGTAAATGTGTTCTGGAAGTTTCTTTTAGTTTGTTTTGCTTTCTTTCAATATCGTCATAGTATGTTTAGGTTTTTTTCTATGTTAATTATTAAGTTTGTGTCTTCAATTATTGTTTTTAAGTATGTTCTCAAAGTTTCTTGTTGTTTGTTTGTTTGTTTGTCATAATACGATTATGTATCTGAATCATTATGCATTCAAAATATTTTTTCTTTTAGATAAGCAAAATAAAACATACAATAATCATAAAGAAATAAAAGTCATGGTTTTAATCATGATGTTTTGGTTTTGGGAAGAACAGACTATATTATCATTTTAAAAATTCATTAATGATTGCAGGCCAGTAACAAGCACAAGTGAAACAGTTGGAAGGTATCAATTTGTTGTTATTTACTATTTTATTATTTCATTCAATGTCTGGGTAAACAGATCTGTTTTAAATATTGCAACTTCTCTTTTGCGTATAAATATATACTAGCCGCCAAGGCGGCGTCGCTCGCCGCCCATGTCCACCTGCTCTGTATCACTGTATCAATAAACGTCAAATTTCCTTATAAACGGCTCGTACAACTTGTGTTCAATGATTCGAAGTCACAACCTCTGGTAAAACCAATCTTTTATCAGTGTAACAATACACTCAAAACGTAGAGAGAGAAAACTTCAACTTTTTATTAGCTTTTGTTTTAAAAAGGTTACGCGCTCTAACATGGGTGCTATCAAACGTAAGGGGGAAATGGTTTCTCTTCTTAAAAAGATCACACGGGAGGAGAGAAAAAAAGGCACGTGCTAATTGAATAAAGTGAATAAAAAAAACGTTCGATCTGAAGCGCATAACAATTAAAAAAAAGAAATTAAATTATTAAAAGAAAAGCAAAAAAATATTTTGTTTCATGATACTCTTTTTTTACCTATCAGTTTTTAAACATTTTGATTGCTCGAAAATAAAGTTTACCCGTCTCAGACAGTCAGGCAAGGATACATTTGGATACACTGGCAAACATGCTGCCACGTTCTGCCACTGCTACTTTGTGTCCAAACTGTTTAATCAGTTAGTTTCTTTGTATTCAGTTGATGTATTGTTTTCAAAGCCAACGTAGTCAACGTAGTCCTTGGAATATAAAACTAACAATAATAATAAAAACAAAACGTTATTCCTATTAGTTCATCAGCCAAAAAAAGTCACGTTCGATTGGGGTTGCAATGTATTTGCTTCAAAATCACGTCACACACAAAAAAAGAAATAATTTCGCTCACAACTCAATCTACCATTTTGCGTGACTTACAAACGAACAAACAAACAAACAGACAGACGGAGAATCGGCTATTAATATATAGATACTAGCCGCCAAGGCGGCGTCGCTCGCCGCCCATGTTCAGCATGCGTTGACTTCACGAAAAATAAAATTAAGGAATTGGCAACCGAAAGTGTTACCATGTTGTAGAGCTCGAAAAACTGATTAAAAAAATGTATGGGATCGTTCCGCTACGATCAACCGTTACAGAGATATCATTCTTCAAAGATTTTGATGACGTCACAGACCCCTCCCAAAAAAGTTAGACCCAAATTTTTTGTCACCCCATCGCCTGTATCGCGGACCCGAAAAAACGTCAGTTATCCTAGCAACAGATTCGAAATCAAATATCAAATATCAGTTTAAACAATGGTTCCAAAAAACCCCAAATTTCATGTGTTATTTATTTGCACTCAAAACGTAGAGAGAAAAAAACTTTTTATTAGCTTTTGTTTTAAAAACGTTACGCGCTCTAACATGGGTGCTATCAAACAGGGGGAAAATGGTTTCTCTTCTTAAAAAGTTCACACGGAGGAGAGAAAAAAGGCACGTGCTAAATGAATAAATAGAATAAAAAAACGTTCGATCAGAACGCTTAACAATTAAAAGAACAAATTAAATTATTAAAAGAAAAGCAAAAAAAAAAAAAAAAAAAAACATTTTCTTTTGATATGATACTCTTTTTTTACCTATCGTTTTTTAAACATTTTGATTGCTCAAAAAAAAAGTTCACCCGTCTCAGACAGTCAGGCAAGAGTTAGTGGCAAACCGAACATATGCTGCCACGTTCTGCCACTGCTGCTTTTTGTCCCAAATATTTAATCAGTTAGTGACTTTGTATTTAGTTGATGTACTGTTTTCAAAGCCACGTCAATAATGTGGAATATAAAACTAACAATAATGATAAAAACAAAACGTTATTCCTATTAGTTCATCAGCCAAAAAAAGTCACGTTCGATTGGGGTTGCAATGTATTTGCTTCGAACTCACGTCGCACACAAAAAAAGAAATAATTTCGCTCACAACTCAATCTACCATTTTGCGTGACTTACAAACAAACAAACAGACAGACAGACAGACAGAGAATCGGCTATTAATATATAGATATTCTGTTATTGCTATTTGTTTGTGTTCTGCATGTAATAAACATGATTTCGCTAAATAGGTTATTTCAAGCGTTTCAATGATTCAAATTCTTTATCATTTTGATGTTTGGTTGTGTTTAATGTCTCCAAGCGTTAAACATTATCCCAGGAGCAAATGTTAAGTATTTCAATATTATCGCTGTTTAATTATTTTGATCTTTGGTTCTTTACAGGGGGAATTTATTTTATTAATTTTTTCTGCGACTCAGCTCACATTTGATTAAAACCATTAAAAATTGTTTACCTGGGTTAAAGAATTCTGAGACACAATGCATACTGAACATGGGTGGCGAGCGACGCCGCCTGGGCGGCTAGTCTTATTATAATAATCTGCGTTGTGCATCCCACCTTTATTTTAGAGAGTGATACATTTAATTAAATTTTACGGTCATCGTCCTCTTATGTGCGCGTAAAACCACTTAGAGGCGAGAGACACTTTTTTCACGATTATTTCAAAAGCACGTGGCATCATTTGACGTCAGTTTTTTTATGATCACGGGGAATCATTGCATTCCATCCCCAATCGAACGCGACATTTTTGGGGAAATATCTCGAGAACCAATAGGGATAACTGACGGTTTTTAGGGTCCACGATGCGGGTAATGGGGTGACGCAACATTTGGGCCTAAACTTTCTTTGGTACTGCGGCTATGACGTCATCAAAATCTTTTATCAACGATATCTTTGCAATGGTTGGTCGTAGGGAAACGATTCCATACATTCTTTTGATCAGTTTTTCGAGCTCTACAACATGGGTATACTTTTGAGTTGCGATTCTATGATTAATTTTTTCGTCACGGGGTACGTACATGGGAATGGCGGATTTAACCTAACGTTTTCGAAGTTAAGTTCAGTAAAAAGGTTTTACCCAGGATACTAGTAATAATAATGATCAAAGTAGTTTTGGAAAATTGTTAAAAAAATTCTTTCTTTGTGAACTGTTTTAAGACTATTAATTTTTTCATTATTTTAATGACACCTATATTTTTGGTTTATTTATAGATACCATTATCATTTCAAAATGAAAAGAGGTAAAAACCAGAGAATTGTCTGCTGAAATGTATCGAGGTTTACAAAAATTGTTGTCAATGTTCCTTATTATGGACATTCTTCAGGGGCGGACGCAGGATACAGCTCATGCGGCTCAGGCTGTAGTAAAATTTCGGCAAGAGAATGGTTACTAAATGAGTTAAGCCATTCTCCTGTTCTTTTTGTCGATTTTTTACGTCGTCATTATCACGCGACGCAACGTCGTGTCACTACTCAAAAATCTGTCTAATACATTTTTCATGGTTTAGTGCATTATTTGTTGGCGCCCCATTTGACTGGCAAAGTTTAAGTAAGGTATAACTGCAAACCCCACCACCTCATTGTTCTTACTTACAGCTCAAATAAATTGGCCCCTTCTGATCTATGATGATACGAGTTATAACTTACAGTTTTGTCCCGATTCTACAGTAGTTTGACACCCATAGCCCTAATTGTAGCTTTGCAGTAATTATTTCGTTCTTCTGTCTATTTGAACAGTACAGCTCTCGAACGATAATAGGTTTTAGCCCAAAGTGTAAGCCTTTAAGTCTTTCGGTCGTCGGTAGGGTGGTCAAATACAGCTCAAAGCCCTTACCATACACATGCGTGGAACCTCTTTCTTGATTTTACCATGTCAGAGAATCATTGTTCTCCAAGATGTTTTTATTTCTCCAAACGAGAAGGGACTTTAGAGCTGAGATAAACCTTGCAGAAGATGAAAGAAAACATTGTGATGGATGCTAAGTAGGTTAATGTTTTCTCTTTTATTAAGTTTTGTTTGTTTGTTTTTAATTTAAATGCAGAACAAATAAACAAAGATGAATGTGAGTTTAGATTCAATATAATTTGTTCACACATATCTCTACTGTATATATATTTGTAAATTTGTGGAAAAAGAACATAATTTCATGATTTTTTATTATCTTTTGCCTTGCTAAACTCTGAACTTTAGAATTTTACTCCGAGTTGTTGATGTTGTCTTGATTACTTTAAAAACTTGTTATGTACAGTACACATCTGTAATTGAATGCCGCTTAATTTGAACATTGTTTACTTCGAACAAATTCTTTGGTCCCTTGAGTTTGGTCTAAAAAAGTCTTATATTTTGTGCCGCTTAATTCGAACTTCGAATTCGAACATTTCGTGAATTCAAAGTTTTTTCGGTCCCTAGGCTTTAAAACCACTCTTTAATTCCAACTTTTGCGCACTCCTGAAGAGGTGATACAAGAAGTGAACGAATATTTAAACGACATGATTGCATCACAACTGGAAGAGGAGCAGGAGGAGATTACCGATGTGTCAACAGACGCGGATGGTGGGAGCGAGACCGGCGAGACAAAAGAAGACAGTGAAGAAGAAGAAGAGGTACATGTAGAAAGCGATGACGAGGAGGTCAATGTAATTGATATTTAAGTGAAAATACCTGTACTTCCTTAACACATTTTGTTTTTTAACCTTGAAAAGTAAGGCGACGGCCCTTTTCCGTCGTTTTTCTTTCTTGAAAAATTCCCGAAATTTTAATTGTCCTTATTAAGGGCGCAGCGCCCTTAACCGTCGTTTTTCTTTCTTGAAAAATTCCCGAAATTTTAATTGTCCTTATTAAGGGCGCAGCGCCCTTAATCGAGGTAATAGGGTACAAGGTATTTGAAGACTAACTACTTTGCCGCTTATTGTCATCGCTTGCTTGAAAAAAAAATGAGATTGTTTTTGCAAAACGGCCTGTCTTTCCTTTTGCCAAATGTACAACCACAAAGTTGTTCTGTATTACTGCAGCAGCGTATTTTTGTCAAATTCATTTTCTTATTTTACTCGACTCTCTAGAACTTCTCTATCCCAAAATCCATGGTTTTGCAGAGTGTTGCAAAACGTTCTGTTCTGAAATTGTTTTATTCTGGAAACGTTCGATTTTTTAAGACATTCGATTTTGAAAATTTGAATGGTTTGTCCTTCATTTTATTTTTTTTTATTTTTTTATTTAATGAATAATTATACAGGATTTGGTTGTCAGTAAAAATGATATACATATGATATATACAATAAACTGCTATCAATAACCGTCCTGTGTGATAAAAATTCAGTTAAAAATGAACAAATAGGTTAGTAAAAAACAAAAGAAAATTGGACAAACAAGAGAAAACAAAAACCAACTAGAAGTGACAGGATGGCAGGCTCGACTAAATGAGATAATAATAACTGGATGTTGGTGAGACTTCTGAAGGAATGTAAGATAATAAATATTTTAAAAGATGCTATTATAAAATCAAATTAAAATCTTTTTATATACAAAATTAAATATTAGGAAGTGTATGTTACAGTAAAAGAGATGGATGCATGTAAGGAAAGGTACCGGTAGATAGAATAAGCAAAAATGGGATAGTGGAAGCACGAAAGCATAATGTATCAAGAAGAGACTCTATAGATAATACAATAAAATGGAAAATGTGAAAATAAAGAATTATGAAAAATGTTTTGAAATAGAAACTTTGAAATCATTTATATTATCGATTTTACGTATACAGATTGGCAGAGAATTGTATAAGCTGCCACCAGCGAAAAAGAAGCCATGTCTGGCGGTTTCCAATTTCACACGTGGCAACTTAATCGAATATAAATTATTCCTTGTTGTTTTACAATGATGAAAAGTCGAAAAATAATTTTCGAAGGCGTCAACATTTAACTCATTCAAAAGGCACTTTTTGACCATCAAACATTGATCTCGTTTGACTACATTAGCAATTTTGGGTAATCGCTTGTTGGTTTTTATGATTCTTCTGGCATGGTCATCGAGAGAATCCAGCCTTTTCATTTGTGTAGCGTTGTACATGACTTTCAGCGTACTGCTGTAGGTAAATATCGGTACTATAATTGACATGAAAACATCCAAAGCAGCTTTGCTCGTTAAAAATCCCCTCATGCGCTGTAATGTTCTTAGTCGATTACTAGCGGACTTATATTGTTTGTCAAAGTTGGTTGATAGTGATAGATGGTTATTAACAATTGTTCCTAAATATTTGTATTGTGTTACAAAATTAATAGGAGTGTCATTGCAAACTATATGCAGTGAGTTTTTCTGTAATTTCAAACGTTGGGAAGTTCCAAATAGCATAACTTCAGTTTTGCCTTTCTTAACATTTATGATAAGTTCGTTTTCACGAAGATATTCGGCAACAATTTCCATATCTGGATTCAGGTTGGATTCAATCACGTGAAAGTCTTTACTGGAAAAATATAATACTGTGTCATCAGCAAATTTTATGACAGTTGAATGTTTCAAGCGAGATTCGAAATCATCGAAAAACATCAACAATAGCAGTGGCCCAAGGATAGAACCCTGGGGAACACCGCAATATATCGATTCTTCTCATGAGTGGACATTTCCAATGTCAACAGTTTGTGACCTGTTGAATAAGTAGTCAGTAAACCATAACAGTTCCTTTCCTTGAATGCCGTAGGCTTGCAATTTAGCTAATAATATTCCGTGACCTATAGTGTCAAATGCTTTCGAAAGGTCGATATATATACAACCGACCATATTGCCATGATCAATCTCACGTCGCACACTGTCGCACAAAAGAGTGGATGATAACTTGGACGATCTCCTTTTACGAAAACCATATTGACTTTCACTTAGGATTTTTTCTTTCTCTAGAAACTCCATGAGACTATTATGAACAGCCTTTTCCAGAACTTTGGACAATACCGGTAAAACAGATATGGGTCTATATTGTTCTGGTTTAGAACTGTCACCAGACTTAAACACAGGTGTAACTCTGGCTTTCTTCCAAATTGATGGTGCTGTGGACGTTTCAATAGACATATTAATAATATGACATAGTGGCTTCGATATTAGTCTAGCACAATCCTTCAACAGACCCGGTGGTAGTTCATCAATGCCAGTTGCTTTTGACCTTTTCAGGGAACGGAGTTCTTTCTCGACGAATGCAACGGGTACATGGGCAGATTGGTATATTTTATCAGTTCTATGTGCAATCTTTTTAGTCGTACGTCAGATAAAATCTGTCAGGGGCATTGCAGCTGTTTTCAGAGATTTTACAACAGAACTGAAGTAATCGCTGAACTTGCCTACCAATGTTTTCTTGTCCTCGCCACCAGTCGCAAATGACTGATGTATGTTTCGACTTTTACTGGGGAAAACTGATTTAATGGATCTCCAAAATTTTTGAGGGTTACCAATGTTTTCTGATAAATTTTTTCTATGATAGTTTGCTTTTGATGTCTTGACTTTGTTTGAACACCAATTTCGAAGTCTTCTGTAAATTGACCAGTCACTCTCCTTCTTTGACTTTCGTGAAACATTTCGTAAATAGTCATTTAGTAGGTCGTTGTAATTGCTTTTTAAATACCTTGATCCCTCCAGGGGACGGTAGAAACAACCAACTAAGAATGATTTTGAATTTTTCACAAAAACTTCAATAAAAATAGATTCGAATGCAGGATTTTCTAAATCAAGCCTTCGCTTATAATTTCTTTTTGTCACTTCTTCTCGTTTGCTGTTCACATCCAAGAAAGATGCTCTACCCGAATTCTTATTTTTCCCAATTATCCGATAATTCGAACATTCGCTAATTCGAACAAATTTTTTGGTCTCTTGAGTGTTCGAATTAACAGATGTGTACTGTACTTTAAACATGGCACACTGGTCCTGATAAAAAAAATTACAGAGTTTGCTACTTACATTACATTAACTTTGATTTTTAAAAATTATTACATTACCCTGAGATATAGTGATGACTGTTTTTAAAGCTATATGTTTTGCTAGCTTTATTTGGAAATAATTCGTCAGTGAGTTTGTTAGGGGTTCTTACATCATTAATACTTCACAGCTCAACTGTGCAGTTTACAGTGATTGCCATTTGTTGTTAAAAGCATTTCCTAAAGAACAAGGATAAATATTAGATTTCTGTGTATCCTCTGATGTTTCAGATGTAACTGATACGTTTATTTTAGTTAACGTGGAAGCAAACTGAAATTTTAAGGAAAACAATTTTGTGTAATTTCTTATGTTTGTTGGGACTTCATCAATCATTATTCTTCCTATCCATTAACAATATTCATCATCTAAATCAGTGCAAAATTAAATCAACGCTTGATCAGTTAATGTAGCCTTGTAACCTGAAGGAGTTACCCTCCAATCTCACAATTCATGTTTTGTTTTTAGGAGACCTCAAGGATTTTCCCCAAAATCCCCAATGTTGCATTGGTTCTTGGTTTTTTTTCTGGTTCTCTATAGAAATCCTGTGTTTTTCCTAAAACATATGGACGGTCATTTCTGTTGAAAAGGCTAGATGCTTATTCTTTGTGGTGTTATTCCCAAAGTGCAAGCTTTTGCAGCATCTTCAAGTTATAAAATAATCAGACTGAAATCTTACTTATATGCAGTTCAATAATTGCTTGTATTTACAATAAAAAGGCATAAAACAGTTAAGAAAAAAAGAAATGAAAATTGGCAACAAATACCCAGGAGATCAAGTGATAAGAAAAAAGAGAAACTGCGTAAATGTTATAAACTGTTTGTATTGTGTGCTTTTGGGAAGAACAGTTAATAAATTACGAGAAATGTACACTGAACATGTCACATGGCTTCAGCTGTCCTGTTTATAGTCATCTCCATTATAGGTTGAAATAGGAAGTGTTGTAAAATACGATGTTTATTTTTCTTTCTTTTAGTATATATATAGCTACATTCCTTTTTGTTGAATAAAGCCAGTATCTTGGTTTCAACTTGGCTTATCTTTCACATCAATTTATTCAACAAAAAGAAAAGAAAAGATGAGTAAGGCACTGAGGCCTTCAAGATTGGATGTCGATCCTCTTTCTCCAAAAGCTGCAAAGGAATGGAAACATTGGAAAAGAACGTTTGATAACTTCATTACTGAGTGTGGGGAAGAAGCACCCAATAAATTCAGATCTATTGTGAACTTTGTGTCATCAGATGTTTTTGAGTATGTCGAAGAGTGCACAACTTATGATGAGGTGGTTGAGACTCTGACAAAATTATATGTGAAAACTCCGAACACAATATTTGCACGTCATCAATTAGCTACACGAAAGCAGAAACCGGATGAATCGCTCGATGAGTATTTAGAGGAACTGAAGAAGCTGAGCAAACATTGTGAATTTGTTACAGTTACCGCAAAAACTTACCGCTCAGAAATGATTAGAGACTCTTTCATTAATGGACTTGCTTCTAATTATATACGTCAACGTCTTCTTGAGAATTCTGAACTTACTTTAGATGAAGCTCACGAAAAAGCTCGAACGCTTGATCTTGCGCAACGGAATTCGGAAGCTTATTCCCAAACGGTCCAACTAATGGTAGCCGCTGCTGCAGCTGTCCCTGAACAAGACTTTTCAGAGGATACACTATCTCTTGCTGCTATGGGAAAGTGAAATTTCAATAAAATGACAGACCAACGTAAGAAATGTTATTTTTGTGGTGGGTCTATGCATGCTAATTGATCTTTGTGCCCTGCTCGTGAATCGACCTGTCATAATTGCTTCAAAAGAGGTCATTTTGCAAAGGTGTGTCAATCTGAAAAGAAAAATTCTAATCTTTCTGCTTTGTGTTCACCAACACTATGTGCTGTAACTGCTGCTTGTCCATCAAACCTCCGTCATGCTTCTGTGTCTGTTACCATTAAGGGACTCACTATGAATGCTCTTATTGACTCTTGCAGTTCCGATAGCTTTATCAGTGATAGTGCCTTCAAACGAATTAATATTCCAATGACCCCCTCAAACAAGAAGGTTTCATTAGCACTCACATCAATGGAATCTAACGTTAAAGGAAGCTGTCAATTAACTTTCTCCCTGAACGATGTAGTATATGAAAACGTGAAAGTTGATATTCTTCCAAAACTTTGCAGTGATATTATTCTTGGCCATGATTTCCAGAAGCAGCACAAGAACTTGACATTCCAATTCGGAGGTATTCAGCCAGACCTCATTATTAAGCCACCAATATCTTCTAATCTAAGCGCATTATCTGATCGCCCTGAAGTATCAACAAAATCACAGTCAAGGCAGGAACCCTTTGAATCGCCGAAGTTAGCTACAGCACAGAACTTTGCTGATGTTTCGCCACCATCACTTTTCAAGAATTTGCCACATGATATTAAACGGATTGCAATAAAATCAAGATCTTTCAATAAAGATGACCAAGAATTCATCAAAAAGGAGCTCCATTCCCTTCTAAAAGCTGGTGTGATTCAAAAGAGTGACTCCCCTTGGAGAGCCCAACTTCTTGTGGCAAAGGATGAATTCAATAGACACCGCAAACGAATGTGTGTTGATTATTAACAAACTATCAACCTGTTTACAAATCTTGATGCATATCCACTTCCTCAAATTGACGAAATGGTGAATAATCTTTCAAAATACAAATACTTCTCTACGTATGACCTGAAAAGTTCTTACCACCAGATTCCTTTACTGGAGCACGAGCGGCAATATACAGCATTCGAAGGTCTCGGAGATTTGTATGAATTCGTCGGCATGGCTTTTGGTGTGACAAATGGTGTACCATGGTTTCAACGGAAGATGGACGGTCTAGTTGCGGAAGAAAACCTAGATGACACATTTCCTTACCTCGATAACGTTAATATTGGCGGTTTTGATAAAAATCATCTTGAAAGGAATGATGTTGCTTTTCGAGAAATGATTAAGAAGCGAAACATAACTCTCAATGAAATGAAAACGGTTAAGTGTGCAACATCGATGAACATTCTGGGGTATCAAATAAGTCATAACTGCATTAAACCAGACCCAGAAAGATTGCTTCCATTGCTAAACTATCCACCTCCGTCTGACGCAGCTTCCCTCAGACGAGCATTAGGCATGTTTGCATACTATGCGAAATGGATTCCTGAGTTTTCGGTCAAAGTTCGACCGCTTGCAGATACTTACACCTTCCCCCTTAACGAGGTTGCGATCGAATCATTAAGCTGAGCTTGGGAAAGCTGTACTCGCTCTAATTGACGAAGATATGCCATTCGTTGTGGAATGTGATGCTTCCAATGTTGCTGTTTCTGCTTCTCTCAACCAAAATGGTCGTCCAGTTGCCTTTATGTCAAAAACGTTATCGAAAAGTGAGAAATGGTATCCTGCTGTTGAAAAGGAAGCTCTTGCAATTATTGAATCGGTGCGGAAGTGGAATCATTTATCATCTCGCCAAACGTTCACCCTGATTACGGATCAACGATCTGTCGCTTATATGTTTGACAATCGGAAACGTACCAAGATAAAGAACAGTAAAATACAGACGTGGCGATTGGAACTGGAGGAATTTTCGTACGTAATTCAATACCGTGAAGGAAAATGTAACGTTGTTGCTGATTCTTTCACACAAGCTCACTGTCTGGCCGTTTCAACTAGCCTTGAAGTTATTCACTCACAACTTTGTCATCCTGGAGTGACACGCCTACTGCATTTTGTCAAAACTAAAAATTTACCATACTCGGCTGAGGATGTCAAGCGTACCTGTGCAAATTGCAAGGAATGTGCTGAGCTAAAACCCCAATTTTACAAGGGCGTTAAATGGCAGTTGATCAAAGCCACACGACCAATGGAGCGACTGAACATTGACTTCAAGGGACCATTGCCCTCAGCATCACCCAACAAGTATTTCCTGACGGTGATCGACGAGTACTCTCGCTTTCCGTTTGTAATTCCGACTCCTGATGTATCAACAACAACTGTCATTAAATGTTTGGACTCCATCTTCTCCCTTTGTGGAATGACAGAATATATCCATTCGGATAGAGGGAAATCATTCATGTCATCGGAGCTTGTTAAATACTTAACCGAAAGAAGCATCGCATCAAGTCACAGTACACCTTATCACCCAATTGGCAACGGCCAAGTTGAGCGTTATAACAGGATTGTCTGGAAATCGGTACGCCTTGCACTTGCTTCTAACCAATTGCCTGTTTCCCAGTGGGAACGGGTCTTGCCAGATGTTTTACATTCGATTCGATCTCTCTTATCGACAGCCACTAATTGTACGCCACACGAATGTTTCTTCAACTTTCAACGTAAATCCAGTCAAGGAAAGTCATTACCTTCTTGGTTGACTCCTGGCCCAGTTTTCCTACGAAAATTTGTTCGATCAACCAAAAATGATGATCTGGTGGAAGAGGTTAAATTGACACATGTAAATCCGACGTACGCTTATGTGAAACATAATGGTCGTGAGTCAACAGTGTCACTCTCCGATCTTGCACCTTGTCCACGGGGAGATGATCAAGAGAACATTACGGATCAAGCTGAGATCTCGCCTTCAATCGATATTGAAGAAATCGCTGTTGAAGGATTGTCAGAGGAACCAACCGACTCAACCAATACCATCAAGGAAACCGAGCCAAAATCACTTAACTTGCGCCGCTCAGCACGAGTCAGGCACCAGCCACAGATGTACGGTTTTGAGGATGACGAATGAATTCCTAACTGAGGGAGATTGTTGTAAAATACGATGTTTATTTTTCTTTCTTTTAGTATATATATAGCTACATTCCTTTTTGTTGAATAAAGTATCTTGGTTTCAATTTGGCTTATCTTTCACATCAGGAAGTATTTTGTTGTGTTTACATTTTTGCTTTAGTATGTATGGACTGTATAATGTACAATGGGATGGAAATACTTCTGATTGCTAGTTTGAATATTGACTAGACTTTGTCATATGATTATGTTTTATATCCAAAAATGTTATGATTGATTTGCTTTTGTATACTTGCATTTGCCATTCTCCTTTTGGGATTCAAAATCCAATATCTTACCTTCACATGGTGTACCCTGTTAATTTAACCATGGAATTCAAGTAAGATTTCATGATCTGCATTTTATTTAGAGATTGAAAAATCAGTCAATTGAATGGTTAATGGTTACTATATACATACTAATTTACTATCTTATTATACTAATTCGCAATTGTGCATCCCACTTTTATTTTAGAGA
This sequence comes from Turritopsis dohrnii, assembly GCA_027922465.2. Classification (NCBI taxonomy): domain Eukaryota; kingdom Metazoa; phylum Cnidaria; class Hydrozoa; order Anthoathecata; family Oceaniidae; genus Turritopsis; species Turritopsis dohrnii. The sequence goes on from BQMF02000023.1 coordinate 1,169,417, forward strand.
GTGATATATTTGTTTTTTTTGCACGGTCAAAACCTTCTTATTTTTTCCCTTTTCGTCGTAAAACCACGCAGCGGCGACAGACACTTTTTTTGATTTTCGGCGATTAGTATATGCTCCTACGTTTTGTTATTTTTGGTTTGCGCAGTGGAAATCAGCCGAAAAACGTCTTTGGAGGAGTGCGAGCAATGCAATTTCTTCGTTCGAAATTTGTCAACGATCATTTCGTGAGCAAGAAACTTCGCGAAGAAGACGTGTTTCTTTTTGTATACGAATATTTCAATTTAAATTTGATTGTTTTCGGCAGCAAATCGACGAAAGAACCGACGAAGAAACACAGGTTTGTATGCACGAAGGTATTGTTATTATTATAAAACGTTTTATTATCGTTTGTTTACAATGAAAAATCATATTTAGATATACAGAAGAAGTGCAGTGAAGTTTTTAAAAATTAGCTGCAGAAAGATCGAACAAACAAAAGGTATTATTATAAAACTTTTATACAGAAGAAGTGCAGTGAAGTTTTTAAAAATTGGCTGTGTAGAACGAACGGACAGGTCTATACGAAAGTAGTAATATCATAAGACTTTTATTGTTTAATATTTTAGATTAATAAAAGAACAGGTTTTTAAATGTTTGTTTACGTTTTAGTTATCAAATATCGCTATACAGAAGAAAGTGCAGTGGGGAAATGCAGTTTGATGTTTATTTACACAGTAAGGAATGGTTTTAATTTAGTTTTGAAAGATTAATTGATTTAGCTTTGAGTGGATGTCTCAGTTATTCTGTTCTTTAGTATGTGTATATGCTGCTGGATGAAAAGGAAGCCGAGAGAAATTTGTTTTGGTCACGCGCGCTGATTATTACATTAAAAATGGTCCTACAGCTATGGATGTTTTTATTTTTCATGACGCTGTGGAAGTGGGGAATGTGTTATGCTGTCTAATTGTATCTAATGTATCTAATTTATATCGATGCTTGATGCTTTTGTCTGCCTGCCAAAAAGTACAAAATCTACTGGAAAATTCAGAAAGTTTAGCAGTTTTTCCAAACGAAGAGAGCAGTTTTATGTATTTCACTTAAAAAAAAATGGTAGCGAAAGTGTTTTATAAATACCTATGTATGTTTGTGCTGGAAAGTAAATAAAGTATTAGTAATTTGTTTACAGGTATGAATATAGAAGTAAAGAGTTTAGAAGTGTTTGAAAATGTCTACAGAAGATGAGCAATGCTGTTTAGTTTACTAACATGTGAATTGGCAGTGAAAGGTATCCCATTTTGTTTGAAGTTCAGCTAAAGTTAAAATAGTATAAATCTATTTAGTTATAACACAATTGGTATGCTGGATAAATAAGAATAAAGGGTTGTTTAACTGTTGTGAATTAGCAAGAGGAGATTTTAACTCAGATTAAAAATGTGGTTGTTTTCAATTTTTTATAAACTCTTTAGATATATAAATTCTGTCATTACGTTTGTGTTTTTAATTATTATTCATAAGGTAGATGTGAATGGATTATATATTTAAGAAGTTCATTAGTTATTACTGTGCAATGAAATGTTTATGCATTATTTTGTGTTATGGTAATCGTTTACGTACCTGGGTATATATATATAAGTTTGGGATTACGATTTTATTTGTGACTTTTTATCTTCTGGATAAATTTTTGTTTTAAGGATAAATGCGTAGTTGAATTTCATTTTTTGTTGTTGTTTATTTCAATATTCTTATAGCATGATTAGGTTTTCGGTATTACAGTACTACAATACGGTATTTTGTTGTTTTGAGTTATTGTTTTTAGGATGAATGCGTATTTGAATTGCATTTTTGTTGTTGTTGTTGTTTATTTCAATATTCTTATAGCATGATTAGGTTTTCGGTATTACAATTCAAGTATTAATTTTTTAGGTAATAATAAAAAAAGCATAAAGAAATGAAACTCATGGTTTTAATCATGACGTTGATGGTTTTGGGAAGAACAGACTATATATCATTTCTAAAATTCATTAATGGTAGCAGTCGAGTAGTAACTTTGGAACAAAAGAAAAAGTTGGAAGGTATCAATTTTGTAATGTTCGGTTTCGTATGTCTGGGTAAACAGTTCTGTGTTGTATGTTGCCATTTTTTTTACATTAAAGTTACTTCTCTTCTGCGTATAAATATATTATTCTGAGCCATGTTGCTATTTGTTTCTGTTTTTAATCTTCTGAATGTAACAACAAATTAATGCCTGAAAAAAAACTTTTACACAAGTTAAATTCTGTGACACAACGCATACTGAACATGGTTGGCGAGCGACGCGTACGTACCACAGGAATGGTGGATTTGACCTAATGTTTTCAAAGTTAAGTTCGGTAAAAAGTTTTTACCCGGGATACTAGTAATGTCTTAATTTTGAATTGTTCATTGTCTGTCTTTTTAGAAACATTAACAGTATCAGCACCTACTGCTGCAGCAACAAATAGCAAATTAATTTAATCAAGTCTGGAACTGGTAATTTCTTGAAAGTGAGCATTCTAAGGAGGTTTTTCGTACAACAGAAGGAACATGTTTTATTGGACATAGAATACTAGTTTTATGACTTTGTACATAAAAGACGTTGACATTTTATATTATGTTGTATTTACTTTTGTTGTGCTAATATCGAATATTTTAAATTTTCGCTTCTATCCTTCTATCTGTGGTTGCAATGCTTGGGGAAAATAATTTTGATGTCTGGGGTTCACCGTGACTAACTGCAACAGAACTCGTCTGTTAAAATGATCGCACATTTTTGGACGGCATTTTTCTGGAAATCGGGTTGTCCCGTATAAAAATCGGGAATCGGAATACTTACTGGAATCCGAAAAGTTGAGATTGACCTAAAAAATCTTTCTGCGTCCGCCCCTGGTCTTCCTTATTACAAAGGTCAATCAAAACATATTCCCACAACATGGCTTGATTTTGAAGGGAAGTCATCTTAAGGATTGGCAGGGATGAGGTTTTTGAGACCCTTGTAATCATCGAGCCCACTATTACTAGAGCTTCGGGACCTTCAAAACTTGACGCCGATCAGTTTAAAAACATTTTAGTAAACAACAAGTATATACAAAAGTGAAGAAAAAGAGCTACGTGGGCAAATAGCTCTACTAGCTCGTAAACTTGCTACTTCGTATATCGATCCGTGTACAATAGATGCTTATGTCGCCTCCAACCTCCAACCCCTGAATAAGAACCCGGGTGTCAGACCAATTGGTGTCGGGGAGGTATTGAGAAGAGCTATAGGAAAAGCCATTGGATGGACTCTTAAAGATGATATTCAAACTGCAGCTGGACCTCTCCAAGTTGCCACAGGATTAGAAGGGGGAGCTGAAGCAGCAATTCATGCAATGAGAGAGTTCTACGAGAGTGAAGGGTTGATTCTGGTAGATACGAGTAATGTGTTTAATTCTTTAAACGGAATGGTGGCGTTACACAACGTACAATACATCTGTCCACATTTTGCCCCTATTCTTATTAATACATATAGAAAAGCGTCTCGACTGATCATCAGTAATTAGAAGATCACATCGCAGGAAAGAATCACACAAGGTGACAACCTTGCTATGTCATTCTACGCAATAGGGACTGCCATGATGCTAGAACGATTACGATCTGCGAAACCCATCAAACAGGTTTGGCTAGCAGACGATGCAACTGGTGACGGTAAGATCTTCAAATTGAAGAATTGGTGGGATTTATTAAACATAGAGGGGGATAAATGCGGTTACTACGTTAACGCTCCTAAATCTTGGTTCATGGCAAAAAACGAACAGATGCTCAATATTGCAAAAAATATTTTAAAAAACTCTTCAATTCAATTTATGAAGGATGGGAAACGTCAAAATTGTCAAAATTTTCTGACAACGAATATATTTTTTTGATATTTTTTCTAGAAATATCTTGATATTATGTATGTTGGATAAAGAAACTTTTTTGTAAATGAAGACTTTCACGAATAGAAAAATTTGCAAAGTTTTTTGTATGAAATATACACAAAAAGTTTTTGTATTTCATAAAGTGCAACTTTTTTCTTTCAGTGATTTATTATATTAGACATTTAGACTTATTTATTATAAGAGACATAGTAGTAATCAAAGACATTGACAACTGTATTCTCAATGAATAAAATGTTTGTTTTGAATGAATTTCATCAGAAAATGACATATATATATGCAGTATTATGTGTGCAAACTTATACAAAACACATAATTTTTCACTACGTTCCAAAGCTTTTATCTTCTCTGACAACGATTTTCCAAACTGTTCTTCCATTATTATGGCCTACAAGTTCTTTTGCATTGAAAATACAGTTGTAAATGTTTTATACCACTGCTGTCACTTGATAAACCTGACAAAGAGAAATCAAAATGTTGCAATTGAAATACTGATAGTTATTGTTGACCAAATACCTTTATTCCAGGCATATTTCCAAGCACTTTTCTACTGCCGTGTAACGGTAGTAGAAACTGAATCCTTAATTGAGTTTCGAAACTCGATCCTATCAATTTGAAACTCAAAAGATTTATGAAACATTTTCAATCTCAATTTTGTACTTCCACAAAAACACGAGAAAAGTCCATTTCATCCATCATCTTTGGATTATTTGTACAGCATTTGGCCTGACGAGATTCTCAGGTACTCTAGGGCGCAGTGGGGTCTTCTGGCTGTGATTTTTAAAGGAACAGTTTTAAGTGGCGACAAAAAAACTCGAGAAGAAAAAGAAAATTACGTAACGTAAAATGGATGAAACATTAACACACACACCTGTGTTTAGTTGACCCGTTTTATAATTCAAAAAGCTATTTTTCACCATAAAAGTATCAATAACTTTTTAATGGACAGGTTTTACATAACTGTGCATGGGTATAAATTTTTATCATTCGAATTGCTTATTATCTGGGCCCACCAAAGAAATAAAATCGTTGCTTGAACATTTTAAAACAACGGGAATTGGCAAGGTACTAAAAATGAAGAAATGGGACGATTTGCAAAATCGCGAATTTTCTTGTTTGAGCGTATTTGGTGTATTTAAGAAACCAGGTGTATAAAACTTTTAATGCCGTGTTTGTTACTTGGAACCTCGATTGAATAAATGTCACATTTCATAAAAAGATTTATCACAGTTTGAAGATCCTTCTTGCAGGGGTTCTGCAGAATAAAAGCATTAAACCCAACTATATACATTGATATTATAAAAATGAAACAGAGTTTGCTGACTTTAAAGCTGTTTTGAAATCGTTGAAAACGCTACAATCGCAGAAATTGAAGACATCACCCCCTGCACCCCCTGCAAACTGCTTTTAAACTCAATCTTCCAAAAGAACTGTAGTAGCTAAAAATGCCTGTTATTCCTATTAATGCCGGATATATAAAATCTTACGATATAAATTTGCCCCAATTTGCAAAATTTAATCTGGCAAAATCTTTCAAAAACAAGCAAACATATCTTGCAAAATTTTTTCAAAACAGGCATTCACAAATATTAATCTCGCAAAAGTTTTTCAAATTTGCCACATATATATTCACAAAAATGTTTCTTTTGTGTTTCACTTTTATCATAATTTTGATTATTCGATAAACATCAAAAAGTTTGAAAGAATTTGGTTTTCTTGATTTGGTATATTATATTGATGCATTACAATAAAAATAGATCAAGTTAAGAAACATAGCAACAAAAACAAAATGTTTGATTAAGAAAGACTTACGTTAACAATTCATTTATTTTTACAATAATTAGGAATGCCAATTCTTCACAAAATAAAATTTTTTCATTCGCAAAAATAAGTATTGTAAAAATTTATCCCGCATTAATTAGTATGAATAAGGTATATATTTTGAAGCTATATATATGCTTTCTGACCTGCCAAGCATCAAATCACCCATTTTTGTTTCTATAAAAACCTTGTTCTATTGGAATGTGTGTGTTAAATTAGTTTATTCTCTTCAGAGTATTATATAAACTTAATCTTGATCATGTTGTTCTTTTTTAGAATTTGTGTCAGACTTTTGCTTAAGTCAGACTAAAACGTTGATTGTTTTTATGTACCTATATTATTTCAAAGTGGTCTGCTTAAGTTGTTAAAGTCCCTTTTTGTTAAATCAGTTTCTTTGCTCCCTTCAGCTACAAAACACCATTTAAGTCGGACGTTTTTTTAAGTTTCAAACGCTGAAAATTCAGAAATTCAAAAGTTTGAAAGGAATATTTTGAAATCAAACCTGCATTGTATTTATGTTCAGGTTGAAGTTTCAATTTTTTTAAACCAATGGTGTCAAAGGGGAAGCTGCAAACTAAAACCGTTGCAGAAAAATTTTGTGTTTTATTTCCTTTGTCACTTTTTTAATATTCCAGATAAGTCAGGCTAAATAAACAGAGTCTGACTTAAGATGAAGTTCCCGTTAAGTTTGACCGATTTTTTCGGACCCTTGAGAGTCCGACTTAACAGGGTGGTAGTGTAGATTATTTCAAATTAATTATTTGCAACCAAGTATATAATATGGTAACTGCTGTTATCTCTATTATTTTTATCACTTTTATAAATGAAGAAATCATAATGCATAGCAAGAAAATGTCATTTCTTTCCAAACCCTTCTATATGTAAAGATGTGAAATATAGATATAGATATTTTAAACGTGGTATTTTACTCAGGCAACCTATATTAAGGCTTTCTAAGATTGGAGTGAGGATGGAAATTGAAACTACTGACCTCACCCGAAAGAATCACTGAAAATAGCAAATCATGTGAAGGACCTAATTAGTTTCACCAAGAAAATATTTCTGGCAAAACTTTAATTTTTATTAAGGCGAAAAATTGACTGATGCCTCTGGTCATGTTTTTATTAAGGCTAATATTTCGCAAAATAAAAATTAACCTGCGTCCCTGGTCATGTTTTTACTCCCGAAAAATGGCGCATTGAAAACATAAAACATAAACAAACTAAAACGAAGAAACTTTTATGCGACAACAGTCAAATTTTCGCAAGTAATTAAAGTTGTTATCGCTTGTTTCCTATAAATATAGCGCATGGACTACTCGATTATAGATATCGAGTAAAGATTTTCTATTATAGGTTATACGTTATAGGTTATCGATTTTGAACGTAGGTTATAGATTATAGATTATAGGTTATAGATTATAGATTATCAGTTATAGGTTATAGATTATAGATAATCTATAATAATCTATAATCTATAATATAGATAAAATTTTATCTATACATAGATTATAGATAAAATCTAATCTATAATATAGGTAATTATAGATTAATCTATAAATCAATGTTATTTTTTTCCCATGGACAGTCACAATTGATCACGTTGTCAGTACCATACCAGATAAAATTATACATTATGATGGCTTAAATACCGAAGAAATCAGCAATCAAGAAAGAGAAATACAAACCGAGATATAAATGTATACGTAACGAAAAATCTCTTGTAATGGCGAACTATGTTACTGACTTCCAACAACTACCCTTGAATTTAGTATATTTATTTGATGATCCAGACGATCAGGTTGAAATTCTGAACAAATTAATCACAGATTGTATTAACAGCTATGCACCATTAAAAAGAGTTAAACTTACAAGGCCAAAAATGTCCCAAAGATCATAGAGCTTCAAAAACAATAATTGTTACAACGGGAAACTTATCGCAATGATAATTCAGTGATTTATCATGAAAATTATCAACACACTAGAAATAAACTTAAAAAGGTTATAAAAGAAACAAAAGCTAGTTTTCTTCGTAAAGCTCTTTCTGACAAACAGCCTACGAAAGTTTCGAACACTGTGAATAGAATACTAAAAAAACAAAATAATCGCGTAAAACTTCACCTTTCCGATCTTAACACGTATTTTACTACACTTGCATCTCGGTTGACACGTAAAGATAATGAATCTCACAACTTTAGTGACTTTTTTAACACCATTGCAGAGAAAACTGATATTGAAACCTTTAAAATCAAGCACACAAACTACTACGAAGTTAGTAAAATAATACTTGGAATAAAAGATGATTGTTCCACGGGTGACAACGGCATTCTTATTCCTTACTTAAAACCTGTTATCGATGATATCCCTTCGCCTATGATAAACATAATCAACAACTGTATCAGCAAAAGCGTGTTTCCTACATCTTGGAAAGTAGCTAGAGTATGCCCGATACCAAAAATAGACAATCCTAAAGATGTTTCGGAGTATAGACCAATTTTAGTTCTTTCCATTTTAACGAAAGTTTTTGAGCTGTGATTTTATCGCAGCTGTGTCACTACATAGTATCCCAGTCCAGCTATAACCTCAACCAGTCTGGTTTCCGCAAAGGTCACTCCACCAATACACTTTTGCTAAAACTTAGAGATGATATTAGACGTGCAATGAACACCAGTGAAGTGACCCTGGGAATTCTGCTAGACTTCTCCGAGGCTTTTGACACTATTGACCACCGTGCTTTGCTTCAAAAATTGGTGTATTGGTGCTTTTTAACCTATACATCGTGGACATAATCGAAAACATCAACTGTAATTCTTTGCAATACGCAGACGATACCACATCATACCAGCATCGCAAGTTAAGAAATCTACAAAGTTGTATTGAGACGTTAGAACTCGATCTGCAAACTGTGTCAAATTGGGCGGTAGAGAACAGTTTAGTATTTAATAATGGTAAAACGAAATGTATGCTGTTTTCCTCAACACAGCTAAGCAAAAGGCATAAACTTAGTCAACCGGATAAATTCCAACTGACCCACGATAACAAACTTGTTGAAAGGTTGATTAATACAAAGATTTTGGGAGTTAACTTTGATGAAAATCTAACTTGGACAACTCATGTAAACAACTTAACCCTACTTAAACCAAGCTTTTTTGATTCGGTAAACTGCCAAGGGGGGGGGGGGGGGGGGGGGGGGGGGGGGCACTTAGTTCCCCCACCTAATAACTTTTGATAGAGAAATGGTTTTCAAATGAAATTTGGCACTGAGATACTTTAGTCATTCCCAAAACTAATTGGGAAAAAAAAATTTCAAAATTTCAAATTTCTAATTGATGACGTTACTAATTATGTCAGTGATTGGAAAAATTTGTGCGAAAAATGTCAAAAATAGGTCTTTTACTAATTTTCAAATTGTGGATTACAAAAGTATGTTTTTTAGATTGCTTTTCAACTTTTGGAAAGGTATTAGACCATGGTTAGTGAAAATTTCAAAGAATATCATATTTGACACATGAAAAGTCCTAAAATATACGGTCAAAGTTAACAAAATTCTCAAAAATGCTCAAAAACACGTAAAATGTCACTTTTTCAAATTTTTAGCTTCAGTGACCCATATTTTCGAGATTGGAAAAGATTTCTACTTGAAAGTTGGCAAGATCATTACTAATAATGAAGAAAAGAAGTTCCAAAGAAAAAATCTCAAAAATTCTCATTCTAAACATGATGACGTCACAAATTTTGTCATAATTATGCGATAAAAGTGTAAAATATGGCATTTTGAAACCGACTTGAGAGCCAAAGTTATTGGACTTTTTTGAAGTTTTTTTTCATTTGGAAAAGTTAGAACTAATATAAAATACATGAAAGAATTATGAAAACATGTATCCATCTTGAATATCCCATAATATCAAGTCAGGCAAAGTCAAAAATTGATATTTCACAACAACCGTCAAACGACAAGCGACCAACAGTATTTACAAATGCTTATCACAAATCAGCTTTGAATGTTTCTCACACACTGGCTCCCCACATTCTTGACATCTTGATTTGACTTTTGTCAATTTGTCCTTCCCCTGTTTGTGACCAGGACCCATCACATTAGCGATGCAAATGCGACACCGCTGTCGTTTTTCACCGTTCCGCTCAAAGTTGCCATGTTCAACTGCGGGCATCCGTTCACGGGTACCAAGAATAGTTGATATCTTACTTTTGACATGACTTTGCAAGCCATTCAAAGATCTCTCTGCTACAAATGGTTTCACAAGACCCATAACAAGCTCCCAACCTTTCTTCAAAGAATTTACTTCGCTGAGCAGAATACCTTTCTTGATCGCAAAAACAGACAATGCGTTGCAGCGAATGTATCCAGTAGATAGAAGAAGTGGACCATTGTCCAACGATGAATAAGAGATTTGCAAGAATACTTTGACATTTTCATGTCAATAACATCGGTGCCCCCTTTCGTGAAGTCGTAAAACTTGATGATTTGAGGCTTACACTTCATGTCATCTCTTGTAATGCCCAACAGAGGATGCATTGACGATAAAACCAAAACATTTTTTCCCCTTTTGATTTGGATTTGGTTGTGTAGGCACACAATGCAAGGTTTCCATTTTTTTGCTCCTAGTGCATAGTTGCTTGAAAATTCTTCACGATTCTTGGCATCCTTCAACTCATCTGGTAAACCAACGCGGTTTGATTGAAGCGTACCGACACACGTAATATCTCGAGAAAGTAACCAGTTAGCGGTTGAGATGGACGTATAAAGCCTGTCCATAGAAATATTTCTACCTTTCAGATGGTTGGCTGGCATTGATTCTACAAGACCTTTTACATAATCCTCTGTGGCATTCAAATAGTATGGGCCATCACTGTCAATGGGTTTGCCACAATACGGAAGGGTTTGATAAGTAAAAGGGAACCGGGCATCATTCAGCGACTTATACAATAACCCGTACTTAGCTGGTTTATTTGGGTTGTATTGTCTAAACCCAATCTGATGTCTCATTGCATACAATGTTTCATCTATTGCAAGAAATTCAGAAGGAGTCAAAACAGATTTCATTTTCTCGTTGAAAAAATTGGTCAATTCTCGTGCAGCAGCAAATCGGTCGGTTCTCCAGCGTTCATGACGGTCTTCTTGATTATCAAAAGACATTACCACATGTAAGAAGATAAAGCGATTCTTGGACATTGTGCCAGAGAAAACAGCATTGCCAGCTGTATCTGAGAATAACATATCAAGAGAATGCATTGACTGTCCAAGAAGACCTCATGCGTACAATAATCCAACAAATGCATAGAATTCTCGATCGGTCAAAAGATGCCAGTAACTATATGGTTCTTTGTCGGGAGGGAAACTATCTCTCAGTTTTTGGATCTTTTCATTTGTATTTCTCACAACTAGATTCACCATATTGTCAGAGAAAAGAAGAAAAAAGGAATCTGTTATTGTATCAATTCGAGAAGCTATAGGCAAAAGTGTTACCGGTAACGGATTACGTGGTAAAATGTCACATGACCGTTGTCGTCCAGTTGTGTTTGGCATTTTATTTGTCCAGAAAATCTTTTCAGTGTTTGGGTTCTTTCTGGGACCCAAATAGCCAGTGAAGACTTCAACACCTTCATCAGTGTCAACTAAACCAAATTTGTGCTTATCAAAACAACTTTCATCCAAAGATTTATCGATGGAGTTTACCAGACGCTTTTTGGTCAAGATTTTTCGCGAGGGACGTTGATATTCATGTTCACTTTCACTGTCAATGGTATTGTCAGCTTCAGCATTATCACTACATTCAGCATCTGCCAAATCTGGAACAACATCATTGTCACCACCAAATACTTCTTCAAGGACGTCTTCATAATCACTGTCATCATTGCTTGAGTTTTCGACAAAGCGAAGAATATCTTGAACAGCTTCTTCGGGGCTTATTCTTCTTCTTTTTGACATTTTGTATTACTTATATCTATCTAAATATAAATCAGTAGTGCATGTACATTTCTATTACTCAATTTACCAAACAGAAACTTAGTTCAACTAGAATTTCAAGATTTTCCCACTAAAATCAGTGAAAAATGACGTGAACGAGAAACTGCCGCTGAAAGAAAATTGAGCTAATATTTGAGCACAATAGAATATTTTTTTCTTTTGAAAAATAAAAAAAGGGATTTTATCACTTTATTATGTGTTACAAATGAAAATATAAATGAAGAAAATATTCAAAAATGAGCCCCTAAGCCCTTCAATTATAAAGTCGCCGAAAACGGTCATTTGCTGGTTGTCACCGACAAAGCCCTCGCTCCGGCAAATCTGACAACCCGGCCAAAGAAATTTTTTTGCTCATATGTTCGATATAAAATTTGAGGAAAAGTCATAAAATTTCAGCCTGATACCCCAAACCGTTGAACCACAGCGTTAATGAACTGCCCAAAAAAATCAGATTACTTAGAAATAAAAAAGTTTTTGCTAAGGAGGCAAAGGCATATTACAGGGATAAAGCTCTTGCGAGATCTTTGTCTTTTAAATATGATATTTTTAGCATTTTGAGTCTGATGCATCGAATTTTGCCCTTTTGATTTGCCGTTTCATTGATTCTCAATGGTTCTGCTTTTGTTAGACTGCAAGTCTTGTACGATCGGCAATCCATTCTCGAATCATTTTCCCATTTTGATTCACGTAACCAATTCATTTTTTTCCCCAGACCTTTTGCCTTTAAAGTTATCTATTAGTTTTTAGTGTATATATAATGAAGTTTTTAAATATAATAATATATAATATACTGTTTATATTGTTGACATTTTTTTTATTTATTTATTTTAATTTCTAGGGTGAAGAACCATATTTGTATTTTATGGAACTCAAATAAATGTTTTAATAATAAAAATTTTATAAACAAATTTTATTGCTTCATTTTCATAAAAGTATATACACATTATGTAAGAGTTCATAACCAGAGAAAAAAGTGATTTATTGGAATATTGAAATTAGCAATTTAAATCAAAAAGTGATTTCTTAAAATTAAAAATGTGATTCAAAACAATAGATTTTTATTGCTTGATTTGAAAAGTGATTTAAATCGATTTTTAGCTTATCCTTTTCTCATAAATGGTTACATATTTGTAAATTTCTTTCTGCATGAAACTTTTGTGTTAATGAAGCAGTTATTTGACATATAATGAAGAGGAAAGAGCTTTCATTTCAGGTGTCCGAATTTGTCAAAATGAGGCTGAATCAAGAGAGGCTTCATATTTAAAGAATGGCAAAGGTTGCTTCATTTACTACAATGTAGTTGGCTACCTTGAAAAGTTTTGGTGAGTCTCTTTAGTCTTTAAAAGTCAGTTTTCGAACAGTAAGTTGTTCATTAATTTTTTTTGAATATGGAGCTGATATAACTATCTTATTTATTTCATTTTCATTTCTTCTATGCATGTTTTTCAGATTAAGGAAGCTGCTTAATTTCTGGCTCATTTGACTTTGATTTCCCTTTTCATTTTCAAATTTCCCTCCCCTTTTAGCATTGATGCCACACATTCAAGTCAAGCAGCAAGATGTAATTATATTTCTTTAGCATTTAAAAAAATATATATTTAAGACTAAGCTTTTTGACTATCATACCATCATCAGGTTTAAAAACTTACAGACTTAAAAGGTCTCTAGGAGCCTCTGAAAATTATTGAAAATTCATGGAATTTTTTTAAGGTCTGGAGAAAGTCATAACAATTTAATAATTTTGGGGGAAAATCATGGAAACATTTTCACCTTTTGAATTTTTCACTTTCACTTTTCATTTTTTTTCTTTCAAAGTAATCACCTAACAATGGTGTCATTGAAGGCAATAATCTAGTTCATTATAGATATTGATTTTTCCATGGTTTGTTTTATTAAGCACCTGCAGTTTCTTGTTTTGCTGGTAAAGTTTTCATGTTAAGATTTTTTTTATGTTCAATTTAGGGGTCATGAAAATTTTACTTAAAAAATGAAAAAGTCATTGAATGTTCTTGTCACAGTTGCTGCCCTGAAGTCATGTAAAGAGGTAAATAATTTTTATTAGGGGCTCTTTTTTAATTAATTTTCTTATAGATATGTCAATGACTCACTACATAAGTATGCCAATGCGGTGATGAAGCGCTATGTGAATAAAAAGGAAGTACATGTTGTGTTATATGCTCTGAAAAATGTTGAAGTAGGCACAGAGATAAGGTAAGTTATTTCAATCTCTTTAAATGTGTGGTGAGAAAAATTTCTAACACTTGTAGTGTGTTTTTTTGTGTAGATATGATTACGGTGAAGACCCTGATATAATGTTCTGTCGTAGAAAGGTAAACTATTGATTCTAAAAATCAGAATGAGGCGCATTTCACCACAGTACCTACATTTGTTCATGTATGTAATTATAATTCTTGTAGGCTGAAAATCTGAAACCCTTGCACATTGATACTGTGGCACCTACTCGTGTAAGAGTTTCTTTCAAATTAGAATTTATTTCAACTGATTTTATCTAAGCTATAACTATGAGCTATTGTGTAGCGTATTTCGGAATATTTGGTCTGGTAGCTGTTGTGATTTATATTTTATAGCAATCACAGATTTTTTTTAAATAAATGGTTTTATAGTACATATCAATCAGTTTAAGCTTTAAAGTTTGTGTCCTCGATATGGGCCAAATTCTTTTTTGATACTGCGGCTAGGACGTCATTAAAATCTTTTATCAATATCTTTATAACAGTTGGTCATCTCGAAAAGATCCCATACATTTTACATAATCAGTTTTTTGAGCTCTATAGCATCGGTATACTTGCTGTTCGTAATTCTGTGATTTACAAGTATATTGCACTCAGTGTCATTGAAGCCTTGGAGATAACAAAGGCTAAATAAGACAGATAATGCCGAATTTCAGAAGAATAAGTTTAGATCTATTTTGTTTTTGTATTGTGAATTAGTTTTGAAATGCTGCTACCATTTTGTGCCATGTGTCACTTCTCTCTGCTTCACATCTCATTTTGAAGATAAAACCAAGTTGCAAGTTTATTAGGAATTCGATTTGAATAAATAGCTTTTATTGCAGTGTAAAATGCTCTTAAATTTTATTTTTAAAAAGTTATCACTATGTTACTTTCTGCATGTTATGATGAAAAATTTTCACTCAAGGATAGCTTTAAATATCAAAGGTTTTTTTTATATTTCATTCTAAAATATGTGAGATTTCAAGGGGGCTGTGTTGACCTAATGGATTATACAAAACATACTTACAATTGATATGCTAATATAATTATCTAACATAATTTTCCTATAAAGAATCATTTAATATTTTGTGATAAATTTAAAGATGTTAGTGTCGACCTTTAGGAGAGATAAATTATACACTGTTGACTTAAGGTAGAATTTCTAATATAAACTTATAGATGAATTAAATATTTGTTTTTTGTTTTTGTTTGGCATCAACTTAGATATTCCCTTTAGCTTGTTCAATGTAATTGTGTATTTGTATTATAGATTGAAAGTGACGCAGTGGGTATGATGCAGGTAATACAGATGAATTAGCAGCTGTGAGTGATGCAACAAAAACTGAAAAAGCAATTACCTTGAAACAAAATGAAAGGGCAACTCTTGTGGATGAGGTCGCTGATTCCATTCACAATGAAGACAACAGCGGCTCAACAGTTATTGATAAAACTGTTTTGTCTCCTTTTCGTGAAGAAGAATCAAATTCTGCTACTCTAAGGCTGTTTGATGGAAATTAATTAGTATGTAAATTTCTGTGATCCTTTTGATTCACTGCTGTACATTATTTTGACAGATTACATACTAGTGTTGACCTAATGGAGATTTAATTATATACAATGGACCTTAAAGTTGAACTTCTAATATAATTTTGAGTGAACATTGTGTCCATATATCATTAGTTAATATAATTTTCTTATAGATGAATTAATTCAGTTATATTTGTTTGTTGTTTTTGTTTGTTTTTGAAGTCATTGTTAACATTCAGCTTTAAGCTTTTTTCACATGTACGTAATGTCTTTACGGAGATTTTCATTCACATGCACTAAAATCTGTTGCAATAAAAAATACAATGTACATTTGGAACATTTGGAAATAGATCATTAGCAAAAAATGATGTAATTTCGAACAAAAGACGTCATTTCAAACGGTCGATGTAATTTTTCGAACGTTTTTTTCTTGAGGCTTACGAAGGCTTACGACGATTTTCTTAAAAACAAAATTTTTTGCTTTTAAGGAAATTGTCGTAAGGGCTTATGAACGTCTGTAAGACCTTGCGAAAACTTTTCCTAAAGAAGAGAATGAATGAACATTGTTCTAGTCGTAAGAGCTTACGTAAAAATGTACGTGCATGTGAAAAAAGCTTTAGAATTCTTACTGAAACTTTGTTTTTTTTCATCCCCATTCAAACTTTTGGTTAGGTTACGTCACATATTCGAATATTTAGTTTTGCTTGCAAAGAGAAAAAGAAAAAACTTGACATAAACAAAACCTAGCCAAGGTTTGAGGTCATGAACGTGAAGAGATGTCGATTATAAGGCAATTAGCAAAACAGCGTTTGCAGAAAACGCAAGAGGGAAATATTCGGAATGATCAAGACAAGGAAGCTTGCAATTCTGCTGAGGTCAACGTTTTGCCTCAAAACTCTCAGCTACCATCACAGAATGAAAGTGGATTAGGCTTGGTCGACTACAACTCCGTCACTGCAGAAGTTGAACAGTCATCAAAAGCAAGAAGGCGTAAGTTTTACCATAAGTTTACTGCTGAAGAGCGTTACCAAATCGGTAAATATGCTTCTGAAAATGGAAACTCTGCTGCCATGAGACATTTCAAAACCAAAAATCTGAAGGAAAGTACCGTACGCACATTCAAATCAAAGTATCGTACTCAAGTAAAAACTGATTTAAAAAACAAACGTTCTCCAAAGAAGACGTTGCCAGTCAAGCAAAGAGGATGTCCCACGTTACTGGGTGATCTTGATGCGAAGGTTCAAAAGCTCTTGAAACTATCCAGGAACTGTGGAGCTGTCATAAATTCAAATATAGGTATTGCAACCGCTACTGGATTTTTGAAAAATAGCACCGATGAAAGTATCAATCACCTCACTCTTACAAGATCGTGGGCGCCGAGTCTCTTTCACCGAATGGGGTTCGTACGAAGATTTGCGACGACTGGGACAGTCGAAATCCCAGAGGGTGTTTAAAGAGAAGCAGTGCTCCTGTTCATTCATGAAATAGTCCAGCAAGTTGAAGATAATGACTTTCCACACTCAATGATTCTAAACCGCGACCAAACTCCTTTGAAGTATGTTGCTTGTGGGAGAACAACACTCGCAAAGAAATCACCTACTACATTACCGATAGATGGTGTCTCAGATAAACGCGTGATCGCAGCTACATTTACGGTTACGCTAGATGATCAATTTCTTCCAATGCAGCTGATATACTCTGTAAAAAACTACAAGAAGTATCCCAAAAGTCGAGTTTCCAAAAGGTTTTTCTCTAAGTGCCAACCCCAAGCATTTCAGCAACGAAGAAGAGTCCCTCAAATTAATGGAAGAGATCATTACTCCATACTATAGAAATGAACGAAGGAGACTTGGTTTGGAATCAGAGCACCCTGGACTTCTGATCATGGATGTATTCATGGGACAGACAACCAGTGCCGTCAGATGTCTTCTTAAGGAGAACAATATATTTTTCACTAAAGTGCCAGCCAATATGACAAACCTTTACCAGCAAAATCGTAGATGAAGAAACTGTTCACGGAATGGTATGCCAAGCAAATCTGGGAAGCCCTCCAAAGCAGCAAGGATGCGGAAAGCATCGAAGTTCCGTTACAATTATCCAAATTGAAACCATTACATGCTAAGTGGATTGTAAAGTTGTTTAACGAAATGACATCAGAATCAGGGAAGGAGGTGATTTTAAAGGGATGGTTAAAAGCTGGAATTACCGATGGAATAGCAATGGGGAAATCGAAACTTCCATCTTTAGATCCCTTTCATGAAATAGATCCATTGGTAATCGAAGGGCAAGATTAAGACTTAGCACAAGCTTTGACAACAAGTGAGTGCCGTTTAGATGAGGGAGTGACAGCACACTCAAGTGATGAGGATAGCGAATGGGAAGATCCAGATGAATGCGGAGTTCGTGCGAAGAAAGCGATTCGAATGAAGATAATGGAGACAATCAAGATCACAATGGTGACAGGCATGATGGAGATGCATTTGCTTTAGTTTAAAGGAGTACATAATAAATAAGAAGAAAGTCATGATGAAAGCTCATATATTTCTGTTGTTTGTTATTGTTTTAGTTTCCCTTTATCGAAGAAAAAAAACACGAATTAGTTTACCCTGAAAAATTTTCGTAAAACTGAAGATCGCGAAATTAAATACCCGCGAAAAATTTCCAAAGCCGAAAATCGCGAAATTTTCTATCCGCGAAATTTAATACCTTTAAGATATTTCCTCATAAAAGTAAAAAGATATTTGCCTCTAGAGCTTTTTTCCTACTGTATCATTTGCCATACATATGCACTTGGTGTTGTAATTTTAAAAACTCCTGAATGAAAATAAATTGTAAGAAAAGGTTACCAAAAGAAGAGTAAAATCAACCAAAGTACAATGTTTTTAACTTTGTTAAGGATATGGTGTGTTTTGTCAAAAAGACTTTGATGCAGGAGATTTCTTGCTCCAGTACAAAGGTATTCACATTCAATTTTGTTTAAAGTAATTGTTATTTCTTGATTTCTTTGGAGGGATTTCTTAAATCGCTCTGCAAAAAACATGTTATTGGTTCTGAATTCTGATTCAAAAGGATACCTTGAATTACAATATCACTTCAAGCTATTTCATAAATCAGTTTCTATTCAACTCCACCCTATCTACATAGTCTGTTATATCAGAGAGTGAAGCCAAAGAAAGAGAATCCAAATATGATCAAAACAATCCTGGTAGCTTTGTTTACTATGTAGTAAAGAATCAGTATGGGAAAGCGATATGGTACGTGTTCTTCTAGTTCTCTACATAATTCTTATTCTAGCATTTTATAAGAATTTATAATAATTTTATAAGAACACAAGCCTCAGATTTGGCCAAAAAATAAGAACAAAATAAGAACAACCCGAGGGTCAAATTAATGTTCCAAAAATTAAGAACATCCTAAGCCTGAATTTTCTGATGAAATAAGAACAATTCTTGATAAGAACAACTTATAGGAATTCTCACACTGGCAAATGCTTTAGAAGTTGTTTTTCTTTCACCTTGCATACTAATATCGGTTCATTACCGAACAGCAACCATGCTTTTAAACAGTTGTTTTTAAAAAAATTATTTTACTGTAGTTCCATAAATAAGAACAAAATGAGGCTGATATGTGAAACTGCGTTTTTATACCTGAGAACAAAATAAGAACAATTCAGGCTGAAAAAGGCTCAAAAAATAAGAACAGCCAGCCTCAGGTCGGATTTTACTAGTTCTCATAAAAGAAAGTGTGTAATTAAGTTACAAAACCTGTTTGCATTAATTAAAGTCAATCAAACCTGTAAATTGATTGATTGATTGATTGCTGAGAGAGGGGTCCAGAGGCTTGGTACTGGCCCACAGTGGACAAGGAGTGGTGGTGTACTTTTTATTAAATAATCAAGTTATTACCAAGCTATTATAGTTTATGAAAGTGATGTAACATTATAACACATGTTTTTATTAAACATTTCAAGTCGCAACCTTAGATGAATAGGGTTCTATCTGGTAAAACCGCTATTTTGAGAATTTAGCATTTAAAAATTTGGTAGTATTCTTATTGAATATATTAAGCCAACCTTTACAAAGTGACATTCTTTGAACGCACATAGACCTAAATAATATATTTCAACCATAAAATCATGTTCATTATCAAAGAAAAGCCCAAAATTCGTAGTTTTAAATATTGCGATAGAACCTTTTTCACTAAAAATCAAGAAATATCGGGAAATGAAAAAGGTTCTATCTCAATAGCATTAGAATCTAGGCCTTTATAATGAAATCAGTGCGCCATTTTTCATAATTCAAATTAGACAGCTTCAAAATGTTTTCTCAAAACTGTTACTTTACGGTCAAAATATCGTGATATGATAAAAACGAGAAAAATTGACAATGTTACTAGTAAAAGTAATTTGAATATTTCTCAATGAGAGACTTATGAAGAAGATTGACATGAAATTATATTCATATCAAGTAAAGTGAAAAACGACCCTGTGTCGCTATGGTGCATTGAGACAGGGGTGTAAATTCCCAGCTCTGCCTGACATACACTCGCTCCAAATAGCGCAGTAACCTTGCTTTGTAGAAGTCATTGCTGTTAAGTTATATAATGTGAGTTTCTTCTTGTAGAAAAATGACCCTTCCTCTGCTTTTGGCAATGTTGTTACGTTTCCTAAGTCAAAAACAACGAGCAAAGTTTTTTCGTTTTTCGATCAATTTATCCTTCGTCTGGTCTTCACGCATTGCAAGTTTTTCAGCAATAAGATGATCATGGGCATTCTTATGGTCAAGGGTGATAGTTAGGTTTACCCGTAGAAAGCTTTGTTTTGTAGAGATCGTACATCTTTTCAATTTTTAGATCGGACTGTAAATACTTTTTGTTGGTTTTGACACGGCAATAGTGGGACTCCATCACTGGAAATGAATTGATGTGATTGATTACGTCACTTCTCTGCTCTGCAGTTACCTGGAGATGATTGCCATGCTTCCCTCCTCTACCATCTTCTTTTAATGCCCCTGAAACTTTGTCCTTATTTGGTGGACATTTTATACCATCTTTTGGGATATCGCGAGAGTCGAAATGGAAAAACTCTTACACACGCGAAAGGAACTTTCACCGTTCAAAAGAAAGTAAGAATAGCTGAACTTTTTTTGAGTCGTCTCGCCAGCTGAAGAAAAGCACACAATTGTTTGGGCAATGAAAGCATGCTTTGCAGTGTTGTGAAGCTCATAGAATTGAAGAAAGATTTTATACAAAATTTGTGAATCTAAATATTATTCTCTAACGTTTATTAATTTTGGCTGGTTCTAAGATGGGTTTAGCAATTGCTTAGCTACAAAACAATCACGGACCTTTTTCACTTAAGATAGAACCTTTTTCACTTAATAGACTTATCAGGGAAATTGATCAGCCGAACATTACAAGTCTACGTTAAAAAAGTTCTATCGCGAAAAAATACGATAGAACCTTTTTCATATTTGGTAAATGACTGAAACTGAGATAGAACCTATTTCACTGAGCAGTTTTGAAACATAGGATTAAGTTTAAATGTTTGGAATAAATTTAAAAAGTTGTTTAAGGTTGATAGATTTAATTTATGCAAAAAAACAAAAAAGTGAAAATTTTTAGATAGAACCCTTTTCATCTAAGGTCGCGAGTTATCCAAGGACAAGCAATGTGTTTATATGTATAGTTTCATTTTATTTTTTGGCAGCCTTGATGCTACAAATACTGAAATCTTTGGGAAAATGGCTCCATAGAGCAATAACCATATCATATCAAAGACGGAATTCCTTTTGTTAGATGTGATGATCTTGAGCAGAACTCCTGTGAAGCAATTTGGACAGATATATGTTTTCCATTTACAAAATCTTTTATTATTGGAATTTTCGACAAACCCCCTGACTCCTCAAAACATTTAGCAAAAAATTTCAACGAGATCTGGAATAATTGTCTCTCGACTATTGACTCTTAAAACAAGGAGGTGATCATTTTGGGAGAAAAATCTCACTTCAATACGCTTTTAAAAGAAAATGTGTCTAATCCAGATAAATTTTGGAGAACTGTGAAGGAAATATTTCCAACAAAATCAAAAGGTGACCAAAAACCAACTTCATTCAGAGTAAATGGCACCAAAATATCTGACAAACATGAAATTGTTAATGGTTTCTGCACTTTCTTTTCATCAATCGCCAAGAAGCTAAAGTGGCTTGTCTGGTGTCATTGACCATCTCAATCAAAGCAATTTAAGGACATGTTCAAAAATGACCGTGCGGATGCTGACATCCTGAAAATCACAAAAAACAGTTATTTGGTTGTAAATACCTTAATTTTCAATTTGAGGGGTTAAAATTTTATGGACAGGTGCACTTGATACAAACCGAACAAACTTATAATTATTGGTTACTTTTATGTTTTGAAGCAGTTATGCTGCAAAAGTAACATTTTGTTACTCCTTATTCTGTTATTCTCTCTTGATTTTTTTAATGGATAAAGTTAAATTAGCCTTTGGAGAAGCAGCTGTTAAAAATTGGCAGTGGCGTAACATACTTTTGAAGAAGATATCTGATGCCATTGGAATAGCACCTAAAATTATATATGTTCAGGTTTAAAGAGTGTTTTGCTGTATAAACGTTACTTGAAAACTTCAAATTATCACTTTTTCTAATGTCACATTCTCATTTTACACTTTTAAATTGTTTATTTTCAGTACAGAGATGCAAATGTAACAGCGATAATGAAATCTGGAGGAAAGTCTGCTTGTAACCTTCTGTACTTGGTTTATATGCTTTGTTAGATAACTTAAGCATCTTCTACTGGCATGAAACTGTTGTGAAAATCTAATAATAATAAGATATCAGTTTCTGATGCAAATGGAACAACCTTCACTCGTACTTTTAACCTTTCCCTCGTCTAGTTTTTAAACTATATTTCTTTCCCATGTAGTTTTTCTAAACTAATTTTCAAGAAAACCGGTTTGCTAAATCAGTGAATCAAAACTAAAACCAAGTTTTTAAGTATCCCATTAAAGCAGTACAGTTTGAGATAAACTAGTTTGGAAAGTAGCTTGTTGAATAGAGAATTCCCATGGTATATACTATGATGGTAGTTGAGGTTTAGAAACTTCAAATTAAAAGTTTTGTGTATCCATTACATTTTATTTTACTCATTCATTGTTAGTGATCATATAGACAGGGAAGTACTGCGAAGGAAAGTGTTAGTTAGATGTAATAATAACATTTATATTTTTAGATTCAGTATATAAAAGTGTATGTTTGTCATCACATAGGTTGTGAGAAAACCTTCAAATTTCGATCTCAACGAACAAGACATATGTTGAAGTGTGAGAAACCTGTAAAAGAAGTGGCAGTAAAGAAAAATGATAACAATACTTATACTTGCAACAACTGTTTGAAAGTTATAAAGCATCGAAATAACATTCAGCGTCATCTTAAAAGCTGCAAGAAACAAACTGTTTCTCAGAAAGAAGATTTAAAATGTGATGTATGCCATAAAAAATTTCAGTATCCATCTAAATTAGCTGCTCATAGTAAAGTTCACGAATGTGTTAAGTATGATTGTGAAAGGTGTGGGAAGTAATAGTTCTTCCAATCGAAAAAGGTGCTCAATATTTGTTGAAATAGAGCAGAGTATTGAAGAAAAAACTATAGTTCTTAGTATTCAGAGTTTCATGTTGTACGCATTGTATGACAATCTTCAGCAAAATTAGAAAGTATTGTCCAGAGCATTTCGGTCTCGTTTTTACTTATTAGCTGTAAAAATCATAGAATACTTTTCAAATTTTGTTCATTGTAAAAACTTTTTTTTAGAAAGAATGTCTATATCCTTGTATCATTGACAACTTTGAGGAGATAGCCACATTGGAGTTAAGTACTAGCTTGCCCAATGTAATATCTGTTACAGTTAGTTGTTTGGGAAAGCTAGAAAAACCCTTGACATTTGGGACTTTCGTAAGCAGCTCTATCAGCAGTACAGCAGCAAACAGTCCTTTGCAATCTCCTGAAGACGCTTCCACATCTCTTGGATCAGTTGTCACAGAAGTATATACCAATTCAGCTCCCGTCAGTTGTAACCTGAGTGGTTTTGGATTTGGTGAACCTGCTGCAGAACGCTTAACCAGCAGTACATTAGTAACGGATTTTCATGTTGTTTCTTCAATATCACAGTTTGATTATCCTACCTGTGATAAGAAATCCCTTACTTTGCCTGGATCTTCATTCACTGATGTGAATCCAATGTTAACTTTGAACAGCAAACTTCTTGATGCTACACTTCCCATGTTATCCGAAAGTAAATCTGCTCCGGTTGTAGGTTCAAGTCCTGTTTCTTGTGATTTTAAATGATGATGTCAATGACTTGGAGGTATGCATTGAAAATTCTAACAACCTCACAATTGATAGTCCACCTTCAAATTCTAAAGGATATAAAAAGCCATCAAGGCCATGTCTGTTTTGCAACAAAAATCAGTCTCAATTAAAAAGACATATTTTGATAAAGCACTCCCAGCATCCAGAAGTACTTCCATTATTAGATAAAAGTAAAGAAGAGCAAGACAAGGCGATATCAAGATTTAGAAAGGAGGCAATAAAGAAATTCAATATTGATGCCATCAAGTGTGGCAACACAAATTACATGAGAGAGCGAATGAACCAAACTCCATCTTTGGAAGCACCAGTGATGTGTACTGATTTCTAGACGTAACTAGCAAAGTATTCAACAATTTGCCATTGAACACACGTAATGAAATTAATTCTATAAACTTCATCAGAAAATGCAAGAGATACCTTCACGACAAAGCTCTTGCCAGAACAATTGCTGATTGACAAAATATTGATAATTAATGTTGTGTTAATTTGTATTTTCACGTTCTTTTATATAACACACATCATGCACAATTTCATACGCTATTTCAGGAGAAGAGCCAATGTAATATATTTGGAACTTGAAATATAAACAATTATTATTATTATTATTATTATTATTACTGGTTGCAAAGGTTTTTTTGCAAGAACTTACAAGGCTCGACATCAGTTAATTCGCCCTGGTAATGGTGTAAACCCAATGATTCCTGTCATTGCCGTTACTGAATGTCAAATGTTAAACGACTACTCAGATGAATTTAAAAGCTTATTAAATACTTTGCACCTTGATGAAATTGGTAATTATATCAAAAAAGATCCTATAATTCTTATGGTTGGAGCAAGATCACATGCTGCCCTTAAACATTAAAAGGATAAAATATATGAATGTCAGAAAACAGTAAGAGCTCGAATGAGATTGATGGCTCGACTGTATCTTAATTTTAAAGATGTTTATTCAAAACAAAACGAAATTAATTTACAAG
The DNA here is from genome assembly GCA_027922465.2 of Turritopsis dohrnii. Lineage (NCBI taxonomy): Eukaryota > Metazoa > Cnidaria > Hydrozoa > Anthoathecata > Oceaniidae > Turritopsis > Turritopsis dohrnii. The sequence continues at coordinate 1,194,250 of BQMF02000023.1, forward strand.
ATTTCTGATACACACAAAAATATCCAAATTTTCAGTATATCAGAAACACACTTAAATAAATCGGTTTCCGACACAGAACTTCACATAGACGGATACACCATCGTTCGAAGAGATCGTAAAAAAGGCACATTTGGCGGTGTGTTATGCTATATCAGAAATGACTTAAGTTTCCATAGAAGGTCTGACTTAGAGAAGAATGATATAGAATCAATCTGGATCGAGTTATTCACCCAGAAATCAAAGTCTTTATTGATAAGTGTACTTTACAAACCCCCGGAAAGTTCTCGTCACTTACATAAAGATTTTACGGCTATTTTTGATGATATGATTTCAACAGCAATAAGCGAGAACAAAGAGATATTGCTGGCAGGAGATTTGAACATCCATTACCTTGTAGCTAGTCATCAAAAAGTGTTAAAAGATTTGATAAAAATTAATGGCTTTAAACAAGTTATAGATAAACCCACTCGAATAACGAAAGATTCAACAACGCTGATTGATATCGTCATAACAACAGACCAAACAAAAATTGCTGACACCATCGTTTTTCCGTGTAGCATCAGTGATCACGATCTCGTCGGAGTCATTAGGAAATTACATGTCCAAAAATTTGTACCACGGAAATCATTAATGAGAGATTACTCTAAGTACGATAAAGAACAGTTCAAGGAAGATGTTCGTAACATACCTTGGCAAAACTTTATATTTTCATCAGATATAAACATCGCTTGGGAAAAGTTTAAAAAACTTCTCTGTACCTTAGTCGAAAACCATGTACCTCTCAAAGAAACAATGATGCGCGGAAAACCTAGCCCGTGGTTAACTAAAACGATCAAAACGAAAATTCAAGAGAGAGACTACTTGTTGAAACAAGCTAGAAGAAAAAACAGTGAACATGACTGGTCACGCTATAAAATAATGAGAAATCACGTGACTAGCATAATACGAAAAGCCAAAGCGAACTACTGTCGCAATTTATTCCGTAAAAATGGTGCAGACGACTTTTGGAGAAATGTGAAAAAATGTTTTCCAACAAAGAAGAAAAATAACAACATCTCAACCATAATTATAGATGATGTAAGATCGTCGAACAAAAAAGAAATCGCTAATGCCTTCTGTTCATTTTTCAGTAAAGTTGCTGCAACATTACGTCATTGTTATCTCTCTGTTGACACTTGGAAAATATTCAATTTCCAAAATGTTATGGACAAATTAAATCCAAATCACACCCGATTTCAGTTTAAAGAAGTTGATTCTTCAGATGTACTGTCTAAATTGAAGAAATTAAAAACCAATAAATCAGCTGGTCCTGATAATATCCCAGCCAAGTTAATAAAAGACGCTGCAGAAGAACTTGCCGCACCAATATCCATCCTGATTAACCTAAGTTTTAAAACAGGACTGTTCCCAACACTAGAAAAACAAGCAAAGGTAACACCCTTACACAAATCAGATAGTCACATGTTAATTGACAACTATCGACCAATTTCTGTTCTCAACATCTTATCAAAAGTCATTGACAAAATTGCATATCAACAGCTTAGTCAATATCTTGAAGATAATAACTTGTTATGTCTATATCAGTTTGGTTTTCGTAAAGGCAAATCAACACAGCACGCAGTAACCAAGCTAGTTGAATTCATTCGATCTGGTATGGATAAACGTAACTTGACTGGAGTGGTATATATTGATTTAAGGAAAGCCTTTGATACAGTTCATCATGCTTGTTTGCTTTCTAAACTACCTCTCTATGGTATAAAGAACATTGAGCTTTCTTGGTTAACGGATTACCTTTTCAATAGAACACAATATGTTGTGATAGATAATGTTCCTTCAAGTATACAACCCATGACACATGGAGTACCACAAGGATCCATACTGGGTCCATTGTTATTTTGTCTATTAATAAACGATTTGTACCTTTCTTTGAACTCCTCACATATACTATTATATGCTGACGATGCAGTTATTTATTTCGCTGACAAAGACATATCTGTTATTCAAAATACCCTAAATTCAGAAATCAATATAATCGCTAAATGGTTCTCTGACAACTGCCTAGTAATGAACCTCAAAAAAGGGAAAACGGAATTTGTTTTATATGGTACACACCAAATTATCAGTAAATCTGGTGCTTGTGAAATATCTATCAATGGTGTCAAAATAAATGAGGAAAAACAGTATGAATATCTGGGTGTTCTCCTAGACAGTGGTCTTAACTTAACTTCCCAAATAAATCGAATATACAAGAAAGCTTCAAGTCGTTTAGGACTCCTTTCAAGAATTCGACACAACGTTAGTCCTTATGTTGCTGAATCCATATACAAGACTATGATTATGCCAATTTTATTTTATTGTTATCCAATATATTGCAATATGTGCGAATCATCGAATCGAAAACTGCAAAAAATTCACGACCGTGGGAAACGAATCATCAATAATGATTGCACCTGGGATCCGATCATCACTCTCAGAAAAAGACGAGTAGCAGTTAATGTGTGGCGTTGTATAAATGGTATATCCTCTGATTACGATATTGTCTTCACTCGACAAAACCATTGTCACAACACTCACGGAAATGGTTCGTTGTTGAAGATTCCAAAAATAAAAACGGAAGCGGGTCGCAGAACTTTCAAATTTCAAGGAGCATTTATAATCAGATTGATGGTAACCTGAGAAATGAATTATTTTATACAAAATTTAAACGAATGATGATGAACTATGATTTCTAGTTCTCTTTTAACGATCCAGATGCACAAGTTTTTTACTCGTATTGTGGTAATCTTGCCTTTCCACTGTTCCTCACGTATTTTATGGTAGTTTACAGTAATAAATTAATTTCTTTTTTTCTAAGTCTCCGTGCCTCTTTTTGGTTTTTCTTTACTGGTCCATATGTGAGGGTGTATGCGATTAATCATACTTCTACACTCTTTATTGCTCATACTATACACTCCATTACAAGAGCCTTATACCCAGGTACTTCAGCCCTATGTATATGTATATGTGTTTTATATGTATATATAATTTTTTTAACATAGTAAATTTTATTATTTACATTTCTTTTAAACAGGTCTTTCATTGATAACAGAATATTTAATTTTCTGAACGAAATCAACCTGTATAAATATTGTTTAATAATAATAACAATTTTTAATAATAACAATGCAAGTGATTTGTACAGAAGAGAAACTATCTCCATTCTGGCAAAAGCAGCAGATAATTTAGCAGAGAAACCTGAGCAAACAACAGATAGGCTTACCAATCAAAAGAGTGGCCTGAAAGTAAGTATTCTCAACATGGTAAAACTCACAGCAAAGTTTTTAATAGGTCACTACCTGACTCGTAATGAAGATAAAAGATCTGATTATGTTGTTATGTTCCTCAAAGTATTGAAAGGTTTTGAGAATGATTTATTTGGTGATGCTTATTATGATATTCGCCATCAAAGGAATGTAGTATCCCGAAAACCAGGTAATTTACCCAATGAGGAGGATGTAAAAATGCTGTTGGATGAATGCATTTCAATCATGAGTAGTATAAATCCCTTGGACTGTCCAGATGCTAATTCATATGTCACAATTAGATCTGCAACAATTACCTATCTAATAATTTTCAATGCTCGACGAGGGGGAGAGCCAGTTCGCTTGGAGTTACGGCAGTGGCATGAGGCATTAAATGGAGAATGGGTTGATAAAGGTGATTTGCCCTCAGAGTTTAACAGTGATACTATGCTCATGACCTTTCAAACTGGTAAGGGAGCTGATCACCTTGTGCCGTTGATATTCCCTCCAGAAGCGTTAAATGCAGTTAAGTATTTAGCAAACCATGAAGTTCGAGAATTAGCTGGTGTATTACCTAGCAATAAATACTTATTCCCAAGCACACAAAAGGGAAAGGGCCATCCTGATGGTTGGCATTCAATTAATGATATCCTGAAGAGATTGTCTATGAAAGGAGCCATTAATGCAACCAGAAACCGACATCGTGTGGTATCATTACTTGCTAAGTTAGAATTGTCATCGAAAGAGAAGGAGTTAGTTTTTCAACATTTTGGACATTCCGAAACCATAAATCAGAATGTCTACCAAGCTGCTGGTGGCTCTCAACAACTACATACAACAGGAAAGCATTTGATGCAAATATACCAATCTACAAAGGTAAAGATATTTGTGTGATGGCATCATGGGTTCTTTTATATGAACGTAGAATTATGAATAGAGAAAGAACCACAAACTTTTAGATTTTTTGAAATAGGTTTGTCCTGATTGCAGGTACCATTATTATTTTCATGACATTAACGATTTGTAGTTTCATTTCTTTTGATATGTTAATACGTTAATACTTGGTAGCTTCATTTAAATGCTGATAATATTATATTTAGAACAAGGATTTCACAATTCTGGGAAATGTTGCAAAAGGTAAAAAAATAACACATTGAAGCAATATCTTCTATTGTAAGCAATTGGCAAATCTTGTCTCATTTTTCATCAATGATTGTTTTAGAAAAAGAAGATGAACTTTGCATATCGAGAAAAGCAAAGTATCCGAAAAGAGCTAAAAATAGCGAAGGTACTTAAAATGGCTCCAATGTGTTTACTTAAAAAAATTGGCAATGTATTTCACTTTAAATTTTGATAGTAGTAAAATACACCTATGGTATGGAAACAATTATCTTCTATTGCAAGCAATTGGCAAATCTTGTCTCATTTTTCATCAATGATTGTTTTAGAAAAAGAAGATGAACTTTGCATATCGAGAAAAGCCAAGTATCCAAAAAGAGCTAAAAATAGCAAAGGTACTTAAAGTGGCTCCAATGTGTTTACTTAAAAAAAATTGGCAATGTATTTTACTTTAAATTTTGATTGTAGTGAAATACACCTATGGTATGGAAGAAAATTTTGATTGTAAGTTACAGCCATTGAAGAGATTTATTGTTTTCATAACTCAATGAAGGACTGATAATAAAATATGAATTCTATTTGTTCCTACCATTTTTGACCATTGTTCAAGACTCGTTGTTTAAGCTATATCTAAATTATTAACATCTGAAAGTTAGTTTTACATGCAAAAAATGTGCAATAACTAAATTAAATGGTTAGAAGTATGTTCTTTATCATTGGTAGAGAGTAAGTATAAGCATTATACTGTTGTTATATTATGGGATTGTTTTGATAATTTAATCTTATAATACTAATGACAGATATCATTAATAAGTACTCCGTAGGAGCGTATGGAGGTATGCAAGTGCATGATGTGGGAACTTTTTTTTTCTCGAAAAAACGCAAAATTGCAATAATAAATTCCGCAAAAACTTCTGGTGACTAATAAGCATAGTATATATATAAACACCAAAACTAAACCAAAAGAAGAAAATCATCATAGAGAAAGTAAATTTGGGTTTATTTGTTATGATCAACTGTTTCAGGAACTTGACAATACAGTTCCACTGCTCTGAAGTTATTACACAGAAACAATAATGGACATACTGAAGACAAGTTATGAAGTTCAGCACAATATACATTTAAATATGTCAACACTCATGATGAATTTCAGAAGTTTTGCTGCTGCTGCATGTCTTTATGATGTTTACAAATAGGAGTTTCGTAATGTTGTTGACAAATTTGTTACAAATTTGTTAAAAATTTGTAATAAATATCGTGATATTTTAGGTTATAATAGAACAATTACCCGCCACCCAGTCTTAAATTAAGAAAATAGGCTAAACATGGACTTAAAAAGAACGTTTTACAG